>JAKSZU010000010.1:26030247-26751913 GCA_026018925.1 Tupaia tana | reverse complement strand
GACCTGGAGTTACAAGAAGCTTAAAGGGGCAGAAAAGGACTCTTTTCTAGGATGTTCAGAAGGAGCATGCCCCCCCCACACACACACACATCTTAATTGTGATTTGGCCTCCAGAACTTGGAAAACTTTTTTTTTGTTGTTTTAAGCCATTAGATTAGTGGTAATTTGTTGTGGTTGTTCTAGGAAGCGAAGGTAGTACTCAGCATCATCTAAAATTACTTTTCATTTTTGTTTGTTTACTTGTTCCTTGCCTGTCTCTTCAGCTAGATTACACACTACATGAGTGCAAGAGCCCCTCTGTGTTATCCCCTCCCACATCCGAGTGTCTGGAACAGGCCTAGGTGTATAGCAGGTGCTCAGTAAGTGGTTGTCAAATTGAGGAACCTCGTGAGATAGGAATTGTTGTCTCTATCTCTTGTTGAAGAAACTCACTTCAGAGAGGATTATTAATTTCCCCAGAGTCCCATATTGTTAGAGTCAGGATTCAGACTCATGGCTTCTGGCCCTCAAGTTTGAGTTTATTCCACGATGACACAGCAACTCAGAAAAAAAAAAAAAAATGACCTTAATATCTTTACTATAGGTTTTCTAATATCCTCTTTTAGTGTGTATCTTGATTATATGATGATGAACTAGGTTTTCGAAAAGAAGCTAAAGGTCACTTTAAGTTTCATTTTGCTAAATAAAGTGAGCAAATCATCAGAGCAGGGTTGCCAGTTTAGATCAGAAGTAGGATGTAGCTTTAGGGTTAGCGCACTGGGTTTTTTTCTCTGTTAATCGCACTGTGAGTTTCTTCCAGGTAATAAACACTTTAGTTACCTTTCAATCTCCACAGTCTGGAACATAGATATTGAAGAGATATTTATTTGAATGAATGGACAGAGAGATAGATGAGTAGATGAACTGAGGGTCGTGCTGGAAGACAAAAAACAAAAACAAAAACAAACTTGCTGTAGAATACAGGAAAGTATTATGTATGTGGCCACTTTGAAGATACAGTCAGCATTCTGTCCTCTTAAAGGAAGCCCATTGCTTTGTGGTCGTGACTTATGTGATGGTGTGGATCTGCATTATATTAGATCCTTGATGCCAGAGCCTTGTTTTTTTTTTCTTATATTTTTCACAGGCATTAAAGTATGGTTGTCTTAAAATCTAGTGGAAGAGTAGACCTGAAGTAGAACATTCACGTGTGGTAGACTGGGGTTCAGAGGGCTTCAGAACTGGTTTTGGTGCCATACTGTGGCACCGTGTGACATCAGTGCTCTGGCTTGAATGTTTATGCCCTCCAAAATTCATGTCGGATTTCGTTGCCAGTGTGGTGGTGTTAGGAGGTAGAATCTTTGGATGGTGATAGGGCCAGGAAGGCTCTACACTCACGGGTGGAATTAATGCTGCGATACAAAGGCAAGTTCATCCTCCTTCTGTCTCTTGCTCTTCTGCCCTCTGCCATGTGAGAATTAGTAAAAAGGTTCTAGATACCTGGTGACTCATCCTTGAACTTCCCAGCTTACAGAACTGTGAAAAACTAAATTTCTTTTCTTTATAAATTACCTAGTCTTTGGTATTCTGTTACAGCAGCATGAAATTGACTAAGACAAACAGCAAAGTCAGCTTTGATGCTTGAATGTTCTCATCTGCAAAATGAGGGATGGGATATTCTTTTTTGAGTTTTTAGATTTTTTTTCTTTTTTTCTTTTTTTTGGAGAAGTTTTTGCTATGGGGCGCATGCACTTGCCAGAAAGACAGAGAGAGATAGAGAGACAGAAAGTGAGAAATCACCCCCCAGGGGGATGGCCACGCCGCAATCCCCTCTCCTCCATTCTCCTGTAGGGATCCTGGGCGCACACACGCCCAGTGTGAGTTTAAGCCATTAGGTCCAGGACTTGAACCGCGGTCGACTACATGGGAGTCCAGCAACACAGCCATTACGCTAACTGCTGGTCCCTAGATTGTTTTGTTTTGCCATAGGGTGCATGTAATTGCCAAAGAGAGACAGAGGGAGACAATGAGAAGGAAAATGAGAAATCACCCCCTAAGGGAGTTGGCCACGCCAGAGTTTGTTCTCTGTTCTCCTGGGATTTTGGTTATGCACACACAAGCGCCTTGTATGATTTTTAAGCCACCAGATTCAGTTCTCAGACAGTAGTCAGCCATGTGGGAGTCCAGTGCCTTAACTACCATGCCGCCTGCTGGCCCTTGGATATTCCCTTGAAAGCCTGTCCTGTACATGCATTATTGTATTAAGTGATGTCTGGCCATCTCCATACTGGTACTGTAATCTGTTTTACCTTTACCATGGGTCTTTCTCTTCATTTGTATCTTTTCTTTTTTTCCCCCTTTATGACACATGTACTCACCAGAGAGAGACACAGGGAAAGAGAGAGGGAAAGTGAGAAGGCACCCACTGGGGTGTTGGCCACACCACAATCCCTTCTCCATTTTCCTGTCAGGATTTTTGGGCATGCATGCACATGTGCTCAGCTTTTTTTTTTTTTTTTTTTTTTTTTTAAGCCACTGGGTCCAGGACTCAAACCTTGAATTTGGGCAGGTAGGATCCAGTGCCTTAACTACCATGCTACCTGCTGGCCCCTGTGTCTTTCTTTCTTAACCAGATCTTAAGCCTCTCTTCAACGACTGTGTCTCTCTATCCTGCCTCACACCCAGTACATACACTTAATAATGATGTCCTGGTTAGCGGAAGATGGCAAGTGTATTTAATCTCACTCGGGATGAAGTGTGCCATGATTTTGGAACAGCTGATGACTTTACAATTTCTGTAAATTTGCCTCTCACTTGAAATAGGGGTATGTGTATTCTAAAACATCAGTCAGAATTTTGTGAGATTTTGAAGCCTTGTTGGGAAGATTTCTAAGCCACATGCCTTTATCCATGGCCTTCCTTGTATCTGGCAGAGGTTCCCAGGCAGAGGGGCTCAGTGAATGACACGCCAATGCCTGTGTATTTGTTCTCACCCCACCCCACTCTCTTAGACTTTAAAGACAGAATAATGACTTCCCAAAGGTATTTATATCCCAATCCCTGAAATTCATGAGTATGACATATTGCATAAGAAAGGAGACTGTGAATATAAGTTAAGGATTTTGAGGTGAGGAGATAACCATGGACCGCGGGTGAGCCCAACGCAATCACAAAAGCCCTTGTAAGAGGGAGGCGGAAGGATCGGAGAAGGAGGTGTGATGGAAGCAAAAGCAAGAGAGAGAAAGAGAAAAGATATTTGAAGATACTATACTGTTGGCCTTGAAGATGTGGGAGTGGACCACAAGCCAAGGAATATAAGCCTCTAGAAAGTGGAAAAGGCAGAGCAAAGGATTCTTTCTTATAACATCTAGAAGGAGCACAGGCCTCCAGACACCTGGTTTTAGGACTTCTGAGTTCTAAACTTTCAAGATAATAAATTTGTGTTGTTTTAAACTACTGAGGTGATGGTAATTTGTTACTGCACCAGGAAATTAATATATATATATAAGGGTGCCTTTTCTATTTGTCTTAGTCCATGTTGTGCTGGTATAACATAAAACCTAAAACTGAATAATCTACAAAGAACACAAATTTATTTATGATTCTGGAGGGTAGGAAGTCCAACATTAAGATGCTAGTATCTGGGAGGGCCTCCTTGCTACATTATGCCATGCTAGAAGGAGGAAGGGAAGGAGAGTGTGTGAGAACGAGAAGAAGTCCAGTGTCTCCATTTATAAGAAACACTCTCACAATGACAAATCTACTTTCAAGATAACATTACTAATCCATTATGATGGCGGATATCTCATGACCTAATCACCTCTTAACAATTCCATCCCTTAATACTGTTACAATGGCAATTGGATTTCAACATGATTTTGGAGGGGATGTTATAAACTATAATGCCAAGCTATAACATGATTAAATTAAAATATTAAGAGATGGAGAACTTTTTGAGTAAGATGCTTACACATTAATTCATATAGTTAATATTTATGGAGCATCTATTATGTACCAAGCATACATGAGGCACAGAAGGGTGTCCTGGATTTAAAAAAAAAAAAATCAGATATAGACCTGGCCCTGAAGAAGCCTATCATTCTGTAAGGAAGATAAGACAAGGACAAGAATAATACAAAGCTGAGGATGATTAGTATGCAAATGATGAATGGAGCAGCCAGGAAGCTACTCAGGGCGCTCACCTAGGGTGAGTTAAACATCAAGTGTGGGTTAGATGAGGCTATACAAGTGGTTTTGGAAAGTGTATGGGATATAGGTGGGTAAACAGTTTGGGATAAGAAGTAAAAACTGAAGGAATTGGTTTCCTTGCTGAGTCTTAGGTTTCACTGAATGGGGTTTGCACACATGGGCCTGAGCTGAATTGCTGGGAACCAGGAAGAGAATCTGAGTGCCGCACTGTGGGTCCTTCTCACTTTTCCTACCTTGTACAAGAATGAAGGGCACAACATTTTAGCGGTTTGCCCAGCGTGTTGCTTGTCTTAATCTGATTGTGAAAGCCTAATAACAAAGATGTAATTGAATATGGCGATTTAAAGAAGTGAAGGAGTTCTTCAGGATGGCACAGTGGGGGAGCTGTTTTATCTCTCTTTTTTTTTTTTTTTTTTTTTTTTTTTGAGAGGTTTTTGCTATAGGGCGTGTGCGCTCGCCAGACAGAGAGAGAGAGAGACAGAGAGACAGAAAGCAAGAAATCACCCCCCAGAGGGGATGGCCACGCCACAATCCCTTCTCCTCTGTACTCCTCTCGGGATCTTGGGCACACACGTACACGTGCCCGGCGTGAGTTTTAAGCCACTGGGTCCAGTACGTGAACCGTGGTCGACTACGTGGGAGTCCAGCAACATAGCCATTACACTAACTGCTGGTCCCACGGAGCTGTTTTCTAAACCTGGCCATAAAGGGAAAAAAAAGAAAACATTTCTTTAGTTGCAGTGGTTAGTTAACCATGACCTACAGGCTGGCCACCTATTTTTGTAAATAAAGTTTTATTGGAACATGGTCACACCCATTCATTTACATGTTTATGTCTGCTTTTGCATTGCAGCAGCAGAGTGGAATAGGCACCCACAGGTCTGTATGGCCAGCGACCTGTAGCTGTTTATTATTTTCCTCTTTACAGAAAGAGTCAATGAAAGCCTCGCTTATTCCTTACCTGACTGCCGGGTCTCTATAGCACGTTTTGGGTCAGAAGCCCTAACATATGAGAAACTTTAGAATTGGTTCGCAGTCTATTTGGAAACGAAGATGAAGATATTGATAGAATGATGAACTGAACCTATCCGTAGCTCAGAGGTGCCCCTAAATGCTGAAGTATCTTCTTAATTCAGGCATATGGCAAACAGCTATTGAAGCCCTGCTGTGTGTGAATCTGTAGGCTAAGGGTTTAATCATTTTTAAAAAAAAAGAAAGAAAAATTAAAGTCGCTCGGTAGTTTAGTTTCTGTTCTAATTATTGCACATTGATAATCCATGGATGTAGGGTAATTCTGTATCAACCAGCATACTTAATTATTCAGAAACCTCGCCCTTGATCCAACTAAATATTGTGTACTTATATATCGACAAGAACTATTCCAGAAATTTTAATTAACCTTTCAAGCTCCCTTTCGATTTCTGCAGGGTAAATGAGAAAACATAGAGTGTCGACTGGGTTCATCTGCAGTGAGGGGTAGTTTAAAGTTGACCTGGCAAGGTGAGCTAGGTCAGGAGTGATTTGCTGGAAATGGCTTTGTTTGCTTGACTGCCTGGTGGGAAAGAACTCATGGGCTTTTTTTAGATGTTCTATTTTAATTTTTTAGTCAACTTCGGCCACATTGATTTACCTAACAGATCCTATTTGTAAATAATAAAACAAGTTCACTGGAATATTTAGAAATTTTCTGCATATACAGCAGGTTGAGAGGCAGTAAGTTATTAGTAACTCATGGGCCATCCTAAGACTCCCCATTTAAGGCTTTATAAGGAGCCTCTTTTTCACTGGGCGTTGACCCTCCTTGGTTTTGGTACAGGCATGGCGCAGGTAAGGGGGGGAAGTAGGGTTATCTGGAAACAGGTCCAAATGCAGCCCACTGGGGTTGGATTAGCGATCGACTGTGTCCCTCTGCCTCTTTTCAGGCAACCAGGTGCAGAATGTTCCCAACAAAGGCGAGATTTGTGTTTCTTATGAGACCAGGTCTTTCTCTGCTAGCTAGATCAGAAAATACAAGAGATATGATTGATGGTAGGTATTGATGACATTTCTGTGAACTTGAGACTTGATGAAACCCTTTACTGTATCTTTTATCCCCAATGTATTTTTTTTTGAATATTATCTTCCCAAAGTGTGTTTGGTTTTATTTTCCTTTACATGGTAAAGAACGTGTTAAAAGATTTTTAAGAATCAACTCGACAAACCCCAAAGTCTTAAAAATCTTTTCTGTTTCATTCCTCTCTCCAAACTTTAATAGCCCCTGGAGTGGGTGTGGAGGTGGCAGGAGTCTTTTGTACTTCCGAAACCTGCTGTTTGCACAAGTGGCTGTTATGACTGTAGCAACATAATTGCTCTTAAAATGCCTCAATAATAAAAAAAAAAAAAATCTATTTTTATTTTGTAATCTCGAGGCTCCTTGGCTTTCATTTTTCCAGGTCACTTTAATAACTTTCTGAAAATTAGCCTGACAAATATGGTTTCCCAGTTTGACCAGAGAACAGCTTTTTGTCAGGGGGTTGGCTGTGTGTGTGGAGGGGGGCTGGGGAGATGAGGAGGTGGAGAGCTAAAAGCCATGGGGATTTGGTTCCTAGATGGCAGCTGTTTCTGCCTTCTCTTGGCTACTTAGAAGGAAGCATAAATATAGAAAATACGCTTTCCAACACTCCTCTGGGACTGCCTCTATTTCTCCACCCTTGGTTAAGAACAAAGGGGAAACATCTATTGTATTTTTTGTTTCTTTTTCTTTTTTTTATTTTTGGAGGAGACAAATTTTTGCTATAGAGTACATGCACTCACTGGAAAGAAGAGAGAGAGACAGAAAGCAAGAAATCACCCCCTAACAGGGGATGACCTTTCTGAAATTCCTTCTCCTCCATTCTCCTCTCAGGATTTTGAGAACACATGCACACCTACCCAGTGTGAGTTTTAAGCTGCCAGGTCTGGGACTCGAATGGTGGTCGACTATGTGGGAGTCTGGCAATGTAACCATTACACCATCTGCTGGTCCCTTGTATTCTATTCTTAATACCCATAACTGCTTGCTAGGCTAACCAATTTGGACCTGCAGCATTGTGAAGGGCTCAGACCCACATTCACGTAAAATTTTCTGTTTCTAAGAGACATGCTTCTAAGAGGATGTGTTTCTGGTGTTGCAGATGGACAGAGCTGATCAGTTTGGGTTTTTTTGTTGTTGTTGTTTTGTTTTTAATTTATGCCAGAGAGTGTGTACTCACCAGAGAGAGACAGAGAAGGAGAGAGAGAGAAAGGGAGAAAGCACCCCCCACGGGGCAAGGTCATGCCATAATCTCCCCTCCTGCATCTCTCCATCCCATTGAGATTTTAGGTATAGACACACATGTCACATGTGCCTACTGTGTTTCTCAAGCCTCCTGGTCTGAGACTTGAACCATGCTCAGGGTTGGCTATGTGGAATCTGCCTGCCTTAACCACCACGCCATAGAGCTGGCTCAATTTTTTCTTTAAGTTTTTTTTTTTAAAACTTATTCATGGTGATAGAGAACATGTGTGCATATGAGAGAGAGAGAGAGAAAGCACCTTTGACAGGGTCTTGTCAAGTTGCAGTCGTCTCCCCACAGCTGTCCAGCTCACTAGGGTCTTGGGTATGCGTGCATGCACCTACCATGTTTTCAGGCTGAACCCTCAGTCAGTCTTGTGGCTTCCAGCACTAAATTTGACTTTGCTCCTAACTATGCCACCAGGCTAGGCCAAAGCTGTTAGTTTCCAGAGAGGGGACTCCCTACTGGGATGATGGTGCACTAAGCAGCCTCTCCAAAGTTAAGATTCTATAGTTTGACTCTTTGTAGATTCAGTTTCCAAACAAAGTCAGCGCTGTGTTTATGTTGGCCTTGGGCTGTTCATTCCCCTTTACCAGATCACGAATCACATTGATAGGATATGAAATGACCCTACAGTAAGGGCTCTTGGCAAGAACCATGTCAGATGGGTTTTTAGGGGTTGGTGGTGATGCTGAGGTCAGGTCCATAGAATGCCACTAACGTTTGGGGACCCAAGGCAAGAGCACAAACAGAAACCTCCCCTCCTTTCTACAGCAGGAGGCCTCACCCACACTTCTCTGGACACTCATCCTGCCAAGCAGAAGTCCTGATCCTTGGTGAGAATGAAAATGTATTTGTTTGCATTAAGAGAGATACTCCTGGGGCCAGCTGGTGGTGTAGTAGTTACGACACTGAACTTCCACATGGCCAGTTGCAGTTTGAATCCTGGACTCTGCTGTTTGAAAATCATGCTGGGCATGTGTGTGTGCCCAAAATCCTGAGAGGAAAATGGAGGAGAAGGGATTGCAGTGTGACCATCCTCTTTGGGGAGTTATTTCTCACTTTCCCTCTCTGTCTCTCTCCGGTGTATGCATGTGCCTTATGGCAAAAACTTTCAAAAGAGAGGGGAGGGCAGCAAGTGGCGTCATGGTTAAGGTGCTGGACTTCCTCATGGCTAATTGCAGTTTGAGTCCTGGACATGGCAACTTGAAACTCACTCCAGGCACGTGTGCGTGTGTGCCCAAAATCCCAAGAGGAGAATGGAGAAGAAGGGATTGCAGTGTGACCATCTCCCCAGGGGGGTGATTTCTCACTTTCTCTCTCTCTGTCTCTCTGGTGAGTGCATGTGCTCTATAGCAAAAATCTCTCTTGGAAAAAAAAAGAGAGAGAGAGAGAGAGGGAGAGAGAGAGAAAGATACTTCTGGCCCATGGAGACAAAGCATGGGGTGCCCATTCAAAGCAAGAGCATTATCATCAGTGCAGGCAAAAATTCCCAAATGACTAAGAAATTAAAGTGCTTTTTAAATCAGAGTGAGGAACAAAAAGAATTCATCTGGACTCTATCCTGTTGGTTAGCAACTCATATCCTGCTAACTGAAAACTAACCTAGATCTGTTCACACGGCCCTGATCACTGAAGTCCTATGCCTTTATTGTATTTATATACTTTAGCTCTCCTTTCAGGAATCTTTAGACTGAAGGAGACGGTCTAGTTAAAAGCTTGTCATTTTACCCAGCAATGCATAAGTTGCCCCTTCTTGTATGCTGAAAGGGTTCAGTTAAAATGAAGTCGGTCTGTACAGTGGTGTACGGCATAGGGTGTCAGTGTTTCACAATGTGGCTGCCGAAAAGTTTATTGCCTGGTGCCACAAAAGTCATTCTGATTTCATTTTCGAAAGTTGAATTTAAAACTCAGAATATACTTTCTCTATAATTATGCTTCTTATTTGGCAACATATGGTGAAAATTTATATGGCCTATCAATGTTAAAGAACAGAGCTGAGGCTCCAGGCTTTTATGGTGATTACATCTACCTGTATGGGGGCTTTATGTGCTTACAATTTGAATCATTTATAGATGCACACTCAACAGAGTTCTAGCATAACTAGTACTGTGGGGTTTTTTTGCTGACTAAATGATAGGCAAAGCAATTTTCAACAAATGTCTCCCAGTAGGCTGTCATCATAGAAGCCTTGTAATATTGCTTTTTAACCTTAGCATTGGCAGCTATCCAGAAATTATTGCATTGATACCAAACTGCCTTGCGCCAGGCAGTTGCCCTTCTCTCCATGGGAACCCAGTGAACTCTCAAGTAGGTGCCTGCTCCCCTCCCCTTCCGCTCCCTTGTTTTCATTTCAGGGAGATCTTTTACCTGTTCTTGTACAGCTGTAGGTAGCCCAGCAGAGTGGAAGTTTTAAAATACAGCGAAACAATTCTCTGGATTGTGTTATTATGCTTTTAATGCATTCAATTAACATTCAGAGCTTTGTCACCAAATAAATGACGCACATCGGTGGCACAAAGGGAAAGGAAAGACTGTGGTTTCTTCCCCCTTAGGCAAAGATAGTTTTTGCTTTCTTCTTTCTTCTTTCCTTCCTGTTTTCCTTTCTCTCACTTTCAGAACATCTTGAAAATGGCTTTTAGGGATGGGTAGATCAAGGTTCTGTGGGTCCTGGAAGGATTTTTTTGAGGCTTCTGGAGAAGGACTGAATGAAGGGAGCACCCTGCAGTTTCCCCTGCAGAATGGAGGCTGGGATCCTGGCAGCAGTCTTCAGGCCTCTGGAAGAACTTTGTTCCTGGGCTGCACTTTTATGGGACCCTGGAGAAGTCTATGACTCCTGGCTTCCTCCCACCTCCTGTCTACACGGCACTGTTTGGGGTTGGATGCTGACTTCCTGGTAGTCCTTTTTAATTTCAGCAAGAGGAGCTCAGTGATCCACTCTCATCTCCAGACTACTTAGTGACTACTAAGTTCTAGAAGTTGGATTTCCAGTGCCCGTCAAGTTTGAGTATACCTGCTGAGTGTCATGGTGGTAACTAAGCACAGGAAAGCTTTGACTTTATGGGGCAGGGCAGTGGTATGGCGATCAAGCGCCATGCTCTGCAAGGCTGACCCACGGGGGAGTTCTAGGTTCATATCCACAGGCCTTCCTGAGTATGCTGGGTGGGAACACGTGTGCCCATGATCTGGGGCGACTGAGGTTGGGGACAGAGTGCCGTGTCAGAGCCCTTTTAGGAGTGTGGTCTCTTTCTCTCTCTTTCTCTAGCTCATGAAATAAATAATAAATAAAAACTAAAAAGAAATAAAAAGCTTTGACTTAATGAGTAAAGGGCCATCGAGCAGTTGGAACAGTGATCAGTAAAGAGAAGCTCAGAGAACATGTTAAAAGAATGATTCTTGGGGGAACCAGCAGTTAGTGTAATGGCTATGTCACTGGACTCCCACGTAGTCGACCGCAGTTCGTGTCCCGGACCCGGTGGCTTAAAACTCACGCCGGGCGCGTGTGCGTGTGTGCCCAAGATCCTGAGAGGAGAATGGAGGAGAAGGGATTGCGGCGTGACCATCCCCTCTGGGGGATGATTTCTCGCGTTCTGTCTCTCTGTCTCTCTCTGTCTGTCTGAAGAGCACACGTGCCCTATAGCGAAAACCTCTCCAAAAAAAAAAAGAATGATTCTTGGGACCAGCAGTGAGCGTAATGGCTATGTCGCTGAACTCCTATGTAGCCGACTGCGGTTCGAGTCCCGGACCCAGTGGCTTAAACTCACACTGGGTGCGTGTGCATGCGTGCCCAAGATCCCGAGAAGAGAATGGAGGAGAAGGGATTGCAGCGTGGCCAACCCCCTAGGGGGTGATTTCTCCCTTTCTGTCTCTCTGTCTCTCTCTGTCTTTCTGGCGAGCGCACACTCCCTATAGCAAAAACCTCTCCAAAAAAAAAATAAGAATGATTCTTTTTTGTTTGGTGTGAGAATGCCCTTGTACCCATGTACCATTTCGGCTCTGGGCTTGACATTCATGAGAGCTTCCCCAGCTGCATCCCGGTTGCTGTGCCTTGGTGTTCTCCCTGAGCTCTGGTCCCCTTCCCTGCCTTGCCCAGACTCTTATCAGGCTCACAATGCCTCCCTAGGGAGCATTTGTCTTCTCATAGAGCTATGCCCAACTTCTCCTCCATCAGGAAAAGAGTCCTTAAACAAAACAACAATAACAACACCTGGCCTAATGCATTTGCCTTGATCTTCTTTCATTCAATAAGTGCCAATGATGAATGAGTGAATAAGTTTCAGAACCTGTTTATGGAATAATTCTGCTATGAAGACCATTGGGAATTAAACTTAAGCTAGTTCAGTCTAGTTCATTTCCATAAATGGAAATGTTGCGCCATAGAGCAAAATGGGCTTGCAGTATAGTTGCATTGAAGTGGGGGTGGGCAAAAAAGGAGGAGTGAGTGTGGCTTTTTAGGATAGATGGAAAGACAAACATGTACATGAACACACAAAAGTGCATGCGGGGGCTAAGTTTATTCCTTTGATAAGCGAGATGTGTTCAATTCCATGGAGGTAATGTTTCTTGAGTTAATGATATGGATGTACCTCTCAATCACAGGAGAAAGATGTCTGTTCTACCTTAATTCTTTGAAGAGGTGGAACCATTTTTCTGCTTGTAGTTAGATCCATTAACTGGTCCATGCGGGGAGCATGTTTAGGTGCATTAATAATACTCTGATTGGCATATACACACACACACACACACACACACACACACATATATGTGTATTATATATATACACATATATGTATATATATATATGTTTTGCATAAAATTTATAAAATTTAGCATTAAAATAAAATTTATCATTTTATCTATCTGTGAGTATAAAATTCAATGACACTAAACACATTTACATTATTGTACAGCCACCACGACCCTTCCAGAACATTTTCATCATTCTAGACCAGAACTCTGTGCCTGTTAAATATTGATAATTCCCCATTCTCCCCTCTTCCTAGCCCTTAGCAACCATTGTGCTATTGTATGTCTCCATGAATCAGAATGGCACCTCATATAAGTGACTACTAGATACTTTTTTTCTTTTTTTAATTTAAATTTATTTATTTACATTCATATTACTATACATCATTATACCATACAAAATGAGATTTTTCCATCCAGAATACACTGTATATATAAAAATATGTATATATTTACCCTTATTTCTGACCCTCTGCCCTTTCCCACCCTCTTTTCACACTATCTCTGGTGTCTACTGTTGTCTTCCATTCCTCCCCCACCAAATTTTATTGATCACACAATTTCTTAAATAATCTAACTACTTTCAAAAGCAAGTTCAGCTGGTAATTTCAAGAAAAGGAGTTTTAACTTTAATAAATCAAAGAAATGCTAAGGAACTTTGCTTAAAACTTAAAGCCAGGAAACAGGTTAGGATTCTGTTCAAATAGTAGGTACATGACCCTATCAGCAGCTTGAGACAGGACAAAAATCTTTAAAACCAGACAACAAAGCCTAGAAGAAAATCGGCAATATTTTACTCAAAAGTCATAAAGTACTATTTCACAAGTTCAGCTTCATGTACTTAATCTATCTTCTGTTGTGGTTCGATCTTCCAGATTGAATTCTGGGATATAATATTCAACTCCAGACTTGTCCCTATGATTAAGTTAGCCATTTTCTTAGTTTTTGAACTGTGTGTCTTTATAGCACTCCCTTGAGAACTTCTTGGAGATCTGGTCTGGTGTTGGTAAATTCTTTCAAGTTTTGTTTATCTGAGAATGTTACTGTCTTTTCTACCCATATGAAGGATAATCTTGCCAGGTACAGTATTCTTGGTTGAAATTGCTTTTCCCTTAACACTTTGAATATATTTTCTCATTCTTTCTCACTTGCATTGTTTCCAGTGAGAGGTCTGCTGTTAGCCTGATGGGATATCCTTTGTAGGTAACTTGCCATTTCTTTCTTGCCAATATTAGTATCTTGTCTTTGTCTGTGGTTTTGGTCAATCTGGCTATAATGTGTCTTGGAGAAGATCTTCTTGGGTTGATTCTATTTGGGGTCCTTTGTATTTCTTGGGTCTGGATCTTTTAATTTTTCTCTAGCTTTGGAAAGTTTTCTTGCAGGATTTCATGGACTAGATTATCAATGCCCTTATGAGTCTCTTTGCCTTCTGGGATACTAATTATCTGAATGTTTGGACGTTTGATGGTATCTAGTATTTCTCATATATTAGTCTCATTTTTTGGGCAATTTTCTCAGTCTTCATGGTGGATTTTTCTAGGCCAGCAATTTTCTCTTCTACATCTGAGATTTGATTTTCTGTATGATCTAGTCTGCTTTTAATACTTTCAAATCTCAAGGGAGATTTGACTTCCTGTATCATGGCCTTCATCTCTAACAGGTCCATTTGATTCTTTTTAAAAATGTGTAATTCCTCTTTTAGGACTTGCAAGAATTTCCTCACCTCCTGGAACTTGTCATCTCCTTTCTTCTTTCTCTTCTTCAGTTCATTGTCTCTCTTCTCTTCCATCTCTTTTAGCTTTGCCATTATGAATATTCCAAATTCTTTATCAGACATTTCCATGATTTCCATTGAACTGTCTGTGGATGAAGAGGAGCTATTTTTTTCACTTGGAGGAGAGGTATTTTCTTTTTTCTTTTTCTTTTTTTTTTTTTTTTCTTTTTTTTTTTTTTTGGCCTTTGTAAATTTATTTTTTTAATTTTTAAAATTTTTTTAATTTAATTTTCTTTTATACATTCAATCACATTATTTAGCTTACAAAATGAATATTTCAATAGGTGAACATTTCTGCCTAGTCCAGTTGATAAAACTATAAAATATCTTCAACAGATATTACCACATTTCTTTGTCAAATTAATGCTTCGCCTCCCTATTTTTCTTCTAAATGTCCTTCCTCAGACCCTACTCTTTCACACACACTATATCTGGTATTTACATCCATATGCTGTGTTTCTATATCCTTTAGTCAATCAGTTTCAATCATAGAGCGCGGACACTCAGTATATATTAAGTGGGGACATACAATGTCTCTCCTTCATAGTCTAACTTGCTTCACTCAGCAGTAAATCTTCCATATTCCTTGCTTTCCCATATTTCTTGTGGCCCTGTGGTGATTTCTAGTCCTCTGATGGATGGTGTGTTTCTTCATAATCTTGAAGTTCAATCTGAGTGTTCAGGAGTGTGCAGGAAGAGGTGATCTGGAATCTTTTTGCCATTCCGTTTTGATCCCACTCGAGTTAGTGGGCTGAAGGCTGAATTATCAGTAGAAAATATTCATTTGTCTTTTTTCCCTGAAATCACTAGTTCTCAGGAGCCATGAAGCTAGGTACTTTGTATAAGTGGAATCATAGAATATTTTCCCTTTCATGCCTGGCTAATTTCACTATTACCCACCTTTTTAAAGATAACGTATCACAGCTGGAAGCCTACATAATAGGGACACAGGTATTCATTCATTCCTCTGAACTTCAGTTCTTGTGGGACCTCTGTATGTGGTGAATACCACATTTAGCAGGTCTCAGCTTAAATGATACTCCTGCAATGGGTCCCTCACCTCAACCACCCTATCTGATAAGGACCTCTTCCCCTTCTTCTGGTCCCTGCATACTGCTACATTCTGTTCATTTTTTCTATCACAATATGTAATTATATATGAGTATATGGTTTCTCCTAATTGGCCAACTGGTCTACCAGGTTATAAAAACTGAGACACCTCATTATGCTTACTGTCCAGCTTTATGTTTGGCATATGACACAGTGCTTGTCATGCAGTCAGTGTCCAATAAACACTTGCTGGGCAGAGGGAGGGATAGAGAATGAATGTCTGATCATGAGTTTATATATGGGACTATGTTTTGGGTGCCTTAGCAATAAATGCTAATTTCATGCTGCCTTCCTTACTTGAGTCATCATGGCCTTCATATAGATTTGCCATGGCAGATGTTTAGATTTCAGCTGTTAGATTTTTCTGTGGTTTGAATGTCCCCTCAAAACTCATGTGTTGACATTTGGTTGTGACAGGTTAAGAGTGTGAAAATTTATACCGGCTATGGTGTTTAAATATGGGGCTTTTGGAAAAAGATTAGGATTAAGTTCTTCAAGGTAGAGTCCCCATAATTGACTCCTGGATTTTAAAGAAAAGGAAGGAGACGAACACACAGACACAGACACATATGCTCTTGCCCTCCAATATAGTGTAATGCAGCCAGAAGACTCTTACCAGATGCAGCCTCTGGACTTTGAACCTCCAAACCATGAACTGAACAAACCTCTATTCTTATCAATCATCTAGTTTCAGGTATTTTCTGTTATTAGCAAAAGAATAGACTGTAGTAGATTTAATCTGTTTCCCTCATAACCTGAGAAGCTTCTGGACCACTTTGCTCAGGTCCTTCCATGGGTATGTGCAGAGAGAAGGTAAGCAAATGTTAATTTCAACCTAAGTAAAACACAGTCAAAAGCTAAAATCGGCTATAGAAAAGCCAATCCCTACATTCTTGTGCCAGATAAAATGGCTTTTAGATGAGCTCCTTCATTGGATTATCCATGCCACTAACTCCTAGATTATTATGTTAATTAGACTTTATTAATATTAAATGTAAGATAGCAGTTTGCAGGCCTGGGGAATTAGAACATAACTCCTTGAATAAGGCTGAGGTCTTAGACTGTCAGTCCTAGAAGGAGCCTCACCGAACACTTACTTTGTCTTATTCAGTATAGGAAGGAGGGTAGTGGGGGCAGAAGGAAAAGGATGGGGAATGCTGGCCAAGCCGACACCGGAGCACAGGGCTCTGGCCTCATGATCTCAAGTAGACATTTTTAAATTAGAAAAATATGTAAACATTCATATTCCCAGAATATTTACATTCAGGAAGTGTTAAGCCTTTTTTTCTAGAATACATGGTACTTTTATTAACTGA
Source organism: Tupaia tana (assembly GCA_026018925.1). Classification (NCBI taxonomy): domain Eukaryota; kingdom Metazoa; phylum Chordata; class Mammalia; order Scandentia; family Tupaiidae; genus Tupaia; species Tupaia tana. The sequence goes on along the minus strand of JAKSZU010000010.1, from coordinate 26,735,486 downwards.
TGTAAATATTGCAGTCATCATTTTTTATACTTCATTGCTTTTAAAACCCATCTTCCATTCAAATGAAATGCTTTGATCATTTAAATAGCACAGTTATCTGAACACACCTGTGAAAAACCTCAAGTTACTCCTTCATTGAGTTTTAACATTAAAGTTCCCAGGAACATTAGTGGTTCTTGAGAAAGGGACAGAGATGTGACCCTGTGTGAACAGGTCATTTTTTTGCTTTTAGTGTAACGGCATAGAGGACTAGCTTGAGCCCAGGAAGGGAAGAGGTACTTGAAGTTTGCTTAAAGCTTAAAGAGCTGAGTTATGAATTGTAGTGAAAATTGTTCCTTTTCTTTGGGGGAAAAAGTCATTTTCCTTATAAATACAGTACTCTCATTTGTCAGGAAAATCTCATTTCTTTTATGTTCTATTCACCTGAAATGCAAATAGGAGTTTGCTTGCAATTAATTAAGCAGATGATAGATGGCACTTAAAATGAACACTCAGCATTCCCCATCCCTTTCTTTCTGTACACAGAATGCAGAGATAATTGGATGGGAAACAATATGGCATTTACATGTGGATTTTTTAAAGAGCTTTTCCCCTTTGACTTATATAAAGAGAGATTGGCCTTTCAGAATTGTGTAATGTCACAGACATATGTGTAAACCAATCAGTTGTGCCACATGCCCTCATTTTGCAAGTGCACCAGCTCATTTGGCTGTTGGCAAAACCTTGCTCAGTGGTGCATCAGTAATTAGGAACTGCCACCACCTCTGCATGAAGTAATGTGGTTTTTTCCTCTTGTCACTTCATTCCTTGGGGGGTTGCACAGGGGAGTCACATTTCATCACTGGTAAAATACAGACCTGGTTGGAAATGGCAAGGTTGTCCAGGACTGTGTTAGCTACAGTGTAACTAGCGGAAGTACCTCTCTTGCCCAAGAACCGTCACTGGTATAGTCATGCCTCCTGCCATCTCTGTTTGCACAGTGCGCTCTGCTCCCTGCGCTCCCGTTTCTGGGTCCTGGTCAACCCACAGAACAGCTGCTCTGGCTGAGACAGTGCTCCAAAGCCCTGGGAAAAAATTCCCTTCAGTTCTTCTCCCCCGCTTGACACCCCCCAACACACACACAATGAAAGAATACGGTGAAACAACGTAAAAGAGATTAAAACCGCAGCTTTCCTGGAGGTACCCCACAGTTCACATCCAGATATGAACTTGGAGATTCAGTCCTGTGGGACATTGTGAGGGGCATAATAATAATTAAAATAGCAACAATAACAATGAACCCCTAGCCTTTATTGCCCTATTGGTCTTCAGCAGTGAGATGAGGATTCCCATGCAAAAGATTATTAAGAAAATGCTCCCTGAAGAAACTAACAAGGGAGTGGGGTGGGGGGGGGTACAGGACAACAAATTGGGGGCAAGCAAGGGAGCAGATTCAGTTGAGGCTTCGTGACCCCAAGCAGCCAAGCCCAAATAATAGCCCAGAGTTTGTCCTGCCTTGAGGCAAAGAGCTAGACTTCTGAACCCCTATTTGGTCCATCACTGGTATTGGGTAGCCAGCCTCTGTGTGGAGTGGGACAGTGAACTCGGAATCACGGTCAGCTGTCCCATTGGCTGGTCGCTCTAGTTCTGGGGTGGTCCTTCTAAGGCTGCAGGCAGGTGCGGGCTCTGAGCATAGAGGCTGGGAAGTGGGTGCAGAGAGCTGCTACCGGAATCTCTCAGGTGTTGTCCCAAAAGCACTGTTATTCACCTATCTGACAGACGAGGAAACGGAGGCTACGAGAGGTTAGGTAAGGTACCCAAGATTACAAAGCTAGGAAGCAGCAGAGCGGGATTTGAATCGTTTCTCATTCTCTGTCTCGCTTGCTATTGCCTGCTCATTCTCATACTGCTGTACTGTATGTTACACTGCAGAAATTAGAACCTTTTATTCAGACAAGGTTTTTTCTTTACCATCAAAGTAGCTAAGCTTGGGGAACCAGCAGTTAGCGTAATGGCTATGTCGCTGGACTCCCACGTAGTCGACCGTGGTTCGCGTCCCGGACCCGGTGGCTTAAAACTCACGCCGGGCATGTGTGCATGCGTGCCCAAGATCCCGAGAGGAGAATGGAGGAGAAGGGATTGCGGCGTGACCATCCCCCCTGGGGGGTGATTTCTCGCTTTCTGTCTCTCGTCTCTCTCTGTCTGTCTGGCGAGCGCACGCGCCCTATAGCAAAAAAACCTCTCCAAAAAAAAAAAAAAAAAAAAGTAGCTAAGCTCTGGGGACTTCAAAAACCTTAAAGAAAAAAATTTTCTTCAATGGAAATTACATAAAAGCGCTTGTGTATATGACACATAAAGGCCCTGGGTTGACAGCCTGTCTCTCTGGAGCAGCGTGAGGGCCTGGGTACGTGGTGTGGCTGAGAGACCTCCCAGCAGATGGACAGTGTCTGCTGACGACCTCAGGATGTTGGTAAGAGAGGTGCCCCAGTCAGGAGACCGCACTATTCCTGACCCAAAGGATAAGAAGCTCCTAAGTCCTGTTGGGCCAGGACTGGTTAAACAAGCCAGGAACCCCAGTGGTCCACGTGGCTGATTTTCCCTGGGCATCCTGCTTTGGGAACTGGAACCAGATTCACATCTGGTTAGAAAGATGCACGGAGAGGACCTCAGGTCTCAGCCGTGACCCTCTGATGAGACATTTCAGTTAGAGCCAGAGTAGCCCGCCAGGAAGCGCAGCTGCAGTGCCACCTCTCTACATCAGGGCCTGGAGAGAGAGTCAGCTTTTTCTGGTGGCCAGATGCCACCCCCCGGCCTGTCGGGGGCTGGTTTAGGGCTGTGCCCAGGGTGCGAGTTCCTGCCAGGCCTACTGAAGGAAGACAAGTTGCTCCTCTGGGGAAGCAAAGTCATATATCATCAGTGTGGCGAGTGAAGGCATTTCTGAGAATCATAGTCTGATGGATATTGGCGTGGGGACCCAGAGAGCAGGCTGACATCCGTCTTCCTCCAAGCTGTGTGGACCTCTCCACTGACAGCTGGCCAGGAGGTGACTGGTTCTGGAAGCCTGTGATTTTTGAGGGCTCCCCCAAGCCATCTGGGGGCTTTGGCGAGCAGCTCATCTGCATGCCTGGAGATTCCACGGGCCAGTTACTAGATGGTCAGGAAAGCTGCCCATGTAGGCCAGGCTGTACAGTGGAGGGAGATGAAAGGACCTGTTCACAGTGTACTTCATGAACAACGGGGTGATGCAAAAGCAAGTGGCTTTCTTCAGAGATTTCCAGGTGGAATGGGTACCACATCTTGTGAAAAATGCTCCAGGCAAGCTGCAGAGACATTCTAGCAGCCAGTGTCCGGGGGTGTCCCAAGCCCTGGTGTGGGGACTGGGTGGTTGAAACAGGGGTTTATGTACAGAGTATTCATCTGTGAGCTGGAGACCTGCCCCAGGTCCTGAGATTGAGCTTAGAGTATGTCTTTGGGGATGCTGAGAGGGAGCAAACACTTTTCTGGCCTTTAGGGAGCTTGATCAGAAACTGAGAAAGATGATGGGTATCTCGGATCAGTGACCCTAGAACAAAATGATGAGTCAAGCATCATCAGCCTTTGTTGGTCTCTGTAAGTAAAAAAACCTTCCTCGAGGCCTGGTGGATGTAGAGAAAAGAGTGCCGGAGGACCAGCAGTGATATGATTGTTACGTGGCTGGATTCCACGTGGCTGGCTGTGCACTTCGAGGCCAGACCCAGTGGCATGAGAAGCACATTGGGCACTTGTGTGGAGAAGAGACTTCAGAACGAACACTCCCATGGATGTTTTCTCACTCTCTCTCTTTTCTCTCTGTCTCTTTCTCTCTGTGTCTCTCATGTGCAAGAACACAGGCCCTCTAGCAAAGTAGAAAGGGGAAAAAGGAAAGAAAGGAAAAGTAGGTGAGTGAGCAAGAGACAGAGGGAGGAGGGAGCAAAGGCTGGAAGTTTCATCCAAGTCTGCCAGATCCCTGGGGCCTTTCATCAGAGAAGGGGCTGGGGAAGGGACCCTAGGGGACCCTCCTCTCCTGCTGTTACTGGGGGCAGTGCATGAGCACGGTGCTCTCCATTTATTGACTTTGCCTGCTCTGTTGGGTGGGAGTGGGGCTAGAAGAATGTGATTTTAGCCCTTCCAGTGTTCAGATTCACCCTCTTCATTTAGAGCAAGTTAACCTCTTGAGACCGAGGTTCCTCATAGAATGGATACAATAGGGGCAGGTCCTGGACTCCTGAGACTATTATATGACGAATACATTGGAAGTCCTTCTAGCGCCCACTGGCGCACGCACTCACTCTTCTCGGTGAGTGTGAGCTCTTAGAACTGCATTGGACCCATCGTGGTACCTAGCTGGGAAGTTGTTTTTACCCACCAGGCTTTACCTGACCTGAGAGGATCAGCCTTGAACCCCAGACTCACTGAACAAAGCTTTATTCCTCATTGTTCTGGAATGCACCGATGAGATGGTTTTAAAATAGTGAAAGGAAAGGAAATTGATTAACAAATGCTGTACTCATTCCTCTGAGGAAAAGAAAGCATTTTAATCTTTAATACTCAAGGCTCGGGAAAAGTTAGGGAGATTAAAAGGAAAAAAAAAAAAAAATTAAAGAAGGCCAAATGTGTCCAGTCAGACATTGGGGAGGACCCTTGGGTGGCCTTGATTCCGAAAGGGAAGCTGCTCTTGGGCCACACAGATCCCTGGGCTGCCTTCAGCTGGATGCGTGGGGAAACCAGGATTTGGAGATCCTTACACAGCGTGTTCCAGATGCTCGGCTCTGGCTGGGACTTGAAGGTGGACATTGCTCTTTGTACTCAGTGACTGCAGCCCTCAGGCCTGGGCTTTGCGTGCATGCTGCGCTGGTCTGTGTGTGGACCTGGACATCTCTCAGACTAGAACAGACATCGTGATGGGTCTTTGCATTTCTTTCTTTTTGTAATACTTGTGCATGGCAGGAACAGGGTTTCTGACGCGCTCAGAAATCTCACAGGAGGCAAATGGTGGTGTGTTGGCTCCTGAGTCACTGAGCTGCTTCTGGCTCATCGCTGATTTGGAAGACGTGGAACAACTCAGTCTGTTCTGGAACTGGCCTTAGCATCTAGGGAGTTCCCGAGTGCAGTTTGGTGAATGCTACTGGCCACAGAGTCAGGAGCTCTCCAGACCTGCTCACTCAGCAACTTCCTCAAGTGTTTGTTAAATTAGGCTTACGGCTTCTGGGGGTTGAGGGGTGGAGAGAAATTACCGACATCGTTCAATCTAAACTGCTACTTAAAGCTTTAGCTCTTCCATCTTTTATGATATATTTTGTTTTTATAATTGGGAAATAAAATACACTACTAATAAGAAAATTACAGTATTAGTCAATATTGTGATAATTATGATGAATCACCAAGTCAGTTAGTCATCCTCTTTGGTTTATAGAATACTGTCCTCACCACTTTGTGCGAAGGATAGCCCCTTCTCTTTGGTTTGTCTAGGTTTTCTCCTTTCTAGTCCCCATGTCTGCCATCCCTACCACCTGACCTCCACTCACCTGTTTAATCTCTGTGTATCTTTGATCCAGGACTTGAACTGCAGTCAGCTATGTGTGAGTCCAGCACTTTAACCACTGCACTACTTATTATCCCCTATATACCCATTAAAATGCAAATTAGATTATACTACAGAGCTTGGTTAGTTTTTTATCCTTTTAACTCAGAGCTTTACAAATCAATCCGTATTTTGTCACTCCATAGCTTCTGCTACAGGAGCTTTTTGGTAAGTTCCTGAAAAAAAGAAAAGTTGAGTGAATAGCTCCATGAGATACTACTATGACCATTTTATGGATGACCAAGACCTCTAGCACGAGGACAGACAGATGGCGGAACTAGGCCTTCCTCTTGATTCCGTGCCCCGTGCCCTTTCTGCTACTGCTGTATCAGTGTTCTTAAGCCCCATGGTGAGGTGTACCTCTCAAAGACTCTGACCTTGGCGGGCTTGGCAATCGTATCCTATCAACTCTTTGGGACAGGGGCTCAACCTTTGGCTTCTCCTTTCCCCGTTTTCTCATTCCACACACATGACTGTGTTCACAAACCTGCTTATGTTTCCTTCTCTTTGCTACTCAACAGAAGATAACAATACCTCCCACAGAGCAAAAAGTAATATAACAAGCACATTATTATTCTTGTAGGCATAAGAATAAATTCTTGGAGGTATATGAATAATAACATCTTTGTTCTGAGGTTCTCACAAATGGAGTCCAATAGGCTTATTTCAGTTCATTACTATCATCTACCTCAAGAGCTTCATCAAAATCGACTCTCGACCGGGAAACACATTATTTATGGACTAGAGTAACTTCCTGGGATGATTTAGAAAGAGAGGAAAGATTGGACTTTTGAACTCCATGGCCTTCCTTGCTAAAACTGTAGCTCCATAAAAAGGTTTATAAAACTATTCAGAAATGGAACAAAAAATCTCAGAAAAGGGATGCTTCTGAAGACGGGACTGCAGATAGTTTATACATCATGATTTGGAGGGGATGATGGTGGGCTGTGGAAACCCAGGAGGAATGGAACTTCCAACTTGAAGAAAAGAAAAAGCCCCTACTCCAGCATTTAAAACCCAAACAAAGGACTTAGAAAGAAATCATAAAAGAAAGAGTAAAAGGAGCCTGAAATAGATAAAAAGGACAATCATTGGCCATCAGTGAGTGTAGTAGCTGTAGAAAGTGTGGACGGAATCAGTAGTTTTGTTGGGAGAAAGTTAAGAAGTTAGTGACAAAATTTGTAGTGATCAGATATTGAATGAAGGTTGATACATAACTTTAATTATATCATTCTGTTATTTGTTACTCTATTATTACCAGCCTTTTTATTTAGTAACTGAATAATGAGAAAGAGAGTTGATATTGATGAAGACCTTCAAGTCACAATATTTGTCACAGGACCCACGTCTCTTGGAATATGTGTCAGGGAGCCTAGATTCACAAAAGAAAATTTCATATTTGTGAGGACAGTATAAGTATTTGGCTTTTATTTATGTTCTCACATGCTACACAAATAGGTTTTCTGTCCAGTGTGCTGGAATTTATGCTGCAGAGTCTTATTACAATATTGTAAATTGAGCTATGTATGAATTTTCCTTTGGAAATACCATTATTTTTCCTGAAAGTTCACCTCAGCTAGGCACTTTAAAACCTTTGAGTCAAAAAGGTGTTGTCTGAATTAGTTATGTATTTGTTCGGGAGGAAATATATGCTGACTGGCATGGATTGGAATAATGATTATTAAGGAATCTAATTCATCTGATGAATTGCAGATTGCCAGAGTTACAAGAGTCTCAGTGTAGGGAACAAAATGTCTCCTTGCAAGGTCAGCTTGGTGCGTTACATCTCTAAGGGACAGTGCCCAGAGCCAGCCTCTCCGGAGTGACAACTCCAGGGGCCGTAGAACCTGCACCTGCCTTTTGGGAGGGAAAATGCACACCTCTGGGTACAACACATGCTCTCTCTGAATCCTGTGTGAGTCTTCAGTCTTCCGTAGTAGAGCAGGTCATCTCTGGCCACTATTTTAGAGGATTTTCTGGTTCTTTCTGACATCTCTTCTGCATACAGTGGACTGTCCTAGCCCTCTTTTTTTAATCTATCTTTTTACCCACTCATCATGCCAGTTTCAAGGCATCTCTGTTTGTCTCAACCACTCAATCCAAGAGGCCCACTGTATCTTCAATCTCCAGTGTCCAGGTTGGGTATCTGTGTGAATTAAAGACAGTATATTGTGATGGTGAAGAGCATGGGATCTGTCACCAGACTGCCCGGGTTCAAAATCCAGCTCTAGTGCTTACCGGCCATGTGACCTTGGCTAGTCATTTTATGTCCATTCCTCAATTTTCTCATTGGTAACATGGTGATGAAAGTACAGATCTCACAGGATTTGTTTTTTAAGAATTACTTAATTTAATTAATTAATTAATATATATATATATATATATATATATATATATATATATATATTTTATTTATTTAATTTGACCAGAAAGAGTCAGAGAGAGAGAGAGAGAGAGGGAGAGGGAAAGTGAGAAAGCAAACTTTTAGGTCTGGGACTCAAACCATGGTCAGCCAGCACCTAAACCACCGTGTCACCTGCCACCCCCTACCCCCAGGATTTTTATTAAAAGTTAATCAGTTATTACTCCTAAGGTGCTTAGATCAGTACCTGTCATATAGTAGCCTCGGAATATTTGATCAAATCTGTAAAATGTAGCCATTTGGTACTGAAGGTGTGATTGGTTAACTTTTGAATTGTATTTGGTCTTCTCCCTGGACTGAAAACTGCTTGGGAGGGGACCTGGCCAGCCTCTGCTTTCATGTAACTTCCTCTGCACGGAGCGTTGTACTCTGTGCACCAGCAGTCAGTACTGTTAGGAGCAGAGTCTTAGCTGGGGAAGAGCTCCTACTTCTGTGAACCAATGCTCTCCACAAGTGGGGCTCCAGTGCACAGGGAGGGCTTCAGAGGGCCAACCTGAGACTCTCCTTTCAGTGACTTGGAGAAAAGGGATAACCCATTAGGGAAGGGCCCTAGAAGACAATGGGAAAGAAAACTCCAAACTTTGGAAGAGATAAGACAGTGTATTTCTGTTTGCACATCACTCTTCCTTTTGGAATGTGTTTCTCCAGTCCCATTCAGGGCTTGGTGCGGGTGTGTTCCCTGATGCTGGCCAACACACACACCAAGAGGACCCCAATCACATCAGAGGTGGAAATTTATTTCTGCCCTCCTCTGGGTGTCCACTGTGCACCACGTCTACCTTTTTAAAGAATTCGTAGTGCAATTACTCATTGAATATGAATCTGTCTCCTGCACCCAATTTTGAAACCTTGGATGGCTTCCCTCAACTACTGAAATAGATTCTTGAAGTGTATTCACTGAGTACCTGCTTCCTAGCACCAAGAAAAGTGTAACTTTAGCCATTCTCAAGAAGCTTGACATCTGGCCAAGTGGCAATTAAATAATAATAAACTCAAGCCATAGTTAATTAACATTATAAGACAGCACAAACTGCATATACTGTTAGGGGTTTGGGAAGAGTCAGAGCCCTCCCTTAATCTTTTGTGGGCTGGAGTGCTCTAGGAAAAGGCTCCTGGCACAGCTAAGATCCCTGTGTTTAGGGGATGCAAAACAAATAGTTTATAATTTGGCTTTATGTGAAAGCTTCCCAACTTACCAGCTGGGAAGAAGCCAAGCCCAAATAAGATCTACATGCAATTCAGCCTCAGGTACACTACAGACTAACTGTCCCCTGCTTTTGAAAGTGTGCGTTTTATACATCGAAGGTGCATGCTTGGAAACGTTGTTAGTGGATGTGGCAGAATGAACTTGAGGGTCTGGGGTCTTTAGAGTCCCCTCTTCTGTCCCCTCAACCTTCTTTCATGAACCTGGGCTTTTTGATGGACATTATCTCATAGACATTGTTTTATGGCACGTTCCAGTTTAGAAGTTAGGACACTTGGTTTTGTGTAGGTTTTGTTCTCAATGCACCCAGACGTTTATCAGTAGGAAGAAAGAGCAGGGGGTGGGCAGAGGTGTTCCTTATGAAGTTGTAGTGAGACCACTGAGATATTGAGGAAGTAGAATAGAATCTGCACCTGCCTTTCGGTAGGCAAAATGCGCGCTTCTGGATACAGCGTTTGCTGGCTTCTGAATCCCGAGAAGCTCTTCAGAGTCTTTCATTTTGGGGCAAGTCATTTCTGGCCACCATTTAAGGGTTTTCCTGGTTCTCTTTTTGACATCTCTTCTGCATAGAGTGGACTGTCCTAGCCCTTTCTTCTTATCTATCATACCCCATTTATCATGCCAGGTTCAAGGCATATCTGTCTCAGACTACTTCCTGCACTGTTTCTTCTGCATGTTTCTTTTTCTCAGCTAATTACCGTCTCCTGCATGGCACCTCTTTGTCCTTTGGGGAATGGGAGTAGATGGGTGATATCTCCTTTTTCTCGTCTGCAGATTGTCATCTGCTCCCATCATTTCAGTGGCCCATGCGTGTTCTGACAACTGCCAGATCTTTCCCAGACCCTCCTTCCAACCTCTAGATCCTTCTTCTTCTTTTTAAAATTTGCTATAGGGAGCTTAATGCTCCCCAGAGACAGAGATAGAGAGAGGGGGAGAGAGAGAGAGAAAGTGAGAAACCATCTCCAAGAGGGGATGACCATGCCACAAGCCATTCTCCTCCATTCTCCACTTGGGATTTTGGACACACTTGCACATGCTTCTTGTGTGCTTTTCAAGTGGCAGAGTCTAGGACTTGAACCGTGCAGTTGGCCATGTGGAATCCAACCTTCTGAACCACGACACCATCTGCTCACCTGATTCTTAGTTCTTTGCTTCTCCTGGAGCCATCCCAAGTTCATCACCACCCCCAACCCCAGGCCTGCCCACTGTCTGTGTTTCCATTGCAGATAGTAATGCCTCCCTGACCCCAAGCTCGTTCTGCCATTCCTGTATCTTCCTCTTATCCTGCGCCCTTACTGTGGTGCATAAGCCTCCCAGTGGCCACTCTCTCATTGTGCTCTGTACCCTGCCTCCATTCTGTGGCTGAGGTTCCCTTCCTAACTCAGGATATGTGCCTGGAATTGTCTATTTTGAGGACCATTGCTGATTCCTCATTGTCCCGCAGGAAACCTGCATTTCTTATCAAAACCTGTGATGTTCTGCACAGTCAGGCCTCAACTTTTCTTTCCAGCCTCCTCTTCTGTCACATCTTCTGTGTTCTAGACACTTCCTGACTTCTTATCTGTGCCCACACAGCCTATTCATGTTACAGACTCTATGCTTATGTTTGTGTGGGCCACTGGTCTCTGTTTTGTTTTCCCAGTGAAAGCCAGTTCAGCCTTCAAGTCCCACTCAGAATTCCTTTCTCTGTGAAACCGTGAACCCAGAGCACAATTCCTCAACAGCTCCTGCTACTGCCGCGCTGTGTGGCATCTCCTGTCTGTTTATCCGTGGACGTTAACTTACTGAGTCTTTTCTTGGTAACTTTATGATACGGTCCACGTTATGCCCAATATTGTTAGTTGTGAGGATGGATGGATGAATGTGTGGAAGGAAGAAGGGAGAAAGGGGTGAAAGATGGAAGAAAGGAATGAATGAAATCCTTTTAGAGTTCTTATGTATCCTCCACACAGGTGCTTTTGCTCCATCTTCCAAATGTGTGAGACTGGACATACTTTTTTGGAGCACTGGGACATAGTAGTAAATATCTGCAGATTGACATTAATGAAAAGTGTACTTTAAAATTCTTGTACAAAAACAGGTTGATGCTCTGCTTATGAATGAAAGATTTCATTTGTCATCTCTTTTTTTTTTTTTAAAAAAAAAAGTAGTGCATTTACTGGGTTAATTGTCGTGGAGACAGTCTGCTTGCATCAGGCATTAGGGTTTTGTTTTTGTTTTTTAGCATCCCCTTAGGAAAAACATAAGGCAGGTCATTTGGTAACCAGCTGAGAACACCATCTCACATGTGGGTCTGCTTTTTGACTTAATGCTTAGGCCCTGAAAAGTTGAAATGGGCAGATCCCTTTGGAAAATAAAGTAATGCACATAAAAAGAGAAAAATCAAGACTTTGATTTCCTCCTGAATTTTTTTGTTTCCTTTCAGTCCCAGGTTGATATTTCTAATCTGTAACTGTGGTAATGGAGTGGTCCCGAGGGAGGCGTGAGGGGTAAACCATTTCTGCATGGAGGACAATGCCACACAAGGGGACCTTGAGGATGGTAGAGGTCTGGACCAACTGTCTTTACTGATTTTTCCCAACACTAAATTTTGTTCACAAAGCAAAGCTTGCAAGGAAATTCTGGATGAGGTTCCCAGGCAATGATTGTAACAAGCATAAAATCAACCAGCATTGGAGGGAACCAGCAGTTAGCGTAATGGCTATGTCGCTGGACTCCCACGTAGTCGACTGCGGTTCGCGTCCCGGACCTGGTGGCTTAAAACTCACTCCTGGTACGTGCCCAAGATCCCGAGAGGAGAATGGAGGAGAAGGGATTGCGGCGTGGCCATCCCCCCTGGGGGGGGTGATTTCTCGCTTTCTGTCTCTAATGTCTCTGTCGGTCTGGCAAACGCACGCGCCCTATAGCGAAAATCTCTCCAAAAAAAAAAAAAAAAAAATCAACCAGCATTAATCCCGCTCTTTAATGATCTATGCATGGTAATGTAACATAGCATCTTTTTTTTTTTTTCTTCCTCTCCTTGACGGAAGGTAGCCTGCTGTGCTCCTGCTTGCTCAGGCTCCCTGATAAATGTCAAGTCATTTTTTGGAGCTGGCGCATTGTTAGACAGCTAAGAAGTCACATATTTCCTCCAAGTCATCCTCTTTCCCAAGGAGATGACTCCATGTTGAGGATAAAGCCCAGTACACCTTCCACAGCAGGCCCAGAACAAACGCTATTAACCTGGAGGAAAGTTGACATTTCTGCAGGCTGCCGCAGTCTTGGTATTTTATTTGCTTCCCTTGGGGCCTGACCGACTCCTGCCTTGTCTCTACGATGTGCTCAGGTGAAGCTTGAATGCCGTGTACAGGTTCTCTAACAAGTTATGGAAGAAAGGGGCCCCATGCATGGCGTGTGCCTGAGTGAGATTTCATTTCGAGGCCTGGAATAGAGGGAGCGAGGACTGTGCACCTGCCACCTTAAATTGATTAGGACAGTGCGTTTGCAGGCAGGATCCATGGCTGGGTTTTTCTCATCACTTATGGGGAAGGGTCGTACAAATCTTTTGAAAAAAAAAAAAAACAATAAATCCATAGCTCACTCAAAGCCATTATATATTATATTTTGCTCTCAACACAGAGAGAGAGAAAAAATCATGTTTTAAAGCTTATTAAAATGTTACCCATATAGATAGTTTTTTTAAAGATAATTTATATTAGCACTGGTGCATAACCTTTTAAATTAATAATTCAGAACTGTGACTAGAGGTTTCGGTACTCTCTAGTAGTATATTATCTGACTGTTCCACTGAGAAATTAGCACTTATGGACTAAGGTATAAAATTGAAAAATCTAACCCATTTGGTAGTCTGTTCTCAGCTCTGAGAGCCTCCTTAAATGAAAGTCTATTAGTGTGAGAATTCTGATTTCTAGAATCAAATCTGTTTGAGGTCATTATGGAGTTTTATAAAGAAAGGCCCCTGCTGCCTAACAACACGTTGAAGTCTTAAAAGTAGGCAGACTATTGATTTTTAGCAAGAGTTTTACTGCCCCAGACACTGAAGAATGATTCTCATGACTAAAATTTATAGGTTATTAAGGAGAAGAATGTGAGGAAAAGACTAGTTGGAAGATTCACAAAATTAGCTCGTTTTGTTCGTTAGAATCCACTTAGCAGTCTTTCCTGAAATCTAGATATATCTGGATCTGAAAAGTGCTTTTTGGTTACATGGTAAATTTAGACAGATAAAAAGATACAGTGGAATCATCTTTTAGCCCACAAGGACATAATCACTTTGGGGAAGTTTGCAAAGAAAGGGCAAAGCAACTTTTTTTGGTTTTGAGAAACCAAATTTGTCAAGAAATCAGGCAGGTCTGGCTCCTGACCATTTTTTTGTCACCTGGAAAAAATTGCATTCAGCTCAAAATAAACAGACGTGTTACAGAAAGTGTTCTCTACTCCGGGTGGGTATTTTATGCCTTGTTTTGTTTTAAATCAGCTCCTGTGCCTCCATTTAGAATAGGGTAGCCTTTCTGAACCCCCTGGGAGTGACAGTTGCTCTAGTGCCCTTCGGCAGGAAATGTGTAGAATTATTGGAAAGGCATTTCTGTGGGAGCAGTAGGCACACTCTTCATCATGTATGAGTTAAAATATACAATGTCCTTATGCCAGAGGCAGTGCAGTCGCAGAAAGAACCTTGGGCTAGAAGAATAGCAAAGGGCATCCTGTGTCAGCTCCATCACTCAGCAAGTGTGACACTGGACACCACGAGCGTCATTTTCTTCTGTGAAATGGAAGCCTGACACTACCACGCCTCTGTCCGACAGCCTCAGGACTCTAATCTGGCCTCTTCTGTGCAGGGGCTGCAGACAGGATGAACTCAGCAACCAGGAAAAGTGCCAGTCCCCAGGAACTGAGGTGTGTACAGTGCCCAGGGCCGCTAATGAGATGGAGATGGAATCACTGTCTGGAAAAAGTGCTGTTAGATGTGGATAGATGTAAGAAACGTAACACAGAACAATTTCCAATTTTAAAAATAAGTGCTTGGGGACCAGCAGATGGCGTAATGGCTACGCCGTTGGACTCCATGTAGTCAACCACGGTTTGAGTCCCAGACCCAGTGGCTTAAACTCACGCCGGGCGTGTGTGCATGCGTGCGTGCCCAAGATCCTGAAAGGAGAATGGAGAAGGGATTGCGGTGTGGTCATCCCTCCGGGGGGTGACTTCTCACTTTCTTTCTCTCTGTCTCTCTCTGTCTTTCTGGTGAGTGCACGTACCCTATAGCAAAAACCTCTGCCCCCAATAAATAAATAAATAAATAAATAAATAAATAAATAAATAGATAGATATTTGTAGTCAATACAAGAAATATAGAATATATTCCATAAATATTTGTTAAGTGCGTAAAGAATTTCTGTATCCGGGTTAATAGTGTCTCCTTCAAAGTAGACCTCTGCAAGGTGCTGCTTGTAGCCCATTAGGGATGTTTTCATTTTCAGATTGATATTCTCCTATCTCTGGGTGTCTGCAACAGTTTCCCAAGGAACTCTCCGCTTCTGAATGTGATTTTTTTTTTTTTTTTTTTTTTTTTTTTTGGGAGAGGTTTTTTTTTTTTTTCGCTATAGGGCGCATGCGCTCGCCAGACAGACAGAGAGAGACATAGAGACAGAAAGCGAGAAATCACCCCCCAGGGGGGATGGTCACGCCGCAATCCCTTCTCCTCCATTCTCCTCTCGGGATCTTGGGCACGCACGCACACGCGCCCGGCGTGAGTTGTAAGCTACCGGGTCCGAGACGCGAACCGCGGTCGACTACGTGGGAGTCCAGCGACATAGCCATTATGCTAACTGCTGGTTCCCTGAATGTGATTTTTTTAAAACCCACCTCCTCAGGACTGCCAGAGAAATGTCCCAAAGTGCAAATCTGAGTGAGTGTGACTCTTCCAGCCTGAGGGGGTGGCCGCAGTTGGGGAGGGGGAGTACTGAAACCCTCAGGTGCTAACCACCCAAGCCTGTCTCAGGATAAGGTCCCCACTCCTTGGCCTACACAAAAGGCCCTGCATTTCCCGACTCCTGCTAACTCTCCAGTTTTTTTTATCACACACACCCTTCTCTTCAGGCCAGCTGGAGCTACTTGAATTTCCGGCACATGCCAGCCCTTCGATGGCCCCCTGCGTTCACACCTGCTTTCCCTTCTGCTTGGCATACCCTCTCTGAACTCTCTATTCCCCAACCCGCTCTTCTTTCATGAACAAACTCAAGTGCCATTTCCTTTTGGAAGCCTTTGCATCCTGTCTTCCAACCTAGTCTAGAGTTCTTTCGCATCTCTTGCAGACCATCTTACCATGTTGTCCTGTGTTGGTTTTTTGGTCTCTGTGTCTGTCTTTCTTAACAGACTCTGAACACATTGAGAGTAGGATCACTAGACTTTAATTTCTCCCCCATACCACTTCAGTGGGAGACAGACTACAGACTCTCGGTATTTGTTGGCAGGTGGGCGGATGGATGAAGGGATATGTGTAAGCTCACACGCCTTAGCTTGTAACTTGTAGTGTGTCGATTGTCATGAGCAAATGGCATAGCAGAGGGATTAGGGATTGCATATTCTACTATGATTTGTAGAATCCTGGCTCCTGCTTTTCTTCCAGTAAAGCTTCAAAGGCTTTGTAAAGATGACAGCATCTGGCTCAGGAGCATTTAACCTGGCCTTGTCTTCCAAGGCTGTCTCAGGGCCGAGGGTAGAAAAGGCTAATGTGCTTGCAGTGTATCCTCTGGACAAGGGAACCATTCAGAGTAGGACTCCCAGGGATCTGAATGGATGAGAAACAAAGAGGAGAAACTACCAAGCTGGGGCATGAGATGATCGCGTTGTAGCTAACTAAAGTGTGATTTACTTGCTGTATTTACCTCCGCTGAAACCACACTGATATTTACAGAGTGACCCTTTGGAGCAGTTTTCTTTCATTGTGAGGAGCGTGTCAGTATAGGTAGAAGACTTCAGAACCTTCAAGAGCAAGGGAGAGGGCATGTCAAACCCGACTCCTTGATCTGAGCAGCAAGAAAATTCCAGGAAAGCCACTGCCAAGATGTGTTTGTGGCTCAGCATCTGCTAACAGTCACCATCATTCCAGCTGTGTGTATGCCGCTTCAGGAAGCCTAATAAATCTGGTGATTTAATTATCCTAAATTACTTAATCAGAGAAATTTTTATGCTACAAATTATTACTTTAATAAACCAAAGAGAATAAAGAAAAATTTCTTAAATATCTCTGCCAAATCAGTCTAGGCATCCATTTTCAATTTAATAACTAATAGCAGAGGAGATTGAAATAGATGTTATTACAGATTTTTACAAGGCAAAATATATTTAAGCAGGATCAGAAGGTTAATTAAAATTATAGTTGGGTCTTGTCATTACCCAGCCACTCTTTTTTCTTCTGCACAGTTGCTCTGAGTTTCGTGTCTGTTTGATAAAAATGCTTAAAATGGAATTCTCATTTAAGAGAGAATTATACTCAGTATTAGTACTGAGCCTGATCTCATGTACCTACGTCGGAAATAAATGCATAATTAACCCTTTTTCATGATAAATTAACATTCATTTTCCTAGGATTAGTAGGAAATAGCATAATACAGGGCAGGGTTTGCCTTCATTCTAACAGTCCCACGGGACCTCTAACACTCTTAAAGGATTAGTAAAGCCTGTGATTCATTGTGTGTCTATGTACATGAAAATAGGATGCAGTTCCTGACTGTCAGAGAGAGAGGTTTTCCTAATTGACAGCTTTTACAAATAAACATAGAAAGATTAGCCAGCAAATCCTGCGACGATGACTTTGGAGCCATGGCCAGGGTGTGTTAGCAAAAGGAAGTGTCTTGTGAATATTGAAAATTTCAAATGAATTCTTTCAGGATTTTTAGACATAGGGTTACAGCAGCTGTTGAACTCAAGACCCCTGGAGAACGGATAAGCTTTCAAGGAAAGCTCTTTGTCTGGTGCCTTCTCATCTAAACTCTTGGGGGTTTTCTTGCTTAGCTGAGCCCACTTTTATAAACCAATAGATTTACATTTACATAAAGAGTATGTTTTGTTTTATTTGATTTATTAAGATCAGGTTGGAGAAAGCAAGGGCCTATCGGGGAATAGAATTCTGAACCTCCTTGAGTCTTTAATTCAAAATTCCCAAAGCCATGATGAACATGAATACATTTCCATCAGACAGTAAGTGAGCACCCAGAAGTCATGAGGTAGGGAGCCTGCATTTTAAAAGTTTGAATGAGGGAGGAGGGTACCAAGAGACTTCTGCTACTGCATTCGATAATCAATACGGTATGGCTTTCCTTTGATTTGGTCCAAAAGGAAGGAGTTTGAAGAGTAAGTGGAGCCACATTCATTTTATGATGTTCAGATGATATTCCAGGGATTTGCATGAATTGTTTCAATAGGGAACTTGAAAGTAAAGAGTGAGGTGTTCGTGACCAGGTTAACCTGGAGAGAGGATGACACTGCCATACACCTAGTAGATGGTAAAGAAAATCTATTAAGAATTCTGAGTTGTCCTCTGAGTGGACTCCATACCATGGCTGAGGCTCCATACAGTGGGTATCCCAAGTGACTTTTTTTCTTGAGCTTCTGGGGTTCATTGGACACCTTTGATTGGTTTTAGGAGAAAGAGTTTTTTAGTGGCAGGATCTGGGATGGCCTCTGTCTGACAAAGAGGGAATGCTACTGGTTCAGTCAAGGAGAATCTTGGTGAATGGAGACACTGGTTGAATTTCTCAGTTCTCTGTCCCATCAGAAGAGTGGACCACCTTGGGAGGTGACGTTGGAATTAGTCTGTGATGCAGACTTGGAGGCAGCTTTCAGTGGTGGGAAGGGAACCTGTGACGGTGATGGAGAGAAGGAAGGAAGGAGGCATAGGCAGAGAATGCTCCAGCCCATTGTGCTCTCTCCTCAGGGGCAAGGTGCACTAACTACCCCATCTGGAACCTGTGGCTCGGTGTCACCAAGAGGCTCATTTTCAAAAGCAGGCTATTAAAGTGATCTGAAGTACTGAGGGATTGTTTACACAGCAGAGTCATTGTAGGTTTTATATTTGAAAGAAAATCTGGTATGCATGTAATCTGCATGCTGTTTGTGGATGGCTTCAAGAAACAGTTGGATCAAATAAAAGTAATGATGAATAAAACAACCCCAGCAGCAGCCAATACACATGAAAGATTCAGCAGTAGCCCCACAGCTTATGCCTGACAGACAGAGGGAAGGAGAAACTCTCTGGGGACCTCAGGAGAATTCCTTACCCAGCCCCCTCAGGCCAGCTGTTCCTCCCTGTGCAACGCAGTAGACCTGAAGGGACTTGAGCATATCCTTCAGCAGGTTAGCTGGATGTCCTTCCTTCCAAGGCCTGATGAGCCTATGGAGCAAGGCTAGGACCACAGGGTGACACAGCAGCAGGTAGACATTTGCAGAAGGAAAAAATTGACTCCAAAGGACACTGGGCCAGGGCTGGCCAGTGTGGGAACGCATACTATGGAAACGCATGTAAGTAGACTGCATTGAAAAGTGCAGGAGCCAGGTTTTCTCAGCCTTGTCCTGCCCTCTCTTGAAACAGGTAAATGGTAGCACGGTGAGAGTACACTTGTGCCAAGCCACCCCTGGAGGGCAGGGATTACTGCTTTGTTCACTTGCTACCACAGTCCAAGTGCCAAGAACAATGCCTTGTACTGAGAAGGCCCTTAATAAATATGAAATGACAAACACACTTGTCTGAGCTGAACTAAAAAAAAAAAGAAAAAAAACTTTGAAGTTTCAGATCATCAACTTTTAACAATTTAAGGATTTTGGAACCAGTAGATTGCATAATGGTGACGTCGCTGGACTCCCACATAGTCGACCATGGTTCAAGTCCCAGACCTGGTGACCAAAAACTCATGCTGGGTGCATGTGGATGCATGCTCAAATTCCTGAGAGGAGAATGGAGGAGAAGGAATTGCAGCCCTCCTTGGGGGTAATTTCTTGCCTTTTCTCTCCCTGTCTCTGGTGAGCACATGTGCCTTATGGCAAAAGTCTCTCTCTTTTTTTTTTTTAAATAAAAAGCAATTTAAGGATTTCATGAATCAGGACTGGACTTTGTATTTGTGTGCAAGTTAACTCTCATGAGTATTTCATAGCAGAGATTATATGAAGATCATGGGTAGAAAGCAGTGTTTCTAGGTCATGGCCTGGTCACATGGAATGCTTGATAAAAATGGAGATTCTTGGCTAAGCTGTAGCACCACTGCCTAGGAGTGTGGAAGCTGCATGGTAGTCCCTGGTTCGATTTCCAGGCCAATCTGAACATGCTGATGTGGTTCACGCACTTGTAATCCTAACTAATTGGGAGGCTGTAACCGGAGGATCATGGCATAGTGAGACCCTGTCAAATATACCTATCTCTGTCATTTTCCTTTTCTTTCTGCCTATTTCCTTCTATCACAAAGGGGATGAGGGGGTGCCAATACTTGAGATCCACTGTAGACCTACATTATCTGAGGGTGCAGCCTGGGGAACCTCCATTATATTTTATTTTAATTTATTGATTTATATAAGAGGCTTTTTGCCTTAGGGAGAGTGTGCTCACCAGAGAGAAAGAAAAACAGACAGTGAGAGGGAAAGTGAGAAATCCACCTCCGGCAGGGGGAATGGCCACACCAGAATCCCTTCTCCTCCCTTGGTCTTGGGCATGCATACACATGCATCTAGCATGCATTTCTAGCCATCAGGTCTGGGACTCGAACTATGATTTGCCATGTGGAAGTCCAGTGACATAACTGCTATGCCGTCTGCTGGCCCTAAGGAACCTCCATTTTTTTTTTTTTTTTGGAGAGGTTTTTGCTATAGGGCACGTGCGCTCGCCAGACAGACAGAGAGAGACAGAGGGACAGAAAGCGAGAAATCACCCCCTAGAGGGGATGGCCACGCCACAATCCCTTCTCCTCCATTCTCCTCTCGGGATCTTGGGCACGCACGCACACGTGCCCGGCGTGAGCTTTAAGCCACCGGGTCCGGGACGTGAACCGCAGTCGACTATGTGGGAATCCAGCGACATAGCCATTACGCTAACTGCTGGTCCCCAGGAACCTCCATTTTTAAACTCAGGCTCTCTGGGTTGTTCTATGCAGTAAGGACAAAAGAGTGTTGGTTTTACGGCTGTGCCAAGTGAGAGGCTCAAAAGAAATGGGAAGGAAAAAATGTCTTTAGTTACAACTAATTTTAAAAATGTACTCATCAGCATTCTGCATCACTGCATACCAGGATAGACCAAATCCTCAGGGATTTTAAGAGGATTGAAACAGTTTTCACCTGCCACCAGCTTAGGATCTGGCCAGAGACCAGATGAGAGTAGAGATAACTCTTAAGGAAAAAGTCAGAGGGTTGTGGCAGATCGATCAGGTGTTGGAGTTGTTCAGAGGACAAGATGGAGGGGCAAAGGGAAGGTCTAATGGAGCTGGGTCTGCACTGGTAGGTGGGATTTAAATATTCAGTAGGGGCAGGAGGGCAGGTCAAACCCTGGCAAAGAATTCCTTAGCCAAAGTGTTAATGTGGGAAATGTTTGAGGGGCTGTTGGCAAAGGAGGAAAACCTTGGGAGTCTGATGTCGGGAGGAAACGTCTGTGAGGATAAAGACATTTGACGATCCTTCTATTTAAAGGTTAAGGGAAATACGGTTTGAGAAGACACAGTTGGGTTTGAGGTGAAGGCGATGGGTGGGATGCTTCAAAGGAGGATATTACAGGGCAGGTTTTGGCTGAAATCAGAGTTTAAGGAATGGGAGGAACTAGAGAGTGAGAAAAGAAGGAAAGTGTGGGCTCCTTTCTTCCTCTCTTTGGGGTGTGATAGTGGAGAGTAGGCAGTAGGATTTCTGCCAGAGGGGCTGTGGAAGTTATTTTTAGGAAAAGAGGATTCAAATGTGTTTATGGCCAGGAGAGGATGTTGAAGAGGGAGATTTTTTGAAGATGGAAAAGAGAAGTGGGGTGGTGACAGAGTGGTTGGAGATCCAGGAGCAGGAGTGTAGTGGGTTTAAAGAGCCACGCAGTCCTGTTCTCGCTTGCTCTCTGTTTTTTTTTTTTTCCCCTCTTTCTCTCAGTTATTTTTCCCTCTTTCTCTCTCTCTCTCTTTCTCTCTTTCTCTCTGAGAGAAACAATTAGTAACTCAACAGAAGAGGACCAGCAGTTAGTGTAATGACTATGTTGCTGGACTCCTACGTAGTCGACTGCGGTTCGAGTCCTGGACCCGGTGGCTTAAACTCACACCAGGCGCATGTGTGTGTGTGCCCAAGATCCCGAGAGGAGAATGGAGGAGAAGGGATTGTGGCGTGGCCATCCCCCCTGGGGGGTGATTTCTCGCTTTGTCTCTGTCTCTCTCTGTCTGTCTGGCGAGCACACACGTCCTATAGCTAAAACCTCTCCAAAAAAAGAAAAAAAAAAAAAACTCAACAGAAGAAAAGAATTTGCAAAAGGAAATAACTGACCCAAAGAGAGCGAGAGAGAAGGAGAGAGACTAGGCAGTAATTGGAAACCTCGCAGTGCTCAGTGAGTTCTACAGTTATGTGGGCTGAAAGAGTAAGAACAATCTACCAATCTTATCTTGGTGAGAAGAGATTTCAGGGACCAAAGAGAGTGCTGTTCATAGTTGTTTTGAAGTGAGGCCCTGTAAATGAAACGACCTCCAAAGCTCAAAGGAGCCAAGAGGTCAAATAATGATGCAGACAAATCCAACTTGTTGGTTAAGAGTTTAGTGAGAAACTAATGGACAGAAGCTGTGTATTCAGCAGCCGCAAGATGAGTAGATGGAGCTCCACAGAGTTCATCCCCAAAGTAGAAGCTTATATGATTTGTAAATGGGGGTTTATAATGGAGAGTACATGCTAGGAGCTTCAAGGAAATATGTATCAATAGAACATTTGAGAGTGTCAACATCGTATTGTAACACTGATCCGGGACCTACCACTCACCTAAATAAAAATAAGAGGTATGTTTACTATAACAACTTAGACCTGGGAGTGCACCCCAGGAGTAGGGGGACATGCAGAGCTCAAGTGTCAAGATGGTGGGTTAGTGAGGTGAGCAGGTGGCATGGTGGTTAAGGCGCTGGATTCCACATGGCTGACCATGTTTTAAGTCCCAAACTGAGTGGCTTGAAAAATCATGACAGATCACTAGATAAATAAATAAATGTTAAAAACAAACTAACATAACAACAAATGGATTGGTGTCAAGATGGACTCACTGTGGTTCCTCCGCAGTGGCCATGACTGGATAACTAGGTATGTTTTACTGTGTGAAAGAGCAGAAGGTACAATTTCATGTGTGTTACAGCCTGGCTCCACGGTGAAGTTTTTCTCTTGGGATATCCTCCATATTGTAAAGAGAGAAAAAGACCAAACATTTCAAACATATTATGTCTTATATCGTGGCTAATAACACATGACATCTTATTATCCATGATAAGAGAATAATAGTTGATAGAGACAAAATATTGCAACCCAGAGTCTCCAAATGTCTGCTATTTTTAATATGCCTGAGATGTTTGGGGGATCAGATGTGTTGAAGCTAAAATAAGATTTTGGAGATAGAACTGCAGAAGAAACTGAGATGCTAGTTTTTTCAAAACTCATTTCAGAGTCTAATATTTCAGGACCAAAAGCTCTTCCAGTCTCAATGTTTCCCAAGAAGACAGAGCTGAAAGGATAGTTATAAAATTCAATAATATGTTATTAAGAATCATCTGTGCTTTGCAAGGTGGAATGAGAAAGCACAGTAGTGGAAAGGGATTGGCTACTTAACGATTTCTATGAAATTGTATTTTAAAAATTACATAATTGTGCAGGCATTTTGTTTTAAGAGGGAAGAACAAAATGCCTGCACTGCTTGTAAGTGACCTTTCCAACAGTGGTCATTTGGAAGAAAATGTGTGTTGGTTTCAGAGGGAAGGCAGGGTCTGAGTGGGCTTAGACCCTATTACCAGCAGCACGGGGTTGCTGCTGCTTGAAAGTGAAGCAAAGACCTTATTTTTCAAGTGCAAATCGTATGTGACTTTAATAGTATGAATTCTGTCAAGTCGCCTGTAGAATAAATTTGCACACAGTTTAACATAACACAAGTACATTAAATAGGATCTGGCATTAAAAGACCCAACACCGAATAGGAATCTGAAAATAAATGCCCACATTCTCCCCAGAAGACCATTCACCCTGAGGCCTTGGGCATTAATTTAACTGAATGAGGAAGCCACTGGGGCAGCTGTCGGGAGCTTATTTGATTTGTGAATAAACAATGCCTTCATTTTAAATGCTGTTCACTCTTACCCAAACCAAAGCAGGACCAGCAGCACAAAAGGGACTAATTGGTTACACAAAAACTACTGAAAAACCAAACAATCTGAGAATTTGGGGGCCAGCGTTTAATTTTTTTTCTTTTTTATTTAAAAGAAAACGTAGAATCAGAAGGTTCTGCTAATTTTTAAGCCCAATGAATGGTATGAAGCTGTGGGTTGTGTTTTGCTGTTAATTGATACAGTGCATTTGGGCATCTAGTAATGAGGAGTTGGGGTATAAAGGCCATCCAGTAGGGTCATATCTTTGGGCTTGTCAGTCTGAATTAGCCAGCATTTTGTCTGTGGCATACGGGGCCTGCGTGACATGGAGAGGGCCTAAGAAGAGTGACTGTCTTTTGTCTATCCTTCCAGGGATCCTGACCTAGTGCCACTGTAGACCTCTTCAGGAGTAGGAATGGAAGCATCAGGGAGTTTAGTGGGAGCATTTATGGAGTGCCTCTGGCGAGGACTTGTTGACATTGTGAAAGGGCTAGGAGCATTTGACATCTAACATCTCCCTGGGACTGGGAGAGACAGATTAAATTCAGGGACACAGATCCTTGGGAGGTCCCTTAAGTTAGAACCCTTGAGTGAGGAGGGCAACATGGAGGAAATCAGTGGCCAGGGTTGCAAAGAGAGTGACATTATGATGCATATAGATTCCACTCCCTCCATGGCTCACAAACTTGCCACATGCAGTCCAGCCTGAAAAAAGACCTAACCTGGGCCACCTAATAAAGGCGTTGTGTGCTTTGGGTTCGGTGGACCTGCCTCAGGCCATTGATGTTGGGGTGAAGATGAGGCAGCCTAGCCCAGGGGGGAAAGGGGCCTTGTGGGAAAGGCAAAGGCATGTTTGCATGAACAAATTGTATTTATTCATGAATTCACATGAATTTCAAGATGCTGCTTGGAGTTTGCACTTAGCAACTGACAACCCAAGCTGAAATGGGCCTTGAAGGCACCACAGTGATGCTGGAAATCTGGGTCTGTGGATAAATTGTTTTCCAACAACCTCGTCAGTGTTTTGAGAACAAATAGGCTTGTCTACAGTATTGGGTTATGGTTTGGCCTCTGGTGTTCCTCGAATAAGTACCTGGCATGTGAGCACTGAGTGAGTGCTAGAAGAATCCAAGTACAGGCAAGGCAGTTGGTATGGACAGACACGAAGAAGAAAATGTTGGTGTGAGCACACAGGAGTCTTTTTTCTCCCCAAATCACATGTTAATGGAGGAGCAATGGGTTATGCCCTAATCATAGATTTTTATGATATTTTCTTTCCTAAAGAACTGGAGAATAACTAGAGGTGTGTTTAGTGACCTCCTTTATGGGCAGGTTCTTCTTATGGGTCATTACATTGATTTTTCTCATCCAGGCCTGGGGAGATTAAGAGTGGGGCATGTGGCCTTTCCCGCACTGTGAACCAGAGGTCACCTGCCAGCAGCAGCATGTGACATTAAAATGCTCAGCATTTTAGAGACCCTTGGAGTGAGTGAGGTGGCCATCATCTCATCCTGTTGTACAGGCAGGTATGTGTTAAGACAGGCCATCAAGAACCAAATTTGTCTCTGTGAATCTAGTCATATTGTTCATCCACCCATGGTTGGGAATGTACAACCCGTGCAAGGAAGTCTTTACTAAGTCAAAATCCTCCCTACCCCCTTCTAAAAGTTTTTGATATCGGGTGTGGGCACTCACCAGAGAGAGAGAAGGAAAGTGAGAAGCCATCCCCCAGGGGAGGGTGGCCATGCTACAAACCCCTCTCCTCTATTCTCCTCTTGGATTTTTTCTGGGCACTCATGCACATGTGCCCAGTGTGTTTCCAAAGTCACCAGGTCTAGGATTTGAATCACAAAGTCAGCCACCCCAACTACCATGCCACTGGCTGGCCCCAAATTCCCTTTTTAATTTTTGAAATTGAAATATAATTTATATAACATACAATTTATCCTTTATAGTTTTTACTATATTCATAAGTTTGCATAACCATTATAACACAGAGTCCTTTGGAACAATGTATGTATAATTGTCTTTGTGAGAATCTGCTGGAGCCAGCTGGTGATATGGCGATAAGGGCACTGGACTCCCACATGGCTGACTATATTTCAAGTCCTGGACTTGGTGACTTGCTTTCTCACTTCCCCCTCTCTCTGTCTCTTTCTGGAGTTCACATATGCCCTGTGGCAAATTAAAAATAATAATAATGATAATAATAAGAAAAATGAAATAAATAATTCTTTAATAAATAAAAGAATCTATGTTGTGGGCCAGTAGGTAGAATGCAGAGTAGGGGCTGGGTCCCACATGGCCAGCTTTGTGCTTAGAGTCTCGGACCTGGTAGCTTGAGACTCACATTTGGCCTGTATGCACGTGTGCCTAAAATCCCGAGAGGAGAATGGAGAAGTGATTGAGGCATGGCCATCACCCCTGGAAGGGGTGATTTCTCATCTCTCCCACCCCCGTAAGCTCATGAGCCCTATAGCAAAAACTTAAGAAGAAAAAAAGAATCTTATGTTGCTAGTAGAAAGTTTTTTTTTTTTTTTTTCTTGGAGAGGTTTTTGCTATAGGGCACGTGCGCTCGCCAGACAGACAGAGAGAGACACAGAGATAGAAAGCGAGAAATCACCCCCCAGGGGGGATGGCCATGCCGCAATCCCCTCTCCTCTATTCTCCTCTCGAAATCCTGGGCACGCATGCATACGCGCCTGGCATGAGTTTAAGCCACCGGGTCTGGTGGCTCAAACCGCAGTCGACTGCATGGGAGTCCAGCAACATAACCATTACGCTAACTGCTGGTCCCGCTATTAGAAAGTTTTGAACACTAGTTTTTGCTGTGATCTTTTTCATTAAGTGACATGCCTCTGTGTGTGTGTGCACGTGTGCATTCACATTCTCCAGAGCCTCAGCAGATCAGAGTCTTTGGAATGGATTGTGACGTCTGACCATAGGAGCTTGGCAAGAAGGGAGCCCGGAGTCAACCGCGGTTGAGAAATCCTGCCCTGGACGCTGGCACCGCTGGGAGGCCAGCAGGGCTGTCTCTGCCCTCCAACCACCTTTTGATCAATTACTGCGGTGCTCAAGCTGGCAGAGAAATACACCCTCTAGACCCTGGGCTAGAGTTAATGCTGCTCCCACAGGTTCTCTCTGGTCTCTGATCTCTTTCTACCTAGACTTTGGGTCCTGGCTCTTCTCCAACATAACTGCCTCCTGCTTAGGTCCATGGTAAGGGCCAAGTCCAAGCTGGGCTGGAAAGATTTCAGTTGGTCCAACCACTGCTGGTTAACCCAGGCTTGGTGCCTTTTAGATTCCAGGAGACTTAATAAAACATGATGTGGTGAGCACATGAAAACAAAGTCAGGAAAGAATGCTCAGACACCCTGAGCCTGAGAAAGAGCTGGAAAACAGAAAGCAATTAGAAAGACTAACTCTTTTTCAGTCAGGGAGTTTTTGTCTGAGGTTGTGGTTTAAAATAATTTTAACTGTCTTACATGTCCTTAAAGCTGCTGCTTCTTGTTTGAACAGGGCCAGCTGACTTATTTGCAGATTGGCCTAGATTTGTTGTTGCACAAATAGTAGCAAAGCATATTAGATTTTTATTTCCATGGCATAGTTTTAATCAATTTCCTTTGTGCTATAAGAAGTTCCTTGTGGTATCTCACTCTCTTTTAAGTTTATTTATTTATTTATTTTAACAGAAAGGGAGCAAGATAGGCACTCTCAACAGAGTCCTCTTGCCACGATCCCCACGATCCCCTCCCAGTCTCACCTAGATCATGGACTTGTGCATGTGTACCTGGCATGCTAGGGAGGTCTTGGGATGCGAACCCAGGTCTTTAACAACAAGTAGGTCAGCGTTTTACTTCTGTACCACTGCCTGGCCCTTCCATGCTTTCTTTATTACAAAAATGCTGCTGTTTCTAAGTTGGTTCTTGTAGAACATAGTGGCACTCCTTACCAATGAGAATCTTTGTGTTTGGGAGTTCTAAAGTAAGAGTTGGGAGTCCTAAAGTGTGTTAGAAAAACATAGCACCTCAAATACTGTTCAGGACAGAAACACTGGGCTGGAGAGCTGACATTCCATCGACTGCCCTGAGTAAACCTGGAATTTCAGGAAGTCATGGATAGTTCGTTCTTAGTTGAAATGTTCACAGCCTGCACGTAAAGAAGCATGCCCTCATCTCCTCTCTCCCACTAATCACCCTCACGGATGAAGCTCAGAGCCCTGGGGTTCACTTCTCATCTTCAAGTTGGCATCACAGCTCTTTTTCCTATTCCTGACCTTTGCCTCCTGGGTCCATCCTTCAGGCTGGAAACCATCTGGTCTCTCTGGCTACCTGAGCCATCGCGCTCAGAATTCTCCTGAGAAGGAGATACGAGTCCTGGTATATCCTGGTTTCTACTCTTGCATGGATTTCCTATGAGGTTGAGCAGTAAATTAAGATCCTATAACCAAGAATTAATAATTCATTGTTGTTATTGACAGGTGCCCTCCTTTCCAAGCAGTTCAGGAACCCACAGTGGCTTGTGTAGAATTGAATGTGGCATGTGAGTGAAGATTCAGATCTATTCATGGCAGTGTGCCTGGTGGTCCCTGCCACTGGGGGGTTGTCTAAATGCATGATTTGTTAAAGGCAATACATCCTTTTGTGAAACTTATATTGCCCATTAATTGGTCATTGATCTCCAACCCATTTAGGATAGTTATTCTTGCAGATAATTGTATGCCTTTGTCATGTTGCATAACACTGGGTCTTAGTTTATTGCTTGTGGATTATGGTTTCATCATAGGTACTTGAATGATGTCTAATGATTTCTTACTGACATTCATCTAGCGAATATTCCTTGAGCATCTCCTGTAAGTGAGCTGAAACATCAAGGACGTGAACACACGGAGATGGAAAGGTGATGTTTTTGCTGCCTCCAAGCATTTTTTGATGGATGGTGGAAATAAGACACATTCCCAAATAACTATTAGGGGAAAGTGCTAAGCACTCTTTTTCTATAGTCTTGGTGGGAATGTAAAATGGTTACAACAGTTTTGGAGAAGAATTTGACAATATCTCTCACTCGGTAATCCTCCTTCTAGGAATTTCGTGTACAGAAACGTAGTGCATCAAGACACAAATTCAGGAGTGTTTATTGCAACATTATTTGAAACAACTAATAATAAACACCAAAAGGCAAAAACCAAAAGCCTTTTATAGTCAGCAATAGGGGCCTGGGGAAGAAATGACAATTCATACCATGGATCGGAATGAAGTTGATTGCATGGATGAGGCAATTTTACACGGTGGTCTGGAAAAATGTCCCTGATATACTGGCTAATGAAAAAATAATACATTTAACATGATTCCATTTTTGTAAAGGAAAGAAGTTCTGCATGTTGGAATTGTTATAGTTCAGTTATCAGTGGGAAGTGGGATTATTTACTGTTTTGTGATTTATAAACTGTGGCACTGTATGTAAGTGGCTTTCATTTTTTGTTTTCTGAATTGACCTTAGAGCAGTGCTGAAGGCTGGAAAGCGTGTGTACTTGTCGGGGGTGTGCTGTGCCTTTGAACCTCTGTGTGAGGTCGTTCATGGTCCACATGGTGCAGGGAGCATCTGGTGGTCAGCAGAGCAGGCTTTCTGCCCCAGCTTCCCCAGCAGTAGCCACACTGCTCACTTTACTTACCTGGGGAGGGAGTGAACTAAGCAAGAGCAGTGCAAGGTATAGGGCAAACTCAGCCTGCTCTTTCCTGGCCAGCCCTTGAAGTCCATATTCAAACCCTGGGCCCACCAAACACTGAGTGTTACACTCCGGAATGAGCTTCTGACTGTGGCAAAGGTCCCCTTATACAAAGTTCTGTAAGTGGAGTCAGACAACACTTCTATTCTGTGACGTATTTTAGGAAGCTGGGATGGGAAACGAGCATAGCACACAGGATTGCCTGCATATGGACTTCACCACATGGCAGCACAGAAAGGCTCTGACACATTCCGTGGTGATGAAAAGGGCTCAGCTCCCTTAAAATCAGGATAACCTTCACATAGCCCCTTGGTACAGTTCTGAGGAACTTACTTGGGAATTGTTGGGTTAGGGGATAGGCAGGACTAGAATGAGCTGGGCCAGAGTTGGGGTTCTGGTTACTCTGCCCTCCTCAGAGAGGCAGAGTCAGAAGATAACTAAAGTTGCCTCCTAGGGACATCGATTTTGGTGATTCTGAAGTCCTGTGAGAAGAAACTGGTTGGTTCCTCCTCTACCATTTTGGTTCATACTCATTGGTCTATAGTCATTGATTTTTGGTTTACAGTTGGATTCTCCATGATTGATTTTAGCCAGGATATATATTGGAGTTTTTCTTTTTTCCTTTTTTTTAAAAAAATTATTATTATTTTATACATTCAGTTGTTATATATCATTTAGCTTGTAGAGAGAATTTTCACAACATGAAATACCCCTCTGGCCAGTCCAGAGAATACTATATACGTTATCATGGAGTTTTTCTTTGTGTAGCTATAGTACACCTCAGTAACTTAGAGTATGACCATGTACTATTTCCTTCAAGGGGAGAGCTCTGCTGTGTAGAGTGGGCATCCCTGTTTTGGGAGAGGACCAAGGGTTCCAGTGTGTGCACTGTGGTCAGGAGGACCATTGCACCACTGATGGGGGCCAAGATTATGTGTCAGAGTTGGAGCTTCAGTGTTACTGGCCAAGCTCTGTGTTCCTTGGACCCCTGTGAACTTGCCCCTGGGCACCCACTGCCTTTTCACCAAGGGTGTCTCCCTCTGGCTCTGGGCTCCAGCTTTCTGCAGAAGACCTCATTGTTTTACTCATGGTGAATGCTTCTATACAGAATTCCTTGGTTTTGGTCTCCTCCAGCCTCCTACTGAGCAGTGACTAGACACCACTGTCCATGGCCTCACTCTGTCTTCCCAACACTGCTGACTTTTTATCTGGAATAATGGTATCCCTTGTTGTGGACTGGCTTTTCTCCAAGGCCTTCTCTCCTCTCTTGACTTGCCACTAGAGACCTGAGATATTACTTCCAGCTTGCATAGAGCAACCCCTATGGATATGTAGCATTTGCTCACAAATAACACTTAGAGAAAGCCAACTTATCTCCTAAGGCTTTTGTCTGATTCATTCATTCATTCATTCATTCATTCCCTTATTCACTTAACAAATCTGTTTTAGGCTAGGCACTATGTCCGTTCATAATGCCAACTCTCATGGAGCTTATGTAGGTTATGATCATATATTTTCTGATTGCACTTGGTGATCCTGGCAGCAGGGAAAACTTTCTGTCATGGGGTGGCTCTTACTAAATTGTTTCCTGAGCAACCTACTGACCAAGAGTAGTGATTCCACCTTCCAGCCACACAGCCTTTTACTCTTTTCAGAGTAATGCTACTACCTCTGCTGTTGGGGGAAATGGATCTGATAGGAGTTCAGCATCAACACAAGGCAGGGCGAGGGGCATCCTGATGAAGTGGGAATGATAAGCCATGTACCACTAGTATTAGGTAGTGGTAATAACCCAGAGGTCAGGGACTGTTGTTAGAAGGAAGGCTTTCTGAGATGCCAGGCTTGCAAGCTAGGAGTGGAAAGTTCTTGCGTGCTCAGTTTGCAGTGTGTACAAACCCAGGGGACTGTCAGAGCATATCAGAAAGGCTCCCCTCCACCCCAACCCATCATTAGCCCTGAGGTTCAAGACAAGAAACTGGATAGTGGCAGTCCACTCATTCATTGATTCCTTCATAAGGCCACCAACCATTGCATATGTGCTGGGAATATAAAGCTCTGTAGCAGGGAGTTCCCGACTTGGCAGGACAGACACACGAACAGAACTGTGACCAGTGCCATTGGCACTGGTCTAGTGTTGTGCACAGGCATCGGCAGGGCAGGAGGAAGATGAGGAGCTTCGTTGGGAAAGATGGACAGTGAGGATAGGCAGGGGAAAGTTTTTTGTTGTTGTTTTCCAAGGATGAATAGGAAGTTACTTGGAGGACAGAGATGCTCGAGGCGTAGGGACAGCATGTTCAGAAGCATGAAGCCTGGAACAAGCAGCACTCTGGACCCCTCTGAGGGGCTGGGAGGCATAGACTGTGGGCAGAGTGGTGAGTGCCTCCCACTGCCAGTGACCACACTGCTAGTGTGCTGGGCATCCCCGCGTACTGTCGGCAGCTAGTGCAGGAAAGTGCAAATGACACCGTGTCCTCAGCATTCCATACCCGATCTAGCAGCTTCCGAGTACTGTACCTTTAGAAGAAGACACTCAAACTCTACTTGGAAATCCACATCGAAGGCAATTCCATTTCAAGTCAGCCAGAAGCATTTCTTCAAGAAACTACTCCCCAACATTCCACCTCCAGGCTTTTCTGTCCACTCATAAATGGTACCCAGAGAGCTAGTGCTTGAGGAAATGTTTGGAATAACCTTTCCTTTACATTTTTGATATTCAAGAGCCTCCTTTTTTTTTTTTTTTTTTTTTTTTTTTTTGTCTTGAATTCCCACCTTTGTGTTCTACTGGGAAAGCAATACGGGTTGTAATCACGTCCATTGTCGCGTGATCATTTGAAGACAGTACTGCCACCAAACTGTGCAGAGGAGGTCCTGGCTGTTGAGAGTAGCTGGTTGTAATTAAGCAGCATGGGAAATGTTAAACTTATAAATGAGGGCACCCCCTTGAGATGTGTCGGGGAGGAAATAATGAAGCCTTCCCCTAGTTTGGAAACACAATGGGTACAACTCAAATTAAGGGACAAAAGGGAAACAGTGCAATGCCTGCAATGAAATATCATCTCTAATTGGGTTTTCCTTACACAATAGCACAGATTAAATGCAGAGTATCAACTTAACCTTTCCATTCGCTGCCTTTGTCAGCCAAAAACAGATGGTTAACATGATTTATATTTTTGTTCTTATTGTAGTTTCTTTGCCATTTAATTGGAATCAGATTATCAAACTGTTTCGTAAACCACCTGGAATTGAGGTGTTTGTTTTATTACTCAATAAAATAAATAAAGAATGGGTGGGGAGGGAATACACGTTTGATTGAACCAGAAAAACCCTGCTTGAAAGATGTGGCCGCAAGACAGATTTTGGAACCATGTCTAATTGTATTTCGGCATTTAGACCTGCATATGAAAGGTTTGTAGAAGCATGTAAATATTATCGTCCACTGCATGAAACATGCAAAATAGAACTCCTGGTAAATTCTTCAGAAAACTGAAGAAAATCATTTAAACCCATAACTTCGTTTGAAATTACTCCTAATGACCTGTAATTTCCTCCTTTTGAAATGGTCCCATTACATTAATCAGATTGATGTAGTGGTGATAGATTATTCTCATTAAAAGGCATATTCTTTTGTTGTCCTTTGCCATCTCACATCAAGAATCTCTAACCAGGACTAGTTCAGGGAGCTCTGGATCCATTGCCTGTTTCTAGTGGTAGCCTCCATTCCTCTTGGTTTGACCCTGGCGCTTCCTCCCATGACTGCAGAGGCATGAAACTGGCATCTTGCTCAGTACCTGCCCCAGGTGAGGCTGATGCAAGGGCCACTTGTGCCCGCATGGGATGGTGGCCTTTGTTTTCTCGCATTTGCTTTCAGTGGCTGTGCTGGAGAGCTCGTTCTGACAGAGGGCCTCTCTCCTTCCAGCTTACCAGATTCATAAAGCAGAGCTGGTCTTTACAACCATCGGTTTGTTACCAACTCCATAAACCTCTTTGGCTGTGGCACGGTGTGGCTCCAGCACTCGTCCAGCATGAAGATTTGGTGGTGGAGAAGCAGGGCCATTTGCAACCCACTGCCTAGCCCTTCCATGTTTCATGAGGCACTGGGAGAGTAATTGCGTGCCCCCACATTGGCCTCGCCTTGCCTTTGTTCCCATGCTTTGATGAACCCGACTGCACTTGAAGGGTAAAACTTGCTCAGCAAATCAGTGACTTGGTGATAAATAAAATCAGTTTTCAGACATTTTGTAGTCTATTCATATTCATCAGATTCTGCATTCTGGAAGACAGGTCTTTGTTTTCATTGATGTCTTCTCTAGATGTTTGCAGGTGACATGAAGCAAATCACTCTGATCTTCTGATCTTGGGGCTGCCTGTCAGCACCCCATGAGTAAAAGGCAGGTGACAGCTGGTGTGTGTTGCTTGCTCCTCCCTCCTTCCACTAGAGGGTGAGAGGTTTGGAGGGAGAGTATTTCACTGTGTTTAGAGCAATGCTGGCAATTGTTAAAAGGGTGTGGGAGCCCAAGAGGCTGGATTTAATCCATTTTGTTCTGTCAGTCATCAGCTTTTGACCTCAGGCAAGTTATTTCACCTGTTTTAAATCTACTTCCCTATTTTTAATATGGGAAGAAGAATAGATATCTCCCAAGATTGCTATGAGGATTAAATGAAACAGAGTTCTTGACATATCAGAATTTCGAAAAGCTATTAACAGAAGTATTATTTTTAAATAGGGCTAAAAATGGTGTTTTAGATTTACTGTATCTGGTATATAAATACTCTTAAAACTAGCCAAGTGCTCAGGTAGTTAATTGTGTTTTCTGAAGGACTCCCAGCAGGGTTGCTGTGAGTAGGGTCTGTCCCTTTTACACAGTAGTTTCCATTGATCAGTAAGCAGTAGTCTAGGCACAGAGGCCCAGAGTCTGCAAAACTGGGAGACAGATCACCCTTCTGCTCAGCATGGAACCTGATAACTGGAGGTGCTTAGTAAGGGCTTGTGATGAAGGTGTTTGGAGTCGTTTTTTGTTTGTTTGTTTGTTTTTGAGAGATTTTTG
This sequence comes from Tupaia tana, assembly GCA_026018925.1. Taxonomy (NCBI): domain Eukaryota; kingdom Metazoa; phylum Chordata; class Mammalia; order Scandentia; family Tupaiidae; genus Tupaia; species Tupaia tana. The sequence continues at coordinate 26,701,182 of JAKSZU010000010.1, read as the reverse complement.
CTATAGGGTGTGTGTGCTTGCTAGAAAGACATAGAGACAGAGAGTGAGAAACCATCCCCTGGGGGGATGACCACACAGCAATCCCTTCTTCTCCATTCTCCTTTCAAGATTTTTGGGCATGCATGCACACACGCCCAGTGTGAGTTTTAAGCCACCATGGCCAGGACTCAAACTGTTGTCGACTACAGTGGGAGTCCAGTGATGTAACCATTTCGCCATCTGCTGGTCACTAGTCACTAGTCACTATTTTTAAAGTTTTATTGACATTCACAGAAAAATGAACAAATTATAATGATACAGCTAGATGCAATTTTACAAAGCAACCACAACTTTATAAGCACCACTTAATCAGGAAATAAGTCATTGACAAGATCCAAAAACCTTTTTCTAACTCTTTCTAGTCACTATCTCCCCAACGGTAGCCACCATTCTGTCTTCTGTTGACATGGATTAGGTCCATGTGTTTGAATGTTACATAAATGGAATCATAAAATATGTACTTTTTTGAGACTGGTTTCTTCTGCTTAACATTCTGATATTTGTTGGGCTCATCCATGTTGTTGCATGTAGACATAGTTTGTTCATTTTCATTGCCTTATAGTCATCATGGTGGTATATCACAGTTTATCCATTGTACATGTTTATTCTGGAACTACAAATAGCGCATCAATGAAAATATTTGTATTTGTCTTGGTGAACATATATGTACATCTCTGTTGAGTAAAATTGCTGGGTCATCAGAGAATGCATATATTAAGCTTTACTACCACCCAACAGTCTGGTTTCCTGACGTTGTTGTAGCAACAGCTTTACCAGCAGACTCTAAGAGTGCTGGATACTTCATATTCTCAACCATGTTTGTTTTTCATCTCCTCTCTCTCTTTTTCTTGAGAGGTTTTTGCAATAGGGCACATGCGCTCGCCAGAAAGACAGAGAGAGAAAGTGAGAAATCACCTCCCGAGAGGATGGCCACACTGTAATCCCTTCTCCTCCACTTTCCTCTCGGGATCTTGGCATGCACACATGCCTGGCATGAGTTTAAGCCACCGGGTCCGGGACCCAAACCACGGTCGACTACATGGGAGTCCAGCGACAGCCATTATGCCAACTGCTGGTCCCCATCTTGTCTCTTCTTTAGCCATCTCAGTTAGGGTGTAATGGTATCTCATCATGGTTTTATTTTGCATTTCACTCATGACTAATGATGTTAATTAAGCACCTTTTCATATGCAGGAACTTCAAAGAGTTCATGCAAAATGGAATTGAAAAATTCAATATTAATTTGGTGCAAAAAATAGTTGAAATCCCGGACCAGCAGATGGCATAATGGTTATGTCACTGGACTCCCACATAGTCGACCACAGTTCGAATCCCAGACCCAGCAGATTGAAACTTATGCCAGGCGAGTGTGTGTGTGTGCTCAAAACCCCAAAAGGAGAATGGAGGAGAAATGTGGCCATCCCTTCTGGAGGGTGGTTTTCTGCTTTCTGTCTCTCTGTCTCTCTCTGTATTTCTGGCGAGCACATGTTCCCTGTAGCAAAAAGTCCTCTAAAAACAAACAAAGTTGAAATCCATGTGTAATTTTTCTTTTTTTTCTTTTTTATTTTTTGGATAGGGTTTCTTTTATCTTAGGGCACTTGCACTTGCCAGGGAGAGAGAGTCAGACAGACACAGTGAGAGGGAAAGTGAGAAATCACCCTTCGGAAAAACCGCCACACAACAATTCCCTCTTCTCCATTCTCTTGCCAGGATCTTGGGCACACATGCACATGCATCTGAAATGAGTTTCAAGCCACTGGGTCTGGGACTTGAACTGTGGTCAGCCATGTGGAAGTCCAGTGACATCACCACTATGCCATCTAGTAGCCCCAATGTGTAGTCTTTTTTAAAGAATTATTTGTTTAATCTTATTTATTTATTATAATTATTTTACAATTTGCTATAGGGCATGTGTGCTCACCTGAGAGACAGAGAGAGAGAAAGAGAGGGGAAATGAGAAAACAAGCAGCCAGGTCCAGGACTTGAACTGTAGTCGACCGTGGGAGTACAGCGCCTTAGCCACCACACCATCTGCTAGCTTCCATGTGTAGTTTTTTTTTATTTTAATAAAATGCATTTCCATGAATTTTTGAAGAGCCCACCTATGCTTTTTGGAGCATTTGAATATTCTCTTTTGTGAAGTCCATGTTTGAGTGTTTGTCTATTTTTCTACTAGTTGCTTGTCTTTTTCTGATTGATTTGCAAAATGCATATAAAATCTGGATACATGCTCTTTGTCAGATAAATGTATTACAAATATCTCCTCCTATGCTGTAGCTTGTCTTTCACTTTTTAAATTGTCATTTGATGAACAGAAGTTTATTTAATGTGGTCTGATTTATCTGTTTTCTCTTATGCTAAGTACTCTTTGTGTTTTGTTTGAAAAAGCTTTGCTTACTCCGGGTCATTAATATAGTGTCCCATTTTCTAGAAACTGTATTATTTATTTTCACAGTTAGTCAAGTCACTGCTTTTTAAAAAGATCTCAAATAAATAGAGGTTATCCCAAAGAATGTCTTAGTAAGATGGAGGATGCATTTCCAGAGCAGTAGATAGTACCCAACCTCACGGAGCCCATGGTTTGCAAAGGCCTGACCGTAAGGAAGTTTTTCACTTTCCACGTGTGCCCTAGCCCCATCTGTGTAAACCCTCTTCTGCTCTAGGAATTCCAGAAAGATGTGTTAAAGGGAGGCAGGATGGTGAAATGGTAACCCTGGGGACTCTGGGAGAGACTTCATCTTTATTCAGTGGTCCTCTGGCTCACCCAATATTTCTCTTTTTCGAGAACATTTGGTGCCTAATTTTCATGCACTGTTCTGAGGGCCCTACAACTCGGTAGATGATTAACTCTGAAGCGTTAGAGGAATAACTTTCTTGATCTGTAAAACTGGGACAATAAGGAGGACCACTTGGAGTATTTATCCATTGGATGGGCAAATAGTTGTACTGACTATAACATAAGACCAGGTTTATAATGCACTCATCCAGAGCACAGTTCAGTGCTCTAGAGAAGTACTTGTGTTCTACTTCTTCCAAGAAATAGTAATTACTTGCCAAATACTAAAATGTCACCAGCTTAGCAAATTTGGTGCAGCAGAGATACTAAAATAAATCTTCGGTAAGAAATCCACAGTGCACCTTTGTTTTACGATCAAAGTAGCTAATGTGCATGATTTGAAACATCATAAGACGCTGCCTTAAAATGTTGAATTGGAGGATACCAGACTGCTGCCAAGGGAGCAAATAGGCTATTAAAGAGGTCCCTTTTAGGACCAGCATATGGCGTAATGGTTATGTTGCTGGACTCCCATGTAGTTGACTACAGTTCCAGTCCCGGACCCGATGGTTTAAAACTCATTCCGGTCACATGTGTGTGCACGCCTAAAATCCTCAGAGAAGAATGGAGGAGAAAGAATTGTAGCATGGCCATCCCCCTGGGTGATGGGGTCATTTCTTGCTTTCTGTCTCTGTCTGTCTCTGTATCTCTGGCAAATGCATATGCCCTATAGTAAATATCTCTTTTTTTTTTAAAAAAAAAAAAAAAAAGAAGAGATGCTTTTTAGTGAACTTTTAAAAAATTTTTATTTATGGTGGACACATGGGTGAGAGAGAGAGCGAGAACCCTCCCCAGTGGAGCACAGTCATGCAACAATACTTTTTCCTTCATTTCTTCTTCCTGTCAGTTGTTTGGGCATACGTGCACATGCACCAGTGTCGTCATTGTTTTTAAAGAATTATTTATTTAATTTTATTCATTAATTGCTTTATTTTAACTTGACCAGACACACACACAGATGAGAGAGAGAGAGAGAGAGAGAGAGAGAAAGAGAGAAAGCAAGCCACCAGGAGGTCTGGGACTCAAATTGTGGTTGGCCACGTTGGAGAATCCAGTGCCTTAACCACCTTGCCACCTACTGGTCCCACACCAGTGTGTTTTTTCAAGCCACTGAGGCTGGGGTTTAGATTGCATTGGCCATGTGTGGTCTGGTTCCCAATGCGCTTAGCCACTGTGCATGGGGCTGGCCCCTTGGTGAACATTTTTAATGGTTTGTTGAGAAGATGGTGTTGTCTGTCTGATTATTCAGCCTGGGGTACTGAATTACTGCAGTAGCCTCCCCGTTGGTATTTCTGCTTCCTTTCTGGTCCACCTTATACCACCCTACCTATCCATTCTCCACCCAGCAGACAAAATGATCTCTTTAACACATAAACCAGTTCATGTCATTTCCCTTAGATACCTCTTAGATAGCTCCTGTCGCACTTGCCGTGTATGTAAGTCTGTGCAGGATCGTGTCCTTGGCAGAATTTCCATCTTATTTCCTGCCACTTCCCCGGACAGTGCACCAGACACATTTTCCTTCCTCATTTCTCCACATCACAGGGCTTTTCTCTGCCTGAGGGCTTAACTGGACTCACCTCAGCTCTTTCCTGTCTACTCTGCCTGAAGTAGAGAGCTAGAATCAATTCATTTTATCACATTATTGCTCCTACCACAAAACAAATCTTGCTGATTTATTTGCTTGTTTGCCTTGCTTTTCTCCCTCACTGGAATCTAAAGTGTGTGTGTCACTTCTGGAACACAGAAGATGCTTAATAAACAAACTAATGTAGGGCCCCTAGTTATAAGCCTTTAGTCCATTCTGGACTTTAGACCAATAGTCTACCAGTTCTTCCCTGGGTTGTGCATATCCTCCTGCCTCCTTGCTTCAGTTGACTACCAGTTCCTGATATCTGCCCCCTTTCATGTCATTTGCAAATTCTATTAGGTTGTCAGAAAAGTCATGATGTATTTTTCTTTGTTTTTGTATGCAAAAATGTGTCATTATTTTCCCGACAGCCCAATAGATGGGCTTTCTTCCCCCACCTTGTCACGGAGCCTGTGGCTGTTCACCTCCCTAGCAGATTTATTATTTCCATTCAGGTCTTCCCTTAAATCCTTTTTATCCCTTGACAAGTTACTTCTCCAGTCCCATGTGAATGATCATTGGCCCCCTTCCCTCAAGAGAAGAGTTCATGGATGTTGTATGAGTGCCCCTTCGCCACTTGGCCTCATAGCAGGTGTGCCTGTTTTAACATCCCACGTAACATCCAGGGACCTACCTCATGTCATGAGTTCAGTAACATAAACCACGAAGGCTTCCCTTGGGAATATTTCTTAGCCAGTGGTCTCTTGGTTGTCAGTAATAGAAACCGACTCGACTTGCTTAATTCACGGAGGGGAATAAGAACTGAGATTGTCTATGGGAATCTAAGAGCAGGAAGCACATCTGGGACTTGTAAAGGGCCTTGGCTTGATATGTTTTCCAAGTTGAAGAAGTCAGTAGAGAGGATCAACACCAGGTTTCTAGGAGATAGCATTCCATTGATCCATTCAGTCAGGGACCTCCAGTTTAGTCAGATGTGACTCATGGGAGATTGGCTAGGAGTTGCTCTTTGAATGTGAAACAGTTCTCAGGGAGGTTTAGGTTCTCAGACTCCCAGAGGGGTATGGGCTTTCCATGTCCCATACCTAAGACCTTACATTCGGGCAGGAATAGCAGCAGGATAGGATGGCTAGCCCTGATCTGGGAATGTTCCTGAAGGAATGCAGTATGGCCAGGGTTTTTCTTTAATGAATAGAATAGGAAAGCTAAGGAAGTTAGAGGAAGCTCCTTCATCAAGGTGGAAGGAGGAACAGCCAACTAGACTTGAATATCACTGTTGAGACAGCTTTGCAGTATGGTAGGCTGGGTGAGGGAGCAAGTGAGAGAGGAGGAGTATTAGACCTTTGGGAATGCAGCAAACCTGGACGGTAAGGGTTGGTGTTCATCTGTCTGAATTTCAATGCCAGCTCTACCACCGTAGCTTTTCTGGACCCCTGTTTCCTCATTTTTAAAATGGAGAGAACAGAGTAAGATAATGTGTGTGGAATGCTTAATTGGTACAATGCTGGACACCATAAGCCTTCAACAAATATTAACTAGTATAATAATTAATCTTTAGAAGGATATAACCACATCTGTTTTTGGAGTATTTGGAACATGCTAAGAAGAAGGTTGGTTTCATCAAGAGTCTTTCCTGGCCTCTGGAACTCTGGTTTCAAGCTTTACAATGATACTGATTTTGTTGTTAATGATAGTGGTTTAATAAATTGTAGACCACTCATATCCAAACCAGCCTGAGGACTTAAGGGACCAATGCTTATCTTTACAAATCTAGAAATACACATAAAAGGAAAAGTCATAAATTAATTTCTTCACTGATATACTGATGTCTTTGATTAACATATTGGCATTTGCATTCACTTTTTTTCTGTTCTTTTTTTTTTTTTTTTTTTTTTTTTTTTTTTTGCCATAGGGTTTCTAATCACTGGAGAGGAGAGAGACAGGGAAAGACAGTGAAAGGGAAAGTGAAAAATCACACCCCAAGGGGGGAGGGCGGCCACGCCACAATCCCTTCTTCTCCGTTCTCCTCCAGGGATTTTGGGCACATGTGCATACACGCCTGGCATGAGTGTCAAACTGCCGGGTCTGGGACTTGACTACAGTCAGCCACCTGGAAGTCCAGCACAGTGACTGTGCTGCTGCCTCAGTATTTGTGTCCTTAAGCTAGACTAAGTCCATTGGGTTGCCAGCAGGTTAAATCTATCTGGACCTATTTGAAATGCTTATTTGTAAGCATTTAAGTAAGCAATAGTGATATATCAAGGAGAGAACATACTTTATGTTATAGGTGTCTTCCTGGGGGAGGGCATGCGTCTCCTCCAGCGTGTAGTGAGCAGTTTGTGTGCACACAGCTCTACACCCCTTCAGCTATTCATTCCCTTTGATCCCTAGCTTATTAAAAAATGCAAATCTAAATTGTATCTTATTAATGTGATCCTTTGTGTTAAAGCTGTGGGGGGCTAAAAAATCCCTGTTTCTCTAACATATTTGGATTTTTAATGTGCAAAGTGCGACAAGAGCTTGATTTTCCGCAGGCCATATTTTCTAATCAACTGTTATGAAAGACTTTTTTTTTTTTTATTGTGCTGCTATTTCTTGCTTTCTTGGAATTCAAGGAGATAAAGAGTAATGATTTCATTGTCATAGCCCAAGTATTCTCAAGCATGTTGAGATCCTTATTAAGTGGCTGTAACTTCTCCGGCACGATGGCTCTGTCTTATAGGAGCATCCTGGCAGCATATTTTATAGATGTGATAATGTTGGAAGTAGCTGATCCCGATAATTTGCTGGTGATTCTGCTAAGTTTGTGGGGCAGATTGCCCAGCTAGTCCTGTTCCCGGATGTGCGCAGCAGTCCTTAGACCCAGTGTGCTCTTGTTATTAGAACTGTTTCTTAACTTTAAAAAAATAAGGTGTTTGAAATTTAATTTGAATCGGGTTAAAATTGATCCCATTGGAATACAGATGCATTTTTTACCCCTTGTCCCATTTCTAGTTCTCCCAACCCCTCATTCTTTCCTCCTTCTCTTTCTCCATGCCCTGGAATAAGCTTCCTCCTCTTGGTTAATGATTCTTTTTCTTAAGATCAAAGCCAATTATTTCACAAAAGCCATTATATGGAGATGATCATATTCTATTTACAAGGCTGTCAATGTGGACTCCCCTCACCCCCCAACTAAAGCTCTTTCTGGGACAGTCTCAGAATAGTGGGAGCCCTGGATGAAACAAGTGACCTGGTTGATGATAAAAATAACGACTGATATTATTATCGCTTGCTGTGTGCTAGGCAGGTATTACTTACTCCAAAAAAAAAGTTCTGAGGTTTGTACTATTATTACCATGTCCTTACTTAACAGATGAGGAGATAGAGGCCCCAAGGTGAAGTCGCTTGCCCAAAGTCAATGATTTTATGGGTCAGAGTTGGTGTGCAACTCTGGAATCTGGCTGAGCGCCTGTGGCTTTAACCACTGTGCCCCGCCCGGGTAGCCAGCTGTGGGAGATTTCCTTTCTTCTCCTGGCCTGGCCTTAGCTAGCCAGCTGTGTGACTTCAGACACCCTGCTGCTTTTCCTCACCTTTGAATTAGAATATTGTACCGGAGTATCACTGAGGTTACATTTGGCCCTCCAGTTTTGTATTTCTTAGTCATTATTTTCAAGTGTTCTAAGGTAAAACCAGAAGACAAAGGTAAACCTCTCAAAATAACCCCGACTACCCTCCTACACACAGACATCGAGTTCTTTGTTATCATACTGGATGAAAGCACAGTGAAAAGAATCTCAGCCATCACATCCTAGCATACCTTTCATTTTAGGCAGAAATTGTTACAACTCATATTCTAAAAAAGGCTACCTGTGGCTTTTTGACACCTGCGTTGGGGTCCCTGGGACACGGATCTCTGAAGGAGGCATGTTTGTAGGTGGGAAGAGTGCAGGGTCTATTTTTAACTTGAGACCTTTTGCAGAGTTGCTTCCTCCTCTGTTGTCGTTGGTTCTAGGGAAGGAGATTTCACTTCGCTTTCATTCACAGAGATGCACTGTGGTTCATAAAGGAAATTTTCTCTCAGTTGCTGTTGAAGTGTTTTACAAAAAGAAGTTTGATGTGCTCTGCGAGCGGGTGGCAGGTGGCAGCTTTTTGTGTCATTCTTTGACATGTGCCAGCCGATGTGAAGTGACATGTGGTGACAGAGGCACGCTTGGCACTAGCGATTTCTATTGTCTTGATGAAACAGGTAGCCCTTTCTGTGGGGAGTCAGGACCAGGGGCATAATCTGGTCTCTTCTGGAGAAAAAAAGGATGCATCACCATGTACATTTTCAGATGCGATGGTGTGGTATGAATCGCCAACTCCAACCGGTAATGTGGATGAGCTTGACCTTTGGTGACTGACAGCTGCCACAGGGTCTGTCAGGCTGCCCCTCCACCCCTAACCCCAGGGCCAAACAGCTCTCTCAAAGCCATTTCTGTAAACTTTCCACCAGCTGTTCCCCAGGCGTCTTCAGGATGCACGCACACACGCAGCCCATCACTGTCTCTGTCTCTGTCTCTGTCTCTTTCTCTTCATGGAACATTTCAAATACACATACAAGTGCAAACAATAATAGAAATGTACACACGACGACCCACAAGCCCTACCTTACCAAATCTTAATATTTGGCTGTATTTGCATCTGCTCTCTTTCTCTTTCAAGCATGAGCGTGCACACACACATCCACAGATAAATAAATCATTACAGATCCCTCTGTCATCCCCTGATCCCCAGGGGATGCCTTAGAAATCTAATTTTGTCTTTTTCCAAGGGGGATACTCAGTTGTCTCAGGATTGTTTTTAAGCAGTTCATCTTTAGCCAACTGATAGTTTCCAAAGTGTGTGTGTGTGTGTGTGTGTATATAGATACATATATATATAGAGAGAGAGGGGTGTGTGTGTGTGTGTGTGTGTGTATATATAGATATATATAGATAGATAGATAGATATAGATACATATATATATAGAGAGAGAATATATGATGTATGCATATGTGTGTATGTGTGTATAGATAGATAGATAGATATAGATACATATATATATAGAGAGAGAATATATGATGTATGCATATGTGTGTGTGTATATATAGATAGATAGATATAGATATATATAGAGAATATATGATGTATGCATGTGTGTGTGTGTGTATATATATATATATATATATATGTGAGTGTATGCGCACATTCATGTGTATGTGTATATAATTATTTGGGTATCTTTGCTCCTTGAGTTTTAAACAAGGGGCTAGTTTTTGCTTAGCTGACGTTATCTTGTATCCCTTTTCCGTAACAAGCACAACATTTATATTATATTATTTGTCCAGTTAATATCACTAACTTGAACTTGAATGCGTAGGTTGCTCTTTATATTTTGCGTAGCCTGGCTGAAAAAAAAAATGCTATGAATATTAGTGTAAACGTTATGAATGAATGTATGAATGAATGAATGATGGGATAGCATTATTAAAGCATACCTGTAATAAGTTGTTATTACTTGTCATATGCTTCTGCATGCAATTTATCCGATTAATGAACTTATAACTTTCTAGGAAGCCATTTTCTTTTTTTGTTTGTTTGTTTTTGTTTTTGTCATTGGGCATGTGCACTCACCAGAGAGAGACAGAGGGAAGGGAAGGTGAGAAACCATTTCCCCCTGGGGTGGGGACAATGGCCACACTGTCGTCCCCTGTCTTCCATTCTCCTCTTGGGATTCTGGGCACACATGCCTAGCATGCTTTTCAATCCGCCAGGTCCAGGGCTCGAATCTCTGTTGACCATTAGGGAATCTAGCACCCTAACCACTATGCCACCTGCTGGCCCCATAATTTTCTTTAAACAATACAGTATTTCTCAAAATGTGGCCTAGTAGCATCACATAGGAAGAGTGTTAAAATGCTGATTCCAGGTCTTACTCCAGATCAGTTCACTAAGTCAAACTCTGGGAGTGGTATCCAAGCTCCCCAGGAGAGTCTCCGGCTCAAAAAAGAAAATGTAAGAATCACTGGTTTGGCGGGATGCCATTCAGAGTTCCTATTCAGATATTCTGTCAAACGGCAGTGACAGGGAATTTAGGCCAGCACATCTCTAACAGAGCCATCAACACCAGCAGTTCCTAACGTGAGAGTGGAGAGGACAGTGGCCTAGGATGAGGATACTGGAGTCTTATGTTCCTGTCCTCTTCTGAGGACACTGGTAGCTTCGTGGTGTGGTGCTGATTTCCCCATCTGTGGCTCTTCCAGTTTGTAAAAGAGTTAAATTTCCATGTTTGGTGTGTGTGTGTGGGGTGGGGGTGGGGGGTAGAGAATTAAACTAGGACAAGGAGTCCTGCCAGCTGGTTTCTTTTTCTGTCTCCATAAATCTAAATAACATTCAGGTAGCAGTTGCAATGTATGGCTATTTTGTCATCAGCTTAGAGCAAAGTGACCCTTTCACAGATTTGGCTTGGGGTCCTAGCATGGCAGCTGCTGTTTTAGGCTTCCTTGGCCACTTCTCCAATTGTTTACTCAGACTGCCTGAGGGTAGTGGAGCCATCATCCTATGCTAAAGACCCATGGAATTGTAGTCAAACTAATCTCTTTAGTAGAGTCACTAGGCCTTCTAGGTATTAAAAAAAAAAAAAAGAAGAAGAAGAAGGACAAGAAGAGAAAAGAAAAAAAGTAGAACTGACAGTTCCAGTTTGTTTGAAAAGTGCTTTGCTCAGTGTCCTAAAACCCAGCCTCAGGAACTGGTTCATCACAAGGCTCCCAGATACTCCAGCTTTTCCTGTTTGCAGTAATTTAATCTGAAGGAACATACACTTGGAGTATATGAACCATACAGCTGATTTTAAGCAGGGATAAAGCTGGGATCATTCCCATCTCCGTGCTGTATGGCACAATCGTTTTTATTTTATTCTGCTGAGTATTGGCAGCAATTAAAGCTCCCAAAGTATAAAATGTTTTCATCAAGTAAGGCATTAAAAATATCGGCCTGTCAGAGCAGGAAGTGGACTCGTGCTTTAGTGCAACTATTCTTCAGCTCCACTAGGGCATGAAGTGGTGAAGAGCATTCATTTCATGCAGTGGAGAAATAAGGCCAACTTCAGCTTTCATCTTTATGACGAGAAGTCTGGTCTCTCTGTTGGAAGGTAATGAGTGGATGCACCTCATTTAGCTTAAAGTAACAGATCTATAGAGAGTTGTTAATTTGTAGATAAATACGGGTTTTCTACTGTTGATGTTTCTTGATCCACACAAAGTGGTTATATTAATACTGCAACATTATTAATCAATAGTTTGCTCTTTAAAAATACATCAGTAAGACTGCCCAATTACCTTTAAGTATATATCAAAGGGCACAAAGCAATCTGACCCCTTCAGAGTCCATTAGAAACCAGCAGACATGTTAATTAAAATTTGTAGTTACAATGAATCTTACACTGAGGAAGAAAACTTCTGCTTCAGATAATAGTTACTGGCTAACTAAAAACCTGAGACTTGCAAAGACATTTTAGGGCACAGAAAGGTCTTAGGGATGTTTGCAAATACGGAACCTGGAAACAATTTTATTTTACCTGAATCCAATTTATTAAAGGATTTTAGCTCAGGATTGTGAATGAAAGATGCAGGAGGCTCCTCTCCTGTGTGTTGAAGGATGGGGAGGGATCCTCACAGTATTTTGAAATGAGGTACTATCGAAGTGGTGTTCAGGAAGTGCAAGTAAAATCTCACTTCAGATGAAAACAAAACAAAATATCACGATGGGGGTGTCACAGCTCTTTCTCTGTCCTGCCATGTGGCCTGGTGTCAGTGAACTTGATCAGTGTGGTTGTGGCAAATGCCCACAATGAATAATCTTGCACTGCCTGGTCCGGGCCCATTCAGCAGCCATTCGTACTAATGGAAGGCTCTGGATTTGTGCCTAGAGGTAAGTAATTTTTTGTTTTGCCATCGAGCCGTAACTCTAAGCTTTCCTTTCAAATGTGGGTTCTCAAAGCTGACAGCCTAGCTACACGGCTCTTGTCCACAGCACACCTAACCAGACTACTCACCAGCCTGGCACCCTGCTCTCACAGATGCTCCAGGAGCTAAAGCAAAACAAAACAAAGAAAAAAGAGCAGAGGGCCAAGACTTGTAAATGCAGTCCCCCCACCCCTGCTCCCTTGTGTTCTGGTTACTCATTGCCAGGAGACAGAACCTAAGCTCTTAAGGTACAGGAATGTGCTTTATATTGTGGTATTCAGCTCACTAAGCCAAACTCAGCCTCGAAGACCTGTACACCCTGAGGAACCTGCTGTAACAGTATTGGACTCCAGTCTTGGACGTTTCTAATTAGGTTACTTTTTCAGAAAGTGGCAGTCTCATCGCATCGAAAGGAGGCAGAAGAGGAAACTTACTTAAGAGCCGCACTTGAACATCACCAACCTGCATTGCTCATTTTGGGATATACTCTTCCCCTGCCCCTCCGTGTCTGTCTCTGCCCCATTATCCAGCACAAGCCACTCACTGAGAACCATGTGAGGTGTGACTGATTGTCATTCAATGCAAGTGAAATCTTTAGGTGAACATTAGTCACCGTTTTAGACATGTTAGCTTCAAGTGGAAGCAGTCAATTATAGACTAGGGGTTTTATGGCTACATTATTACCATCATACTATTAGGTTTTCAGCAGTCGCATTCTGTTTGATCGATCTGTGCCAGGACATTGATGGATAGCTTTGTTCTTCAAATGTCAAATATGTGGGACTTCTGTACTTTATGTATTTACCGACACACTAATCTCCTGGAGATACCTTTCCCCACTCCGCGGTGTTCAGCTTTAGGAAGTGATTGTGATTCCTTTCCTTTGAAGACCGTGTAGGATTCGTAATCACATTTATACCTTCTTTTCTATTCTCTCTCAAATGCAGAAGCACCCCTGAGTTATTGGCACTTTAAAGAAGCCTTTGCCACACAAAGAGGCTCTCTTGGCGTCAAGAAATAGATTTAGACATTTGCTTTGTTTTTCTTTCTGATATGCAGATACCATGCTAGAAATGAATTACCAATTTCAGAGTATATGTTAGATTTCCAAAACTTTGGCTCTTTCTTATTATGGTATGTATCTTTCCTATTTAAGTTTTGATTTTTTAAAACAAATGTATTCATAAGCTGAATCTCTGAACTACATTGATCTCAACAATCACCACTTCAACCCTAAATAATACCAAATATGGTCCCACTTGTAAACTGAACAGAGCTTCTCTTGTGAAATCTTTGAAGGGCTTATAGAAGACACTCAGGAATGGATTTCTTTTCAGTTGAAAGCTATGGCTCTTAAATCTGGCATTGAAGATCATCTATCCTATGCAATAAGTCTAGTAGAAACCTCAAGAAAGTCTTGTTTCTCACCACAAAGCCAGCTAGACTTACTTCCATTTTGTTTTCATTCAAGAACTTCTAGGAAGGTGCTGTGGTCCTTGGAAATGCCAGCTTCCTTCCTGAGTCAATCCCATCCCTACGTTTATCTTCTTGTTCCCTTCTTGGGAACCATAGTCTACTGTTGCATCCACCTTAGGAATTTTCTCAGTTCTCTGGGGTCAGTTCTGTAGCTGATGCCACAGGGAGGAGACTTTCCAGTCTTTCCCAGTAACGAAGGCAGCCCTAGCACATTCGTAGACATTCTCAGGAATTGTTCATTGTTCATTTGTTAAAGCCAAAGGGTAAACATTGATTAATACCTGCGTCTGGTAATATCATGGTACTGTCAGTCACAGAAATCTGGCTTCATATAATTTTTCCTGTGTCTTAAAACTGGATTTCCTGCAAAACAGAGCCTCACGTAGTGGTGTCGAGGTCGAGTCCCAGGTGGTCCTCCTGTAAGACAGAGATCCACAGCTTTCGGCCCTCCCACTCCTCCCTTCTGAGGAGCAGCATGGCTGGCCATTCTGAGGCTGGCTCTACTCACTTCCCTTGTCCCCGAATGTCCTACCCGGGGGAGGACCCTGTACATCTGGTGTGTGTCCTGGGGTGCTGTGGTCAGCATTAGCGGCTGGCCTGAACCTGGGCACTGTGCTGAATGTCGTGCTGATCTCTGTAGGCATAAAGCTTGACCCCAACACTAGCATTCAGCTTTAGCCTTGCCTGGGGTTAAATCTAACTATTCAAGTGGGCATTTCTCACAAAAACTAGCTAGTGTGCAAGTCCAAATCTCTGTTAGAAAAGGCACACTGAAGCTTGAAGGAGTTTCCGGTAGAATACATGCATTTTGCCTCAAGGGTCCCAGCTTTTTCCTGAGCACATAGCTATGTGGAACTGTCAGGAGCTGGAACTGTTCTCATTTGGCCCTGAGTTCATATGTGGGGTCCATGTAATCAGGGACACAGCAGTCCATAACTGAGACACCTGTGTAAGGAACAGAGGAAAGCCATGTTCTAGAAGCAGCCTGAAAGTGCAAGATTACTCACCTGCCTCCACCTCATAGCAAACTTGCAACCTCCTGGGGACAGGAGCCAGGTAGAGAAGCACCTCATGTGTGTGTGTGTGTGTGTGTGTGTGTGTGTGTGTGTGAGGAGGGGGTGTGATTGGGTGCCCAACATTCAGGATATAGCTGTGTTTACTCTGCAGCTCCTATGAGAGACAGAACTGCAGACTAAGGAGGCCTTTGCTAAGGAATTTTAATGTCAAAACTCCAGAGTTTAAACCTAATCCTTGAGCTAACTAGTATCGTTCTTCAAATGGGGATCTAACAAGAATTAGACCAGGGTATAGAAGGGTAAATGTGTGAATGCATTTGTAACCAATTTAAAGCTTGAAACAAAAATGAGCAGGAAGATGTGCCAACACTCCATTAAAATAAAACACAAAGGCTCACCGAGGCATGCAGATGGGTGCACACATGCCTGCTGCCTTCTGGTGTCTGTTTCCTCAGCGGCTCATGGGAGGCTGTGGGAGGCTGGCAGGAGCTTGGTGGGGGGTCCTATTGTTTTGCTTTGCTTTAGCCCACCTTGGGACTATATGTCCTAGGGCCCCCTAGAAAATCTAGCCTAGCCTTGGTTCTGAAGTTGTACTTGAAACGTGGATGATAAAAATTCTCTTGTCAACAAGATCTTCATGGAATGAGGACTGAATGAATTATCCATTAGGAGACACTTCTGGAGAACCAAATCTCTGAAAACATAATGAGAACCAAAGAGAAAGCCAAAATGTACTAGGAAAATAAGTAGGGGTGCAGGTGGGTAGTGAAAAGAAAACATTTAACCTACTTAAGATCAGTGAATTCCAAGTTTGAGCATCAGAAGATTCTTAAGGATACTTTGAAGGAACCAATTTCTGGAACACTTAAAACCTGTTTACACACGAAAGACATAATGCATTGACCTTCATTAAAATAGTTGACCTAAAAGCCCTTAATCAAACAAAATGTTGTTAACCTAGCTGGAGAGAAAACACCTTCTCAAATGAAGCAAGACACCCTTAAAGAGATATACATAGAATTCAGAATTCACATGTCTGACTAATGAAGATAGACATTGCTTTTCCTGATCCTCTGAAATGCAGATGGGCTCACTCTGGACTGCCAAGCTAGTGGCTTTTCTCTCCCTGAAACTGTCCATGCTTTCAGCTACTGTCTTTTAAGAAACCCATGCATGCAAAGTGCTGCCAATTATTATTCATGCAGTTTTTGTTTATCTTTCCAAAAGAAACAATTGAGCTGTAGCAGATGAGTGATGGTTGCAGGGCTGTGGTGAAGGTAAAAGCCACTGCAGGTGGAGCGGCTTAATGGGGTATTAATTGGGAAGCAGGTGAAGGCAAATAGGTAGCACAGCAGGTATGTAAATAGGCTCGTGGGAGGAAAGGCATTGAATTTTATGCTCTTTAACTAAAAATAAAGACCTGATATTTAGCTTATCTTTGCTGAAATCCGCACTGTGAGGGTCCTGACAACCACCAACATCATCAATGATTCATTATTATCTCAGCATCATCCAGGCTACTTAATAGGATCTTCAACCTCTTCGTTTTCCATTGTTTTAGCTGATTCCTTAGCTTAAGAGTAGTACTTCTTCTTCTCTATGTCTGTCAGAGGCCAGAACAATTTCGGCACATTGGGTAGTGCAAGTGCTACTTAGGCTTCAAGCCTGCATCCTTGCTCTACCCTGTTGTAGGAAGACAGCAAATACATAGTTGACTGTGCATAATGAGACAACCAAGAACACATACGTGCAAATAAACATTTTCCTTCAGAGTAGTCACCTTGAGAAGCAAGACACTTATTCTAGGACTGTTTGGGGCTCAAAATATTTTGGGGACAGCCAGCTCAGTGATTATTTTCAGAGTTGATGTTACCCTGGATGATGGTCTGTTGTGTCGTTAATAACAGACATACTTGCATCTGGGTAATCTCTAAAGAATATAGGCTTATTTAGGTCATAGTTCTGGAGGTCAAGATCAAGAGGTTGCATTGGGTGAGGGTCTTCTTGCTGGTGAGTATCATGGTGGAGGGTATCATGCGGTGAGCAGAGTATGTATGTCTGTTTCCTTGTGTCTGTCCCCTTACACCCCCTAAACCTCACGAGTACCCAATCATGGGGGCCCCACCCTGATATACTCCCACATGGAGCACGTAATTGGATTCAGTCTCCACCCTCTTAATAACATTACAATGGCTCACAAAGATATTAATACATGAATTCTGAAGGGACACATTTAAAACATGGCATTCATGTTAAAGAGTCCTTATGGGGCTGGCCCTGTCTCCTGGTGGTTAAGGAAGTAGGATCCCACATGGCCAACTGGATGGGTTGAATCCTGGACCTGGAAGCTTGAAAAACTTCCTGGGCACATGTGCATGTGTGCCCCAAATCCTGACAAGTTAGAGACCAGGAAGGACAGGGGTTGCAGTGTGATCACATCCCACTAGAGGGTGTTTTCTTTTCTTTCTTTGTTTCTCTCTGGTAAGTGCATGTGCTCTTGGGCAAAAAAAAAAAAAAAAAAAAAAAAAAAAAAAAAAAAATTCTTATATATTATCTCTTATTTTTCTACCCCTAAGTATTGCCTAATATCATCATCTACTTTATTTACCACACAAGGTGCTAAATAGCATTGGTTTTTGAAATTCACCCATGGTGCAGAGACTTGATGTCACACAGGATATTCTGCAAAACACACCACAACCTCCCAGGAAAGATTTCTATGAAATGTATTGAGTGCTGGCAGCCTTCTAGGGCCGAGTGTTCAACTTGCCCGCATGGGATTCACTTCTGTTTTCCTAAGTGTGGGTATGCTAGCTTTAAAATGTAGGCACATCATTTTAGGGGTACCCTTTTAATAGTAACTTAGAAACTTATTAAAAATAAACACAGTTCTTCTCTCCCAATTAGTCCTCTCTGTGGCAATGTGTTGGTAGAAAGTGAGGGGGGACTCGGATTCTTTGTTTTTAGGCTGGCCCATATTCGTTGTTCTCTCTGGGGAAAAGCAACCTTGGTTCTGAAGACTGGTTAGCTTTTTACTGTTGAAATAGCTCGATATCAGTACAGCTTATACAGGCCAAATATTAGTGCAGCTACGGTTTTTATCTCATTAGTTTTATATTATCATGCAGATCTTTTCCTGTGGTTGAAGTGCTCATTAATTTTACTGCTAATGAGATGTTAGCAATTAAATACCTTTAATTAATGAAAATCAGACAAAAGCAAGGGCAGCTCTCTGTGTCTTCATAAAAATAGAGAAAATGTTTGTGGATCTCATTGTGAATTTTGTCTGTAGAAGGCCCACAAATGTGAGCTACTTTTCTGGTCCAGAGAATCATTAAAAGACTTTGCTTTTAGAAAATTAAAGGAGTAGGCATTTTGAGATGTTACAAGGATGATCTGAGGTTGGAAAAAACGTACCCATAACTGAGAGCCAGTCCTTCATGTAATAGCAAATTTCATGGTTGAAGATGCAACGGGATTGAATACAATTAATAGTTCCATAGCCGTCGCTGAGTTCTGGGGTAGGCCCCGAACACATAATTAGATTATTAAAAATGGCCTGTCTTAGGCCGACTATTACTAAATTGAAATCCAATTATGGTTTTATGATTTTGCTGAAAATATTTAGCTGTTTTGCTTGAGTCCTCCTAAAAGATCATTTCCTCTCTGCATCAGCATTTGCACATGTCACAATACATTTTCCAAACAAATCTGACCTCAATTATCTCGGAATCAATCTTACATTAGATAAAATATATTTTAATGAGTGTTTTTATGTCTGATATCATAACCATGCCTCTCTCTACTTGAGGAACTAAAATATGGTGATGGAAATCTCTGCAACATTTCTTTTTAATGGAAGGCATGCATATTTTAGAAATAACTAAGATGTGCCATCTTAATACACAGGGAGGCCTTATGAACAGATATGTGCCTGAGTGTGCTGTGAGACAAACTTGGTTCGGCTTTCAGTAATTGGCATTGGAACTGTAATAAAGCAGTTGTTTGCAAAGAGATGGGCTCAGAAATTTCATGCACTCCTGCAGTGTGGATTTAAATGCTAAGTTAAATATTTATGAACCCGAGATTTTTATAATTGATCATTGTATGATTTATACACCGTAATTATAATTAGGTTGAAAGAGATTTTAAAAAGCCTGTTTCCTGGTAGCCAAGGCCATTAAATAACATGAAGCTGCCAAAACAAAAATTAGGTGGGAAGCCAGCCACCAAGTCCTGAGTGCCTGTCCCGACAGCCACTGTACAATGAGGCACTGTCACACCTTACCGGGCGTCTTACCTGGAGCACCAACTCCTGCATCACTGGTGATCATTTCTCATGCCTTTGTTTCAAACCAGGTTGAACATAAACAAGTAGAGAACTTCAGAGGTCCAATGTATAACAAAAGGAAAAGGTGGAGGAGGTTGGAAAGGTTAATTAAAAATGTAATGATCCCATTTGCTGAGACAGCACTATTAATCATTGTGCAGCGGCAAGCATGTGACTTGCACACCACTTATAGGAGACATCTAATTTTTTAAGGTATGGAGTGCATGGGAGGGCTGGGGGGAACAGGCAGGCAACAGTACACGCATCAAGGAAATGGAAGCTCTAGCAGAGCAGTCTAGCCCATGACTTGCCCATCACACTGAGAACTGTCTTCACGAGAAAGAAGAATCATTTCCCAATTCATGGGTATTCAAAATAATTCAGTTGCTGTGAGCCCTAGAGGAAACTTGGGTATGGCTTGAAGCTTAATGTAGTTGTGTAAGGTATGAGAAAACAGGACTAGGAGGAAATTCATCATTGTGTAATACAATATGTCTGAAATGGTGTGCGAATGACAAAACAGGCTCCAAACAGCCAGCGCGTGCGTTTTAAATGTAATTTTTTGCACCCGCGCTGGAAAAGGCCACGTTCTTGAAGGATCCATTACAAGGGTCACAACCTGTATGATCAGATTTGCTATTCGATCCACTTGGATATCAGAAGACTAGACTGTCAATGTGAGCTTCTAGACAGGCCAGCCTTCCCCTGTGAAGATTTTTTGGCATCTTTTGCCCATTTTTTATTTGCTGGGATAATACATTAGAGGAAGCCTATTAGAAGAAGAACAGTAGTTATGTTAACATGGTAATTAATCAACTAGGAAAGAAAGAAGAAGCAAGTTGTGAATTCAATTCTGCAGCTTTAAAAAGAAAGGCAAGAAGATACCCGGAAATTGGCAAGCATTTGTAAACAACACTCTCTTATTGTGCCTTGTGAACTTTATGCTTAATGAATCACATCACATGCAGGCCATGCAGATTTGAATATATTTATGAATATATTTATTGGTTTATTCCATCTCATAATCCATAGAAATGGATTTCTAGTTGCTTGCATCTGTGTTTTATCCTGTATCATTTTGACTGGTTTGCTGGCTCTGGCGTTTGCCAGTAACGGTGGCATTTTCGAAGGGTAAAGAATGAAAGCTGCCGGCCACAGTGATAGCCTCTTTGATTTGGGACAGTGTGAGGATTGTTTTGGGATAAAGGCAGTTAGTTCCGTGCTCCAGAGGAATTTAGAATTTGAAAGCTTCTCTCAGTGCATAATTCATCCTTGACATCTCCACATCTCTCTGTGTTGGAGGGAACTTTTATATTCGCTCTGTCTGTAGGTCAGGGTTGAAGTCATTGATCCATGTACTCTGTGGAGCAGCAAAGAGCGGAGAGGCTGGTGCGTTCAAGAGCACAGAACCTTTGGCTACGGTTCTACATTCTGTCCCTGATCATCACGTTTTATCCTGAATACATGAAGTTATGCTCAGAAAGGCAAATTACATTATAGCTACCAAATCAAAGAACCTTAAGGCTTCAAGGGACCTTCACTATGTCTTTGACAAAGGTGAGACCTGAGGCTCACAGGAGGAAAAATGACTTATACAAAGACACTCAGATGATTGGACCATGTTTAAAACGCTCAACTCTCTGACTTCTCATCTATTGCTCCTTCCACAGCACCTGACCCTTTTCATTTTACATTTTGGGATCTGGCCTTCTGATTGAGATGAAGATTATACCTCTCATGCCCAAGAAAAAAAGAAGCAAGTCACATGCAGACATGCTTACAGCCAGAGAGGCTTAGAATGATGATAGGGAAAGTGATCTGTAACCAGCAAAGTAGCAACATGGTCATGTGGAACTTTGAAAGGAAAAGCTGGTTAAATGCCATTCTCTATAATGCAGAGCTGGACCCATGCTGGAGAGGAGCGACATTAGCTAAGCACAACCCACTTGCATACACCCTCCCCCAAGGGGGGGGCAAGATTTCTAGTAAACAGCCTTCATTCTGAGAATACTTCCCATTCAGACAGCATCCCAGACATTCTACCAAGTTAAAGAATGAATAACAGCAGATGGAGAGAAAGATTAGACGTGAAAGGGAGGGGGAGAAGCAACATTTTAATGCTGAGCTCTAAAATGAGCTGTAGAGAGGATGGCACTCAGAGTTATGGTAAAGCTGTTCGGAAGCCTTCCCACGCAGGCGAGAAGGCGCGTGTGCCCAGACCGTAAAACATACTCGTGCTCCTGTTCCTCTGTGTGGTGTGTGAGCAGAGGGAGAGCTGGGTGTGACTCTGGTGGTGTAAAATGAATCATTCTTCTCTCTCCTCCATCTGCCCTCTAGTCACTGTGATAGCATTTCTGTGCACTGGGGGATTTACTTAATAGATGCAGGGGATCAATCTTCCTAGCAGGTGAAAACTCAACTCTAATGTATATGTCCTGTGATTTCAGGAGTGTTTATTTTGAACACTTTTGCAGCAGGATTCACAGCATTAGGACCAGAGAGAGACTTGGAGGGGGATTTGTGAGGGACTAAGAAGGAGGGATGGCCAAGAATTGTCTTTCATATCCTGTGTGTCATTGCCTTTGTGAGACTTTTATTTAACGAGTAATAATGCAGTGGATGTGAATCCATCTTTCCAGTGTTTTATTATGAACATTTTTAAACATACTGAAAAATGGAAAAGACACTGCAGTCAACACATACCTAGTGCCTACTGCCTATTTCCCATCAACATTTAAATGTCATTGCTCTATGAGAGTGCCCATCTAGCCATGGCTCTAAGTTTCTTAAATGAAGGTATTGGTGTACTTTTTCTAAATTCTTCAGCATACATATTATTAACCAGTGTTCAATATTCATCTAGTTTGTTTTTTCTTTTTTTTTTTCTCTTTTGAAGTAAGGTTGACAAATACACATACCTTAAGTGAGTTTTGACCCAAACCTTGTAAGGTAGAGAATATTACTGTCATCCCAGAAAGTTTCCTCTAGCCCTTTCCTGGCTAGCTCTCACCTTCATCTCCTAGAAGCAGCTATTCTTCTTATGTTTTTCAACATAAATTAATTTGCCTATTCTAGAACTTCATACGTATAGAATCATACCTTGTATACTTTTTGTGTAAGACTTTCTTCTTTTTTTTTTTTCCATTCGACATCGTGTTTTTGAGATTCATCCATGCTTTGGGGTGTATCAGTAGTTCATCTGTTCTTGGGAGGGGTATTCTGTCTTGTGGTCAGCACGGTCCATAGTTTGTTCTTCTATTTTCTGTTGAGGGATATACTAGGAAATTGATGGACTGTTTACAGTTTGGGATTATTATCAATATATTGTTATGATATTTGTGCATACGTTCTTTTGAGGATATACGTTCTAATTTCTTTTGGATTAAAAAACTAGAAAAGGATATGCTGGGTCACAGGGTAGGAGTAAGTTTAGTTTTATACAAAGCTGCCTGACATTTTTCCAAAATGGTTGAAACATCTTATACTCCTGTTAACCATGAGTGAGAGTTTTATGTGCTCCACATCTGGTATTGTCTGTAAGTCTTTCATATTAACCATTGTGGTGGGTGTGAAGTATATCCTTGTGGTTTTATTTGTATTTTCCTGGTAACTAATGATGTTTAACATTTTCATGTGCTTATTGGCCATTCATATATCTTCTTTTGTGAAGTATCTGTTCAAATATTTGCCCATTTTAATTAATTAATTAGTGTTTTTTTTTTTTAATTTGCCAGAGGACCGATGCACTCACCAGAGAGAGACAGAGAGACAAAGGGAGAGGAAGAAATCACCCTCCTTCCCCCCAGTGGGATGCAATCATGCTGCAATCCCTTCACCTCCATTTCTCCATCCTGTTGGGATTTGAAGAGCGCATATACATGCATAAGGCATGTTTTTCAAGTCGTGGGACTGGAATTAAACCATGTGGTCAGCTGTGTAGGATCTGGTTCTGTTAACTACCAGGCCATAAGGCCAACCCTCATTTATTTATTTTTTATATTGAGTTTCAGACATTTAAAATATGTTTTAGATACTAGTTCCTTATTAAATATATGCTTTATGAATAGTTTCTCCTAGTTCATGGTCTACTTATTACTTTTTTTTCTTTTTCTTTTCTTTATTTTTTTATAATATCAGAAGTTGCACTTATATGCAAGAGGGAAGGGTGGGCAAGAAGGAGCAAGCATTTCCCAGTGGGACCTGGTCATGCTGCAATCCTTTTTTCTTCCAGTTCTTCATCCTGTCAGGAACTGGATAGTGCATATGCCTAGCATGCTTTATTTAAGCTTCCAGAGCTGGCACTTGAACCCTGGTCAGCTATGTGGGATCTGACTTCCTCTGTGCAATATTTAACTGCTATGCTATAGAGCTAGCCTTCTATTCATTTTTCTAACAGTGTCTTTTAATGAGCAGAAGATTTTAATTTTTATAAACTCTCACTTACCAAATTCTTTTTATCATTCTTACTATATGTGGTCTTGGCTAAAAAACTTTTGCCGACTTCCAAGATAATCTTATGTTTCTTTCTAAAAGCTTTATGATTTTAGCTTTTATGTTTAAGTCAGTGATCTATCTTATGTTAATTTTTATGTATAGTGTAAAACAGGAGTTTAATTTAAAAAACATTTTTTAGCCATATCCAATTATTCTAGTACCATTTGTTGAAAAGACCATTTCTCCTTTGCATTATTTTTGTGTGCTGTTGTCAAAGATAAAATTGCAACCAAAAAAAAAAATCAAATGTAGATGTGTGGGTATATTTATGAGTACTGTCTTCTATTCCATTGTTTGATTTGTCTATGCCTTGCCTTATCATATTATACTGTCTTGATAACTGTAGCTTTAGTGAATATCAGAATCACATAGTGTAAATTCTTGAACTTTGTTGTTGTTTTTAAATTGCATTGACTAGTTTGTGTCTTTTGCATTACCATATCAATTTTAGACTCTGCTTGCCAATTTCAAATGTATTATGATTCAGAAATAATTGACCTCTTAACAATATTGACTTCTCTGATCCATGAACATAGTATACTTCCATTGTTAGGGCTTCTTTAACTTTTAATCAGTAATGATTTTAGTTTTTATTATAGAGGCCTTGAACATTTTTGTTAAATTTATTCCTAAGTGTTTTTTGAATTGTGTGGATTTTTCCCCCTTTGGTATTATTTAAAATGAATTTGTGTTTTAAAATTTCATATCCTAGTTTTTTCACTAATAGTATATAAGAATATAATTAGGGGGCTGGGTGGTGGTGCAGTGGTAAAACACTAAGGTCTCTCTGTAAGGATGACCTATGTGGGAATTCCTAGTTCACAGATGGAGGCCATCTTTCATGCTGGGCATGCATGTACCCATGATCTAGGGCTGACCAAGAATGGAAGTGGATGATGGCATCAAGAACCTGTTGAGAATGCTGTCTGTCTGTCTCTGTCTCTCTTGCTCATGAGAGAAATAAACTAAAAAAGTATAATTGATTTTTGTTTACTAACAAAATGTTTGATATCCTTTGACTTTACTAAATTTACTTATTATTTCTACTAGTTGTTTTGTAGATTTTTAGGATTCTGCAAGTTATGTGCAAATAGAAATATCTTCCTTTCCAATCTCTTTATCTTTTATTTCTTTCCATTGTTTATTACAATGATAGTACTTCCAGTTCAATATTGACTACAATTGGTAAGAGTGGGTTCCTAATTTTAGGGGAATAATTAATATTGTACCATGAAATGTGATTTTTTCATAGATAGCCTTCTCAGATTGAGATTATTATTTTTTATTTCTAATTTGCTGAATGTGTTTTATTGTGAATGAGTTATTGGTTGAATGCTTTTTCTTTGTCTGTTGTTATCATCATACATCATGTGTTGAATTACCTTAATTTTACAATATTAAACTAATTGGGTTAAACTCCAAGTCGGTCCATGACTTATTATTATCTTTTTAACATATTGCTAAATACAATTTACTAAAACTGGGACCAACAAGCAGCATAATGGTTACATCGGTGGACTCCCATGTAGTCCCGGACCCTGTGGCTTAAACTCACACTGGACGCATGTGCATACATGCCCAAGATCTCAAAAGGAGAATGGAGGAGAAGGGATTGCAGCATGGTCATCCTTCCAGAGGGGTGATTTCTAGCTTTCTGTCTCTCTGTCTCTCTCTGTCTTTATGGCAAGTGCACATGCCCTATAACAAAAACCTCTCTTAAAAATAAATAAATAAAATAAAAATAAATAAGTACAATTTATTAAAATGTCGGTAAGTTTTTTGCATCTATATTAGTAAGGGATATAAGTTTATTGTTCTTTAGTCTTTGTCAGGTTTGGTATTTGGGTAATGCTGGCGTTGTATATCCAGTTGGGCATGATCACGAGAATGTTTTGTGTGAATAAGAATCAGAAACAGAAAGGAAGTCACATGTTAAACTGCAAGATAAAAACCAATTAATAGTTTTATGCCCCCTGTGCCAGGTTCCACATTCTGGAATTTATCCCAGTCTCTGAAATAATAGTGAGGAAAAGGTACTCTGTCAATGGTTATATATCAGTAAAAACGGAATCAGCAGAAAATGAGGCTAAGTCCCACACATTGCTAAATGAAATAAGCTTTGAGCAGTTGGCTTGGACATAAAATGGTTTGCCTTGTTCTGACATTGTACAAAGATTTTCCTTTAAAATATTGCTTTTCTTGTTTGCTAACATTAAGAAGAAAATTTTAACTAATAGATAAATAATTTTTATTCTAATTGCTAGAGAGAGTGTGTGGACTCACCAGAGAGGGAGAGGGAGAAAGCACCCCCGATGGGGCATGTTCATGCCTCAGTACCTTCTCCATTTCTCCATCCTGCCATGCATATGCACCCAGTGTGTTTTCAAGCTGCTGGGACCAGGATTTAAGCCACAATTGGGATCTGGCTCCCTTAACCACCAGGCTGCATGACCAGACCAATAGCTTATGTAGTTTTAAGAACTTTAGCAAGTCAACTCATATTATTGTAACAAAGAAGGCATACATGAGGCCCCCCTTTTTTTTAAGCTTATGTACAACCTTCAGGGAGAAAGAAATTTCCTGGATGTCATGTGTTGACTTTTATTGTTTTTATTATAATGTTATTTGAAATTTATAAACATAAAACTATAAGATGTATCATTTGCTTCTTTACACTCTAAAAACAATGGACACATAAATTAAGCTGGAAATTAAGTGGGAAAATAATGAAATGCAAGTTAGTAACATTAATTTAATGCAAGGGATGATATTGTTTTGCTGAAACTAAATTAGTGCTTATGATCTGAATGTAATGTTCTGTTTCAGCATGGGTTCTTTCAAGTTTGGCAGGCTTACATTATTGGATGCTGTGCGATGACTTAATTCTTCTGCCATTTTTCTCTACTTGAACTTACATGAACTGTTTGTTCATATATCACTGGCTACATCATTTAGGTATTAATCCACCTCGGTGCCTCTGTTCTTTCCCTTTTAGCTGAGATCATAAAGTACCATTTGACACCAAATGCAAATGTAAATGCATGCAGCAAACTTGTGTACCAATAGCCAGACTTGAGAGCCTAATCCAGATGATCCAGAATATGGCCATATTAATTTATTTTAGGTTATCATCAAAAAATACATAATTTTGAAATCTAGGCAGCTGTAGACCTTCCAGAGTATAAATCACTGGCCTTGGGTCCAACAGCACAACCTTACAAGTCTCAAAAGAGAAGAAGGCTGGAAGTGTCACCAAGGCCTGGAAGCCTGGATGGCCATGTCAGGGCACGTGGTGAATATTTCACTCCTTGTGCTCTGAGAAACCTGTCCTGAATGGGAAAACAGAGGAGCCAGAGTAAAGCAGACTTTGGGAAGAGCACGCTGGAGGAGAGTACCAGATGTGCTTGTTAAACCAGCAGGGATGGCTGGGCCAGTGTTAGCTTCCTGTACTGCTCACCCAAGAAAGGCTGGCTGTCCTGTTTATTACCTCCTATGTTAAATTTGTTGCACTCGGATGTCACAGGTAGAAATATGAGCCTGGGGCACAGTTAACACAGCTCATGTTACCAAAGTATAATGTGATTTCTGATTTTTTTTTTTTTGAACGATAGTGCATGTGTGCAAGAGAGAAGGAGGGAGAAGAGAAGCACCCTCAACAGGGGTCACCTCATACCATCACCCTATTTCTGCAGCCCTCCAGCTCTTCAGGTTCTTGAGAGCTCTCTCACGTTCCCCTCATGTTTCCAGGCCAACCTGAGGATCTGATCCATGGTTGGCCATGTGGCTTCCAGGTCTGTATACCAGTGTGCTGCAGACTGTGCACCTGGCTGGACCTGTACTGGATTTTCTTAAAGACGATGCATCTTCAGGAGAACAGGGAGAACTTTCCTTTCCCTGAAATGTTGGACTTGCTCTGTGTGCTTTTTGTTTATTCATTTTTTTCTAGAGATTTTTGCCATAGAGTGGGAGAGCATACTGGAGAAAGAGAAAGAGACAGAGACAGAGGCAGTGAGAGGAAAAGTGAGAAATCATCCCCTGGGGGCATGGTCATGCCATTATCCCTTCTTCTCTGTTTTCCTTCTGGGATCTTGGGCACACATGCACATGTGCCCAGCATGGTTTTCAAGCCACTGGGTCCAGGACTTGAACCACGGTCAGCCATGTGAGAGTCCAGCAATGTAATCACTACACCATTTGCTGGCCCCTGGTTATTCATTTTTTTAAAAAAACACTTATATAGTAAAATGTTCAACATACAATCTACTCTCAACACATTTTTAATTGTACAATATAATACTGATAGCTGTAGGCACAAGCCTAGAAGAGCTTTAGAATGTATTCATCTTATGTAACATACCCATTTTTCTCTTCCCCGTCAAGCTCTTTTTTAAAAAAAAAATTTTGGAGAAGTTTTTCACTATAGGACACGTGTGCTTGCCAGAAAGAGAGAGACAGAGAGACAGAAAGTGAGAAATCACCCCCCAGAGGGGATGGCCATGCCACAATCCCTTCTCCTCCATTCTCCTCTCAGGATCTTGGGCACGCATGCACATGCGCCCGGTGTGAGTTTAAGCCACCAGGTCCAAGACTCGAACCGCAGTCGACTACATGAGAGTTCAGCAACACAGCCATTATGCCAACTGCTGGTCCCCCAAGCTCTTAGTAACCATAATTTCACTCTCTGCTTCTATGAGTTTGAGCATTTTAGATTCCTCTTACACATAGAATCCTGCAGTATTTGTCCTTTTGTGACAGGCTTATTGCACTTCTGTAATACCCTCAGGGTTTATCCATGTCATCATTTATTGCAAGATTCTCTTCTCTTTTTTTTTTAAGGCTAAATAATATTCCATATGCCCTTCAGATATGCAGTAAAGCACTGCCCTTTCAGTCCCCTGCAACCTGCCTGGTGGGCCTTCTCTCCTGTCTTCTCTAACCCTTTGTAATTTCCCAAATGTCTTGCTGGAAACATATAGCAGAATGAAAGGGCATCATGGAATCCACACAGGGACTGAGTTCTGAGTAGGAACTTGCTGGGACATCCATATCTCATCCCACAATTGTATGATGCATGTCTGCTGTCTCCCAACCCTGCCCAGAAGGTTACTGCTACCCTAATCATCAGTCTTCAGTGACCCACGTTACCAACTGGCTCTAGAAAGTTTTTCCATCACTTCCCTCTCCCTCCAGAAGTAACCTCTCTAATGGGGACATGACTTAAAACCCCTGTCCATTCATTTTGTAACTTTGTCTATTGAGTTTGGCCCTGGCCAGCCTGGCTCCCATTCCATGACCCTACCTCCATCATGCTGTCACTCCAAACAGCACAGGAGTAGTCCCACTCCTTTCTCTGGCAGCACAAACCCAGAGGGCTTGGGCAGAAAGCAGCATATGTTTTTAAAGATTCCAAAAGCCCATGGTTTGTAAGCACATTGGAATTCTATCTAGAATACTAGCTGGATTTTTCTAATCTGAAACCTCAGTATTCACAGAGCCCACATGTTGTATGTGGCGAGTGAAGTGATAATTGAGGTTTGCACATTTGTATATGATTTATCCTGGTTTTCTTCCAATGGTCTGTGAGCTAGAACTTAAATACAGCTTTGTTGTAGTTGCTTCTTCCTGTTTAGAGAGCCTGGCATAATATTTTGTCTTCTGGGCTCAAATAACCATGTAATTACTCTGTAATCATATAGTAATTAGCATGTACTATATGCATTTATTACATAATTATATTCCTGCAGGATTGCACGGCAATTATACTTGCATTCAGCATATCATTTTATATACTGTGTCATGAACAAGTGTATAATTTGTTGCTTTATTTCTTTTATCAGTTTACCAACCAGGAGCTGGAAACTTCCTCTCCTGTTGCCTTGTTTGCACTTAGGCAGGGGCCTGAGCCCCTTTGGCCTCACTCAATACCTCCTAATTACGCATCTAAGATAATACTAGGCCCTGGTGTGCTGCTGTGGACTCAGGCATTTGCGCTGCTAACACTTTCTCTTCGAAGTCATTAAGTTATTAGCTTCCAAGCTCTCTGAGTCCTAGAGCTGCTGGCAGTGCCAGGTACATGGCAAGATCTCAATTAAATAGAGTAGGTGTGCGTAGCCCCGGACGAACACCGTGACCATGACTTTCTCTCTGCTCTTGCAGTGGAGCACATTCCAAAGGGAACAACTGCCTAGATGCCGCCAAGGCCTGCAACCTGGATGATACCTGCAAGAAGTACAGGTCCGCCTATATCACCCCATGTACCACCAGCATGTCCAACGAGGTCTGCAACCGCCGGAAGTGCCACAAGGCCCTCCGGCAGTTCTTTGACAAAGTTCCGGCCAAGCACAGCTACGGGATGCTCTTCTGCTCCTGCCGGGATATTGCCTGCACGGAGCGCAGGCGACAGACCATTGTGCCGGTGTGCTCCTATGAGGAGAGGGAGAAGCCCAACTGTTTGAATTTGCAGGACTCCTGCAAGACGAATTACATCTGCAGGTAAGCGCCCTCCTGCAGCTGGGTGATTAATGAGGTGCAGGGAGAACCGGGGCGGCTGCTTCAGTGCCACACTCTCGTTTTCTGTGTTTCTACGGGGGAGGGGGGAAAGCAATTCACGAAGGGATTGGCAAAATGTAACTTTTGCATCTAATACGCTACTCGTCAGACTCGTACGCTGGGGGAAGTTTCTCTTTAACTGAGGAAAGCCTTGAGAGGCTTTGGACTCAGGTGAAACACAGCTCCATTGCTGAGCACCTCTCAGGTGAGCGGGTCACCTGGGATGAGGTGAGCTTAAAAACATGCACCCACAGCTCGAGTTTTTTCCATCAGTTTTTAAAATTATTATTATTATTATTATTATTATTATTATTATTATTATTTTAGCAGTTTACCAACCAGGAGCTGGAAACGTGGAATTGCCAGGGATTAAGTAACTCAAGGGTTACTTGAGTTACTTCCCACTCAGCTTTCTTCCTCGGTCACATCTCTGCCCCAACGGAGCCTGCAATATGTCGTTGACAACATTCATTTCTTTTTTTTTTTCCTTGTGGCCACTTATTGATTTATTTAAATATTTAAAGGGCTCCATGAACACATTCTCTGTTAAAGAAAAGAAAGAGTGAGAAGGTATCGTTTTTTTTTCTACTTCCCTTGAGCCTCCAAATCTCAGACAATCTCTTTTGACAATTCGGTGTGTGTTCTTCCAGAATTTAGAGTTGAATTCAGTTTGAAGCAGGTAGATTTTGATAAACAGAGACTGCGTCTTAGCTATGCTGGCGCCTCATCAGAAGAGCAGGTTGAATCCCAGGCTGGAGATTCCAATAGGACATCACATTAGACAATGCCTGTACCTTGTCCCCCACATAAAAGTCAGGGGCCTTCATTTCTATCTCTGACAAAATCCTGTGCACTCGGTATATGTTAGACAAGTGTACAGGAGATGACAATGTGATCGCATGTGTGTTTGCTTATAGATTCCCCATTTCTAATGAGCAGAGAGCATGAAAACACATCTGAGAGATGAGAATTCTGGTTACCTGAGTTTCTGGTCAATTTAAGTTTTATTTTGGTAGGATGGGATTCCATTCTTTCCTTTGACTAGTTCTAATAGTGACCAAAGAAAAGTGAAAGTCCTCATTATCTACATAACTCTCTCATGTTTAAGATTTTTGCAGCAAAGTTGGAAGTAGGTGACCCTCTCTATGAGGAAGGATGCAGATGACCAAACATCCTATGAATAGTATTTGCATCTTTGGGAGGAGTCAGGTGTTCTAACAATGCAAGTCTAAGGATTCATCCTCACTTCCAAGCCCCTGATCTATTGAGACTCAGCCCTGGGCTAGGAGCAGGGATAGGTGTGCTAGAAGGGTCCTGAGGAAGAGGCACTGTGGCGTAAGCCAATTAGTCAAGGAGTCAAAAAATCCCCTGCTGAAAATGAACATGGCTGAAGCACAAGACGGGGAAACTGTAGGAGCTTTGCTTAAAATGCGGGGATGGGAGGGACCAAAGGTTCTGAAGAATCTTCCTCTAATAACTCCTGAATCTGAACCCCAAGTTCCTGGGCCACTTTAGCCTTTGGTCAGAAAGGGTACCCCTTTCAGGAGCAGGGAATCAGTTGGTTTAAAGCCAGACAGGTCCTCCCTGTTTTTCAGTAAGATGATGACCTGTCCGCTGGTGGGTCCAAGCCACGGGGCCTGGGCTTCCTCTAGCTGGGAAGCTGTACTGGGCAGAAACGGAGCAGTGGATGAGCTCTCCGTCCATGGATCAGTGGCTGACAGGTGGAGCCGTAGTGGTGATGGCGCCTTTGCCTTCTCTGCACGAGTTCATCGTACACAGGTCCAGAGAAGGCCTGTGACCCCTGCTACATAGATTGAAAGCCTGCATGATTCCTTTGCACTCTCTGGTCTGCTCTTCTAAAAGGAGAATCTGTGGAGGATTGGTGTGAATTTATTGAATGAGATTACTTTCCTCCTAAGCTGTAGTGAAAATCGCTGGGATTTTGGGGACTTGGAGGGCTGTGGGGGAGGTGACAGGAGGAATTTGTAGATAACAGGGTGGTTTGGGTGCCATCTGTGGGCTCAGACAGACATGATGAGAAGAACAAGTTCCAGGACCTGTGTAAGATGCCCCTGATAGGAGGCAGGGGCCCGGCCGATGTAGTAGAAATGTACAAGGGGCGGCAGGACAGCCCTTGCCATGTGGCTGACTGTGCCTGATCATCCCACAGTCACATGGTGTGGGCAGTAGCCACCACACAGTGG
Organism: Tupaia tana; assembly: GCA_026018925.1. NCBI lineage: Eukaryota > Metazoa > Chordata > Mammalia > Scandentia > Tupaiidae > Tupaia > Tupaia tana. The sequence goes on along the minus strand of JAKSZU010000010.1, from coordinate 26,668,683 downwards.
GATGCAGGCTCGTGGGGCAGGACGGCACACCTGGACGCAGTGCTCGTATTGCTGGCACATTGAGTTGAACTCAGAGGCACTTTTGGAAATCCAAATCTCGACTATTCAGGGGCCAAAGCAGGTGAAGTGCATCTCGCTGTGAATGATGGGCTTTCCATCCTGTCTTGAGTGTTTTCCGGGGAAGGTGAATCAGTGACTTCCCTGGCGTTACCTCTGTTGAGTTATTTAACCCGTAATTTCTTCCTTGTGCCTGGACTTAGTGCTCATGATTAGATGTGGTGAATGTCATTTGAGCTGCTAGATTGGCTAGCCATGTTTTCTTTCATCAGGTGTTATTCATCTTGTCTTTAATTGGATGTGATTTATCTCATCCCTTCTCCCTCCATCTTGGGGAAGCCCTTGTTGTTCCTACCCGGAGGAGCAGCTGGTACTAGCTGGCACTAGGGATTGTGTGGGTGCTGGTTGTTGTAGCTGCTCCAACCCTCACCCCTTCCCTGTTGTGATGGCTTAAGGCCTCATTTGAATATACCCAAAAGGAAGGAATGACAAAAGGGAAAATTGCTTCCTAAAAACCATAATCTTCGAAAGCTCACCCTTTCAAATGCTCCATTTCCATCTTAACAACAGTGACTATCAAAGAGCTGCTGAAACTCATTAAAACTACCCTGCACTTAATGTTTTCCAACTCAGGGCCTGCAGGTTTCCTTCCCCTGGGTCTGATGGTGCCTCTGCACAAAACCTGTCTGTCTTCTGCGTTGTATCTTCAAACAGATGAGAAGCAACTTGAGCTTTTCCTTTTGACTTTGTTTTCCTTTTCACTTTTCGGGAAGCTGACAAGTTCCTTTCCTCATGGGGTGGTTGGGGAGGGCAAGAGCTTGACTGTGTAGGCCTCCAAGCTTGTCTACAGAAGAGCAAACGTGCAGGCATTATTAGCGGGGTGTGATGAAACTTAAAAGCCCCACACTCTTCCCCCAAGCAGTGTCTCCCCTGCCAGTTTTCCTCTGGTTGCTTTCCTTTGTGACTGGAAGGATGTCAGGACTGGGTTTAGTCGATATGGAAGCACATCCCTTTATTTCTGATGCAAATTGTCAAATATACATTATTTAAACTTAACGCCTCACCTTCCTTCTCTCAAACTCTGACATTTGGAATAAGCTCAGCGCTTGAGTTCTGGCTCAGGGTGCTACAAATGTGTTCTTATCGCTTTTATTATTTTTTTAATTAACCACGCAGGTGCCTCACCTGTTCTTCGTCACCAGGAAGTCTAGCACCTTCCCTTTGTGCTTGCTCCTTTCGTTTTCATCCAGGAATCATACAGCTGTGCTCTAAAACCATTCTGCTTCCAACACCAAGCAAAGAAGTACATGAAGTGGGACCCACAGGTGGCATAATGGTTCTGTCGCTGGACTCCCACATAGTTGATCACGGTTTGAGTCCTGGACCTGGTGGCTTAAAACTCATGCCGGGTGTGTGTGCATGCATGCCCAAAATCCCAAAGAGAAAGAAGGAGAAAGGATTACAACATGGCCATCCCCCCACAGGATGATTTCTCTCTTTCTGTCTCTCTGGTGAGCACTTACCTCCTATAGCAGAAATCTCTATCTCAAATAAATAAATGAATGAATGAATGAATAAAAGTGCATGAAGCTACAGAGCACTCACATACCTTATTGCTTTAGCTGCTGCTGCACGGTGTCCCTGTCAAACAGCCGAGAACATGTTTATGGTGTAGTGGGCTTGTCCTTGGCCATTCTGCACATGTAACTGACATGCTGTAGCCTTGGATGCCAGAGTATCAACTCTTAGTTCACATTCCTGTATGCCCCCATTGTTTCTGGAAGCATGATGGTTTTTTTTTTTTTCTTTTTTTTGGAGAGGTTTTTGCTATAGGGCGCGTGTGCTCGCCAGACAGACAGAAAGAGACAGAGAGATAGAAAGCGAGAAATCACCCCCCAGGGAGGATGGCCACGCCGCAATCCCTTCTCCTCCATTCTCCTCTCGGGATCTTGGGCACGCACGCACACGCACCCGGCGTGAGTTTAAGTCACCGGGTCCGGGACACGAACCAAGGTCGACTACGTGGGAGTCCAGCGACATAGCCATTATGCTAACTGCTGGTCCCTGGAAGCATGATGGTTTTGTTCACGGGCGAGTCCTAAGGCTAGTCAGAGCCAGCCCTGCACTTTGAACTCCAGTAGCCCATTCTCTCCCCAGCAGCATGTTCCCGGGTGGAATCGAGTGTAGCATTTGCATTCTTTCTTGCCCAGGGTGCCGGGTCAAGGGTGTATCTCACTCCTTATAGAAAGATTCTGATGACGCTGTTTTTTCCCCAAGGCTTTCCTGGCCCTGCTGGAGATAGCCTCCCCCCTCCTGGTGTCCAGATCTGTGTCCTCATAGTCTCCAAGAATGGTGGCTTTCCTCATGTCATGAAGGGTATGGTTCTGCCTTTCCCAAGGACTGAGGATTCTCTTCTACCCTGAAGGCCTGGGGGATTTTTTAGCAGAATCAAGACGGTCTCCCTTGGTGTAGTTCAAGGAGAAGAGCATGTGCAGTTTCCAAAATTCTGCCCTGACCAGCACCACCTCTGTCGCACTGGGGGAGGCCCATTATACTCTGAGGAAACGTACTGTTAGCGTGTTGACTCGGGTAATTGAGGAAACATGTCACAAAACCATGCAGCACATTTCTGCTCCAGCAACTTATTTGGTCTGACAGTGTTAGTGCACCTTTTAAAAGGTGAAAAATGTGTTTCATTTGTCTAGAATCGGAGCCCTTCTGCAAAGTAAACTGTGGCTCTTAGAGATCAAAGATATCTTTCTACCACTTGGGCTTAAATTCTGAGTCAAAAACTGGATTCTACATCACTGTATCTGGGCCTGTCTTGACATGAGGCAAGTACAGGAGAAAATGGCTTAGAGGATAATTAATGCCTAAAACTAGATGGGTAGATTAATTTGGCACTTAATTTTATTTTACGCTGATTCTTTCACAAATGGAAATCAGCAATTAGACAATGCAAACTTTTGAACCATGGAAAGAAAGGTTCGGGACTATGAGAAAATACAAGTAAAACATTTTCCAGTTCATTTGAGCAGTTTTCATTTCAAATGATTACATGGGTGTCTTTAGCAATGCATTCAGGGTGCAGAATGGATCGTTCTTAATGCACCTCACCCTGGGGAGTTGCCTGCCACCTCGTGTGGAACCAAAATTCCTACGAGTATGTAGGGAGTTCGTCATGATCCCGAGAGAAAAGCAAGGTGTCCTCTGACATCTGCAGCCACCCTCATCTTCTTCAACTCCATCAGGTGGGGAGGAACAGTCTTCTGGATGGATGTCCCAGCCTTCACTCCAAGATTGTGCCCTGTGGTGTGTGGTGTGGTTGTTCATCCTCCCATTCCACAGTGTCAGAACTCTGTCCTCTCTGGTTCACAGGGTAACCTGAGCTGTGAATCTGGCGGGAGCCAGCAACAACCCGCTCCATCTTGTCGCTTCGTATCTCTCTCCTTATCTCTCCTTTGGCAGAGGCAGACATGAAGCCATTTATCTGTTCCTGCTGAAGCCTGTCACTAAAACACACGTCTCGATTTCCTGTGCATTCTCCCTGTCTCTGGCCAGTCCCCCTCCCTGCACCCAGCAAAACGTAGGATCTCTGCCTCTCACCCCTTCCTTCACTTGCCGACATCCTCTCCAAGGCACTTTTTGTCACTCTTGGCCAAGAGACAGAATCAATGACTCTTTACATTTGCATATGGTGTTGATTATTGGACCCATATGGACAGAAGGAATCTTGGCACCATGACTGTGTTTTACCTTCTTTGAGTAGGAAAGTGGGTGGAAAAGGAATGGAATTAATTCTGCCCAGGAAGCCCAACGAGCTCATATTTCCTTGGGGGAGGGAGTGTCATCATGGAGGAACCGTCTGCAGAGCAGACCTTGGTGGCCAAGCAGGGGAGGTGAAGTGGAAGAAGGGAAGCTCAGTTCTGGGGAGGAGGGAAACGGTGTGGGGGTGGGAAGTAGAACCCTACAGGACTATCTTAGAGGCAGAAAGAGAAAAATAAGTGTGGCATGACGATAAGACTTTGGGGCTCTAGTGCCACACTGAGGTATTAGACTTTACTCATCCAAGGTGTAGGAAAGCACTGGAGAGCTCCCAGGTTGGGGAGCAGTGTGAGAGGAGAATTGGAGTGGGTAGAAGACAGTTAGGAGATCCTCAGAGTGGACCAGATAGGAGGTAGTGAGTTCAGTGGCCTGTTAGTACAGGGCAGGGATTTGGGGATCTTGAGCGGTGCCATGAAAATTGCTTAATAAATATTTGCTGAATGAGTAAGTGAATGTATACATTTAAAACATGAATGGATCTCAGACAAGAGGCTGGACTACAGGGGTAAATTTTAGAATCATGCCCATAGAGATTGTTGAAGGTGTTTAGTAGGATTTGTTCCCGAGGGAAAGTGGGTGAGATGAGAAGAAGGCCAAAGAATGAACTTTGGGAATACCAGGTTATTGGTGAAAGTGTCTGAAGAAGCCTCAGAGAAGTGGGAAGTCGGAGAGTTGGAGAACCAAGCAATGACTAAGAAAACACCTTGAGGGGGAGCAGAGTCTTAAGAGGAAAACTGATGGTCACTGATAGCGGTTACGCAGAAGGCTGAGGAGAACTAAATGGAACACTGGATTTAGCACATAGGAAGTGTATCTCTCCATCCATTCCTTCATCTATTTATCTCTCCCTCCATTTATCCATTTATATGTCCATCTCTCTATCTGTCCACTTATCTATCCATCCATTCACCTGTCTGTCCATCCATCTATCCCTTGCCCCATTTATCATCTATCCATTTACCTATCCACCCAACTACCTATTCATCCAGCTGTTCTGTGCTTACTGTGTCAGAAATAAAAGTGCCTCTCCCCTGCAGTACACAGAGGAAGGCATGTGTAATCACTGTAGCATGGTGGTAGTCTCTGATCAGGACACAGAGGTGATACCACCAGCTCAGCCTGGCTGTCAGCAGGGCTTCCTGAAGAAACTGTCATGTGACTTGGGCCAGAAGGATGAAAGGCATAGAAAAGAGATGTGGTAGAAGCTGGGGTCAGAGGCTAGAGATCAGAGACAGGGGCGGTAGATTTAAGAAAGGCATGTGGCATGGTGGTTAAAGGGGCTGAACTCCCACATGGCTGACCATAGTTCGAGTCCTGGACCTGGTGGCTTGCTTTCTCATTTTCCCTTCTCTCTCTCTCACTCTGTCCTTCTCTGGTCAAATTTAAATAAATAAATAAATAAATAAAGTTAAATAAAATAATTCTTTTTTTTTTTAAAAAAAGGCATGTGAAGTAAATCAGCCCAATTACTGGGTGCTGATGAGCAGCACTAAGTGCACACATCATAAATGCGATTTCTAATCATCCTAGCCACCTTGCACAGTGACGCCCAGGGGAGTGACTAGCACAGGGGTTACCCAGCTCCCACATAGAGCAGTTAGGAATCAACCTAGTCTTGAGAACTCTACAACCTGGCTTTTGTCACTATTTCCATGTGATTGTCTTTCACAAGGATACAATGTTCTTGCACTGTTCAGCCTCACTACCTTTAGTTCCAGACTGCCAGAGAGATAATCCTGGCCAGACTCTGAATCCAGACACTCTTTATGGCTCAATAACTAAGACAGCATCAGTTTTAAAGACGACTTTCACAGCAAAGTAGAACATGATGTCCATCAGAGCCTCTTAGCATCATTTAAAAAAAAAAAAAAGGCAAAGCAAAACCTACTCAGGTAATACATGCTCATTAAGTTCTTTATCTAATTTTCTTTAGAGCACTCATTCCTTATTATAGAGTGGTTTCTCTGTGACAGCTTACTGCTTTTGAAAGAGTCATTTCTACAAATAAGAAAAAAATTCTCTCAAATCACTGGATTTATTATCATTATTAACTCGATTACTTACTGGGCACATTTTTGAGCATGGGCTGCTTGACAGTGAAGGTCCCAGGGGTGAAAGTCATGTGTTGTCTTCCAGGCCCTCAGGATTCCTTAACTCCCTGCTGAACTGTCATTTGAGTTCAGAGTCCTCGACCCTCATCTACCCGAAGGTAGTGGACATCAGGGACCTGCCCATGTACCTCACAGGATAGATGAATTCTTTACTGTCACAGAGTGACAACCAGCTCTAAATAATCCATGGTTATGTCACCAGGTTGGGGTCACCCAGGTGTTTTTTCTTCCTGCCTTCTCTCTGCCCGTGACCATTTCATTAATCATTAGGAAACCCTCCCTTTTGCAGATTGCATCGTGAGTGCTGGCAAAAGGCATGGGGAGGTGAGTCCTCGGAGTCTGTCTCAGAAATGCTGAAGGGAGAGTGAGTGAGGGACTTGAGGGCGATCTCTGGGTATCCAGATTTCAGACTACCTCGTCCAAGACGACAGGCAGCTGAGAGAGACCCTAGTTGGTCCCTTCTGCTGTGCCACGTGGTTTGTTTCTCCTTAAAGGAGACCCTTCTGCTCTGCCCACTAGCCGCTTCACATCCAAGTAAACACGAAGTTCATAGGCACAACTCACCCCTGCCTCGAGTCTACACGGAAACCCAGCCCGGCGGTGCCTTGTTTATTTGCCTCCCTAGTGATTCTTTCATCTCATACAGCTCATTTTTAAAAGATACCTCATTCGTTTTTTTTTTTTTTTTTTTTTTTTTTTGGAGAGGTTTTTCGCTATAGGGCGCGTGCGCTCGCCAGACAGACAGAGAGAGACATAGAGACAGAAAGCGAGAAATCACCCCCCAGGGGGGATGGTCACGCCGCAATCCCTTCTCCTCCTTTCTCCTCTCGGGATCTTGGGCACGCACGCACACGCGCCCGGCGTGAGTTGTAAGCCACCGGGTCCGAGACGCGAACCGCGGTCGACCACGTGGGAGTCCAGCGACATAGCCATTACGCTAACTGCTGGTTCCCAAAGATACCTCATTCTTTTTTTTTTTTTTTTTTTTTTGGAGAGGTTTTTGCTATAGGGCGCGTGCGCTCGCCAGACAGACAGAGAGAGACAGAGAGATAGAAAGCAGGAAATCACCCCCCAGGGGGGATGGCCACGCCGCAATCCCTTCTCCTCCATTCTCCTCTCGGGATCTTGGGCACGCACGCACACGCGCCCGGCGTGAGTTTAAGCCGCCGGGTCCAGGACTCGAACCACGGTCGACTACGTGGGAGTCCAGCAACATAGCCATTACGCTAACTGCTGGTCCCAAGATACCTCATTCTTCAAGCTAGGTATGAGATACATAAGAATGGGGAGAAGGGAGACTTCAACAGCCCCTAGGGTCTGAGGGCATCCTGTGGGACATGCTGGCCCCATAAGCCAAGGCTCTTTTTCCCTGTCCTGGCCCCCACAGCAGACTGGAATTCCTTTCTGGTCATGTTCAGATTCCAGTTGACAGAAGAATCTGCCTCTTCAGTTACCGGTGGCTGTTGTGTATCCAAGGAAGGAAGCCTGTTCTGTGTTTAATTAACACCCATTGGCTTGAGGAGCACCCTGTGAAGGGCAGAGTAGGGCTGGGCTGAGCATTGTGGTCACCAGAGTGTCCTGGGGCCTGACCCTGGAAACCTGCCTGGACCCCTCCTAAAACAGCTAGGAGTTAGCTCTTCTCTCCTCTCCCCACTTCTCAGACCAGCGTGGATCTGGATCTCCCAGTCAGCCTAGAGTGCTAGGAGACCCCAAGAGACCTCAGGCTCCTCCTCCTCACCTCCAGTGTCACCCCAAGTTAGATATCTTGCAGTTGTGTTGACATGTACATTTCTGTGGGGCATTTCCAACTCAGTGAATGGGAAATTGCTCTGTAATTTCCAAAGGCAATTAATTAATTATGCGGAAAATTTTGCATCCAAGAAAAACAAGAATTTAAAAGAATCATCAATGTGAAAAGTACCACACCATGCTGGAGTCTTGGGATTTTGTTTTCCTTCCCCAGTTGCTATCCAGTGTGTTTCTGAGTGGGACAACTCCAGGCTCGCATCATGGCTCTGCTAGTTCTATGATGCAGGCAGCTCTGAGGCCTCAGTTTCCTGTCTATAAATGGAAGTAGTGACTCCATCCTCACAGAGCTGCTGTGAGGACATAGTGGGGTATTTGTACCAGTGCAGCGGCTGCATCTGCCCCCTCGCACAGCAAACTCCATATGTAGATCTCTCTTTCATCTCCACTTTTTAAGATTTTTTTTCTTTTTCTTTTTTATCAAAGAGGAGGAATAAAAGGTTAAGATTCCAAGTATAATACTTCCCCATACTCCCACAGCAGATGAGCTACAAAGCTGGGATTGGAAGGGGGCAAATTCTTCTCGCTTTACACATTTGTGCACGTGCACATTAAGCAGCCTGTGGGAGTGCCCGTACCCCTTTGTGAGGCTGTGTTGCCAAGCTCTCCGCCTCTCTCGCTTCACAGTCTTTGTACCATGAGGGAAAATGGGGGAGGGGGAAGGTGCAGAGGCGGGGGTAGGCCAAGTCCAGAGGTATTTGGAGCATGTGTCATCTCGAGAACATTTCTGTCCAGAATATGCAATTATTGACACATAGAGATACACAGTAAGAGATGAGCGAGCTGGCCACAAGCCTGTTGGGCATGGTGTGGGGGAGAGTCACAATTGTTTAAGCTGGGGCGGAGGTGGGGGTGCAGCCTCATGGGCACGTGCGGCTTCAGTGACCCGGAGTAACCCAGACTCTTAGAGGTGCCTGTGTCTGAGTCAGTGACGTGAGGGATCCAGCAAAGGGCAGTCATTGCCTCAGTGAGCCTGAATCCAACCTTCCTCCCTCTGGATAGGTCCACGTTGTGAATCACCAGTCATCCGCTAGGAAGCAAGCCACAGCCGGGGGTACAGTGGCTTGTCATCAGGAGCTCAGAATCTGCAGAGCCAGGGACGTAATTGCAGGAATGTGTGGATGACGGTGATGGCGGTGAGGGTGCTGATGAGGAAAGCAACATTCATTTGACATTTACTGCGTGCCAAGCATTGTGTTGAGCTCTTTACAGCAGCCCCAGAAGTGGGAGCTATTATTATGTTCCCCGTTGCACGGAGGAGGAGGTGCGATCCGGAGCAACTTCCACTAACTGGAATGAGGGTCCAGAGGGAATTAGGGGCTGCAGAGCCCGTGTTCTCGAACGCTGTGCTGCCTACTTCTGTATGAAGTGTGCATATCTTGCACAAGACCCACATAATTTCCAGAGACACTCAGCGTGTGTGGAATTGGATACTGGAAGTGACTTTGGTTTTACTTTGTATTTATCTCAAAACAAAATTTTAAAGTGAAGCACCTTTGTATCTTGTCAAGATAGGGCATAAGTGCCCCTCACCAAACATATTTTATTTCTCATTAAAATAACAGTTTTCACACTTTTTGTTTTCTGGACTTCTTTACACTTTTAAAAAATTGTTGAGGATCCTCAATGACTTTTGTTTAAGTGGATTTACTCTGTTGATACCATATTGGATAAAGAAATGTTTAAGTGTTTATTATTTGATTTTAAAATAACATCATTAGGGCCAGCAAGTGGTTTGATAGGGCACTGGACTCTTCATATTGCCAACTATGGATCAAGTCCTGGACTTGGTGGCTTGAAAATCACACTGTGGGGAACCAGCAGTTAGCGTAATGGCTATGTCGCTGGACTCCCACGTAGTCGACCGTGGTTCGCGTCCCAGACCCGGTGGCTTAAAACTCACGCCGGGCGCGTGTGCGTGCGTGCCCAAGATCCCGAGAGGAGGATGGAGGAGAAGGGATTGCGGCGTGGCCATCCCCCCGGGGGGTGATTTCTCGCTTTCTGTCTCTAATGTCTCTCTCTGTCTGTCTGGCGAGCACACGCGCCCTATAGCGAAAAATCTCTCAAAAAAAAAAAAAAAAAATCACACTGTGCTTGTGTGCGTGTATGCCCTAAATTTTGGGAGTAGAATGGAAGAGAAGGGATTGTGGTGTGGCCATTCCACCCTGGGGTGTGATTTCTCACTTTCTTCTGTCTCTTTCTAGAAAGTAAATACATCCTATGGTAAAAACGTTTTTTTTTTTTTTAAAAAAAAAGACATCATGAAGCTCATTACATGTTACCATAGTAAATGAAATATTTTAACAAAAAATGAGTCTTTTCCAAAACAAAAAAATGTAGGAAGAAGTGTGGCATTGTTTTATACTTTTGCAAACCTAGTGTCTGCCTGGAATACTGCTGGGTTTTTAAAATCTGCTTCTGTGTCCATGCTGTTGCTGTATGTATTTCATGTCACATGGCCTCTGAAAAAAAACTTCATGGTGCTCTTATGGGAAAGAGAGTGGGCAAGGTTGGTAAGGTCTTAGTATGACTAGGAAATAGTTTCATCCTTACTGGCCCCATGTAGGAGTCTCTGAGGCTTCCAGGATCCCTCGGCCTCACTAGATGGACCAGAATAATCTTAAGCTGGAAGACTTAGGCGTGCACCAGCATTCCTGAGGTCTCCTTGAACTGCGACGGTCTAGATGCCTGCACCTGCCTGTTCAGCTGCAGCAGGGCAGGCTGTGAGGCTGTGGGTTGGCTGTGGGAGTTGGCGCTGGAGTGCTTCCACGAGGAAATGAGATGGGTAATGAGAGAACCACTGAGCTCCTGCCCTCAGCCATGCCATTGCTCCAGGGCTCGTGGCTGGCTCGAACACCTGGCCCAGCTTGGTGTCTTTCTCTAGGAGATGCCCCCCTGACAGACAGCACCTCCATACACGGTCCTTGTTTTTACTACTGCCAAAAAGATTTCACTGTAGGATTCTGCTCAGTGAGGCAGAACTCTGGGTTGATGTGTAAAACCCTTTGTGTCCAGACACTTGCAGGGGAGCTTTAAGAATAGGGGAGAGTGCCACAGTTAAAACTCTGGTCCCTGGGATGCTGGCCTTAGGCATCCTGATGAGGGTCATCTCAGGGAAGCCCCTTCTCTGCCATGGAGAGAACTAATGGATGGCATGATGACGCTGGGCCTGGGCTTATCTCTAGAACTGACGATGCCAGTAAGTTGGAAGTTTGAGATTCCCATGAGCACCTCGCAGAGAGTGAGCTAGCTCCATCTGGAAGCTTGGAACTTCTTAGAATGGGGGTGTGGGGAAGGAAATGCCATCTTTCCAAGAATGCTCACTCCAGCAAAAGAGCTCGATGTCCTGGAAAACCTCTGTGAGACAGTGTAAAAGCAAATGGGGAACACATCTTCCATTTTCAAAAATCCAAACTGAAACTCGTTGAGATGCAAGTAAGATATGTGGTTGGAGAACATTGCTTTTGGCCTTTTGTGGTCCTGGCTAGCGTTTAGTCATTTCTGATTCAGCAAGAGTGGAGTGCCAGATCCCCAAGAGGTGGGCGAGGTAGCCATCAGCACTAACTGTGTGTGCAGAGACAGTTCCCAGGGCTCGGCTGGCACAGCCTAGGGAGGAAGGATGGGCTCAGGGACATCTCAGAGGTGCCATTGCTCCAGGATGGTGGTTTTCCAGTATTATCCTCCATAAGGATCAGTTTCTGGTTCCCAAGGTCTGGGGTAAGGCCTGAGAATTTGCATTTCTAAAGCATTTCCAATGATGCTGCTGCTGCTGCTAGTCCACACTTGGAGAGCCACTGCCTTAGGGGACATTGTCCAGGTGATCTAAGCTGATGGCCTCACCCTGCTCTCAAAGGGGTCTGTAAAGTGAGACAGAGAAGTAGTAGGCACCAGATGGCATTGCTGGACACTGAGACTTCAGAAGGGACATGGAGAGGATAGCAGATATTAGGACTATCGTGTGGGGGATGGAAGGATGGGGAGGGCATACGAGCCTGGGTGGTCAGAGCCACCACGGGCAGGGACAACATTTAGGAATTTTCCATATTGTACTAAAATTGAGCTCTAGGGCTGGCCACATAGCTCAGTGGTCAAATGCTGTGATAGGGACCCAGTTCTCATATGGCTGACCATGGTTCATGTCCCAGCCCTGGTGTCTTAAAAAAAAAAAAAATGCCAGTCATGTGTGTGTGCATGCCCCAAATCCCGACAGGACAGGATAGAGAATGGAGGACAGCATTGCAGCATTACCATGTCCTACAGAAGGTGCTTTCTCTCTCTCTTTTTCTCTCTCCAGTGAATGCACACACCCAGTGACAATAATTTTTTTTAAAGTCTCTATTTGGAAGACTGTGGGGCTTGTATAGGGCTCTGTTACCTGGTAGTATCTACTCAGACACAAAGGATACTAAGACATGGCAACCATGTGTCTGTCTAATTACTGCCTGGGCGGGCACACCACCAGGCAGGCCCACTGCCTGTCAGAGCTTTGCCCTCACTGCACATGAGGAAGAAGACAGTTCATAGGCTGACCTTGGCTTGAAATTGGCATCAGTTTGACTGAGGTAAGCTTTAAAATACAAAGCAATACAGAGGGATCAGGGCAATCATTTGAAAAGAAATCCTACTTCCAAAATGACCTACAGAGCAATGTTCGATTTGAGCTTTCCTTTTCTTTTCTTTTTTACATTATTTATTTAATTTTATTCATTCATTCATTTATTTTATTTTGGACAGAGAGAGACACACACAGAGAGAGAGGGAACGTGAGAAAGCAAGCCACCAGGTCCAGCACTCGAACCGTGGTCGGCCATGTGGGAGTGCCCAGCACCTTAACTACCACACTACCCGCTGGTCCCGATCTGAGCTTTTCAAATAAGAAAAGCCAACATATTTTACTCTATTCTCTTTGTCCCCGTTTCCATGTGGAAACATCTTTAATTATCAGGAGGAAACCTGAAATGGGAGGGGTCTAGAATCAGGACCTATAGAAGAGTTACGATGCAGATTACTCAAACAGATACACACATTATGTCTGAGACAAAAAAACACGGTCATCCCATGAGCCGAGGTCACCGTGAGCCTTGGCCTACACAAGCATGCAGGGCTATGTGTCACCCCTTAGCTCACTGATGGGTCATAGGACAGGTAAGGTAGTGGATGCAGGTGGTGAGAGGGTGGATTCTGTATCCCAGCGGGACGGTACCTTCATCTTTGTCTCTGTCCCATTGCAGCCAGTCACTGCCTTACACAGCATCTCTCCTGTAGGTGCTCAGTAACCACAGTAATCGAAGATTGGTTGCCTTTCTTGAATCCCTGTGCAATTTTTGCTAGCCAGTGCTAGGTTCTGGTCTATACAGCTAAGGATGAACAATCTCTGCTCTGGGTACCATGAAACTGAGGTGCTTTACAAGTTTGTCCTGAATCCCCAGATGCTCCGGTCTCTCTAGACCACCTCTCAGCATCCCCAGACCCAGAAAGGAATGGAAGGGGTGTGTTCTGAGTGGACAAAGGTTGCCACCAAATATTGTCTGTCTGCAGGATTCTATTGCCAACCCGTGCAGGAGAGTGGCCAACCCGTGTGGGAGAGCGCCCCCTTGAGGGAACCAGGCAAAGTGCTTCTTGTCCTTGGGCAGTAGTGGGTGCTGGCTGGCCTCAAGTGCTTTTAGAAACAAGCTGAACTCTCTTTCCTATGACAACTCTGCCTTCCTGGCTGAGGTTCCTGGGGAGTCCACCTGCTTCCTCTGTACCTGTTCCCTCATGTGAAAGAGGAGTGACACCTGCCCCGTACCTATTTCACAGGGCTGTGGTTGGAGAGAGACAGCTGAAGGGGAAAGTACCTTGAGAGCAGTAAAAACATCCAAGAGTTTATGGGACACTGAGCTCTTCCCAGTACTGGGTCAAGGGTTTAGTCCTTGTCACTGCCCTGTGGAGGAGGTACCGAAATGCAGAGGGAGATGAAACAGCAGCAGAGCAGTTAGGCTTCAATCTAACATCAAGGCTCATGCCCCTCAGCTCTGGGAGGGGGCTAAAAAAGTATCTTGGGAGTCCATCAAGAAGATGGGGCCGGCAGATGGTGTGTTGGTTAAGGGCACTGCACTCCCACATGGCCGACCACGGTTCGAGTCCTGGACCTGGCTGCTTGCTTTCTCACTTTCTCTTCTCTCTCTCACTCTGTCCCTCTCAGGTCAAATAAATAAATAAATAAAGTTAAATAAAATAATTCTTAAAGAAAAAAAAAAAGAATGAAAAGAAGAAGATGGTCCTGGCCAGGACAGCCTCTGCCAGGTGTTTCCTGTCTTTGGCCTTAGGAATGGTCCCTGCAGTGAGGGAAGGCTGTTTGGGGGCTGCTGGTCTTGCCTTGGGGAGCCCCACTTCCTAGTGTGCATGCAGATTTGTGCAAATCTTACTTATTAATCTCTGTGATACCCTTGGGGGGGGGGGTGCTCAGAGAGGCAAGGCGGAAGGCGGATGCCTTCTCCACACAGCTGTGCCACAGGACTGCACTTGGGCCCGACACACAGTCACACAGATATAATTTTTTTTATGTTTTAAACTATAAGGACTATTAGACAAAAAGAATGCCCACTAACCCTGTCATTACACTTTATTGGGCCTAGTAAAGATCACTTACATCCACCTAGATCAGATTTGGGCTTCTCAAGCACACAATTCACAGCAGCGTGGCAGCACAAGTCCAAGAACTGAAAGGGCTGAACAGTAGTTCTTCTTTCAGTGCTGTGGGTGAGGATGAGCCTGACACTCGGGCTTCTTCTCAAACTCTGGCTTTAACTCCCACCTGCTCCATGACTTAGGGCTGGTTGGGACGTTTCTGGGTCCCAGTGTCCTCAACTCTAAAATAAGGCTGACCTGGCTAGAGAAGTCATTGCGTGTTACACGACACAGACCTGTGAAGTGCTGGGCACAGCGACAGGTTCTAAGTCAGGGCAGTTTGTCCAAGTAGAGTCTGGAGAAATTAGACTTGGGCTGCCGTTTCTTCTCATCTGTGCTGTTACATCGCTTAACCTATAACGCCAAGATGTCCGTGACAAGTATTGATCTGTAGGTGATTAGAGCCGTAATGTATCACACCAGGATTCATTCATTAACTTCTTCATTTATCAAATATCTACTTTGTGCCGGGCGTATACTAGGTGATCACCTTCTCACGGTGGAGGCAGATTTATCAACAGAGCGATGTGAAATAGGGAGTGATGGAGAGGGTATGCAGGCAGGAAGGCTGAAACTGACCTTCTCCTTGGGGCTCAGAGCTGGCGAGGGGACGTGGGCTTACCGGAGACACTTGAGATCATCTGGCTGGGAGGAGAGGTTGAGGGGCCAGTTTATGAGAAAATGCTGTGTGTGTGGGGGGGGACCATGGAAATGGTTGGAAGGAAGAAAGGGAAGACTGTAGTTTTAAATGCAGCCCTGATACCTTGAGGTGCAAGGTAGAAAATTGGGAAGGGGGGGCGGGGTGCTATTGATAAGAGAATGTGAACCCATCAGAATGCATTACTAAGAAGAGTTACGGGTTTTCCAAAACAGGGAATTATCATCCGATGGCAATTTATTCTTTCGACTCTAATGCCGCAATTCTCTGTCTCCTGGGCAGTGGAAATATTCTCAATGCCTGTCTAAGAAGGAAGATATTAGGGACTCGCTGTTTGCTAGGCTCAAAGTCTCTGTTGACCTTAAAACAACTTGCCTGGGAGAAAAATGACCTACTGCATATTTACTATTGAAAATAATTTTCCTTGGGAAGTCTGCAAGCCTGTTAAAGATTAATAGCGTATCTTATACATGTTTCTGTTTAAAATTTGTTTGTGCAAGTGTAGGTTGTTAGCTATTCAGACATCCGCTTGCTTTCCCCTTTGCCCTCTCCGCCTCCTAGGGCACTTAGAGACTAGGGCTCCTTTAATGTGTGCGAGGTACATTCAGCCGAGCAGAAGTGTAGAGCTCAGGTACTACAGAGATGTTTAATGCTTGTCTCCGGGAATGAGGGTAAGGGAAGGAGTTTTGCAAATTATTCAAGTCAAGGGAGCCTAGACACTTTTAATTTTTCACCTTCTGGGAAACCCCTGAGAAGCAAAGTTTGACTGAAGGACGCCAAGCAGCATTTGGGATAATGTCTAGAATGTACCCATGTTTCTCTAAGCTAATTAGATTTCATTTCCTCTAGGCCATCACCTGAGCATCTTGATGTGTGTAGTCAATAAGTTGCCTACCTCAGCACTTCTTTCTGAGGACCCAGACAGCACCTCCCTAAATGAGCGCATTCCTGAGGCTTAAACCCTGAGCAGTACCAGACAGTACAGAGACACATGGAGTGGCCTGTAGCACTGCCCTAACCTATTTCCTGGGGTGTGACCTAAAAAGGGCATTGCTCAACTCCAGGTGGTTTAGGACTCACAGGAGAAACCAATCTCTCTTTGTTCAGAATGGTAGGAATAAGCCATTAATTGTGATTTCATTGTGCACGGGTAGACTTTGAACCCATGGGTCAGTGACTTCAGGACAAGGCTTTTCCTATGCCAAGTTATTAGCAGGTGAATTCTAGAGTAAATAGTGGTGTGGTCCTCTCTAGCCTGGGACATTCTAGGGGTCTCAGGATTAGCATCGACCACCTGAGCTGGTCTAAAGCAGAACAGGAGACACCAGCACTGTCCTTACTTGGGGCTCAGAAATGGTTGCCAACAGGTGTAAGGAACATCTAGTTCTCCCAGTAACATTTTGAGGGACTTACTGTCATCCTACCTGAGTAAATTATGTTTCAGAGGGTGTATAATACTTGCCTATAACGTCATGGTTGATTAGTGGTTGCATTGAAATTTTAGTCCTGTTCTATCAAAACTCCCCCTGTATACTGCCTTTGACTAGTTTTTTAGTTTCTATCATTGCTGTAACAGATTAGCACCAACTGGGTGGTTTTATCTAATATACAGGTATTCTTACACAGAAGGTGTTTTGTAGGTGAGACTTTTGCCATGGGTCGCACTGGGTGGAAATAATGGTGTGGCCAAGGCCAAGTTCCCTCTTGAGGCCTCAGCAGGGAACCCATTTCTTTGCCTTTTCTCTGCCCTTATTTCTTATCCCTTTCCTTTATCTTCAAAACCAGCCAAGCAGTTAGTGTAATGGCTATGTCGCTGGACTCCCACGTAGTCGACCATGGTTTGCGTCCCAGACCCGGTGGCTTAAAACTCACGCCGGGCGCGTGTGCGTGCGTGCCCAAGATCCCGAGAGGAGAATGGAGGAGAAGGGATTGCGGCGTGACCATCCCCCCTGGGGGGTGATTTCTCGCTTTCTGTCTCTATGTCTCTCTCTGTCTGGCGAGCACACGCGCCCTATAGCGAAAACCTCTCAAAAAAAAAAAAAAAATACCAGCCAATGCCAGTTGAGTCATTCTCACATATCAATCTGCCCATCCTTCTTCCACTTTTCAATTGATTGCAATTACATTTGGATTACCTGGATAATCGAGGATAATCTCTCAACTTCAAGACATAACCTCAGTCACATCTGCAAGCTGTTTTTGCCATGTTAGGTCACATAGTCTCAGTTTCTAGGATTTGAGTCTAGAAACCTTTGGTGGCCAAAGAACCTCCAAATGTAAGTATTCTGCCTACTCGTAAGTAGTTTTCCTTCTAAGCATCTGTCTTGTTTTTAAATTTCAAAATATCATCAATTGCAGAATTAAGTAGTTTTCCCCTCTTCCCAGTGGTTGCTAGGAGGCTCAGAGTCAGATGTGGAATTTTATCAAGCCCCAAGGTATGTGTGAATTTTGTACTAACTATACACATAGTGCCTCTGTCTTATCTTTCCATGGCCTCCAATTCCCTCATTAATTTTTACATATATTCCCTGGCATCACAGTGATATCTGAATGACTCTCAACATTCTTTATGAAGCAAGAGGGGGGCATAAATAATTAAAGGAACCGAAGGCAAGTGACCTTTTGTAGCTCAGGGATCCTGAGCAGTTGACTTGGAGCTTCTTTGAGTTCCAGGAGAAATAAGAGGCAACTTCTGTAACTCGCTCCTAAAGATGAACGTACTTGCAGAATTATGTAATACATGACGTAATTCACACCATGTCAGTCTGGAGTTTTAAGGTGTGGCTGGTTCTACTGGTGAAAGATTGGGTGAACATCTAGATTTGTATTTTTTTCTTGTGGTCAAAAGCCACAAAATTGACTTCTAACGTTTCTCTTCAGAAATGTAAGTGACTTAATGGATAAAATTTACCCTTGGAGAGTTTTTAGCATATTTGTCACCTACAGTTATCCCGTCAGATAACTATTGGTTATCAGAGCTCTATGATCATTTCATCATCCAGAAAACTTCCAATTTCTTTTCTCCTTGAATTTCTTCTCTTCCGGAGCCAGATTTTCTGCACTAATGGCATAGCATGGGTAATGCAAAACAACTTTATTTGCCCTGGCAATGTGACATAGGTGGTGTCCTTTCTGTGCCCCTATTACATTGCTTACAGTTTGCTTATGACGTGACCATCACCTTGTGCGTTGGGAGGGTTTGGCTGCAGCATGGTGGAGGGAGTAGTCCTAGCTGAAGGGCAGCAGAGGCTGCCAAAAACCCTTCTGGGTTGGAATGGATTCCCTTGCCAACTACCATGACTTGCTTCTCAAATTTGCCGGGTAGAGAGGAGCTGTCAAGCCCTGTCAGCCTCTCTGGCGATGCTGACTGATGGCTGTCAGTATTCAGCAAGGTGGCTTCGGGAGCGATGCTGACATTTGATCAGATGCCGACCTGGACTTCCCTCTGGGGGCTGCTGCAGTTTAATGTGATCAGAAAGGCTAAGGAAGCATTGACTCTCTGCCCTGCAGCCTGCTTCCACTGACCCCTCAACCTGGAGAGCAACCCAAAGCAGGATGCGTGGACTGAGATAATGGGACTTCACCTGTTTTACAGAAATCCCTTCCTTTGTAGGTGAGGCTTTGTCAGAGCCCCTGTGCGCCAGGAGCGGAGCCCAGTGATGACAGCCTCCTGTGATCCACATGCTGGGCACACCGCAAATCAGCCCTTACAGTCAGGGCGGCCAGAGAGCCAGAGGAGCAACAGAGATCAGGGCCTCCCAGGGTTTTGTTAAATAGATCAGAGCCTCCTGAGCCTCCTCCTGAGATCAGGAAGAGGCTGAGCAGGGATTTTAGGGATTTGCTTGGCCATGGGGCCTTCCTGTCACACAAAACAAAGGCTTCTTGGCCTTCTGCTGCTCTTTCCCAATAACATGTGGCTGCAGTCTGGCTCAGTCACCGAGAGCGCATCCATTGGCCGAGGCTTTAATAAACTCAACACAAGTGGGAACCTGAGCTAAGGGCTGATGAGTACGAGATGTGCAGAGCTTTGCACCTTGGCATCTGGGGTGTGCAAATCTGCCATGATAGCTTGCTTGTCCCTTACTCTCACACCCAGGTCCACAGACTGCTCCCTGGCAACTACTAAAGGCCTTGGCTCTAGGAAACCGGAATACACAGCATAGAGTGAGGAGTAGCCAGGCTAAATGACACCCCCGCAAAATGTATCTAATATAGGCTCTGATTTCCTGAAGGATGCTTTCCAGATGTGTGCTCCAGTAGGCTGTTGGAGAATAAGGGCTAAGGTAATTTTCTAAAAACAGAAAGAGGAAAAATCTGTTTTGTGTCACCATATCAGACAATTACCATTCCAGAGTTCTAGCTTTGTCATCTCTGGTCTAATATTAGCAGCATGTTTTCCAAATGGATTTTATTCGGTACAAGATATTATCACAAGATATTAACAAACTTAGAGATATTTAGTCATTTTTAACCATGTCTTTTTCCTTAAGCTCCTGGGAAAACTTGCTTTTCTTAATGTGCCTTTATTCTATGAGTTTCTTTACATAACTGACTGGCTTCAGACTTCTCAAATTGGTTTTGGTCGAAGTTGAGGCCTTTGGTTATATAGATGTAGACTGTTGTAAGTATATGAAGTAAGGGCTGGCAGAAGAGGGACTGAGATCTGTGTGTGTGTTTTGTTTATTTGTTTGTTTGTTTGTTTTTTTATGTTGAGCATGCTGTATGTTTTTTTGCAGCAAGGGTTGAATATTAAAATGAGCCTGGAATTGGGAAGAAAGATGAAGGGAGGAAAGTAAAATTTCATTGGGTAACTGGTGTATTCGCAGCTCTAGGCAAGGAGCATTATGTAATTGTCATTTAAGTCTCACAGCAGCCATTTAAAGTGACTATACATAGTATTGGCCCCATTTTCCAAGTGAAGAAACTGAGACATGGAAAACTTAAATAACACGTTACGGGATAAGAGCCTCAAGGTGGAACTGGGGGTGAGAAACATGTACGTGTCACTCCCAAGCCTGTGACCC
Organism: Tupaia tana; assembly: GCA_026018925.1. Taxonomy (NCBI): domain Eukaryota; kingdom Metazoa; phylum Chordata; class Mammalia; order Scandentia; family Tupaiidae; genus Tupaia; species Tupaia tana. The sequence goes on along the minus strand of JAKSZU010000010.1, from coordinate 26,648,533 downwards.
TCTCATCTGTCATACTTGACCTCCTCTCACTGACCCACTGGGAAAGCTTTTAGAAACCAAATGACTTGAACTGTAGACTTTGAAGCTCTAGAGTTCATGTGATTTCTTACACAAATATTTTAATACAGGGATCCTGACCCAGAGTTCTGGGTTTCTACCAGGTAGTCAAGTTCTGCAGTCTTTTACGGGTATGGGTGAGGGCCAAAAGACCCGTTCATACAGGGGCACCTAATTCATTGATGAATCACCACCCTCTACACATAGTCCACTGCACCCTCAGCCCCTTCTGTGCTCCCACATTAACTCAGTCAGAGAAACCTAAGGGAGAGATCTCTGAAGAACAGTCTAGTCAGGGGCGGCAAGGGAAAGCTGGCTTCAATAAAACTCCAGCCTCTGTGCATCTTCCTTCTGGGGCTGTCCGAGCAGCTGGCAGCTCTCTCGCCGTCGGTGGCCTCTGCAGCTAAGTGAACAGGTGCTTACCCTCGTTGGCTCTTGGCTGTATTGTATATTAAATAAGGAGATCTGCTAGAAAAACTTGTTCTCTAGATTCAAAGGAAGCCAAATGCCTTGACACAAACATCATGGGTAATGGCAAAGTGGAAATTAATAGTAGTAAAAAATAATGCTTCGAAAGCAAGCAGTTTTGGGTTTTGATTTTGTTTTTTCCTTGGCAGCTTTCAGTGTCCCATCGAGTGTATTTCTGAGGTGAAGGAAATCCAAGAGCAAAGAAGTTAAGCAACATGCTCAGGAACTTGGGCTAATTAGTGTCAGAATCTGGATCCCATTCCAGGTCTCACGATGCGAAGTGCAGGGCTCAGTTCCACCAACCACACGGCCATGGTCCAAATGTGAGATTGGTCCTGGAAACACATTTAAAGGATTACGATAATCCAGGATGAGTTAAATTGGGCATTACTTGTGTGTTTTTACCTGTTCTTCATAACATTGTTTTCCTTAAACTGTTACAGAAAAAAGTAGGTAAATGACTTTCTCCTCACTGTCAAAAGACCATCTGCTGTTTGAGAGACTCCCCTGGATTTGATCATTATGATCATTTTTATATTTCCAGTTAGCAGTGTGCTTGCTTTAATATGATATGTCTGCATAAACCACTGGGGTTTTTGTTTTTGTTTTTTGTTTGTTTGTTTGTTTCAGATTTCCTAAAGCCATTTTGGCATTTTCTTGCTCTTTTCTCCTTTTTAGAGATGGGAGATTTTCTTACTTAGGGCAATGCATTTCTATATTGGAGTTTATTCGTTTCCTTTTGTTTTTCTCAGAAAAACAATCAGAACTCATCACTGCTGTAGTCATGGAGATTTCATGTCTCCAGAAGAAATCCGATTGTGGAGTTTCTTTGTTAATCCCATACCAGACATTTAAGCTTCCTTGTTTGGATCACAGCAGTCCAGGTGGGGAAGCCATCGGGACCATTGCTGCACGGTTCCTAATCCAGGGTGGGCAGGGAGAAGGGTGTGGATGGGGGCCGGGATCTGGGGCTGTGCATACGACATGTTCTCCCAGGCATGGCTGGTGACTGGATAGACACGGAAGCAGAGACTCTCAGTTCTCCACGGTACCACGACCTCAACACAGCCATGACCAACCTCAGATCTCTTTGCAAACCCATCCTCCTGTCTTTCATCCTGCGGCACCACTGCCTGCTGAGTTGTCTACACCTGACTGTCTCCTCCTCTCCGTAGTCTTAACTTCCATTCTAGGGGTACCATCCACTTAGTGCATGCTCCCTGCTTCCTCCCCATCCAGCCTTTGGTCGTTGGCTCTGGTTCTTCATTCCAGTCTCCATGTAACCACCCCTTGCACCTATTGGGCCAGTTTTCTGCTCTCTGCATTGCTGCTAGAGCAGTCAGAGCAAGTCTTTACTGTATAACGGAGAGACCAGCAAATCTGATTGCTGCTTCTTGTTTAAAATCCTTTAGTGGGTTCCACATCTTTTAGGATAGATTCCATTTTTTTTTTAGAGTGGTTTTTGCCTTAGGGCACGTGCACTCGCTGGAGAGAGAGACAATACAAAGAAAAGTGAGAAATCAACCCCCGGGGAATGGCCATATTGCAATCCCTTCTCCTCCATACTCTTCCTGGGATCTTGGGCACACATACACATGCACCCAGTGTGAATTTCAAGCCACCAGGTCTGGGACTCAAACCGTGATCAGCCATGTGGGGGTACAGCAACGTAACCTCTATGCCATCTGCTGGTCCCAGATTCCAAATTCTTAGGCCCATCAGGGATTTTCAAGATTGCACCAGCATCATCTCTTGTAACTTCCCATTTGCATGCTGTGGCCTTGCCATTCTGCGTGCATAACTAGCAACCTTCTGGATGACGCTGTGTTAAGTGTAGTGTGGAGAAGGCTCTCCAGGTCACGTTGCGTGGTCACATTCCAGCTCCATCATCGAGCTCTACAACCCCAAGGCACAGATCACCTCTCTGTACCTCAGTTTCCTCATCTGTAAAACGGGGCTATTATATCACCTAGGAGGGCTGTTGTGAAGACCGAATGTGAGAACATGTGTCACGTGCTTCAACCAGTGCCTGGCAGATACACTCTCTAATTGTTACCTGGGATTATCTTGAGGGGGATTACTTTATCCTATGCTGCTTTCTTCTGCCTAGAATACACTCTTCTACCTTTTTCTGACACTTCCTATCTATCCTTCAAATCTCAGTCCCAATGTCACACAGCCTTTTTGAAACCAGCTTCTATAGCCAGGTATTAGATTGTCGGGAAAGTCATGATGTATTTTTCTGGGCAAAAATGCATCATGACTTTCCTGATGACCCATTAGCATTCCAAGCGTAACTTGCAGAGTGAGAGTGTGTGGTTTAAAATCCTAGTTCTGCTTCTCATCATTTTACTCTGCTTTAACCTTACTAAGCCTTGGTTTCCTCATCTGAAAAATTTTGGTAATAAAATAATAGTATGTACTTCATTAGAGTTTTCAGGAAAGAATACGATGTGTATAAAGACATACCTAACATATACCAAATACTTAATTCTTAAGGTATTATTTTTATAAGCAGCCTTTCTTACCTTTTATCAAGAACAAACCACAGTATTATTTTAATCTTTTTACTTGTTTCTCTTGGCATCTAGACTGTAGGTTATTTAAGTTCAGGGACAGGGTCTTTTTCAACATTATATCATAAGCACTGGACACATCATTGAGTTAGTGGGACAGACAGGAACCAGCTGCTTTGTCTGTACATGTGACCATTTGCACACATTAAGAGATTTTGGAGAACTGATTGTGTTACACTATTTCATTGGGCACAAAGAGAATCTTGGAGAGAAGTCTGTCCCAGAAGGGCTGGGACTCAACCCCTGAGACATGGCACATGTTTAATCAGTGGGATTGATTACATCTCACTAGTTCTTAAACAAAGTTGTGTTGGCAAATATTTAACAACTTTTCAAAGCCCTGATTATCTAGTGTTTGCTGATTACTGTGGTGTAAATACTCCCACCATGGCCACTTTCAAACTACCACTGCGTTACCACTGTGATGTTAATCAACTCACAAGATTCTTCTAAACTTTACCAATCAGCCAGTAATGAGCTGGCCTCAGCACAACACTTGTTCAAACTTCTTATTTCAGTTTTTCTGTATGTCAAATGTGAATCCTGTTCACATGTGACTATCCTATTTCTGAGTACAATTGTCAGGGGAAAATGGATCAAATGTGACAGGAGCGTGGCGACTTAGTGTTTTAGCAGTGCTGCATATACTCTCTTACATTGAAGCTCCCTTCCCAGCTGCTGGTTTTGTTCTTACTGGGGCTGGGATATGTGCTCATGATCTCCTCTCAAAGCAGCCTGTCCAGGGTTCTGCTCAGAGCAGGATATTTAGTTTTATTCTCCCGATCAGAGCTTTGCTTTCTGCAGCAGACTGACTCAATTAGCCTTCCATTCCAGAGTCCAATTGTGAGTCAATTCTGAGGTTGTTAAGCAAAATGAGTCTGGTGGCATTAGCCTTGCGCTGAAGGACAGTAATCCGTATCGCAGTGTTGTTCAGTTAATAGTCTGCTGGAGAGACTGCAAGAATCGGAGACGCGGAGACAGAGCGACCTTTCGTCCATCTCTGGGGAACAGGCTGGGAGCATGGGACTGCCTTGTCAAAGAGCCATTCCGCGGCCAGGTTGTGTGCAGAACTGGAGCCCCAGCTGCCTGAACCGCAATTGGCCTTCACAAAGTTAGAAGCTCAGTGCCACTAGATCATTAACTTTCATGACCAGAAAAATTCTTCTGAAATTAACACTCAATCCAAGCTGGATGCCATTGGAGCCAGCTGAGTAAGCTTGAGCCACCTTTAGGGATTTCCTCTGAAAAATAAATCCTGTAACCAGGCTACAGAAAATCGCCAGGTTTTATATCTTTCAGTGCGTTCAATTAAAGTCAGAAAACACCAGCGAGGCAGGGACGGTGGTTGAGGTCCAGGCACGTAAACATGCACAGCCTCATTTGGAGGATTTGGCCAACCCACTCAGCTTCAGCACATGGCCCTGCATGGGAAACGTTATAAAGGGTCTCTCTGAGGAGTGTCGCACTGAACAAAGGAAAGAAAGCAGACCTCCGGCACCTGCCCCAGGGACTCACCATGAGGGAGCCAGGCACACCGAACACACTGAGCACGCTGGATCTGCACAGATAGGGAGGCTTGGACACGCCTGCTAACAAGGGTTCAAGGAGAGAACCCACCCCTCAAGAACACGAGGCAGCCTTTGCAGTGCACTGTGAGCTGAGATCATTTCATCAGGACTTGTAAGCCCCTGCTAGTTAAAAGTGTAGAAAAGGGATGCATAATGTGCTTCCTCTAAACCTTTTACAAACCTCTGTGATCCCTGCACATCCTACCCTGCTCAGCTCTGCCAGCCCCAGCTTGTTTATATTATAAAGTATGCAAGTTAAGTCAGTTTCTTGGGTGGAAAGAAGTAAAAACAGCACTGGGGTCGCCGGCAGCCAACTCAGGGAGAGAGCTGAAGACAGAAGAAAACTGAGACAACCTCCCATTGTCTCCTATAATTGCCGGATAATTTAAATTCTTGTGAAGTCCATTGTGTTCTTCCATAGAAACAGAGCTGTTGTCTGCTGAGATGACTCAGAGGTGGCCCAGCTCTCTTTCAGGGATCTCCCCAACAATACCCTCTTCAGACTGAAAACCAGCCAGTTGGCCACAAAGCGCCCTCTTCCTCCCCAGACTGGCGTGTGTGGCTTTTCTTCATTTCTGGGTCTCTGCAACTTTACTGCCACCCAGGACTTCTAGGGGACCCCAAGGCCTCTGGGGAGTTGCCAGAATACAGCCGATGCTGTGCTTTGATTGGTGGGCCCTTCAGGCCTGGCTTCTGACCACAGGCCCTCTGCGCCCAGGGCCAGCCTCACCCATCTCACTTCCGGAAGGCAAGCTGCCTCTCTGTGTCCCTCGTCTGGACTCAGCCACTATCCCTGGGCTGGTGGATGAGAGATGACTTATAAGACAGATACACATTCTTAAAGCCAGTAGGAATTATGGGAGCAGATGGGCTGTAGGATCTTATTTTGATGCCAGGGACATGTTTCTGTATAAAGTAAATATTTTCCCAATGTGGATCTCCCGTGAGTGTGTGAAGAAGCATATTTCCTAACGATGCAAATAAGTCTAGTCAGAAATAAATATTGAATGGAAACTTCAAAGCGTCTAGATTTCTCCAGTTATAGGCCCTGAAGACTTCTCTCCAAATAAGCCGGCACACACAGGTGGGCGAGGGCTGGAGGGACACTTGGGGGCTGTGTAAGAAGGGATGCCAATATTTTCGTAGTTGATGTTTTCTCTGTATTTGTGCCTGTGTGTGTGTGCATGTGTATAAAGAGGCATATCAACAAAGGAATAGAGAAAAGTTATGTCTGTCCAGAGGCTTAGGAATGTTTTGAAGCACATTTCTCCCCCTTTTCCTATTGCAGATCTCGCCTTGCAGATTTTTTTACCAACTGCCAACCAGAGTCAAGGTCTGTCAGCAGCTGTCTAAAGGAAAACTACGCTGACTGCCTCCTCGCCTACTCGGGGCTTATCGGTAAGGTCGGGGAGAAGAGGGGCTGGGGGAAGAGACCGATTAACAAATACCCACACTCCCCACTGCAGCCTGCTGATGTCTGCAAAAGAGAAAAGCTCCCAGTAACCCCCCGGTGCTGGGGTTTTGATGTTAGCCCTTCAGGACTTGCCTGGAAAAAAAAAAAAAAAAAAAAGAAAAAGAAAAAGAGGATAATGGATGCATGAAAGGCAGAGGCAGGAAACGGGGATTATTAAGGAGCAGGAAGACTGCGAGTGCAAGAGGAGTGTGAAGCCTCTCGGTTGGGGAACTGACCACGCAGAACAGAAGGAGGGGAAAAAAGCCTGGTTACGGAAGCAGAGAGCAAGTCAAAGCGAGTTAATTGAATGAGAGAACTTTGGAGAAAGCAAACTTGGAAGTCACTCAGTCTAAGGAAATCACAAAAGCTGTTTCCCAGAAATGGCCATTTGGAAATAAAATCCCTAAGTACCAGGTTCGCACCATTAATATTCTTGGTAATGCAATTCCCAGTGTTCAGGGGGAGATTTAGGCTACCTTCCCTCCCCCCGCCCCCCGAAAATAGACACAGCAGAAACATGGTTCTTCTAAAGCCTCTGTCTTTGGAGACCCAAGGCTTTAGAAGAAGTGCAAGCTCAGCATTTAAGAAAAGCCCAATTAAACGAGGCACCCCTGAGCTGGAAGAGAGCCTGAGTGAGGCGAGCTTGTGCCCCAGGATAAACGGGGCTGGCAGGTGGAAAGGCAGGTATCCCAGGCACCCTGGACAGCAGAGTCCTGGTGGCAGGGCTCCCTGGCAGTTGGCATTTGAGAAGGAACACACGGTGATGGCTTGGAACGGTGAGAGAAATCACAGTTGTCAGAGTGCAATGGTTTGGCCAGGGTGTGCATTCTTGTCAGGTGTGCATTCCGTGTCAGGCTCAGACACGTCAGCGGCAGGAAGAACCTCCCACCAGGAATGACAGCGCAGACTAAATGTCACCAGAGTGTCTTGAGCAGGAGCCTTTGGGGAGATCAGGGAGGAGACTTAAGGCAGGGAGGTTGCCGGAAACACTCGGTACTCTCAACTTGTTCAAACCTGTGATACCTGTGCTCCCGTGGGGAATACCTTTTTCTAGTTAGTCACTGTTTCTATTGATCTGACCAATCAGTGTACCTTCTTTAATACTCCAAATGTACATTCAATATCTCCTTAAATAAATTAATTTCTAGGGATCAAGTATCAACTATGGAATTACAGAAATAATAACAGTAATTAAGGCATATAAACAATTCAGAGAAAACTGCAGAAGAAAATAGTAAGTACCTAAGCCACACTCTCAGGTGTAAGTCACTGGCAACACCAGCCTGTATGCTCCCAGGTGGATGTGCTCATTTACTCTCCCCAAAGGGCCAGGGTGAGATACGACCTGCATTTCCGTGAGGTCCTTCTTAGCTCGGCCCACCCTTCCTACTACCTGGGGATGGTGAAATGGAAAGAACACTGGTAGAGACAGTGCATTCTACAGACCGGAATTTATTTCTCTACTGCAATTGGATCTGGCCCTCTGTGCCAGGTCCTGTGTCTCTGGATCCTGACTTCTTTCTGCACAAAGCTTGTTCTATTTCTCCCATGTGTCAAGGACCCAGTATGGTGCCAGGCATACAGCGGCCTTCATCCCCTCACTCAGTGTTTCGGTGCTTTTTTTCTTTTCTCAAAGTTAGGAGTTCCTTATAAGCTGTTGGTTGTAATTCTCATCCCAAAGTATAATGGTATAATGGGGTAGTATCTAGTTCAAGTGAGTAAGGAATATGTGGCAAAGACAATATGCCCTTGACCAAGAGGAGTTTACCAATAAAAAAAAAAGCAAAAAAGTTTTTCTTTTGACCACCTGCCATTTCGTACTTCTACAAACTATATAAAAACAAAAGATTTCTTGGCTTCAGTGGGCATGGTCTGGTGGAAGCCACCCAGGAGAAGACATTTGGGTTACATTCCGTGTAAATGCACTGTGTATGTGTGCCAGCGTAGAGTTCATCCGAAAACCCATGAATTACATGTAGCTGGGGGGACCACCCAGCGTTTCTTTGAGGACTATTGAAGGTCCACAGACAATACTGGAGGAACCACTGACTTAGAGGATTTTCACCATTTGTTTCCAATTCTTCTACCACTTGGAAGACTATTTAAATCAGTCAAGAGTCTGGAAAGCAAAAGATTGTACGTTCAGGATGTCGGGGACCCCATCACAATAGCTTCTAAGCTTCCCTTGGATTTCTCTGAAGAAGCATTTACTTCAGAAGGAAGTGGATTCAACACCCTGAAAAGATGTAAAACCAGTCCTATCTAGGTATGAAGATTAATGACATGTTCCAGAAAACGTAAAGGATTTGGCAACTCCCTGCATTCCAAGTTAATTCTCTCTACTCCATGGCATACATACCATTTGTGCAGGGAAAAGTAGCATAAGTGCAGCTGAAAGAGTTTTGTTATAATTTTTAAAGTAAATGTGTGAATTATTTTGTGCTCAAGATAAATTGCCAAGAAAATGCACTGCTTAATATAATTTCCCACTCAGTTCGCCCAGTGTTTGTAATTATCCATGGTGCATCCGCGTCGGAGGAACATTTGCTTCTTTTTAGGCTGTGGAAAAGTCCATACCGTCACACAAGAATAAAATGCCTTGTTTTTACTGTTCCAGGCACAGTCATGACCCCAAACTACATAGACTCCAACAGCCTCAGTGTGGCTCCATGGTGTGACTGCAACAACAGCGGGAACGACCTGGAAGAGTGCTCGAAATTTCTGAATTTCTTCAAGGACAATACATGTCTTAGTAAGTTTGAGAAATATAGGAAATAAACACATTTTCCTATCCGAGCTCAAGCTGTCCCTTCTTAGGTGTTAGGTGTGCTTCCGCCATCTCTCTTTCTCTCTCTGTCCCTTTGTCTTGATCAGTGACGGTGACTCCGGCTCCTTTTGGCACACTGCACAACGCAGTAGAGAACTGAGTAAGTGATGAACGGGGTGCTGCCAAAGCTCTGAATCCGCAGGCCTAAGAGAGCAAAAGATTCAAATAACGGAGGGCACATTATGTGGGGAAGAATACTTCTATCCGCAGATCAAATTTTGATCTTGGCAACCAGGAGAGAGTCTGTTCCAAAGGTCCTTAAAACCTGGGCAGAATAGACAATGTGAGAAGCTCAGACAAATTAGTTGGGGAGAGGCCTCCAAGGACTCTCTGAGAAAAATTAGAATGTTAACATCAATAGCCCCTTGGATGTTCGGGGTTGGCTCAGAGGAGAAGCAACAATTCTTGAGCAGGATAAACTGGCAATGCAGCCAAGAGACTCAGGATGTTGATTATCTTGGGAGACGAGATAAGTACTGGGGTGGAGGGAGGGGGCTCCTGCTTGGAAACAGAATCAGTGATTATTACAGTGTCCTTTAGGCAGTTTGGAAACATGTTTCCCAGAGGGACAGCGATAGAGAGAAATGTACAGAGGGAGCGATGGGCATTCATCAGACTGAGAGCCCGGTGCCAGGTCTCTTCTGTCCGCCACGATGTGCGTACATCTGCTGCAACCCAGCTGGGATGCTTGAAATTTCCGCTCGCTTCTGTGGCAGTCACTGTTAATTGGGTGCCTTTCATGTGTCTGAACTCGTTCTATAGGTGTGTATATGTATTATCTGCTTTGTTGTAATCTGCTTAGGAAGCCTAGGAGACGCAGGCATTGTGATCTTCATCTACCAGCTGAATAAAAGACCGGGATTCACAGAGACCAGTCATGCCCGAGCTAGGATCCGAAGCCCAGGATTCTTTTACAGCCCCCTGTCTCCTGAGTCCTCGGTCATGCCTGATACTTAAGGGCTTGTTGGCTAAGAACATTGGCCTGGAAGTCAGGCACCAGGTCTGCCTTCCTAGTGAAAAATGTGAACCAAGTTTCTAGAATTCAGGGTTCAGCCACCTCTGGAAGAGCTGTGTCCTCGAGTGACAATTTCTCCAGGATGCTTGACTGTAGAGTGACTGATTTTTAAAAAGTTAACTAACAATTTACCACATACACACCGAAAAGCTTTTGAGTATTACTCTAAAACCTCCTTATTTCCTTTATTGAAAAGAAAAATTCTAAGTCATTTGCTCACTAGGTGTTTTCAGTAATGTGGCTGAAATCAACTGCTGTGGCTCTCTTAAAAGTAAAACAAGCTTGTGGATTCTTAAGTGAAATTCAGACTCATGAAGCTAGTCTCAAGTACGGAGGCGTTTGTTAAGTCTGGATATACCGAGGAATTGCAGCTTAGACATCTCATTTGGTCTTGATTCTACCCTCTTTTTCACATCCTACACGCTTCTGGCAGAATGGAAGTTTTAACGAAGATAAAGCAATGACAATAGAGGTCAGTGTGAGAGAAGATTTTTCTCATGCTCGCTGGAAAACTTCTCCCTCCCAGAGAAATTAAAGTTGTCCCTTCTTAATAACATTTTGATGAAGAGGAAAATCATCTGGTATCTTATTGCTAATGACTTTTCAATAACAGTAAATGCATTTGGTCTGCAAGAGGGCCAAAGCCAGTCAAACTATTTCAGCCATTTCATCTGTACTGTGAGTAGAGAGGGTACAGGCTACCGAAGACACAGGGCTATAGATTTAGTGTTTTGCAAGAGCCTTAGAATGGAAGGAATTGGCATTTGGAGCTTCTCACCCAAACGTAGAAACCCAAGTCAGCTCTTTTCAGGTTATGGCAGACCTCTCCCAGTTCCAGTTCCCCTATTATGAACAGTACTCCAACACCTGTTCACTTCTTTTTTTTTTTTACTTTTTTTTTTTTCTTTTTTGAGAGGTTTTTGCTATAGGGCGCGTGCGCTCACCAGACAGACAGAGACAGAGAGACAGAAAGCGAGAAATCACCCCCCAGGGAGGATGGCCATGCCACAATCCCTTCTCCTCCATTCTCCTCTTGGGATCTTGGGCACACACGCACACGCGCCCGGCGTGAGTGTAAGCCACCGGGTCCAGGACTGGAACCACGGCCAACTACATGAGAGTCCAGCGACATAGCCATTACGCTAACTGCTGGTCCCTGTTCACTTCTAATGATGGGGGAGGAGACCGTTTTGAAGCTAAGCGCTTGGCAGGTGTAAGGGAAGAGTGGATGCGGTGGAGGTGAGGTCTCAGTTGCTGTCACTCAAATCTTCATTTGGATGTCGCCTTCGCCTAGAGCCCTCCCTGGATCACTTTTATCTGAATTTCAGTCCCTCTTCCCACTGCAGTACTCCAGCAGCAACCCTTGTATTATGCTCCTACCCTTGTATTATTTTTCTCCAAGCATTTCTCACCACCTACTATACTGTATGTTTTACATCATTGCTTCCAGCACACATTGCGCCCTTCATGGCTTCTTGCTTACTGCCCTACATCTACACCAGAGCAGTGCTCTGCACTTGGTAGACATTCCATTACCATTTGAATACATGGGTGAGCAAGTGAGTAGCTGAACTCCCAAAGCTGCAAGGCAGACACGCTGGGGAGAGCACAGGTAGTTTTGTTACATGGCAAGAGGCTCTTGGATCTGTATGTCTTAACAAGAAGAAGATGTTTTTGGAGTTGTTTTGGGGTCATTTAAGAAACTGGTCCCTATGTACTTCTTTCTCTATGATCCACCCACCAGGTTAAGCCACGTAACGTTGCAAGGAACAGAAAATACATTTCTATTCATTTAAAGTTGTTTCTTACAGACCCAAAAAATGTAAAGTTGTAGAGAACAAGCTTCCAATTTGCTGAACTTAAAGGATAACAATTTTAGAACAAAATGTCACTTCTAAGAGGAAGATTAGGCTTAAATTATTCTGTCTTGTATATCGAAAAATGCCAACTAAGAGTTGTATATTAGCAATTTGCACATTCAGGTCCCAAATGGAAGAGTTGGATTTCTTATACAATGAATATGAAATAAAGAATCCCTAAATCCAGGCCAAATCCCGGAAGACCTGATTAAAAACTGTTTTTTATTCATTTTGGGGAGGGGAGCAACACAACCAATTTACTCTTGCCATAAAAACAATCTAATCCTATGAAATTGTAATAAGCTTTTAAAGTTTTACATTTTAAACTTTTCATTTAAACAGGGCTGCTCCTATCTAATTATGCAGATTTTGTTTGGAAGACTAGGAGCACAAATGGAAAAAAACAATCTTCCTTAGATTTTCACTAGATATTGATGACATTTGGGGTACGTTTTTCTTTGAAATATTTTATATAATTTTTTTAAATTTTTTTCCAAATTAGTGTGAATGCCCCTGAGTTGTTTCACTTTCATGATTAGGAATGCTGGACTTAAAAAAAAAAAAAAGCATTAATTAATTTGCTTTTAGTATACAATTTTGACAGAGAAAAAAGGATTTTTCTTGGAAAATGGGACAATTATGATTTCAATAGGTCTAAGGCTGGGTTTCAAAGGGTTTGACTGATGAGTATTTCAGGGCAAGCACTTGCCTAGCATCTGACATGTAAATAGGAACACAATAAATATTTGTTGCATTTGGAGCATAGCTAAGCGTCTAGTTTGGTGTTTAAGAGGGGAATTGATATTTGAGCATCTGACCCCGAAGACTGGCTCTTAGAATGTGCAGGGTGGATGGATGGATGAGTTTTGTTCAGAGAAGTTGAATGCTGTAATCAGAATTTCTAGTGTGCCTCTCTGGCTGTGTATATCCTGTCTGTTACATTTGCTGCTTGCCTTTGAAATTGGATTTCCTCCTGTTTTACTGCAGAAAATGCAATTCAAGCCTTTGGCAATGGCTCCGATGTGACTGTGTGGCAGCCAGCCCTCCCAGTACAGACCACCACTGCCACCACCACCACTGCCTTCCGGGTCAAGAACAAACCCCTGGGGCCAGCAGGGTCTGAGAATGAAATCCCCACACATGTTTTACCACCTTGTGCAAATTTACAGGTGAGAACTCCATCCACAGTCCCTCTTGGAACTCATTTTTTGGGGGAAACATGGACTCGTTTTCTGAAATGCATGTAGGGTAGATGGCAAATGCCATGCATATTTGATCTTTAAAACGTCACTTGCAGCGTAACAAATGCAGACTATGACATGATGTGCAGTGAAGGGAAAGACTGTGGAATCTAGTCTGCTTTTTACCATAGGGCTTTGGTCAAAGTACTTATATCTCGCTCTCATTTTTACCTCTAAGATGGGGCATTTGGACAGACGTCTTCCTAACATTTTGTTTGTAGGAGAGGAGAGTTGAGTTGCCTCTTCGTTTACTTATTATACTTGTTCTGTGCTCTGCAAAGCAGCAGCATGCTGAGAGGAAAAGAGCCCTTGTGTTTGTCCCCATTCCTGCCATTTAAGTATCGCGTGGGGTATTTATGGAGAGACAGCCTTACTAGTGCAGTATTAACTCACCTGTAGAGTCCTGGATGGGTTTGCTCTTCAGGAAGTAAAAGCAAATGCTCTTGGGTGTAAGAGGAGCAGGAAGCGCCCCCAAGCTGCCTCGAAAAATCCTGCATGTGAATAGAGGCCAGGAAGACTGGTCAGAACACTTCTTTGGGGTTAATTCAGGTCTGCAAGAATAGAACCACAACATACAAATGGTGATTTCCTGCCCTCAGTCAAAACTGGAGTGTTTATTCTGCCTCTTTATTGATTTTTCATAGTGATGAGTACTCAGCTCTTTGGCAAGACATTACATATCTGTGTGTTCACAAAGTATTCTCCCACACTTCATTCGGTGCGTGTTATCCTCCTGACAGCTGTGGAAGAGATGCTGTGACTGTCGTATTGTAGCCTTGTTCTTTTGCTTGAGGACAGAGGGGCTCAGAGAGAGACCGCCGCCCCTCCGGTCAGTCGAGTTAGTGGGTCACAGAGCCAGGGCTGGAATACTAGGGCCTTGATCTTATCAGGATTTTCCCTGTATCTTTTGAGTAGAGGTGACCATCTGCTGACTTCCGCCTTCTGCCATACTGGAGAAAGGATGTTAGCTTGGCCTGTCTGCCATGCACCATGCTGTCACCTCACCTATGTCACTGGGGTACAGCCTCCCAACCTCTACCACATATCGTCCTCCCTGAAATTCTCACTAGAAGCCACTGTGTTCCCTGGAAAGTGTCAGGGTCGTTTTTCTACTTCCAGTTTGCCAGATATCTCCTCAGCCCTCTTCTTGTCTCCCCTCTTCCTCTCAGATACCTACATGTCACTCATCTGAGCTTTGGTCTCTGTCCTGGTTCTCCATCCACAACACAGACTCTTAGACACACTCATATGGCGCACACTGAGGGAAAGGGACATAGGGGCACCACACAGCCCAGGTCTACCAGCTGTTCCTCATCCTTCCACAGCATTTCCTGAGCTCCACATCTCTGCCCTGTCCAGAGATGCCAGACCAAAAGGAGGTTTGGGGGATACCATGGCCTCTAGCTGCCCTATCCTGCAGCAAGGCCCTGAGTTGCAGAGAAGGGAAAGGACTTGCACAAAGTCCCCCAGTCAGTGGGAGGCAGATCAAGTGTCAGATGAGGACCGCAGTCTCTTCTTCATCTTGGGCTGGTGCTTTTTCTTGGTGACCTGCTTTTTCCTGGGTCGGCCTTCTGTGTTCTTTGGGCTCACTCCCATTCCAGTGTCAGTAAAGACAAGTGGCCAGATGAGAGACAGGACCCTGTAATCTTAAGGTGACAGAGGTAGGCCAGTGATGGTTTCTGAAAAGTTCAGCTCTGGCCACGCCAAGACCAGCTGCTTTTCTGCACATTTCTACGTACACAGAGGGTGTGGCAGAAAGAACATTCAGCCTGTTTAAGTCCCTTCTGTGTTTTTGGAAACTTCATAAGGATAGACATTCAAGACTAAAAACAAAAATTCTCTCCTCAGTGAACTCAGTAGGTAAGGGAATTTTGGAAGGTCAGACTACATGACTAGGGACACCTCAGAACAGCAATCATTGAAAACTCTACAAAATGAGAGTTGTTCCTATGAGCAGGGTAGGGGCCTGTCAGCCATAGGAGGTGTTACTGACCTCCACAGCCCCTGCCACAGCCCCCCACCCTAGCTCCTGATGGGCAGGCCATGGCGCAGTGCACGACCTGGCCATACAGCCACTGCTTGCCCTCTGACACAGATCTGCCCACCACCTCTCCTCGCAAGGAGGTCTCTGTGTGCCATTGCAGGTTACCCTGGCAACAGCAAGGACCCCACAAGCTTTATTACCAAGAAATCATACCTTTCTTTTCCCTATGGTAGTGATAGGAGCTGCTTCTCACACAGAAGGACAGAATAACGTGAAAGCATGAGCATTTATCGTACGGCTGCCACTTAACTTCTTGGCACAGGAGGATGGAGGTTCAGGACTGGCCAGGAATAAAGGGTGGCCACACCTCCCTTCCCTGTAGTGCACACAGTATCCACATAACTTGCAGCTAAACAACATTTCTGTCCCAAGGAGCCTTAAGGATGCCACTGAACCTTACCCTGACTCCTAGGATTATTACCTGCTGAGTCTGTTTTTGTACCTGTGAGACAGGAGAAGGGCATGGGCTACACGGCCAAGCCTTTGCTCACCCACCCCTAATCTTGTCCTCACTGACATCATGGCCCCAGCATATGTACCACCTTCTCCAAGCTGCAGCTCCCTTGCCTACAACTGAGTCATGGGTATGGCCTTGCTGCTAGACTTGAGAGGATTAGATGCAGCAGTAAACACTGCAGAATGGCACCTTAAAATGTGACCTATGAGGCTTGTCTCCAAGTCAAGCTTGGCCACTTGGTCCCTTTACAATAGATGGGTGGTGATGTTGCACCTTGCTTGAGGGTAGAGTGCTGAGGTGTGCTAGGGAACACTAGTGTGAGTTAGCACAGACACATGTATAGTTTGTTTTATTTTTTAAAACATGCTTTGTCCCTTTTATTCCTCACAGCAACCCCATGAATCAGGAGTGGCAGGCATCCTTCCTTTTCACATAAAAGACAACTGAGGCAGGAACAGACAGGTGACTCAACCAAAATAACAGTCATTCTCCAGTGGTCTAGGAATTTGAACTTCAAGGCCAGTAAAATTTACCTTGTTCCATGACTCTTGGACAACCAAGGCTCTTTCTTTGTGTTAGGAATAGACAATGCTAGGTTTAAAAGTGTCTCCAAAAATTCATGTGAGGGACCAACAGTTAGTGTAATGGCTATGTCACTGGACTCCCATGTAGTCAACTGCGGTTCGAGTCCCTGACCCGGTGGCTTAAACTCATGCCGGGCACGTGTGCGTGCATGTCCAAGATCCTGAGAGGAGAATGGAGGAGAAGGGATTGTGGCGTGGCCATCCCCCCCTGGGGGGTGATTTGTTCGCTTTCTGTCTCTCTGTCTCTGTCTTTCTGGCAAGCGCACACACCCTATAGCAAAAACTTCTCCAAAAATTCATGTAATGAAATTTAGTTGTGATAGGGTTGAGAGGGTGAAAACTATCCAACTGTGAGATTAAGAGACTGGGTTTTGGGGAGGTAATTAAGATTAAGGTCATCAGGGTGGGATGCCCAGTGATTGCATCTTGGTAGGAATTGGCAGATGGGTACTCTCTTACTCAGACTTGCTATGTGGTGCCCTCTCTGTCTCAAGACTCTGCAGAGTCCTCACCAGCCAGAAGATCTGCACCAGATGGAGTCCTTTGACTTTAAGACTTCCAAAATTGTGAGCAAAATAAAATAAACTTCTGTTCTTTATGAACTGTGTAGATTCAAGTATTTCTGTTATTAGAAATATAGCTGAATAAAATAGTCAGAAAGGTAGAAGTTAAAAATAGGAAAGGGCCAGCAGGTGGTGTGGTGGTTAAGGTGCTGGACTCCCACATGGCCAACATCAGTTTGAGTCCTAGACCTGGCACACTGAAAATGACACTAGGCACATGTGCATGCATGCCCAAGATCCCTAGAGGAGCATGGAAAAGAAGGGATTGAGGCATGGCCATCTCCCTTGGGGAGTGATTTCTCACTTTCTCTCTCTCTCTCTCTCTCTCTCTCTCTCTCTCTCTCTCTCTGACAAGTGCACATGCCCTATAGCAGAAATCTAAAACAAACAAACAAAACAAACAGGGAACAAAGAAGAGGGAAGCTGGTTTGTTGTTGTTGTTGTTGTTGTTGTTTTTTAAAAAGCTTATTATTATTTTCCATGAGCAAGAGAGATAGAAGACACACAGACAAAGAGACAGCAGAAATAGCACCGTCCCTAGGGGTTCAAGATAGCAGTTCACTCCCAGCTTCAGCCAGCCCTGGATCATGGGCATGCACATGCCCCTCATACTGGGGGAGGTCTCCAGACACAAACCCAGAATGCTCCCACCTGGGTCAACCTCTCAGAGTATCGTGTTTTTCTACTGCATCACCGTTCATCTCTATGAAGCTGGTTGTGAGGGAGCCTAGTTCTTCTGAAGTTCAATGACATGAATGAAAGGGACAAATACAGAGCTCACCCTTTACACTGGATTCCTTCATGCCTCAATTCCGGGAGACAGTATAGGGGAAGGACTGAAAGTTTTCCAGTAAAACTTTTTCTGCTTAATTAAGCTTTTTGTGGGGAGACCTATCAAAGAATGGTAGAAAGGATCATTTGAGGTCAGAGGGTGAGAGGGGATGAGAAAAGGATGAGTGAAGGGCCTTTGTGCAGAGAGTGGTCCCTTTAGCTGATTTGGGACTCTTGTCTCAGCCTAGGGCTCCCTGGAGACTCATGTTCCCATCTGTCCTTCCCATGCCTGCCTTGCTGTCTCCAGATGAATTACCATTTGCCGGGGAGGGGGGTCCTAGAAATATCTTAGAATGGCGTTTGTCCCAGCCGCATGTGTCATTACTCAGAATAGAACTGACTTGAACCAGCTTGGGATCATTTGGTAACAGATTTGGAGAGAGTCAACTGTCTGTGGCAGCTCTAAAGTTCACTTCCCTTGAGACACATCCTCTTATAGTATTTTAAAATATACAAGAATATGAGCAAACTCTCAGGTACTTGATTGTCTGTCTTAACATTTGAGGTCGATTTCCCCCTTGGAAGGGAAGAAGTAAGAGTAAATATTTTTAAAAGTCTGCTTTGAAGTGTCATGATCAACCAACCAAATGCAACTCTGTTTGGGGAAATAGGTGGCCCTGAATGTGTGGTGATTATGGGACACGTCTGTGGTTCCTATGAAAGGCTCTGCTTTAAAAAAGGAAAGTTGATTGATTAGTATGAAATGTCATAGAAATGTCCAAGTGCTCACCCCCTGAGGTGATAAAATACCAGGTTTTGGGTAACCTGCCAAGCTCTCATGTCAGGATTAATTGGCAGCCATATTAGTAACAAGCGTGACGCAGGCTGTGCTATTGTTGGCCTATTCCTTTGACTTGTACAAAGTGGTCGCATGGAAAACAAAGAAACATGAATAATTCTACCAATTACTTCATCTTCTGTGCACTTGAGTGGTTTGGTAGCTGGAAAAAAGCTCAGGATCTTTAAACCAAATGGACTGTACTTGTCATTTATTTAAAGTAAATATCTTTGAGATGTAAGTCAGCATTGAAAACATTTCTGTTTTGTGTCATTTATTCTTAACTCTGGTGGCCGCAGGAAAGACCTCTGGATGTGGGATTTGTAGACCTCTGATTTCTGTGGTCATACAGAGTAACAGAGACTGAAAATGACGACCTTGGGACTATGCTCAGGACCCCTGAGAAAGTGTCACTGCCTCTGCCTCTGTCTCTTCTGTCTCCAGAGAGTGATGTGCTAGATCAGAATGTGGTGGTGGGGACTGTGGGGGCTCACGCTGAGAACCAGGACCTGCAGCATGGCTGTAGGATTACCATAGTACTTGGTGGGAACTCTGGTCAACCATGCAAGCCGCATTCAAAGTTCATTCTTTCATGAGTCAAAGAAAGCACACCTGTGGGTGAGACGTAGTGAGTTGTCAGTGATAGATCTTAGGTCTGGGTCTTCTCCTCTCATTCTGGTGGGACTTCTAAGACAACATTCCAAAAGGGAACCAATGAAGTGGCTTGCTCAGTCATATAAGAACCACGAGTAGAGTCCACATGGTTAGCCCTTGCAGAAATACTTACCACCAAAATCAACAATGCAGAGGTCAAGTGGTCTTCTCCAGCATCCAGCCATGGGTGCATTATCTTTCCCATGGTCAAACCTGCTAGCCCTGAGGGGTTCACACCCAGGACACAGTAACCTTGGGTGGGCATCTTCCTGGAGCAGAAAATCTGCAACACACAATGCTTTCAGCCTAGATCCACACCTTCCCAGCCTCCCAGCACTCTCCCTTCTCTGCCCAGAATAGGATAGTCAAGCTTACCGAAGCAGCCTGGATGCTCATAGGATGTAGCATGATCACACCTTGGTAGGAGAGGTGGGAAGGCAGGCATAATCCGTTTAACTCTTACATATTCTGCATTAGAATAATAAAAATCTATACTTAGATGATCACCTCCTCCCCCCACTGCCCTAGTGCCATCAGATTCAAAGGCCATTTGTTCCAGATAGAACCAGACCAGGACAGAGATTATTTCAAAACTCCTCCTGTGGCCCCAACCCCCAAAGCCTAGACGTGGCAAGAAGGCTATTATCCAAACCTGCTGAACACCCAGGACTCCACTGACTATGACCAAGTGGAAATTTTAAGTGTTGGTTTTAAAAGGAAAGCTGCCAATGGGTGTTCTGTAAATCATTTGTGCCAGCAGACTGACCCCATTATGTCAGCTAATCCTGGAAATACAGGAGGTAAATTTAAATCTTCTAGCATGAAGCACTTAATCAATATTCTAAATGTTTTTCTTGCAATTTATGCTAGCAGAGCAATGGGGTGCTTTGGCATCCCGTTAATCTTCCACCAGAGAAGAGGTGCTTGAGAGGAAGGCCATGGTGGTGGGATTTGTGCACAGGATAGCTGGTGGAAGGGTTGGCCCTCGGGGGAGATATTGGTAGGGGAGAGGTGCTTATTTCACCCCAGGTGCCAGGTAGCAGAAGGAAGGTTCTTCTCCGGACTTCTTCCACCCTCCCAGCAGGGCAAAACTACCCTGAGGTACTTTTTATTCTCCAATGCTTTTTATTCTTTTAACATTTGTGCCAGAAGGTACATAGACTTACTGCAGAGAGACAAAGGGAAAGTAAGAAAGCACCCTTCATGGGGGACAACTCCTGCTCTATTTTTCCCCTCTTTTGGGGATTTTGGGCATGCATACACACACATCTGGCATGTGTCTCAAGCTGCTAGGTCCAGGACTCAAATTGCACAGTCAGCCATGGGTAGTCCGGCTGCCTTAATCACCACACCACAGGCTGGACCCCAGTGCTTTTCTTTTAGCCTGTGCAGTTAGTTTGTTGGGAAGCGCAAAAGCTTCGATGCTGGACTCAAGTGAGAATCCTGCCTCCTCTTCTGTTGCTCTGGGACCTGAGCACAGTTCTTACTCTCTCTGAATCTGTTGTAAACGCCACCAATCTTGTGGGTTTTCTGCGAGGATTAAAGAACAGTGTAAGTTCATAAAGGGCATAACACAATGACTGGCCAACCCTGGACACTTGGGAAGTGGCCCTCACTCCCTGTTACCATGATTAATGAGATGTGTGAGGACTGAGCTGAAGACACAGGGCCATAAAGGGCTGTTCCCAAGGACTAGGGTTTGTAAAGGAAGGAAAACACAGCTTTTTACACTTTGCTTTCTTTTTTTTTAAAAGTAATTACTTCATTTTATTTGTTGTTGTTATTATTATTATTATTATTATTATTATTATTTGATGAGAGAGAGAGAAAGTGAGAAAACAAACCACCGGGACTGGGACTTGAACTGTGATTAGCCATGTGGGACACCAGTGCCTTAACCACTACACCACCTGTCAGGCCCCCTTGCTTTCTTTAAAAACATTTTTTTCTTTATTTGTGATAGAGCGTGTACACACACATGTATGTGTATATGTGTGTGAGAGAGAGCGCGACCCTCTGCAGGGTTTGGTCATGCTGCAATCCCCTTCCTCCAGTCCTCTGGCCCATTGGATCTTGAGCACTCGCTCATGTGCCCAGCATGTCACAGACTGACAGAGCTGGGGATTTGAACCATGGTTGCCATATGGGATCCAGCTTCTCTTGACCAGCTTGTTACCACTCTACCACGAAGCTGGCCCTTTGATTTTGCTCTCTTAATTTGTAAGAAGAGTTAGAACCAAATGGTGTCCTGCCATCTCTATGATATGGCCATTTGTAGAATGTCTCACAGAAGGAGGGAAAGGGGTGAGATCCTCTTGGGAAACCAGGCCAAGGGGGAAGAGAAGGAAACCCAAGGCAATAAAGAAAGGGGCAGGTCTTGAGAGATTAGAATGGTCCGAACTTCCATCTCTCTGGGTCTAGGAGCCTCCTAGTTGTAAAAACAATGGTATTTGAGCATTTACTCTGCCTCTTTGCCCCAAAGACCAGGACTTTGCAGTCTTTTCCATTTCTGCGTTCCATGGGTCCTATTATTTGCTAATATTTACCTATTAATTCAATTATAAGATACACTTATTATATTTGGGGGTCTTCAAAAAGTTTATGTAAATTCATATTAGGAAAAATATAGATTCAAAAATGTAGATTTCAAAACACCTTGCACCAACATAAACTCAAACTTTAATTTTTCCATGAACTTCTGGAAGGCCCCTCTTAAACACACTGCAGCCTTTTAGACTCATTAGAAGTTGTTAATAATATGTGAGCTCAGGGACCAGAAGATGGCATAATGGTTGTGTTACTGGACTTCCACATGGCCTGTGGCGGTTCAAGTCATGGACCTAGAGGCTTGAAACTCACGCTGGGTACATGTCCGGGTGTACCCAAAATCCTGAGAGGAGAATGGAGGAAAAGGAATTGCAACTGGCCATGGCCTCTGGTATATAATTTCTCATTTGATGTTTCTCTGTCTCTCTCAGTCTCTGTCCCTCCAGCAAGCACACATGCCCTATAACAAAAATCTCTCTAAAGACTAAATAAATTAATTAAATAATATGTGAACTCATGGGTCCCATATGCTAGTTGTCTCTGTATTAAAATCAGTACATACATATTAAAGTGTAAACAAGAAAAATGTTTATATACACCTAAAGTAATGTTGTATACCACCAGTGGTCCCCAAACCCCACTTTGGGAAACAAGATAAACAATTGAACCCTATGACAGATCTCAGAACAGTTTGCTTCAATAGCTTAAGTCATTTTCACTTTTTATGGTGTGGTATTAATAAAGCAGATGCACATACAGCACTTCCCATGAGTAATCCTCACAGTAACCTCATGAGGTCAGGACTATTATGATTCCCATTTTTTAGACCAGAGACCTGAGGCAAAGAGAGACTTGATCTGGAGAGGAAAAATACCAAAATGACATTCCCTACTCCCCCCACAACCGTGCATTTTAAATGGCTACCCCGTATTACCTAAATCAGAGACTTTGAATGTTTTGTTTCTAGATGACATTATTCATCACTATAGATTAAATCAGTCCCTAAATTCACGTTGAACATCTGGCAGATTGAAGTGTCAGACTGATTCATAAACTAGCATAAAGAAAAATAATGATGCCTATTCTGTCACCAACTGGTATACACCATGGTGCAGCTCCATTCTTACCACCCGCAGTTAGTGTCAGACTCCACAGGTTAAGTGCATGGTCCCCAGAAAGACTGCTGTCAGTTCAGCTACCAGTCACACTTCGGGGGTCGCAGACCATCCGCACTTCTGACCAATTGTTTATGAAGTCAAAGGTTTCCACAACCCCTTCAATTTATGAGAACAAATCACAGAACTTGGGAAAGCACTATATTTACGATTTCAGATTTATTATAAAGAATACAAACCAGGGGGACCAGCAGTTGGTGTAATGGCTATGTCGCTGAACTCCCACATAGTCAACTGTGGTTCGAGTCCCGGACCCAGTGGCTTAAACTCATGCCGGGCGCGTGTGCTTGCGTGCCCAAGATCCTGAGAGAAGAACGGAGGAGAAGAGATTGCGGCATGGCCATCCCCCCTGGGGGCGATTTCTCACTTTCTGTCTCTCTGTCTCTCTCTGTCTTTCTGGCGAGCTCATGCGCCCTATAGCAAAAACCTCTAAAAACAAAAACAAACAAACAAAAAGAATACAAATCAGGACCAGCCAGATGAAGAGATGCACAGAACGAGGTCTGGGAGGATTCAGTTGGAAAGCTTCTGTGCTCTCTTTACATGGATGTGTTCACCAACCAGGAAGCTCCACATGCTCATTGTCCAAGGTTTTTACTGGGGCCTCATTTTTTTTTCAGCATGATTGATTGAACTGTTGGCTGTGTGACTGAATACCATCGAACTCTCCTCTCTACTCCCTGGAGATCA
Source organism: Tupaia tana (assembly GCA_026018925.1). Taxonomy (NCBI): domain Eukaryota; kingdom Metazoa; phylum Chordata; class Mammalia; order Scandentia; family Tupaiidae; genus Tupaia; species Tupaia tana. Next base: position 26,625,146 of record JAKSZU010000010.1, on the reverse strand, counting down.
GAAAGTTAGGCTGACCTTCTTGGTTCAGAGCCCCAGCCATGGGACCCATGGTTGGATGTTGGTTTTTTGGTAACCATCCCCTATCCTGAGTCATTTCATTGTCATACATTCAGGTATGACCCACAGGGCTCATGACTAACCAAGACACTTCTATCACTCACAAAATTTTAAGGATTTAGAGGTTGTCTCTCAGGAACCAGGAACAAAAACCAGCTATTTTTATTCAACCATGGCTTATCAAAGTTGATTATTTCAAAATGTAATTTAAATTCTAAGGAGAAGGGATTGCGGCGTGACCATCCCCCCTGGGGGATGATTTCTCGCTTTCTGTCTCTATGTCTCTCTCTGTCTGTCTGGCGAGCGCCCTATAGCGAAAATCTCTCCAAAAAAAATGTAATTTAAATTCTAGAGACAACAATGTGAAACTTTTCATAAGGAAGTGGCAGTTGAGATTTTGAGCATGGACTCACTTTACCATTTACTAACCATGAGACTTTGGGCAAATTACTCGTTCTCTCTGCCTCAACTTTGTTATCTGTAAAATGCAAATAACACTGGAGTAGCCCCCAGAGTGTGACGAAGTTTAAATGTGTTCCTGCATGCAAAGCATGCTCAGAGAGAATACTATGCAAGGTCTTATTGGATGCCAGCGTCAAGGGGCTTTCAGACTTGGATGTCACTGGCCCATTTGTCACCTTCAGTAGCAAGAAGTGCTCTGAGAATCCAGACTGAGTCATGCACTGGTTTAAGGCCTGGTATTCTTGTGAGTTTTCTGGTATTGGTGGTCCATGGACTTTGGTTTGTGTAGAGTAGGCTTGATTTGAACAAGAAATGTTGGTGAGGACTCGGTTTTGAAGTGTAGTTTAGAGCCAGGTGCTTCTCTATGAAAAGTCACTTGCATCTCCTGGCATTTTTGCTGCTCGGCCTCATGTCAACCTTGGCCATTTAAATGAAAACTGTTTAGTAACTTTTTGGCCATGAATTGAACTCAGGTCAGGCATATTCAGCCTTACCACAGTTGCCTTTTTGGTTTGTTATAGGGACTGTAATGTACATTTGAGGATATTCAGCAGCTAATAAATAAATACTCTCTAGATACCAGTAGCACCTCCCCATTGTGACAACCAAAAATGTCCCCAGATATTGACAGATGTCCCCTGGGAGGCAAAATTTCTCCTGGTTAAGAATCACTGCCCAAAGCCAAGGCTGCCTCAGAGACCTCCTTTTTCTTCCAATGGAGGTCTTTGAGAATCTTCCAACATTTCTTCCTTCTTTACACAGTAAGGAGTGAGAGGAGATGGAAGACCCAATTTGAACATCGGACCAAATCTTTCCTAGGTGGTGCAAGCACGAACAATGAACGGGCGCTGTAGTTACTTCTTATCTTAGTCCACGTTGGCTGTCAAAACAAAATATTAACAAAATACTATAGACCAGGAGACTTACACAACAGAAATTTATTTCAAATAGTTCTGGAGACTTAAAATGCACAACTCAGGTGTGGGCAGACTGGGTTGCTGGTGAGAGCCTTTTTTCCACTGCAGATGGCCACTTCCTCAATGTATCCTCTCTTCGAAGAGAGAGAGTTCTGGTGTCCCTTTCTTTCACACAGACATGAGTCCTCTCATGGGGGCTCTACCATTGTGACCTCACTAAGCCTAATTACCTCCCAAAGGCCCCACCTCCTAATACTATCACATTAGGAAGTAGGGCTTTACCATTGAATTGGGGAAGGAACACAAACTTTGAGTTGATAACACCACTAACTACCCACCATGGGGAATTTTACATTTCCCAAGGCAGCACTCATCTCAGAGTAGTATCTATGGAGGTATATGTGATGGTAACATGCTCTTGAGCTATTTTTCATCATCAGGGACCTGCAGGAGTCTGCAGCCTCCCAGGGCCTCATACCATCACCTTCCGATGATGTTTCTAGCTGTCTAGCTCCTTCAGAAAGCACCCTGCAGGTAATATCTCAGAGGAGACTTTTTCTCAATGACCACAGTGGATGAAGTGTTTATACCAGATCACAGTGGGTTCCTCAGACATGTATCTGAGGGTGAGGACTCTGAAGAGTGGGATTGAGTGGAAGCAAAAGGCCAGAGCCAGGCATGTCAATGCTGGGCCCTTATGCACATGGTCCATTGACATTACTGTGACAACCTGGGTACCATTGCCTGGGGCTGCATCTTATTTGTGGTATTTGGTTTATGGTCTTTGTGAAAGTTTCATCATTTCTGTGTTATAGAGTGTTTCTAGCACCTATGATGTTTCTTTGACTCGTGGAAAAACAAAACAAAACAAAACAAAAAACAAGTCCTGGCTACACCTAGTGCTTTCTTGTCATCATGGTCTCCTCTCAGAGTGAGCTGATTTCCCTGCTCTGGAAGAAATGAGCTGGGATTGGGGGGGAGGGGTCTTCCCTTAGCAGAAGTGCTAAGCCACAGGCCCCCTCAGGCTCTTTCTGGGCCTTCCTGGAAGCTCACAGTAGACCTGCCAAGTGGCCCTGGGGCTGTGTGTGGTGGGCCAGGCTCCCTGACCAGAGAGGCTACCCGTGGCCTCCTTGGGTGGTTTTACTCCACCCAGTGCTAGAAGAAGAGCTCAGAGGGAAGCTGTATCCCAGTATCCACCCATGTCAGCCCTGGGAGCAAAGAGGCAGTTATAAAAACCCTTTTTTTTTTTTTTTTTTTTTTGAGAGGTTTTTCGCTATAGGGCGCGTGCACTCGCCAGACAGACAGAGAGAGACAGAGAGACAGAAAGCGAGAAATCACCCCCCTAGGGGGGATGGTCACGCCGCAATCTCTTCTCCTCCATTCTCCTCTCGGGATCTTGGGCACGCACGCACACGTGCCCGGCGTGAGTTTCAAGCCACCGGGTCCGGGACGCGAACCGCGGTCGACTACGTGGGAGTCCAGCGACATAGCCATTACGCTAACTGCTGGTTCCCTAAAAACCCTTTTTGAAATAACTGCTTACAGAGTATTTTCTAAGCCCTTTAGTTAGGAGAGTCCTTGAATTCAGAGCTCGAAATTGGCTGTTACTCTGTTCAGGCTGTCGTACAATCCAGCATGCCGAAATGCATTTTCCACTGTGTATTCAACCTGATTAGATATGGAAGTGTGTAGGGTGTGACTGGTACAAAAAAATAGGAATTTAACCTTGGGGACCAGACTTGATGGTCTGTGGCATGTGCACCATGCTACATCATGGGTTTTCATACGTGGAAGTGGCAGCTACTCAGCAACTAAACATTTGGCTTTTTTTTTTTTTTCTGTAGGGTACATGGATTTGCTGGAGAGACAGACAGAGAGAAAGCGAGAAAGCACCCCCACTCCCCCCAGAGGAGGGTGGTCACACCACAGTCCTCTATTCTCCTCTTGGGATTTTTTTTTTTTTTTTGAGAGGTTTTTGCTATAGGGCACGTGCGCTCACCAGAAAGACAGAGAGAGACAGAGAGACAGAAAGCGAGAAATCACCCTCCGGGGGAATGGCCACACGGCAATCCCTTCTCCTCCATTCTTCTCTCAGGATCTTGGGCACGCCCACACACATACACGCACGCGCCCAGTGTGAGTTTAAGCCACAGGGTCTGGTTCTCGAACTGCAGTCAACTACATGGGAGTCCAGCAACATAGTCATTATGCCAACTGATGGTCCCTCCTCTTGGGATTTTGGGTACACCGCACATGCACTAGGTGTGTTTCCCAAGCCTCTGGGTCTAAAACTTGAACCACAGAATTGGCCATGTAAATTCAGTTGTCCTAACCACCATGCTGCCAGCTGATCGAACATATGACTTAAAAAAAAAAAAAAAAAAAAAAAAAAAAAACATACAAACAAACAAAAAACCCACCTCCCTGATGGGGGAGATAATGAAGGGAAAAATATTGCTGTCACTACAAATCTTTTATAATCCCCATGGTCCTACAAAGTGTCACTTGTTCAGCTTTTAAACCTAGGTGGGTCCAATGCCTAGTGAGTTCTGTGGTTGAAGGGGTGAGGGGAAAGCGCCTCTGTGGAGGACAGGCCGCCCCACCAGCCTGCAGACAGGTGCTGAGCTGCCTGGCTGCCACAGTTGTTATCAGATTGCCGGCTTCTGCAAACTTAATTCGAGTAATGATGTCTTTGTGATTGGCATGTTTGCATTGTAGCAAACTTTGGTTCAACATATTGTTAGAATACATAATACTGTAATTTAAGATTATTTTATCAGCAGTAAAGGATTTTATAATTCATTTAAAAAGTTGTAATGGGCTTGAGCATCATCAGTATAGTTTAATAATATAGCATTTTATAGCTGGCTGTAAAATTTCAGATTATGGTTTTAGCAATTGTGCAATTCTATTTTATAGTTTAATAATTGTTCAAATGAAGGAGAGTGTAAAGTTCCCAAAAACCAATTTAATGACTTAGAAAAACAGCTTTTATCAAAATCTACTGCATACCTTTAATGAACCCAGATGTCACCTTTTCAACAAAGACAGGGCGTGGGATCCATTTTTCTCAACCACAGTGCAGCCAGATCCCCTCTAAATTAAGCACACACAGTGTGTATCTCCAAATGATAACTCCCTTCTTTTTCCCCCTTTTCTTCCTAATCTCACATACCTAGAATAAGTTTATGCGCCAGGCACAGGGGAGCATTCACAGAATGCTCACCAGGCACAAGGCAAGGCCAGACAAGCTTTAGCTTAGACAGGAAGTAAGTTGATTCTCCCTTGAGAAGGTTTTTCATTTTATAGACGGTCCCTGAACACACTGCCATAACCCAAGCTCCTAACTCTAATAAAGTCTCTTTCTCATGCCTCCAAATAACTCACACTATCCATTCTGTGAAGTGAGTGGCAAAAAGGGGAGCCCTGTGTTATAATTAAGTTACGTACTATCATTAGGAGTAATAAAAGTGTTAGCTTGCCACATCTGGGAGAAGGCATGCTCTCATGTTACGGTTGGAATTACAGCTCATGCTATTACATTTCTAGGATTTTCCAGGGTGCACTGTTTGACAACTAAAGTGATTGTAAAAGTGGCCTTGGGTTGGGCACACAAACAGGATTACCAAGGGCTCATGGAACGTGCCACGGAGTTCGGTACCAGGCCCCTCGAGCACAGTGTGCTTCATGGGCGGACAGCTCTGGCTCTGAGCCCTGCTTCCATTACTCAGAAAGGCATAGTCTGGAAGCCCACGTGACCAGGCTCTTTTTTTCCTGGGGTGCAGTCCAGGCACCTGAGGTTCACAACCCATTACCATTCTATATTAGAAACAGCAGTGCCCTTTCTGTGAGTGGTGGCATGGGCTAACTCTAAACAAGCCACCTGCCATGTACACTGGGGCAAGTCCCCTGCAGTAGCTAGAATCCTCTCTCCCATCTCCCTGAAATGATACAGCCCCCCTTTTCTCTGCCTCTCTGGGATATCTATGCTCCTCACCAGTCTTTGTCAGCTTGGCTCCAGGGCATTTCTGGTTGAATCTGGTATTGCCTGGGGACAATTTAAGGCTGTGCATGCCTACCATTTGGGTATCTTTTGGCAGGTCACAGTCATCTCCACAATGATACCACAGCTAGAAAGGCAGCTGTGTCACCTCCTCTTATTTGCTACCCTAGCACATGGCACACCTACATTCTAACAGGGATGAGGGGCAGCACTTAGAGATTCTATGATCCTGTGGAGCGGGGAGGCAGCATATCACTGGTTTACTTCAGTACGAAGCTCACTTTAAGATAATAGAGCTCTGAGACCAGCAGATGGTATAATGGTTATGTCATGGACTCCCACATAGCCAACTACAGTTCGTGTCCCGGACCTAGAAGCTTGAAATTCATGCTAGGTGCATGTGCATGTGTGCCCAAGATTCCTAGAAGAGAAGGGATTGCAGTGTGGCCATTCCTCCAGGGAAGTGTTTCCTCACTTTGCGTCTCTCTGTCTCTCCAGCGAGCACGCACAACCTACAGCGAAAATCTCTCTCTCTCTCTTTTTATGGAGTGATTTTTTGCTACAGGGCATGTGTGCTTGCCAGAAAGACAGAGAGACAGAAAATGAGAAATCACTCCCCGGGGAGATGGCTGTGCCTCACTCCCTTTTCCTCCATTCTCATCTTGGGATCTTGGGCATGCACACACATGCGCCTGGCGTGAGTTTAAGCCACTGGGTCCAGGACTCGAACCATGGTCAACTACATGGGAGTCCAGCGACACAGCCATTACACCAACTGCTGGTCCCAAAAATCTCTCTTAATAATAATAAAAGAAAAGATAATAGGCCTCAAGCAAAATGAGCATTGACTGACCTGGTGCTTGATGAGGGATCATGCAAAGAATCAGGCCAGTGGCCAAAGGATCGTTTTCAGAGTTGCTTTTGTAAGTGCAGGTTGTCGTGTGTGGGGGGCTTAGAAGTTGTGTTAGGAGCAGAAGATATGAGGTGAGGCTTCTGGCTACAACAAAATCACTCCCCCCCCCCCAACACACACCCCTGCCCCGTGGACCAAGAGAGTCATTTAGTCTCTCTGATTCTTGAATTTATCATCTGTGGTATGAGAACGGCGAACATGACTGCCTTAGGAGGGTTATAATAATTAAGCCAGTCGAATCTACCACCTCAGTAACTATTTTTGTCATCATTTTATCCTTCTGGGTAGTCTTTGCTGGCCATGAGATAGGAGGCACCTCTTTGGAGAGGGCATTTGGTGACTTTTACCCTCACATTCATCTGGGAAATGAACTTGGCCATCATATGGGGTGTGTCACCTTGCAGACCTCAGGTTGAACTTGTTCTTTATGACCACTCATTTATTTTGCCTTCTTCTATTGCTTTCCTCAAAAAATGAGAAAAAGACTTAAAGATAGATGGGAAGACCAGGCTGCCCTCAGTGCATTCTGGAAAGAGCCATTAGGCACCTGCACCTGTGGTCCAAAGGGCGGTGAGGCCAGCCCATCAGCAGGACAGTAATTCAGCCATTGGCCAATTGCTTAACCCAATTGCTGGGTAATAAACATGCTTAATAAAAAGGAACAGGACGCCTGTACCATCTTGGCTATAAATATGCTCTCTTGTTCTGGGTAACTTATGAGAATACCTCTGAGCACACTTAGATCATATAGTATAAATAAATCCAATTTCTTGTATCCCCCACTGGCCTTTTATCCTCAGGACTTCTAACCAACCATGCTTCCCCTGAATAAAGGCTCTGCCTTGTGCTTCAACCATAGGACTGACTTATTTGGAGGAAAACAGCTCTCGTTCTTTTGTGAGGTACAATTCAACCAAGAGCTTCCTTTCCTTCCCTTTGCCCCTCTTATTTCAGGCCCAGGGAAATGCCACATCTAGATGACAATGTCTAGAGAGGAACCTCGTTATGTAGGGCACTGAGGAGACACCCGAGCAGCTTTCTCCGAGTAGCTGTCCTCTGCCTACCCCTCAGTTGCTAGGGCCTCAGGTATGATGAGAGGTGCTCACCTCCATGGTGCTCAGGGGAGCAGAAACCAGCTAGCCTGGCTGGCCCTCTGACTTCCAACAGAAGCTGCATTTGAAGCAGTTGCTCCTGGTTTTTGAAGCGAGGCCCTGAGGAGGTCTCTTTGTGCTGTGTACCCCTTGTCAGCCACTCCATTGATTCTTGGCTGTCTGGGTAGCTCTGTCCAGGCTGGCTGGGTGACCCTGGGCTTATTCCTGCACATCTTGGAACCTTCCGTTGCTGTCAGGAAGATAGCAAGACCCATAGCCAAAGCATTTTAGATGTAAGGATTAGATGAAATGAGGAGGAGAATGTCTGGCACAGAGTAAATAGTGTGGTGTTTGGAGTCAGAGAGAATGGATTCAAATTCAGCCTGGGTACTCCACGCTGGGGAAGTTTGGGCAAGCCACGACCTCTCTGAACCCCTGTTCCCTAGATGTGCCAATGGGAAGTCTCCCCCTCAGAAAGGCAGTTGAGTCCTTGGGAGCATTTGGTAAAATGTAGACGGGATCGATATCAGTGCAGGCTATTAGTGATAGTTCATCATCACCATCGTTCTACTTGGTTTTCTTAGATTTTCTAGAAAAATGTATCTGTCTACTAGAAGCATATATATATTTTTTAACATTTTTACAAAGTGGTTTGCTTTTACCTTGTGTTTTGCTGCACCAGGAATGCCCCATCTTCTGCACCAGAGGGTGAACAAAAGCCCATGGTCCGTGATGACTCCAGACCGTGGCATTTTATAGCAAACCTTAGTTACCACCATAAGTCACAGAGCCATTACGGGGCCGCATGCAGCTGCGCATAAATGCACCGGAGAATGAGAGGCTTAATAAATATTATCTGATGGTGATGAGGACGCGTGTCTGATGAGACAGACTTCGTGCACTTCTCATCAGGGACGACGATGAATCTTTTCTGTTGCTCTTGCACATGTGCATTTCTGGCTGCATGTTTTGAGGAAACACATGTTTCACTTTAAGGCCGTCTCTCCAAGTTGCCTCTTTACACCATCGTAGCTGAATGTTGGTGCTACAGAACGCTCCACCCCCCTCCCCAAACCAAAACGTCTTTTACACGCTCTTTGGCATCATCTTATTGTTAATTGTGCATAATTTTCTAAAATACAGCTCATAATTGCTTCTTGTCTGAATATTTTACTAATCAGGCAAGTAAACCATGAATGAAAACACACGGTTCTCTGATGTATTTTGTAACCTGTGTTTGCCCCAATGTGGGGAGAAGCAAAACAGACGTAAGAGGCTCCCACAAAGTTATGAGAAGAAGAAGGAAGCCTAGCGAGGGCACCCCGAAAAGCTCCACACTGGAGACAGCCTGCACAGCCGCCTCGCTGTCCTGCCATTAGTGTTTGATGACAAGTGCAGGGCTGTAGGTGTCCTTTTACGGTGTGCATGAGACGGACAGCGGAGCCCACGGGACTGCTTAGCTAATGGAGGGCAGTCGGTGTATCTCACTGGGCTGTGTCTCTTTCATTGCATACATTTTTAAATCTAAGGGATCACAGAAGATCAGGAGCCAGTTCTTTTCAGCACCATATTCACAAGCCAAATTAGCATGCAGTTTTTTGCTTTTTATACCCTTGCCCTAATCTCAGAGTGACCAGAGACGGCAAAGAGACTAAAATTTTATCAACAGCGACTTGGACTTTAAAAGAACTTCTATCTGAAGTATCATATTTGATTCTCACGACAATGCCATGGTTTTAACAGAAGGCAGAAATGATTAGAGTCATAGCTAATGGTCGAAAAGCCATGTCTAGGGGCCAGGTGGTGGTGCGATGGTGTCACCACTGGACCTGCACGGGGAGGGTTGTGGGTTCACAGCCGGAGACCTCCCTGAGCGCCCTGGGTGCATGTACCTGTCATCCATGCTGGCAGAGTCTGGGAGTAGATCGTGGCATGAAGAGCCTACTGGGAATGAATGCCTATCTCTCCCTGTGTGTCTCTTGCTCATGGACAAAATAATAATAATAATAATAATAATAATAGTAATAATAATAATGAGGGGCCAGCAGGTGGCATAGTGGTCAAGGCACTGGACTCCTACGTGGCCAATTGCAGTTAGAGTCCTGGACCCAGTGGCCTGAAACTCATACTGGGCACATGTATGTATGTGCATAAGATCCTGAGAGGAGAATGGAGGAGAAGGGATTGTGGCATGGCCACCACCCTGGGGGAGTGATTTCTTGCCTTTTTGTCTCTCTGTCTCTCCAGCAAGTGTACATGCCCTATAGTGAAAATCGCTCTCAAAATCAAGGAATAAATAAATAGGAATAAGGAAAGCCTGGCCTAAAACTTTCCTAACCTATGTTCTCTTTGTCATACCATTATCAATTGAGCCAGTACCAATAGGAACAAATTCTAAATTATAGTAGAAGCTCTCTTAACAAACCCTCATTTAACCAACTCCCCACAGAAGCCAACCTGTGGCCGCCCTGAAAACCCACTGGCTAAGGCACCAAGCACCTGGGTTCCCCCAGCACGCGGGCATCTCCCCTCTGCCCACCGGTGCCTGTTACTCTCTCCAGGTGAGATGCAGGCAGGCTTACAGAAGGCCGGGATATTTGTTCTCACACCTTTTTGTGTTGGTTGTATTAGGTATTTTGCTTACATCATTTAATTAAATAATATATGAATGATTTATTGGAGCATAGAAAGAGGCATCATTTTTTTCAGTGAAAACTAAGTTGAATCCATTAGAAAAGGCAAAGTCTTAAGGAAAAAAATGCCTTTGGATTAGGTGTGGGCGAGACAACTGTAAAAGATTGAGCAAAATTATAAAAACGTAGAAAGATTCTGCACTGAGATTTCACTGCGGGTGTCAAGCAAATGTCACTCCTGTTTTAGAGAAACCAAAACTGGGACTCATAGACAGAATCACAGGGTTTAGCTCATGCAAGACACAAGCCAGGAAACTCCACTCAGTAGACGTTCTTTTAATAATGGTGCCCTTGGTCTCGGACCCAGAGATCAGTAAATGAAAGATATTAAGGTTTTAAATTAAAGTTGTATACACGTGTCATCTTTAAGTGATTTTGCTCTTTCACTTAATATTTTAATTGACCACCTGTGGGCCCAATCTCCAGCCTGGTCAGGGGAGCAACAGAAACCCTGCTCTAGGCTTGCACCAAACTCAGATTTAATTGTACAAACTGCGACTGCCCCATAGGTGCCAGGAATCTAAGACCTTCTGGATGAGAGTGTGGCTCTACATTACCTTCAAGGCTGACAGCTCTGTACCCACACACACCCCCAATCTGGCTTTGTTTCAGTTCACTGTACATGCATTGTTGGGGCCCATCTCAACATAGCCCGACCTGGGTTTGATCCATGCTTCCTTTGGGTAAGGAAGCATGACCATAGGCTCCCAATTTTATGACCAGGCTCGATCTACCCAGACTAACTAAACTTGGTCCCCCTGAGCACTCCTGAAATCTGTGCTGAGTGAAACATCTTTTCACATCCTTCTTAGGGCTTAATGTAATGAAAGCCTTTTGGCTGAGGTTCAGGCGACACAGAGACAAAATATCTTTGGGGAGAAGTACAGGAGAGCAGACAGTCCCAGGTTCAATGGTAGAGAAGTCACCCCGGGACTGTAGCCAGCCTTTCTCGGAAGGACACTTGCCTGGCTCACCCTGTTTCTTCTCACAGCCCTTTATTCTCCCCCTGCCTTGTGCCAGCATCCATGAGCATGGCAAAATTCCGCTTGGAATAAATGGATCTCTTCCCTGCCTAGCTCAGGCTCTGAAAGACAAACACCCAGGCCCAGGGGCTCAGAGCAGGCCTTATTTATGTGTCCACTTGTTTTACGCAGTTGACTTTACTGCACATTATTCAGAACCGTGGTTGCAAGCAGTTGTTACCAACTGTGTAGGAAAAGCAAATCACCAGGTGAGTTTCCAAATAGACAGTGGCAAGGATTTTAGAAAGACTGGCCAACTGCTCGTGACCAGACCAGCCATCAAACCTCTCCTGGCTTTCCCGGAAGGCAATAGGCAGAATCGGAAAAGCTGAACAAGAGTCTGAGGCTCTAGAACAGTGGGCAGATGACCACCCCTACTTAGCTTATGTTCACCAGCTTCTTTCTTCTCTGTTTATTTTATGGACAGAAATTCACTTGACCAAGTACATGTCAAGTACACAGTAGAATTGTTATATTGTAAGTACTACCCAAAAAAGTCTAGAATCAGGTGAGTCAGTTGGATGAAAATACAATGTGAAGAATATAGATTATTAGGGGCACACCCTTCTTCCTCTGTTTTGTCTTACAACGAGTCATAAGATAGGTAGATTTAAATCGAGAAAAGCTTTGAGTTCTGGAGTTTCACTTCTGGACTATTTGGGGAAGAACTCGTGCGATGGCTTTTCCTAGCGAAGGTCTAGTTGATGCTGCGGAAGAGACACGTATGCTAATAAACCAGTATTGACAAGTGTGATAGATGCAGCGAGGTACTTAGTGCTGGAGAGCAAAGTAGATTGCATTTTACAGTCTGTGTATTTCTCTGTTTATTGCTTGTGTTCTGTCATTAAGCAAACAGGTTCCTAATATAGCAAATCTCTCTAATCAGTAAAGCAAGGGAGAGAAGAACCAGAGCATCATTAATTATGACTATTTGGCTACAGCCTGGACAGTCTGTTGCTATTGGACTGGGCAACTTCCTCTGGTTTTATTTTCTGGAGGTAGAGCAGAAACTGGCTTTTCTTATGCATGGAGAAGAGCAGAGAAATGTTCCATAGCCTGCTGGCTGACAGCTGCCTAACAACCCGAGATTAAACACTGGCTTCTCTACAGAAATGGGGTCCTGAGCCACAAAGGCTAAGCTCTGAGTGGGCGCACTTTTACATCTCCAGTTCCATAAACGGAGCAAGCATGCCACTCACAAGCTGACCAGTCCCCAAGGTGATGGGGGAGCCTACTGTGGGCAGAACCTGTGTGGGGACTCAACCGAGAACTGTAAATTGCGTGTTCCCGCGTGTTCCGCACAGGAAAGTCTCTGGCACAGAGAAAGCTTTCCAAATGCTAGCCACTGGGATAAAGAGCAGAAGAGTCGCCGCTCTGACTCCAGGTAGCAGAGGTTAACAGCATCTAATGCATTTATTAACCCTCTGGTGCCGGGGACTGGCGAGGTCTGGCCTCGCAATTATAGTGCCCTGGAAATTCTATTATGTGGCGTGCCTGGACTTGCGAATTACTGCCAGCGACAATTTTATAACACGAGAGGAACAGCTGCTGGAGGGACAAGGCTTATGAAGTGCCTAAAGAACATATATCCCAGGTTTTCCAGAATGTGGGGAAGGCTTCTGCTTTGGGGACGGGCTTCTCCAGTATGCCTGCCATCTTCCCTTTCTCACAACGAAACCCTCAAGGTTCTGTGTCCTGGTGGTGGTGTCCCCCCCAACTCAGAGACAGGCGTCTTCTCCTAAACCATGTAACAATAAACCAGCGTTAGGAAATCCTCTTTCCTAAAGGACATTACATAATTCATTTTTAAACATTCTGTAAAGAAGGTTCAAATGAACTTTTAGAAAAATGAAATACAGTTGACCCTTGGACATTACAGGAGTCAGGGGCACCAACCCTCCACACAGTCCAAATTTGCTAACTTTTGACTCCTCCAAAACTTAAACAACTCATCACCCAATGTTGACCAGATGTCTTGCCGCTAACACAGTTGATGAACACATATTTTGTATTTTAAAATGTATTCTTACAATAAAGTAAGCTAGAGAAGAGAAAAAGAATTAAGAAAATCATAAAGAGAAAATACATTATAGTATTTATTATTTTTTTTAAATCCACATGTAAGTAGTTCTACATGCAGTTCGAACTTGTGTTGTTCAAGAAAGATCAACTATACAATCTCTTCTTTATCTCTTTCTAGAAGACATACCATGCCAGAAAACCACAAACTATAAGGTTTGGTATTTAGGAGGTACAGGCTGGCTAAGCTCTGTGCTGGGGCCCTCATATCCCACAATTTGAAGAACTACCGGGCTCTCAGAAGTCCTTGAGCACCGTGCCAAAACTCCCATCAGAGTGTAGGTTTTATCAGTGTCTAACTCAGGAATGAAAGGTGTTCTTCCTGTTTCTAACTTACCTTATACCTTACAAAATCTCAGAAGTTTTTTATTTTTTAATTTTTTGGGATCATTCCAATTTTCAGTAACTGAGACATTTACAGGATGTAAGTACTCTTTGCAGTAGTTGAAAGTGGAGGAAACGCCCTGTAATTTTATCTGCTTGCATTTATTATACCTGACTAACAAGACAGTGATAACTTGATGTTTTCAAAAATGCTGAGGATAAAAGCCTTTAAAATGTGGAAATAACAGGTTTCTCAGGCTCCTAAAGTGGGCTCGAAGACCCAGATTTTTCTTAAGTGGACTCTGGATCTGTGTAGGTAAGTTTCTATCCCTTGGTGGTCACTGGAAGTTCACAGAGCCTCCAGCCAGACATGCTCGGGGCTGAATCCCAGGCCCTGCCCCTCCATCTGTGGCTTGCACTCTGTTCGAGGCGTCGGATGCCCAGCTTGACAATGTTCCGTCTGTAATTTACACCATCCAGACGAGGCAGCACACCCGCTCTGGCCCACGTCGCCTTTGATGAGAAATTTAAAGAGATCTCACATTTATGTGTGAGCCTTCGGTTCTGTTACCATGTGCCACCTGCCAACACTTGCCCCTCACCTCCTCATCAGTCCCACAGACCTGATGGTGGCCCTCGCTAGGTTTACGTGGAACTCTAAGGCTTCTTTGCTCTGTCTCTGTTGTTGTGGCAGCTTTGGGGGCATCTTTCTCTGCAGGAAGCTTGTTAATATATAAGCAAAGTGTTTTAGAGGCATGCACATATGGACTGCTAAACCTCTGTACTCTAGACTGCTGCTGTGAGCTGGAAGGTTTTAAACAGGAGAGAACATCAGTAGGGGCCCGACTGCAAACTGTTGCTTAGACTCAGCATCTCATCTAGTTATGCTAACCAGGATAGCCCTCCAAACAAGATGAGCCTGGGAATGCCGCTTCCAACTTTAGTCAAGTCAGTGGGAGTAGGGCTAAAGGGAGATAAAGCCAGAGGTTGACCATCTCCTTTATATAGAAGCCAACCAGATACCTGCTTTGGGCCAACAGGAGCCCAGAGACCTCACAGACTTGAAGCAGGTCTAAATGGATTTTCTTCTGTGATAAATTAGATATCCTAGCCACACCCAGATGGAAAGCATGAATCTGGAAATTTACACCCATGCACATCGACCTGGTGGAAGACTTCTGAATCTTTTATGCTGTGTGAAACCTTTAATGATGAATGAAGGTCAGAAATACACCTATACAGGGACCAGCAGTTAGCGTAATGGCTATGTCGCTGGACTTCCACGTAGTCCACCGCGGTTTGTGTCCTGGACCCGGTGGCTTAAAACTCATGCCGGGCGCATGTGCGTGCGTACCCAAGATCCCGAGAGGAGAATGGAGGGGAAGGGATTGTGTCGTGACCATCCCCCCTGGGGGGTGATTTCTCGCTTTCTGTCTCTCTGTCTCTCTTTGTCTGTCTGGCGAGCGCACATGCCCTATGGCAAAAAAAACTCTCAAAAATTAAAAAAAAAAGAAATACACCTATGCAGATATGTGAGTCCACTATAGAAAATCTGTTAAGATACAGAGAGGCCTTTTCTAGTCCACTTATGGAAGTCCCTTTACAGTCACTTAATAATGGTGGGATCGTATTTTGCTCTTGAAGTATAGCTAGTGAGCGTCACAAATTGTGTATACAATGAGTAAAACTCTGCCTGCTGTTGCTAATCTTACAGAACGGGGCAGAGGAAAGGCTGCCCAGCCCTTAGAACTTTAGAGGCTGCTGTGATCTAGGAGAGGAGGTGCAACTTGGCTGTGACCACAAGCACAGAAACAAGTTGAGGGCATAATGAGTCCCAGATGGGACGTCATGCTGCCTTCTCTGTGCATTTTAGTGAACTTATTAGTTATGCAGAGGCCCTTAGCAAGGGTTTATGTCTTTTGTAGATTATGGCCTAGAAAAGAAGACAGAATGTGATGTTTTAGGGCCATTTTGGTGTCTGGGCACAATGCCAATCTCAAACAGAAATAAAACACGTAAAGTTCTACCCATTATTCTCTTTAGGTAACAATGCAGTGGACCAGATTTGCTATTAATATAGATTAAAAGTAGGTTTTTAAGTCAGGTTCAATTCCTCTTCCAATTTCCCCTCTGATCTTCTTATACATAACATTTAGTGACCTTTGAAGAGCCCGGGGATGCTTCACAGTGTCTTATTCTTGATGCCTGTTTAAAGGTTTCTATTTCATATTCACAGCTGGCATATGCAAATATAGGTAAAGATTATGATGCCTCCTAAGTAGCATTATGGTCAATAAATTACTCCTTGGGCGAACATGCTATCATTTCAGCCTAGCATGTCTTCAACAAATTGCAAAAGTCTTGTAACAGGGAGCCTGCTGGTACCATCCACACAGATCTGGTTGCACAGATATTCCTTGATTTGGGTGTGATACTTAACCAGAGCGTATCCTGTTGTCAAATAAGCTCTCTCTCTGTTGGTGCCAAAGGGCTCCTATTTCTGAGTGCAGGGAGGGGACATCAAGGAGGACTTCTCTCTGTAGATTTAGAGGAGGATAGAACTGAAGAGAGCCATTCTAATACAGGAGGGAGCACATTTCCATAGAAGAGTGGAGAAGACCTAGTCTGAATTTTGACTCTGCAAATAAGTGGCTGTGTGACCTTGGATAAGTCACATCACTTCTCTGGGCTCCATTTGCCTTTGTAAAATGAGATGGTTATACTGGGGCCAGTAGCTTTCACAAGTGTTTTCATGTAATTGAGCAATGGAATCTTTCCTTCAACTCCATCGTCAGAAGCCCAAGGAAGAGTTGATCCACTTGAAGAGTAGTAGGGAACTTCAAGTCTTCACAGCTCACCCCACCCCTCCTCTTAGCTACTGTGGAAGCAGTTCTAAAATGATTGGGCCAGGGATCTGCAATGCCTTGCATGTTTTCTCACGGGTACTCATCTGAAACAACCCCTGCCCCGTGCCTTAGCCCCCAAATAGTGAATGAGTGGTTTACTCACCAGAAGGGAGCCCATGAGCCCAGGCACTATGCCCTCCTGGTTCACCATCATACACCCAGCACTGGAAAATATTAAGTACTCAGTAAGTGTTTGTGGACTAGCGCAATGACGAAGCAAATAAACATGCAAACAAGCTTCAGAAAGAACTCTCTATATTACTAATCAGTGGAAACTTTTATTATAGTATTTTTACCTAGAGAGAGAGATTTCCCCAAAATTAACATTCAGAAATGTACATGACGACTTCAAACTTGTTCTTCAGTAACCTTGTCCTACTGCCACTGCAGTAACCACAGGTAGGTACCGAGCCTAGGAAGCCGGGCAGGTCTGAATTGAAATGTCCCAGGTCAGACACACCAGATTTTGAAGACTTAGTATGAAACAAACAAAAGTAATGTCAACTAGCTCATTAATACTTTTTATATTGATTACTATTAAAATGGTAATATACTGGGTTAAGTAAAATAAGTTATGAAAATTAATTTCACCTGTTACCTTCTCATTATGTGACTACTAGAAAATTGTGAATTATATATGGGGCTCACACTTTTGTTGGATGGCATTCCCCTAGATGGTGGATTAATTGGATCATTAGTAATTACTCTCTGTATTGTGTTTGAGTTTTGTTTTTTTTTCCTTGTCTGTCCCTAGGCACAGAAGCTGAAGTCCAATGTGTCGGGCAGTACACATCTCTGTCTTTCAGATGTAAGTTATGTTTCTTTTTGGGTCTGCTTGCATATATAGACAGACATAACCTTTGGGCCCTTGGGGAAGGGTATGATACAAGTACTTCAAAGGTTTTCAGATTCAGAGAATATTTAATTCACTCTCCATGTGCATCTGCTCTTTGAGCGAGGTGCAGTGGTTTAGAACCCAGGGTACAAAGTTAGTGTGGGATCCAAGATCTTCATCTGAGTAGTAGGCACCAGTACTAATGTCTTTTCTCCAGTGCCATGAATACACCCTTGGAAAATGATTTTGCACAGAGAAGAAACATAACTGCTCTTCACTCTTCTCCAAATGTTCTCTATCTGCTCTTCCTCTGGCCTCCACGAGGAGGGGTAGATAGGTCAGGTCCCATTACAGTTCACAGTGGAGAGCGTGCAGTTTCATTGCATGCTTATCCTAGTTCATTGACATCGAGTGGGTGCTGCTAATGGAGATGGAGAAGTTAATCTGGCAAAGGGCAGCTGTGCTAGCTGGGGTCTAGAAGCTTGGGTCTGGGTTGGGCTCTGTAACTGATAAGCAGGCTAGCTCCTTGCTCTGACTCCTTGCCTACAAAATCTAGGATTGAACTAGTTGATAAGAAAAAACCACTATGCCTGCTTTGCCTGCCTTTGATGCTATATGGACCATCACTTGAGTGGGCACATGTTCTGAGCTGATACCTGCCTTCTTCCTAGGAGTGAGAGACAGCATTGCTCCTCAGCCAGTGGCACTTAGAGGGACGAAGGTTCCATGTTGTATAACTACAGCGGGACCTGGGGGAGGGGTGCCTGAGCTCTAATATTTTCCCCTGTTTTGGGATTTTAATAATTCAAAATGAAAGAGCAAGCAGTTAAGCATTGGTCAGATTGTGTATCAAAAACATTTGGTTCTTGCCCAAGTTCATGATTCCTTCCCATCAAACCACAAGTCAGTGAACTGAAGTCTTAATTTGGGGTCAGACCACTTAGGTGAGTGGGTCAGCGAGTTGGGAGTTGGGGAGGAAAAGAGGGTGGGTTAAAATATGCTGCGATAGAGTGAACACACACAGTCGTTGATAATGAAAACATTCTTTCTTACAGCGTGATTATGAAAAGGATGGTCTCACTGGTGCTTCCAGCCACATAACCACAAAATCAATGGCGGCCCCTCTAAGCTGTGGTCGGAGCCCACTGCTGGTCCTGGTGATAACCGCCCTGTCTACCCTCTTATCTTTATCTCTGGCAGAAACATCATAGCTGCACTGAAAACACAACATGGACATGTACAAAGACAAAAATCCAAGTTATCTGTTTCCTGTCTTCTTGTATATCTGAAATCCCAGTTTTGAGAGCTCAGTTGAGAAACGGTTCCATCCAACTGGAACTTTTTTTTTTTTTCCTAAGAAAGCTTTTTGTGATCCTTAGGGGCTTCTGTGGAGAACCTGATGCAGTGCCACATTCCACACTGGACAGGCTTTGGGACATGCTGTGTTTTAAAGGAACGGTTTGTAAATCTAGCTGTAAAGCAAACTGGGGCCATGTGTTTCGCGATGATGTTGAGGATGATCTTAACAGTTTTAACGCCGGCCCTTACTAGCTAGAGAAGGCATTTATATTTCTAAAAAGCTCTTCCATCTCTCATGTCACAGTTTGATTTTCAGTAACACAACCTGCAGTTTAACCTGGATGCCAAGTTTTTTGCCACAAAGCAAATTCTCATCCAGAGCAGACTTGTGGGAAGAAGTTTGTTCACCTTTCTGTGTGTTCTAGCGTTTTCCATGCCACCGTTGATGTGCTGTGTAGTTCTGCACTCTGCGACAAAACATAAAACACCCGTCACATTCAAACGTAGTACGAGCCTATTAGTCACAGAGTGAGTGTGAAACTTCACGTACCTCGACCACTGATCTACACGCTCCTAAGCCTTACCTGAGTGAGAAGCCCTTAAACTAACAAGAGTCAAATATAGCCGAGGCATCATTCTAATCCTCTTCACATTTATGAGGTTATATGTAGAAAGAGATTTTACTACTAAATGATTTCCACTATTGGCTTTCTATATTTTGAAAGTAATGATATTGTCTTCATTTTTTACTGATGGTTTAATACAAAATACGTGGAGCTTGTTTTCCTGTCATGAGTAACGTTAGCTCCAATGTTAGCTTCACAAATACAGCTCTTCAAAAGCGGACTCGGAAGAGCCCCGTGCTTTACAGAAAGCTCTATGTCATGTTACTGTGGACAGGCAGGAGGAAACAGAGCAGTCAAGCATTGTCTTTTCTCATTGCTTGAAATGCAGATGTACATACTGTGAGGAACGCAGCAGCCACTTGTAAATGTTCTGCAATGTCTAGTGGGACCTTGGCAGTGCACATAGTCCCATACCTTGGTTCCATGCTGACCAAGGTAACTTTGATTGGGGCAGGAGGCCAGCCATGTTGCCCTTTCTTTGCAGCAGGTCCAGGCCAGCATACACAGTCCTTTCCTAAGGCTTGTCTTCACTCCTGACTCACGGCTTGGCCGCTGTGTAGGGCAGTTTGTTCTGAAGGTCACCAAGCACCTGCTTGCATCTTGTTCTATGTCCTCTGTGACAGAGTGTGACTGACTATTCAAAAAGAAGGAGGAGGAGGTTTGTGGGTCTGGACTCAACACTGGGTTTGATGAGTAGCTTGGCACAGATAAACAGAACAGAAAGGGGCTCTCATCATGAACAGAACAGAAAGGGACCTGACTTTGTTAACTAGCCATCATCTCCTGTTCTTCTCCTTTACACAGATAGACCTGAAAGTGCACTTTTGAAGTCTAGTTTAGATGGTGAGATTTAGAATCGACAGTGATCAAGTACTAGTGGCCGTGTTTCTCCAAAACTGAATACAGACAAGGAGATTCTACCTTAATAGAGTGCCGGGAGCATTAGCTCTCTTCCCTCATTGATAGAGGAGCTGTAGGAGAACACCCATGGTGCACATTTCATACTGATCCCCTTTGCCCGCTGATGTTTGCCTTGTAAGATTAATCGAATTAATGGGGGTGGGGGGAATCTATGAAATCCAAGATAAAAGTATAGTCTTTTAGCTCTACAGTGTTTGAAGTACATTTATATCCAAATGTTAATAAAAACACAAATGTATTATACTCAGTACCGACTTTTTCGACTTCAAAATGTTTTCAAGGGAAATTCATCAAACACCCGACTGTATTTGATTAGTGAAAAGTTCCGTAAAGACTCTTACTTTGAATAAACACATTAAATGTGTCAAAATATTTGGAATGCCAGTCATCTATGAGAGTGTATCTCTTACAGAGCATATTTTGTTTTAATTAAGGTATCTCTATGTATCTACACTGGACTAATTGCATATGGGTCTGATTCTATGTGATCCACTGGAGAAAGCTATTGATTACTTCTGCAGTAAACAGCAGCTCTAATTAGCTTCAGATGACCAAAGAGGAAGTGGGAGTTCTCATGCTAACAAGGACAGCCTTCAGTGAAGAATGCATGGACATGCAACACATAAATTAAATTCCGAAAAGCCTCATCTCTCACCAACAAAGATCTCATTTTCTTCAGAGATAAAAGCATATTCATTACCAAGTCCTCAGCGTGAAAATAAGTTGCTGATTCAAATAAACAGGGAGGAGAGAGATTCTTACAAAAGCAAGCAGAACAAATGTTTCTGCCATTTAGTGTGATCTTAGTTTAAGAGGGACCCTAAAACAGCATCCTTTACCCCAGGACTGCAGCAGACAATCCCTAAATTGGAATTCCTCTTGGTATGCTTAAAAGTCCCTGCATTTGGGGAGCCACCCCAAACTGGGGCTATCTGCTGAGGTTTGGTCCTCTCTCAGGAAGCAAATCATTGTAGTTGATTTCGATGAAACAAAAACAGTAACTTAGGTTCATGCTGACCATGACGCCCAGGTCCAGTCTTGCCATGCTCTATTTATTTCAGAGAGAGGAGAAACAAGGCAATAATGCCAAACCGATTAGAAGCACATTCATCCACTTTGATGTTGAATCACTTTGACCCATATATGTTTGAGTATCTTTTTAATAGAGCACATGAAGGAGGAAGTGCACAATATAGAGAGAATTCAGAATGCCAACTGAATATTTATTTTTCCATATCGGATCTTTTTCCCAAGCCTCTAAGAGAGAAAGAATAAGCTGAAAATTACGTAGGTTATCTTTAATTAAGGATAGCACACTGTATCCAGAGTGTGATAGGATTGTGGCGTCCATTCCATTTTCTTTTAAACGATTCTTTATTCTGTAGTAAAGAAAGAGCCCTCCAAGTGGTGTCTTTGAGTCCATCGAACACGGGACAGGGCTCCTCCAGAGCTGCTGTGGCCTTCGATTTGGTCTGTATCGAGACCGTGGCTATCTCATGTGTAAGCCGAGGGTGGGATGCTTCCAGCTATAGCCTCTCTCCCTCATGCCTCCTTGTCTCTAAATCAGACGCTCCCAAACACTCCATCTGCTGAATTAGAAAAGTGGGAGAACAGAAGCATTTTTGAGTCAGTGTAAAGTGTTTCGGAAAAGAGATGTAAGAGCAGTGGGAGTTTATATAATTAGCAAATTCTTTTCTTGGAATCCAGCATAAATGTATTTCTGTTGTTATTATTTACAAAATAGTGGCCTCGGAGGAGCTGTCTTTTGTAAAATAAGTTTTCATTCATGTAGTTAAACATGCACAACTTACTCGAGTCGATAAACTGCGGGCCAGAAGAGGGCTGCTTACATGACTCCAGTAAGTCTCTCCGGGCCCATCTTGATCTCCTGGATTCATACCCCCCATGATCTTTGATGCTCTTCTGCTCTCTGATAAAAACAAGTGAGATCATGTGAGACCCATCTTCTCAAGGAAGACCTAAAAGCAATGACAACAGACGGGAGTGAATTACCACTGGCCCGGGCACAGAGACAGCAGAAAGGCCCCTTTGCAATGAGCTTCGAGAGTTTGAAGAAAAGAAGCAAAATCAAGGTGCCGCCCTAGGCCACCCACCATGGCGAATAGATCGAGCAGTCTGCTGGTGTTCATGACCAAGCTGAAGAGGAAACTCCCACCAAAACAGCCAGAGTTCCTTGGATTAGGCAGCAGCTCCTTTTTAGAAAGGAAGCCAGAATTAATGTCGGAATGATGAAGGAGGGAATGTCTTGTTAGAAATTCTAAAATGAAACAGCTGGGGATCTGGTTGGAAGCCCTTAGAAGCTACAGTTCTCTTATTCCTAAGATAGGTATCTCGTGTGTGTAGCTGACATGTCTTGACTTTGACAAGCAACCACTTAAGTCTGTTGTCTAGAATTCTTTGTGAGGACTGTACTTCCAGAAAATATTCTCACTGCAGAGGCCTTAAAGCTGTGGTTTTTGTCACTGTCTTTGTTCTGGGATTATTCTGTACGGTGTTTCATTTCACAGGGATGGTTGACTTCGGGTATTGACTGATTCAATTCTCTTTTAAATTGATTATTAATGCCTCCCCCCACTCCCCTTCTTTCTTAATCGCCTACGTATTTAACAGGGTCCCTTCCCATCAGTTCTTCATCCAATAAAATCAGGTTATTGGGAAAGCCATGATGTATTTTCCTATGTTTTTCTATGCCAAAATACATCATGACTTTCCCTACGACCCAATAAATGTAGTCTGACCCAAATTAATTCTTATTCCATCAGATGCTTGGTTTTGGAAGACAGAGCCAGATGATCTGAAGAGGATGCTAAGCCCCAAGGAGGAAGTTAATCTACCCAACCCTCCCTGAGCGTCCTCTTCCTAGCTTTGGAGTTGTCTTGTCTGCCCCAGTCCCACCAGGCGCCCCTTTGCTGTTCCCGGTGCTCTCTGATGAGCTGCCCCTCCCTCCCAGAGACCACACTGGGGTGGCTGTTCAGCGACATGTGCCACCTGCACTCTGATTGTTCTGAGACCCAGCCCAGAGGGGTGGGGAAGGCACACAAACCCTATTCCAATAAACTGCCTGCAGAGAACCACAGCCTGCTAATAGTCATCGAGGCCTCAGCCCCCTAAGGTCTCCAAGCTCATTTGACCAGCACAGCTGCGACTTCGGCTGTCTGCCTCTGGCAGGTGCCAATATCAGCATCTTGTCCCACTGCCATGGGGAGTTTATTTTTGCTCAAGGGCAGCTGCCAAATCCAGCACCAGCACCAATAGAAGGGTTCCTCTGATTTTCTTCTCTTCTCTCAGGCTCGGCTTACTTATCAATCCCCGCTCGTGTTTTCTAGAAAATGCCAGGAGACTGGCCAAGATCGTCAGCCTCTTCTTTTTTTTTTTTTTTTTTTTTTTCTTTTGAGAGGTTTTCACTATAGGGCGCGTGCGCTCGCCCGACAGACAGAGAGAGACATAGAGACAGAAAGTGAGAAATCACCCCCCCCCCAGGGGGGATAGCCACGCCGCAATCCCTTCTCCTCCATTCTCCTCTCGGGATCTTGGGCACTCACGCACATGCGCCCAGCGTGAGTTTTAAGCCGCTGGGTCCGGGACGCGAACCGCAGTTGACTACGTGGGAGTCCAGCAACATAGCCATTACGCTAACTGCTGGTTCCCATCAGCCTCTTCTTTTGTTCTGACATCCCTTCTTGCTCACCCAGGCTTTCCTAGAAGAAAGTATGACCCATACAAGGTACGAAAACACCACTGAGTGAATGAGAGACTTCGGGACACGGGACGGATTCATCCTGTCAGACAGTAGCAGGAACTGGCCCTTTGCCTTGGCTTCCTGGCATTGAGCTGTATTGATGCTGCATGTGTCCTCCTGAGATTAGGGAGGGTGACCTGGGAGAAAGGTCCTGAAAAACCTTTTGGATCAAAGCAACTGTAAATCTGCCCCTTGTGCTCCCCCTGCTGAGAGAAGAGTAACTAGGCCTAGTCCCAGGAGGAGCTGACCATGACCAGATAGTCCCAGAGGCTCACCTCATCTGCCAGAAAGGCTAGGACCCAGAATGGGGCAATGTGTGGGAAATCAGCCAGTGAATCTGCTGAAATGTTAATCTGTCTCAAGCGTGGGATGCTGGCAAGACAAATGAACCACTTTACCAGCCCTAGCCCAATCCCAGGGCTGGCAGCCTGTCCGTCAGCATCCTGAGACGTGAAGTCAGATGCCCATCAGTTCAGCACACTCACTGCACCAGGACCGTGCCCGAGTGAGCCAACATTCGGAGCTGTAGCCTCCCCTCCAGTAACTCCAGAATATAGGGCCCTCTGACCCAGTGGAGGGAAACCCTCCTTTTTTGGATTGGCAGGATCGCTTGGTGTGACTCCTTCAGAAACTCTCAAGTCTCCTTATAAATAGTCCATAGGTTTTCAGACCCTGTCTCCAAGAGGTAAGCCCCAATATACGTGCAGTCAGCAGCAATGTCAGCTCACCTGGAACGGAGAAGGCAAGTGCCCTCACTCAACCTGAGCCTGAAAGGCCACCAAGGTCTCCTCTGGGCCTCCGAGGGCCATGAGCTCAGCCAGACAGACAGTGGAGGGGTCAGAGCTGCCAGGTGCCTGCCACGGTGCAGGTGGGCATTAGAGGACCAGAGCAGCTTTAGCTGAGGAAGCAAACAGTCGACAGTGTTCATTCGAAGGAGCAAAACTTTGTGCATGCCAACCCTGCTGCACGCTAAACATAATGGAGGTCGTGCAGAATAGAGGGAAGTAGGGCGCAGAATAGGGAAAGGCGGTGGATGCTGTGGGTATAGAAATCCTGGGGCTGTTAGAAATCAGTAAAGGTGGTCACCAGGGGCCAGGCTGGGCAACGGCTGCAGGTGCAGGTGAGGGGACCTGGGGCCTTCTCAGTGCACTGTCCTGTAAGGCTCCATCGGGCACGTGCAGGCTCGCTCGCTCTCTTTCTCTGTCCAAACTGCTGCAGGGCTGTAGGATTCCGTATTATCTTCCTGGCATACAAAGCATACTTGATCTGGAATTTGGGTTCTTATTTTTTAGTTTTAGCTCAAGGCATTTCTGAAATGTGGGGGGAAAAAAAGAAAGGAAGCTGTCGAACCAAATCACAGATTGCCCTGCCGTATTTGGCTGGGATCTTACTGTAATCAGACATTTCTGATGTGCTTTTCTGGATTCAGAAATAGCTGATTGTCCTCAGAGAGTTGAAAAAAAAAAATAACTTCAGAAACCTGAAATCCAGGGCCTTACAGTTCTCCTAATTATCTGTTTTCTTCTGCTCCCTTCTTTCACCCAAGGGAGTGGGGAAACACTTTTCACCACAGAGTTTGCTTTAAAGAGTTTTCCCATTTTGTGCGCATTATCCCTTGATATTGAAATTATTTTCTCTGTTTACTCCAACTCCTGCTGAGAAGCTGTGTGAGATTTAGGATGTGGGATTTTTTCTTGTACTCTTTTCGATGGTGTTGCATTTTTTACTCTGAACCCGAGGGTATGTCTCAGTTTATGTTCATTCTATTTCGTGCAGGCTAACCGTACAGGTAGACTAGAAAGGCGGCTTCTGGTTTTTAGGATATTTTTAGAATTCTGTCCTGAGCAAGAAGTTCAGATACCCAGTCTCTTTGGAGCTGGAGTGAAGCGTAAAATGAACTTCACAACGTTCCTTCAGATCTCCATGGTGTATTGTGTGTTTACTGAGTCTTCAGTTGTAGAAGATATATTTCTCTCACCATCCTGAGTATCTGCTTCCCCGAGGACACCTGTACATTCTCCTGGGGTCACCCCCATGCGGCTCCCTTGCAAAGCTGTTTTGCGACCTGCGTTACTGCCAACACCCATGGAAGAACACCTACATGTAGAAGTACAAGTTTTGCTGTTTGGACTCTGGAAGTGGTTTTGTGATGTTTGACTTTTCTGTTAGCCTATTGCTCAAGCACTACCGAATGTACGTAATCCCTTTGGCCATTCTCCCATCCCAGAATATCCTAATAAACATTGTTTTCTTTTTTTAAAAAAAAAAAAAAAACAAAAACAAAAACTAAAACTAATATTGTGGTGTCCTTTTCTTTTATGATAATTCATTGGGAACATAAGCACGATATCTACAAATGGATAGTTATCCCCAGTGTCGCGATATTGGGGTCTTTGGGCAGCAGACCACAAAGACTGAGTGGCTGACACATAAACTCTTCGATCGGGACACTGTTGTCGTTTAGGTACTAGATCATTCATTGTTGGGGGGGGGGGGGTTGTCGAGTCCTATATACTGTGCTGTCAATATTTAGCAAAATCTCTGGGTGGCCCCAGTTGCCAGTTATAACCAAACATATCTTTAGTTGCCAGGTGCCTCCTGGACAGGGGCAAAGTCACCTCGGGTTAAGAGCCACTGTTTGAGACCCAACATAACAGATCACTCATGAGTACCAAAGGGAACAAGGTTGTAGTGTAGAAGCATGTTTTATGTCCTCAAAATACAATTTCATGGGGCCAGTAGGTGGTGTGGTGGTTAAGGCACTGGACTTTTACATAGCTGACCATGGTTCAAGTCCTGGTCCTGGTGACTTGCTTTCTCACTTCCTCTATCTTTCTCCCTCTGTCTCTGTCTCTCTCTGGTGAGTTCATGTGCCCTATAACAAATTTAAAAAACAATGGTAATAATTTTTTTGGGGGGAGGGGTTTTTGCTATAGGGCGCATGCACTCTCCAAAAAGATAGAGACAGAGACAGAAAGTGAGAAATCACCCCCCCAGGGGGGATGGCCACGCCACAATCCCTTCTCCTCCATTCTCCTCTTGGGATCTTGGGCATGCATGCACATGCGCCCGGCATGAATTTAAACCACCACGGTTGACTACATGGGAGTTCAGCAACATAGCCATTATGCCAACTGCTGGTCCTGATAATAAAAATTAAATAATTCTTCAAAAATGTGATTTCATGAATAGAGGACAGAGTTGATGGGTTCTCTAGTTATCATATTTGTATTGAATGATTTGTATAGGCTTACAAATACTATTTTGATAAAAGATAGAGACAGAA
Source organism: Tupaia tana (assembly GCA_026018925.1). Taxonomy (NCBI): domain Eukaryota; kingdom Metazoa; phylum Chordata; class Mammalia; order Scandentia; family Tupaiidae; genus Tupaia; species Tupaia tana. Next base: position 26,597,952 of record JAKSZU010000010.1, on the reverse strand, counting down.
TGGGGTGTTTTGTTTGTTTGTTTTTGTTTGTTTGTTTTTATTTCCAGCATTGAGCTTAGTGCCTGGCCAAGAAGAATCACTTAACATTGCATGAGGCCAGATTTTATCACCCTAAATTAGGCCATGATGGTAGCTGCTCCAACGAGGACTCCATCACGTCCCTGAGGTTATCATTTCTGGCATCCATATCACCACCAGGACTTTTTAAAGCAAAATATTGAAACAAAAGAACAGAGTCATTAGCTTCACCATTGTTGTTTGCTTTAGTATGCCACTCACAGTTCCCGAACAACAAGAAGACCTTGCTTGCTCGGTGTAAGACAGGCCTGCCTTTCACTTGGGATTCTGCAGGACATATTTCTGTTCGCTGTGAGTTTTCATTCAGGTGGGCTACCTTACTGCCTTGTTGTCTGCCTTCAAATATCCACATTTAGAATGATCTTGGTTCGACTACACAGAATTCCTTTCCTTTCCCTTCCCTCCCATTCCCTCCACTTCCCTTGGATAAAAAGTCTGTGAACTTTTGGACCTGGGAGGGCCTGGTGTTTTGATGGTGTAACAGAAGTCCAGGTCTCGGTAGCTCACCTGGCTCTGGGCCCTGGGCTTCTCTCAGCAGCCTCTGCAGAAAGCTCCAAGTTCCTCAGTAAAAAAATGAGCCCCTGCTGTGTCAGCACAAGCAGGACTGCTCCCCCACCCCCAGCTCCCCACCCCCACTCAGGACCACGACAGCCCCCGCCTCATCGAGCAGAAACACAGAGGGAGCAGCTGCAGTGGCCTTCTGGGAACCTTGAGGGTCCTCCCGCACTGCGGGTTCATATTCTAGTCATCTTCTGAATACAACCAAATCCCCAGGATGCAGGTGATAGAAATTTTAGGAGCCTGAACAAGAAATGACTAATAAAACCCTGAGAGAAATGCCAAGAAAGTGAATAAAATCTGTGACAGAAACAAGATACAAGACTGCTTGTGTTTGGTGATATAAATAAAGCATAAACGAAAACACAGTGATGTGAAAGATATGAGCGGGAGTATCCATAAAAGTCACATAAACTGGCAGTGCTGGCTGCACTGATGGGTTTTATCCTCATGAAGATTTCTCTTATCCAGGCTGGTAGACAAAGAACTCACCATGTTTAAAAGATAAGTTGTGCCTTTGGCCTGAGAATACTTTGGGTGGATATATGAGAATCGGGATGATCTGTTCAGAAAATTATTGGACAATATGTATCATAATTTAAAATCCACATCCCCTTTGAGCTGATAATTCCATCGTGATGAATTTTCTCTGCATTGTTACACAGCGTGCTGTGATTCATACAGAAGTCTTTTCATTACAGAATCATTTGCAATGGCAAACTACTTGCAACAACTTAAATGTCCCTCAACAGTAAATTGGTTAAAGAACCGATGAAGAGGGCCAGCCTGTGGTGTGGTGGTTTAGGTGACTGGATCCCATGTGATCACTGCAAACTTCAAGTTCGGAACCTGTAGCTTGAGAAATGTGCCAGGCATGTATTTTTCACGTGCCCACAAATCCCAAAAAGGGAAAAAGGAGAAGAGATTGTGGCATGACTATTCCCTGTAGGGGGTGCTTTCTCACTTTGCCTCTCTCACCTTCTCTCTTTCTCTTTGTCTCTCTCCAGTGAGGGCACATGCCCTTTGGCAAAATTAAAAAAAAAAAAAAAAAAAGAAGAAGAAGAAGAAGTAGACGTACAGCTACTTAAACCCAAAGTAGTCTGTAGTGTATTCAATGAAAAGGCAAGATACAGGACAAGAAAAACTATAGTCCTACATGTAGACAGCTCAGAAAGACAAGTGATATGGGACCAGCAGTTAGTGTAATGGCTATGTCGCTGGATTCCCATGTAGTCAACAGCGGTTTGAGTCCTGGACCCGGTGGCTTAAACTCACGCCAGGCGCATGTGTGTGCGTGCGGGAATGGAGGAGAAGGGATTGTGGCATGGCCATCCTCCCTTGGGGGTGATTTCTCACTTCCTGTCTCTCTGTCTCTGTCTTTCTGGTGAGCGCACGCGCCCTATAGCAAAAACCTCTCAAAGAAAAAGAAAGAAAGACAAGTGATAGATTGATAAAGAAGGGTAGAGAGGACAGAGATATATGACAGATATAAAGATGGGTAAATAGTAGCTACATGATAGATACAAGATAAATAGAGATGACAGATATAGATGAAAGACAAATAGATGATAGAATAGAGGATAGATGGTAAGATAGACAATAGGTGTTAGATATATAGAGAGAGATATTAGAATGATAGAGGAATTGATGATAGTTACATGGTAATGAGGTAGGTGATAGAAATAAATAGATAAATGTAAGTGGTAGATATTATCAATAGATGATGAATAGATAGTAGATGACAGATACATAGATAAAGATGATGTAAATGGATAGACACAGATCATAGGTAAAACAGATACTGATAGATGATAAATAGATGGATAGATAGTATAGATAGATGATTGCTAGACATCCGTAGATGACTGTCCCCTGGATACACAGTTTTTACTGTGTCCTATATTATCTTTACCAATTGTTTCTAGAGAACAAAACGTAAAGGAAGTGCAAGCTCTGCGACTTCTAGAAGTCAGCTCAGATTCTGAGTGTGACTTTATGGAGGCAGTCCTGGCTCAGATTGCTGCCAGGGCTCGAGTTCCTCCCTGCAGCCAGCAGAGCTCTGCACAGCCCAAGAGGCAGTGAGTGGCCACCTCCACCAGAACCTCCTGCAAGATTAATTGCACCAATTTGGGGAAGAGGCACCTTCCAGGCACCTACTGTGCCCTGTGTGCATAGAAGGGTTTTTAAATAATTCCTCACACTGTGGTCGACAACATGGGGTGAGTCATCTTCACACAGGGCCTTCCCAGCCCAAGGGAAGGCTGGGTCAGCTCTTCCAAGAATGGACCTTCTCTGCCTACCGTGCCCTCCAAAGACTCATAATAATAAGGGCTGTGGCTTTATCGGAGGCTTACCACACCAAGCTCGGGGATAGATGGGTCCTCACAGCAACTCTGAATGGAGTTAATTTCATTTTGCAACTGAGGAGACTGAGGTTCAGAGAGGGCAAGTAAATAATACCTAGCCACACAGCCAGGGCCAGACTCGGATTCTGTTTTCTGATGCCAACACCCATCTGAATTTTTCTACTCCACTCTCAGGCCTTGTGGGGAGGAACTCTGGTCTCCTGGCTTGTCAAGCAGGAAAGCTCTCCGGCACACCCACATTCCCACTTCCCCACCACGTTTCCTTCCACCCACACTCGGGCCATGTTCTGAGAGCAACCCAAATCAGCATATTGCGGCAAGAGCTGTCTTCAAAAGATAATTAGATTACCTCCCTTGCCTTAAGGAAAAGAACAGCAGATTTAAAAAGAAATATGACAAGCCATCTGAGTGCCAGGACTGCTCCCCTGAGAGTCACACTTCCATTTCAGTCCCTCATTCCAGACATGAAACCAATTAAAGTAGTTGCAACGTACACAGTTAACACCAAGTGACAAAGCCTGCCTAAGTGTTTTAAAGATCTCATTTACCCACAGACTGCCCTGAAAAACAGCTGGCCTGCTCCAATACAACTTCGGAGGTGTTTGACCCAGCCCTGACTTTTTAGGGGGCCCAGTGCCACCCCTTTGCTTCTTCCCTGTTCAGCATGAGGACAACAGACAGGCAAGTGTTCTAGGACAGGCTTGGATCTCTGACCCTGGCAGAGTGGCTCAGGAAAATCTGCCAGTCCTGCCCTGATTTTGACCTCTTCCATTTGTGCCTCACACCTAGACAACTTGGGGACAAGAGAGAGCATGATGGCTTAGACATTCCACACCTTTAGGACTCCCACCAAACAGCTCGCTATGGTTTGGCTGTGTCCCCTCAAAAGTCCATGGGTTGGTATTAACTGGGTGGGAACTTAATCCAATTGTAATATAAAGACATGGGGAAGGCAATTAGATTTAGATAAGGTCATCAGGTCTGGGTGGAGCTCCATGAGCGAATCTCCCTGGCTTCATAGAAGAGGAAGTGAGAGCAGGCAGGGACACACAGACGGGGACATAAGCTCCTGCCCCATCACATGTGATGCCCTGGCCTGCTTCAGAACTCTGCAAAGAGCTCCCACTAGCAAGGAAACCCTCGCCAGATGTGGCCTCTTCACCTTGGACCTCCAAAACCATAAGCTCAGTAACCCTTTATTTTTTATAAATTACCCAGTCTATAATGTTCTATTATTAGCCATAGAAAAATGGACTAAAACACAGCAGAAGCACTTTCCTCATCTTACTATCTCAGGATCGGAGCAGCTCTCTTTGAAGAGGGCAGACCGAGGTCGATAATAAAAGGTGGGTTTTGTTCCTTGATTTGCTAGGATTTCAATTCCTTGAAAATGAGAAAAAAGATCTTCCAAAAATGTTATGCAAACTGTGAATAAAATGCAAACCAGGCAAGAAGGAAAAGATCACCCCTGTGATATGTGGTTCTCATCTAGGCTTGCTTCCCCTTCCAGCCGTCTGCAAGTTCATCCCTGCCTCCACCCACTGTCACATGAATAACTAGTAGCAGAACAGGAAAGCAACCTTACTCTGTTACAACGCTGGTTTGTGTCCATTCTCCCAAAACATTTCTGTCACAGGACAATCTGCCAGACACTCAGACAACTTATCTTTAAACTGGGAGTGCTTTATAGTTTGCAAAGCCCTCACACCCATGTCCTCCCTAGATGTTCGCACTGGTGGGTGGGAAGCTAGTTGATCATCCTCACTCTATGGATGCAGAGAGACCTGGACTGCCTCTGTCTGGTCAGTAGCATAGGAGACCCTGCAATTTAGCAGCTTAGCGTCTGCTATGCAGCCTCTTCAGAGTGATCTCCTTTAGCTTCCTATACACTTTTTCTGGCACCTTCCTACTCGTGAGGGAATTATGAACTATTTAAATGTATTATCTGCTTTTGCCAAGCATACCTATACACTCTCTTTTTTTATACACTGAGTTTTTAAAGGCAATTTTCCCAGGGTGTTAAGTAGTCTTTGAATAACTCCTGCTGTCACTCGGGACAGCCAACTCCAGGTCCATAGCATGGGACTGCCAGGGAGCGCGGTGTGCTGTTCATGTCCTTACCAGCCTCAGCCCAGGATGAATCTGCGATTGGAAATGAGGGATGGGATGGTGGCTTCCTTGCTGCACACGAAAATACCTCAAGGTCACAAACCAAGGTTTGGTGCCCAGACAGCAAGGGGTGCCAGTGCTGCCTCCTGGTGGACCCATTACCTCCAGGTAGAGGTGAGCAAGGGGCCCTCACATCCAGCTTTGCAGAACCAGCCCAGAGCCTGCAAAGCCTGGATTGCACAGGCACTGCGTGGGACCTCCAGATATGCCCCAGTCCACACCATCAAGGCCTTTTCTGTTCGTGTCTCTGCCTGGTCTCTGTATCTTTGCAATATCTTTGCAATGGAGTCCAAGACATTTCCTGAGTGCTCCTCCTTTCACCAAGTCACTCGTCTAAGTAGCACTGAAGATCTTGGGGACGTGCACAGCAGCCCTCGTCTGCAGGCGTTACTACCTCTAGCTTGCCCATGAGGAAACACACTTAGAGATTAAGTAACGTGATGCAGTGCCACGGGTCAGCAGGGTTCCCAGAATTTGAACCCAGGCAGCCTGATCCGGAAGTCTGCATTGCAACCTCAGCGTTATCCCTCCACAGCCTGACTCCAGAAGAGGCTTCCTGCAAATTACATTATTTTTCAAAGCCACAAAGGGATTAGATCTTTAAGAAAACCAGAGGCTTTACATTGATAAACCCACAGTACTATGAATAACCAATGTGTATATTTGAATTTTTTTTTCTTAATTTGGGATTTAGTGAAAGTGAAACCAGACTACCCTTTAGGCATTCATTTCATTGGCAACATTTTAATGAGTTCTGACTCCAGCCTCGGCCTGCACATCTTCGCACACAGCTCGCTGTCCTGGAAGGGACAATCCCTGTCTCTCTGTCCCTTTCTTGCTGTCCTGTCCCCTTTGGAGGGCTCGTTCATCTCAAGGCCCCGCTTCAGCTGCCATCTGAACAGGCGAGTCTGTGCTGCCTTCGTGTGACTGCACTCATCTCTCGGTGTTTCCAGGTTTCCCGAGAACCTGTCACCTCCTCAAACCAGCCTGCCCCGACAGGCAGCATTGCCCTCACATGCACGCAGCCACCCTCAGCTTTCCTAACGCGTATGGCCTGCTCTGCCAGCGAGTGCGAACACGGCAGGGGGATATCGTGCAGGACAACAGAGAACAGGTTTGTTGTTCTCACTGAGCTTACCCAGCAGTGGGAGGGGCATTTATGATCATCGGTAAATAATAAAAGAACGGAGGGCGACTAGTGCTGTCAGTTTCCTCGCCTGTAAACTAAGGATGTAAACGGCACCTGTGCTGCTGGGTGAGCCTGAGGGCGAGGTGAGAGAGCAGGCGGGGTGCGCTCCGTGTGGGCACCTGGACCTGTACTCTATGAGCTGTGGAAGGTGGTCTTAGGGGTAAGTAATAGGGTGCTGTGAGGAGAGGGACTGGGAGGTGGCTTGAGTGGAGGCGGCCAGAGAGGCTCTCTGAGGAGGTGTTGGGATATGAAACCTAAATGCGGAGAAGGTGCCGGGGTGGGGAGAGAGCTCTCCAGGCAGGAACGGTGGTGAGAAGGGGCTTGGCGTATTGAGAAAAAAGCCAGTCCAGCCAACGCAGCGGGCACAGAGCGCCCAGGGAGAGAGACAGGACGGGCTGGAGAGAAAGCAGGGCTCGGTCTCCAGGAGACAGTGCCACACCTTAGGCAGAAAGCACACCATTCCCACATGGCAGGCAAGGAGGCCGGGCGGACAATGGGGCTGGGGCAATGGCCCGTGTGAAAGAAGGTGGGCTCATTCTGGGGTGCTCACATAGGGGTCACCTCAGTGGGAGGAGGTGGGGGTAGAGCTGACGGGGGCTCGTGATGCCTGGAGGTGGAGGGTCTACAAGAGTATGTCCCAGGTGGGGTTTAAGCCGTGAGGTGCACAGTGGCCCCTTGGCAGAGGAGAGGGACACTGAGGGAGCAGCCGTTTCCTGGAGGATGGAGAGAAAGAGGTCTCCACTTCTCCAGTAAGTTAGGGGTACCTGTGAACCCCCAGCCACCAGCCTCAAACTCCAACATTCACACTGACTCGGTCATGTGGGATCCAGTTACCTTACCCTTCATATTACCTGCTGGCCCAACACTTCTTTTATTTTTTGTTTTTTGTTTTTTTTTTTTTACTATAAGATACATGCGTTCAGCAGAGAGAGAAAGTAAGAAATCACCATCTGAGGGGGATGGCCATGCTGCAATCCCTTCTCCCCCATTCTCCCCTGGGGATTTTGAGCACGCAAGCACACATGCCCAGGGTGATTTTCAAGTCACCAGGTCTGGGACTCAAACCATGGTTGGCCCTGTGGGAATCCAGTGCCTTATCCACCGAGCCATCTGCTGCCTCCCCCAACAGCTGGTCTTTATATATGAGATCAAGGTTCTTTTGGGTTATAATGCCTTATAAACCCTCATCTACCTACTGTATTTGGAGAGGCTGAAATCTTCAAGTGATCGCCAAGTCCCTGCTACCATATACCAAGATCTTTTGTGATAAGTTTCTATCCTAGTCATTCTTCTGCATGTTTACCCTGGCATTTGAATGACATTGTTCCAGCACTTTAGAGAAAAGAGCCATTTCTGTGTCTACTCACATCCTGTCACTTCATCGTCATTGTATAAGAGTTCATTAACATTCCCTTAATTTGTTGTGAAGAGTTAAAAGCCTTTCAAATCCAGTCAAACCCCAAAACTAGTTTATTTGCTTTTTATGATGATTGAAATGATGTGCACTGTAAATAACCTTATGTTCAACACTCAGCCATATTAATTCCACTCGACTTCATGACTTAAGGTCAAATACGTTCATCAAAGCTGCCGTCATTAGTGCCGTTTCCTTTTCTATTAAGCGATTATGATCACTTACTATTAATGAGTCATGAAGTTTTAATAAATTTTTGCTGGTGTGAAATTGCAAAACAGTAATTATGACATATATTGTACGGATGGCTTGTTCCACAATGTAAATTTGGTTTAGTGTTGGTAAAAATACAAAAGAACGGCAAATAATTAATTAGTTCCTGCTACAGAACCGAAAGAAGCCTGCACCATGAAATAAATGAATAAAAAGTGAAGAGCCTTTTGTTGATATTAGGGAACTGTCAAATAGTGAGATCTGGGTATTCAAAAAAGACCTGATCTCTCAAAAATGACATTCTGACTTAAGCCAGAGGAGAAATAATTTGCAAGAAGGTTTTGGGTAGAAGTTAATTTTTCTGGCATGGGACTGATTGCATGACAGCATGGGAAAAGAGGGGGCTTTGAAAGAAAGTTCAATGTTGATGGCAGATGGATTGATAGGAAGGAATGGCACCAAAGTACTGGCTCAAGGCTGAGAGAGACCCTGAGAGCCCGGGATAGGTTCTAGCACTCACACTGGGGACTTCTGCAGGACACTTACGAATCCCTAGGGGATCATGTTAAAATTCATATTCCTGGGCCTTGCTTCCCAAAATCTTTATTCTGTAGGTCTGGAATAGGGCCCAGGTGTTCTTATATACACAGGACTATTCTGATACAAGTGGTCTCTGGTTCATGCTTTTAGAAATAATAATCTAGAAGCCCCAAAACACAATTCCACAAAGCTATATAGCTCACTAAGCAAACACGTGGCAGGTCCCATATAAACATACAAGATGGTAAATTTTTTTCTTTCTTTCTTTCTTTCTTTCTTTCTTTCTTTCTTTCTTTCTTTCTTTCTTTTGGAAAAAGATTTCTTTTTGCTATAGGATACATGCAGGTTCTGGAGAGACAGAAAGTGGGAAATCACTCCCCAGGGGTATGGCCACACTGCAGTCCCTTCTCCTCCGTTCTGATCTTGGGGTCTTGGGCATGCATGCACATGTGCCTGGCATGAGTCTTAAGCTGCTGGGTCCAGGACTTGAACTACAGTCGATTACATGGGAGTCCAGCAACGTAACCATTACACCATCTGCTGGTCTCAAGATTGTAAATTTTCTACTTAGGTTTACAGTAGAAAAAGGTATGTTACTGCATTTCTAACAGAAATATCTGAGTCTGGAGGGTTTATAAAGAAATACAGGTTTATTGACTGACAGTTCTGATCATGTGGAAGGTCTGACGACATCATAAAATGGTGGGACTTTGAGCAGAACAGAGCATGGTCTATATACACGTGGCCTCTGCCTGCCTCATGGCCTTTTCTTATAAACACACCAGGACAGAACTATAGGGGCCCTCCCCTGACTTCCCTGATCACTGATCTCCTCCCAAAAGTTCCACCTTCTGGTACCATAATGGGCTCAGCTTTTCATGTTCTTAATTTCATTACTATGGCTCACTCCATGAATCTGGAGCCGGGAGGGATGCATTCAAACATGGCAACATGTTGGGACCAGCAGTTAACATAACAGCTATGTCGCTGAACTCCCATGTAGTCGACCGCAGTTCGAGTCTTGGACCCGGTGGCTTAAACTCACACTGGGCGCGTGTGCGTGCGTGCCCAAGATCCTGAGAGGAGAATGGAGAAGGGATTGCGGTGTGACCATCCCCCCTGGGGGGTGATTTCTCGCTTTCTATCTCTGTCTCTCTCTTTCTGGAGAGTACACATGCCCTATAGCAAAAACCTCTCCAAAAACAGAAAAAAAAAACAAAAAACCAAAACATGGCAACATGTACGTAACTAATAACTATATCATCCTCTAAGAATTCCTGAACACTTATTTATAATGCACCAAGCACAGAGTTGATTATTTTATATGCACCGTAGGATCTGGCCTCACTATGATCCCATTTTACAGATGTGGAAATTGATTCACAGAAAAATGAACTCAGCCAACATCACACAGCCAGCAAGTGGCAATGCCAAGCAGGAAGCAAGCTCTGTGGGGCAGGCATTAGGTGGTGAGTGGACGTGTCAGGGAGGGAAGAACACAAGCAGAGGACTGACCAATGTTTCAGGTCACAGCCGTGTGTAGCAGTCGTTGGGGCAGAGCCAGGCTAGCCCTTTGAGAGGCAATGCCAGTTGTCCAGGCCAGTGCTGTTCAGACTGGCCCCCAAAGCCCTGGAGGCTATGAGGTATGTCCCACTGTCAGTGCTAAGGTCAGGGGTTAGTTAGGGTCCCTCCTCCTGTCCCCCCCCCCCCCGACTCTGCACCCTCCATTCTCATTTACATATCAGCTATAGGAGAATGTTGTCATGGTGCAAAATGCCTGAAAAGTCTCTGACTTAGATCAAGCGAGAAAAAGGACAAAGGTTAACGTGCAAGCTCAGAGGCACTTCCAGAATGGGATCAGGTGTGGGCAGTGAGGTTAAGTTGGATGTCTGGCCAGGGTCTGGTAAGAAAGTCCACCTGGATCCAGCTCAGGAGACAAGTTGACGGTTGCAGGGGCAGGGGGGACTAACAGACGGTAATGGCTACATCGCTACATCGGTAATTGACTCCCATGTAGTCAACCTCGGTTCGAGTCCCAGGCCTGGCAGCTTAAAACTCACACCAAGCGAGTGTGTGTGCTCAAGATCCTGAGAGGAGAAGAGAGGAGAAGGGATTGCGGTGTGGCCATCCCCCGGGGAGTGAGTTCTCACTTTTTATCTCTCTGTCGCTCTGGTGAGCGCATGTGCCCTCCAGTAAAAATCTCTCTCTCTCTCTCAAAAGAAAAAAGAGTGGGGGGGTGTATGTGGAAGATTCAAGATTTATTTTGGAATCACCTGTAGCCAGGTGTTCTAGAAGGCAATGTTGTTGCCTTGTTCTAGAAGTCGATCAGTTGGAGTGAGGCTGACAAGGACTTGGACGCCAGCTCTGTGCCGAGTACTGTACCGGGGTGACACACGCCTATTTCCAGCCCTGGGAAGTCTGGGCTGCTGCCATGCCCACCTGGCAGAGAAATTTCACTAAGCTCTGGTGCCACCATCAACAGCTCACTGAGCCCTACCACCTGCCAGACACCAGCAAAGCACTTTAAACACTGTCTCGTTTACTCCTCTGGACCACGCACAAGGAAGGCACAGTGATGCTCCCATTTTACAGATGAGGCTAATAAACCCTTCTCACTCCTAAGTGAGCTTGTTAGAAAGTGAGATTTTGCTGTGACAATGCTCAGTGAATGAATGTAAATTAATTAATTAAAAAATAAGAAATAAAAAAAAAGTGAGATTCCAAACGCTTGTGTTATTTCCTCTCCATCCATGATAACATAGACAGGACCAGAAACTGTCTTAAGAATTAAATAACGAAAAGAAAAGCGGCCGCAGTTACACAGGGCAACCTGAGCAGATGGGCCCTGCCAGTTATGCTAATTTACAGCAACACAGCTGGGCTGTTCAAACACTTGTCAAAGCCTGCCCTGGCGTGGGCTCACCCCTCTTGCAAGGAGAGGCAGGTTGTCTAAACACAAGAAGAGATGAAAAGAGTCCAAAAAGGCAAGCTAAAAGGTAAAGAATATAAAATCTGGCCAAAAAAAAAGAAGAAAGAAAAGTCATTTTTTACCTTCCAAATGCCTTATTACTCTGAGTAACCTAAGGAAAGTTTTATTTCTCCTTAACCTTTGTATATGTTTGTGTGAAGCTCTGAGTCTTCTAAGAGGTTCCCGTCGAGCTCCTCACTAGCAAGGTTCAGACCTCACAACCAGGATTACGTATCCCTGCCCCTGGGATGCCATCTGAAGGCTCATCCGGGGTTTGCCCAGATCCATGTAAGAGTCACGCCACAGCTAGCACACGCTACCGTCCGCATTCCTCTCAAACAGGGCTATTCACTTGTTCTTGGCAAGACTTGTGTCATCTGGCCTTTACCTCATTAAGTTTTTCCTCCATCTTTACCTATGCAGGAGGCAAAACCAATTTATGATTGAAGACAAGATGGTGCCAACACACAGACAAAAATAATGAGGTGGGGGAACAGCAGTTAGCGTAATGGCTATGTCGCTAGACTCCCATGTAGTCAACTACAGTTCGAATCCCGGACCTGGTGGCTTAAAACTCACACCGGGCACGTGTGCGAGCGTGCCCAAGATCCCGAGAGGAGAATGGAGGAGAAGGGATTGCAGCGTGGCCATCCCCCCTGGGGGGTGATTTCTTGCTTTCTGTCTCTCTGTCTCTCTCTGTCTGTCGGGGGAGCACACACGCCCTATAGCAAAGACCTCTCAAAAATAAATAAATAAATAAATAAATAAATAAATAAATAAATAAATAAAGAGGTGGCAACCTGCAAATAGCTCCAAGGGAACACGCTTCCGAGCAGAGAGAGAGAAACTGAGACTGTCCATTGCCAAAAGTCCAGGATGGGACTGCCGGTGAGATAGGGATTGCAACCCTCTCTGGCTGAGGTCACAGGAAAGCGTGACTCAAGTGAGTGAGAGTTCACCCCCTACAGACTATGCTGGAAACGGCCACTGGCTTCCAGCAGTGGAAACCAGAATTAACATCTAATTTCTGTTGAGCATGAACTGTGTACCAATAATTTTGCTAAGTGCTGCTAGAGGCCTGTTTGAGGCAGGTGCACCAGCAAGGCCCAGGTAGATTCACATTTCTCAGAATGAGAAGACTGCCCAGCTCACAACCCCACAATCTGGTAGACTTGTCAACCTCAGAAATCTCCAGAAGTGGCACAGCATTAAGGTGGTCGACACGGCAGTAATAGTAGGTCCTTCTGGTGGCAGGACTGTGAGTGATCTTTCTACTTTCTAAAAATTTAAATGTTCAATATGGAACAAATAGTCTATACAATAAAAAAAAAAAATCACATTCTGCTTTTAAAAAAAAAATGTACTGGGCCAGCTCATAGCCGGGTGGTTAAGGCAGCTGGATCCCACATAGCCAACGACACTGTTTGCGTCTCGGACCCAGCAGCTTGGAAAACATGCCAAGTGCATGTGTGCATGCCCAAATCCCAAAAGGATGGAGAAAGAAAGAAGGGAGAAAAGAGTGACCATGCCCCCTAAGGGCTGCTTTCTCCTTTCTTTCTCTACTGAGAGCTTGCGCACTCTGGCAAATGAAAGAAAAAAGTACCAATCTATGAACTGAAGAGATAGAATAAGGACTACCAAGGAGATGAAAGCTTTGCTCCCAGTGCGAATCGCTGAGCGACTCTTGAGAGTCAGGCTCTAAGTATTCAGCACAGCCTGGCGCAGGCACTCAGGAGGCACTGAGTTCTCTTCCAGTTACTTTCCCATCTCGCTTATCAATCCATCGGCCTTCCTTATTTATTTACTTAATGCTTGCCTATTCCCCCAAATGATATGGGCAGCTTCCTTATCATTTCAGATGCAAACTTGCAGAAGGTGAGGAAGAAGAAACAAAGTGAAAGAAGCCTGGACCCAGCACATGTGCCATATAGGTCCTGACCGCTTTCAGCTAGCTCATAAAGTCAGTCGTGGCTGGCAACAGTAATGAAAGGAACACTAATTGCACATACACTGACTGAGGGCACTCCTGAGATCAAGAGAAACCAGCTTCTTAGAAAGAGTACAGCTGTTCCTGAAACTCTGAAGGGGAAGGATTTGTGCCAGAGTGTCTCATAAAGATGACTGTCAGTGATGTAGGAATGATCAATGTCCTCAACAACATCCCTACAGTAAATCAGTCATGGCTCTTGTGGAATTCTCTTACGGACCCAGACCAAAGGCATCACCCTTTATAGGTTGTTCAGAAAACACATCCCCCCACCCCACAAAGTTTATTTCCTACAGTAGCAAGAGAAGAGAGAGACAGAGAGATGGCACTCCCAACAGGATCCCAACATATCCAGCCTCAGCCAGCCCCAGATCATGGGTACTAACACGCTCAGCATACATTAGGAGGTCTGGGTGCAACCCTAGAACCTTCCCATGTGGGTCAGCCTCACAGCGTATTGCATTTTATCACTGTACCACCATCCTGCCCCAGGAAACACAATCCTAATGAGCCATCCAATTAAGTCCAAGACTTTTACTCAATAATGGCCTGAATTAATACCGATTTTAGGGTACCTTGCACAGTGATGGTCAAACCATAGGTTTTAGCAGGAGAGTCTCAGGAGTTCTGCAAATGTTTATTTAGAATTTTACTTTTAATATATTTTAAATATTATATATACTTGAACTCCCCTCAAATGTATTGTATAACAAATCCTCTCTATATATAAACTCCCCTCAAATGTATAATAAATTCTAATGTTTTGGAAGCTACAGGATTGAATCATGCTTCTGGGTTGATGTGTTCTGTTACTGTCCTGATAATAAAGCCTTTGCTGTACTGACTTAATTGAAAAATCTTCTGAGATAGTGAGGTAAGCTGTTGAAGAAATGAATATCTCTTAACTCTACCCTCTTATCTGTGTGAATCAGGACACTCTTAAACCCACAGAAACAAAACCTAACATAGTCACAAATTAGATGAGAAGGTAAATGTCAGACTACAGCAGTCCTCCAGAATTCCTGGCTCCAGTCACAGTCATTAAGCTCTGACTTAGGAGATATGATGACTAAATGCAATGTGGTTTGTGGGTCTTGGAATAGAGAAGGTACATGAGTGGAAACGTTGGTGAAATTTAAATAAAGTCTGCAGGTTAAGTTCGTTGTATTCTAATAATATTGCTTTCAAAGTTTTGCAACACATACCATCGTTACATAAGATATCAACATTAGAGGAACTGGGTAAAGAGTACTCTCTGTACTCTGGTACTCTGCTACTCTTCTGCAAATCTAAGATTATTTCATAATAAAAAGCTTAAAATTTTTAAAAACCATCTCATTGTTTTCATTTATTAATTTTATAAAAGCATGTTATAGTCAACAGAATAATTACATAATACATTAAAATGCTATGTGAATCTCTTTTATATTGATGGTCAATGTAAGATTTTATTTGAAGAAAAGATTCTAGAGCTATAACCTTTTTAAGCTGTCTTTTCCCATCACCAATAATTTAGTCCAAAAGACATTAGAGGAGACTGAAGAAGGTGGGTGACCACACCAATAGTAAAGAGGGAGCCACAGTAGTCCCAGACATGAGCAGAGAATCAGACACCAACTGGAGTAAGGAGGACGTCCACACTGGGGATGGCCTTCTGCACAGGATTGGAATCCAAGGGGCAAGGGAGGTGACCTGGCATGGGCACCAACAACAGAGAAGGGCAAGAGTCTTCTGTGTGCAAAGGTGGCCTGGCATGGGGCGTCTGTGCTCAAGAGAGGTGAGGATACTGAAATAAATGTGTATGTAAATATGTGGGTCTGTATTATTCATGCTTAGAACCCTCTACTCTGTCCATGAGAAGGCCTAGGAATAGCTGTATTCTAATAACAGTGAACACTCCTGCTGACCAGATCTTGGTTTTGAAATATCATTCGCTACTAAAAAGAACCAGGGCTCCTTGGGGAAAGAACTTGAGACAAAATGAGCCTAGAAAATTTTATTGTGTCAAAATTAAGGAAATACTCAAAGAATGAATGAAGACTTGTCAAATGAAAAGTCAACCGGGGGAGCAGCTGATGGCATAATGGCTACATGGCTGGACTCCCATGTAGTCGACTGCAGTTCAAGTCCTGGACCTGGTGGCTTAAACTCACACCGGGTGTGTGTGTGTGCATGTCCAAGATCCTGAGAGGAGAATGGAGGAGAAGGAATTGTGGTGTGGGGCCATTCCCCCTGGGGAGGTGATTTCTTGCTTTCTGTCTCTCTGGTGAGCGCACACATCCTATAGCGAAAACCTCTCAAAGAAAAAAAAAAAAAAAAAAAAAAAAAAGAAGGCAGACAACCTCTGAGTACATCTGGGAAAATATGAAGATCCACATATATAAATAGGACTAAAATAGGAAACCATAGGCCAATATTGAATAACTAAATGAATAAACTGCAAGTTGAATGAGAAATGATAAATCTACATAGTCTCAAAGAACATCCTCATAGAATATTTATTAATTACAAGGTAAAGGGTGGGGGCTTAATTTACAGTGGAAAAGCCTGACAGATGCCACCTTAATCCCGTGATTAAAATGAACCTCGTTAAAAATGGGACAGATCAACATTGTGTGCCACCCAAAGGAAGCATGGGAAGAACTTGTCTCAATTCTGTGACTTTCTTTCCAAAGATGCATAATCCAAGTCAAATGAGAAAACATCAAACAAATTCAAGTTGAGAAAAATTCTACAAAATAATCTGCCTTACCAATTTTCAGAAATGGCATGATTATTACAATGGTCTGCATGTGTCCCCTAAAGTCATATTTAGAGACTTGTCTTCCTGCAGCAGTACTGGGAGGTGAGACATATTGGAGGTGTTTAGGACATGAAGACTGCTGTCTTGAATGGACTAATGCTGCTATCAAAATGGTTTTTGGGCTAGTTCCATGGCCTGGTGATTGGGGCAGCTTGATCCTACGTGACTGAACCCATGTTTTGGGTGTAGGACCTGGTGGCCTGGGGGATGAGCATGTCAGGTACGTGTGTATGTGTGTGTCCAAAGTCTTGACAGGGTAGAGAGATAGAGGAAAAGGGATTGTGGCATGACCATTCCCCACAGGGATGCTTTCTCCTTCTCCCTCTCTGCTACTCTGCTTCTCTCTGACAAGCACATGCACCTTCTGACAAAATTTAAAAAATTAAAAAGAGCTTGTGGGAATGGGATCACTCTTCAGCTCTTCTGCCACATGAGGATAGAGTCCTCACCTTTGGAGGATGAAGACAGAAGGTCTTCACCAGACCCAGATGAAAGCACTTTGAGCTAGGGCTTTATACTCTCTGGAACTGTAATAAAGAAATTTCTAGGTTTTATTTTTTGTAAATTATCCAGATTATTTTATAGTAGCACAGATAGATCAAGACAGTTACAACAGTTAAGGAAAGACTAAGAAAACAAACACTAAAAAGTATAACAAAGTATAACATGCAATCTTGAAAGAGATCTTTTTGCATAAAAAACATTACTGGGGCAGTTCGCAAAATTGAATAAAACCTGAGGATTAAATAGTAATAATATAACAACATAAACTTCCACATTTTGTTGGCTGTATTGTATTAACAATAAAAACATCCTTATGCTTAGAAAATGAACAAAAATATTTATTGGTGGGTGATGGGGTATTCATGTGGGCAGCTTATTCTTAAGTCTTCAGGACAGAAACATTATTCATAGTGTATTTGCCAAAGTTTATGATAGGTTTGAGGTTGTTTCACAAAACGTCTGAAAATCATTGCTATAGTAAATGGATGAGCTGCATAATGAGGCTCTGAACGTAGAAGAGGAAGGCATTCCATCTTCACTCAGAGGTGACCCTAAGACATATCAGAGTCAAGACTTTTTTTAGAATATGCCCTAAAATATCTTCTATTACAGAAAAATAGGGGTTATACCTGAAAGTTTCATATTCTACAGAGTAACCATAGTAATTTTATTTTAGGGTGCTTTCACAGTAACAAAACCATAAAAATATACCATTGAGAGGCCCATGGAGTATAATGCTGATGGTTCCACCTACATGAACTGGTTGTCCAACTTAATGCCAGGGGGATTCAATGAGGTGAGCTACTGAAGTGGCTTATTAGCTACAAAGAAGTTATTAATGAGTTTCAATTCTGGCAATAATTAAGTAATAGGGTCAGTTGTTCACTAGATTAATTAGATGAGACTATCTAAATTGATTAATCCAGGTAAGTCCTGAGCAGAGTGCATAGTGCAGAGTAGATACCCCATTATTATTATCATGCTCACTGTGATCATTACTGCTGTCATTTCTGGCCATTCCCAGCCAGTGACAGCAGTCTATCTACCTGGCATATTTTCCTATTCTTCATTGCAGGTAGGTACACTCCAGGCTCATTCAGAAGTGGCACCCAATCACTGAGGAATAAGTTAGAAAGATGTGCGTGCCAGAAATTGTTTCCTCAATTCTGGAAATTATTAACTGATCAGCCCAGCAGCCATTTGTGCTGAGACAGTGATTTACTCAGGAGTATCCCTGTGCAAGTCTCAAAAACCAGGGAACTACATTAAGTTCACACATGTTGGCCTATAATTGGTTCCAGCCAGAGAGTCAAAGGCGAAGGAAAGGTCTGTGAAAACAGCAATCTAATAGTGCTTCTGGTTTATTTCTTCCATCTGCAACTCATGTAAAACATTGACCTAAGAAATTCAGGCCAGTCATGTATTGAGGATAAAACAGGAAGAGTTTTAAATGGCCTGCCCATAAACTAATTGGTTTGTAACTAGGAACAGAGAAACAGGTAACGCAATATCCATTACCAGCAAAATAACATATTAGGTACCTTGACCAAGTTTCCCACTGAAAATAGCTAAAAATGCTGGCAGAAAAGTTGTAAACACCTTCTGAAGTACACTGATGAGCTGGCAAGAAAATAAGAAACACTAAGGTAAAAAAAAAAAAAAAATGAAAGTGTAAACCCAAGAAGTAGGTAGAAAATTGAACAGCTTTCACCCTAGGGGCATTTGCAAAACCAAGTATATTGAGCTTAGATTTTTCACAGCCTCACAGGGCACCAGAGACCAAGTACAAGGTCCACTCAGAAATAGGGTGTCAAATAAGAGACTTTAATAAAACCAGTGTCCCATGAGCTTGATTTTTAGTGTGGGGTGAATTAAAAGTAACTCCACTACCTTCTTACCACCAATAGGATTATGGGAAACATTACCATTCTCAAACCTTGAAATAGAGGGAAAGAGAACCAGAGTCCCAGAGAACTGATACTCACAAGATGACTCTCAGGTTTACAGCCAGAATTCTTCTGACCTGGGAATCTAAAAAGCCTCAAATCAATAATTTGAGAATTCCACTAATACTAGATCAGTAGTGATCTTTGGCATCCAACAGAAGCTAAATTAAATCCTCTCTGAAGAAATCCACATCCATCCTATAGATGAAGAATATTCCCCACTCAAATTTCTAAGGAAAATGGGCAACTCTTGCTGAGTACACAAAGACCATCTTGTAACTATGATTTTAGTAGCTACAACTTCGGGTCCTTAAATTATCAGACAGGACAAGATAATTGTGCTTAAAGAAATAAAGATACTCTTGAAGATGAGCAGAGACAAGGAAACTATTAAAAATGACTAAGAATACATAGCTAAAGAAAGAAAGAGTGAAAAGGGTATTTAATTTTCAGCCTAGAGATAACAAAGATTTGGCTTATATTAATAAGTTGTTAAGAAGATGGAATAGTGGATAAAAAGGTTTACCATATGTCTAAACTAGTGTTCTCCACCAGGGGCAGGGATGCTGCTGAATATCCCACAATACACAGCCCAGCCCTGCACAAGCAGGAATCATGTCTATAGTGCTGAGATTGAGAAACTACGGTCTCTCCGGAGTTCCAGAACTGAAGTACAATGGGAATGGGGTAAAAGTAGTATTCAAAAGGTAAAAGAAACCAGCCTCCAAGAACCCCTCCTCAAAAAAAGCTATGCAAAAAGAAATGCACTCATATGACCCTTTAATACACCCAGTAAATATTTTAAGATCCAGGGTGCATTAGAGTTCATTATACTATTTTATGTTCTCTTACGTTTTCCACATTAAGAAGTTTAAAAAAAAAAAAAAAAAAACCTAGCCATAGAAAAAAGACAGATCACCTTTAGGGAACCAGCAGTTGGCGTAATGGCTATGTCGCTGAATTCCCACGCAGTCGACCGCGGTTCGCGCCCCGGACCCGGTGGCTTAAAACTCACGCCGGGTGCGTGTGCGTGCATGCCCAAGATCCCGAGAGGAGAATGGAGGAGAAGGGATTGCGGCGTGACCATCCCCTCTGAGGGGTGATTTCTCGCTTTCTGTCTCTCTGTCTCTCTCTGTCTGTTTGGCGAGCACACGCGCCCTATAGCAAAAACCTCTCCAAAAAAAAAAAAGACAGATCACCTTTAAAAACTAATCACTAAATTCTCAGCAGAAAAAAAAAAAAAAAAAGCAAACCTAAACTAAAAGACAGTAGAAAGCCATTTGCAATGTCTTGAGAGAGTAGATACTATAAACCTGGAATTTTATATCTTGTGAAAATATATTTCAGTAACAAGGGGAAGGCATTTTCAGACAAACAAAAATTGAGTTTTCCAACTATAGATCCTCGATGAAGTAAACTCTGAAGAATGTACCTTTTTAAAGTACATTTTAAGGACAGGGATTTCACATGGAAGGTCTGAGTTGCAGGAAGTATTAAAGAAAAGAATACGTTTAAGTCTAAATAGAGAATGTCCAAAATAATAATAATAATTTTTACTTAAAGAATTCTGGACTATAAGACACTGCACCAGACAAATACATAATACTTACTTGTTTCAAATACATTTAAAATTTTGATTATATACACAGCCATAAATAGGATAAAATACATTTTGTTATATAATACAGTATTTGTTTATACCTCTTGTTCAATGACTGCCTGGTTTAGCATTTATCCCAGACAAAATTGTCCCTGTTGCACACATGATCATTCTAGATACAGAGCAAGTCTCAACAAATTTCAAATAACTGTTATCAAACACAGCATGTTCTCTCCATAATATAATTAACTTGGAAATCAATAACAAATGCAATTAAGTCGGGGCTCCTTCCTTCCACCCAGCTTCCACTCAGGGGACAGAGGCTCTAGCTTGGTCAAGGGGTCACTGAGAATACTGGGGCCCTGACTCTCCTTGCTCATGAGGTTGTGGTTCTATGTCAAGAGAAGCAAGCTAAGAAGATCTGAGTCTGCTACCACCACCCTGCATGAAGTGCTCTGGTCCTAAAAATGGGGTTGGCACTCAGAGGAAAATCACGACACTGTCCCCATCACCAGCTCCACAGGGGTAGTCCAGAGATTTTACCTGAAGGATAAAGCGAGTCATGAGAAGGAGAGCTCCTAATCTCTTTCCAAAGGGACTGACTTCATTTTCAAAGGAGTGTGGAAAAGTTAAAGCTCGAAGGTGCTTTCAAAACCAGTGAAGGTTGGGAGAAGATTGGTTGATTCATTTGAGAATATAGGCTAAACTGCTGAGAGAACCAGGGAAAGAGACAGCTGTGAGGATCCCCCCCTAGATCATAATGAACTGAAAACTCTGATCACAGGAACTATTGCTTCAAAGGAGCCTGGATTTGATTGGATTACTCAGGGTCAAACTGTCGTCTCAGGGCAATGTTGAAAATAATAGAACAATCTGTAAAACAGAAGGAAAAAAGAGTGAAGAAAAATGAGCAGAGAGATGTCTGACACACTATTAAACTCAGTAATATACACATAATGAAAGTACCAGAAGGAGAGAGAGAGAAAGTAGGGGAAAAATTAAAATAGTGACTGAAAAATTTCATGAAAAGCTTGAATCTACACAGATAAGACACTTAATCAATCCAAGTATGATAGCTGCCCAGAGAATTACAGATACATAGTAGATGAAATTTTAAAATACAAAGAAAAATCTTGAAAACAGCCAGAGAGAAAAAAAAGAACTCATAACTACAAAGGAATACTCATAAGAATAACAGCCAACTTTTCACCAGAAACAATGGAGATCAGAAATCTGTGGTTTTACGTATTCAAAGGACAGGGGTAAAAAACTGAATCAAGAAACTTAAATCTACCAAAATCATCTTGCAAAAATGAAGACAAATAGGTATTCTTAGCTAAACAAAAACTAAGATAATTTACTGCTAGCAGAATTACCATATAAGAAAAGCTGAAGTTAAGTTCTTTGGACTGAAAGCAAGTAACCCCAGATGGTGATTCATATCTACATAGAAAAAAATAAAGAACTCCAGTCAAGGCAATTATGTATGTAATTATAAAAGATAAGATACATGCTTATATTTTCTCCTTCCTCCTCTTAACCAATTTAAAATGCAATTGTATAAAACAACATGTATATCATTGTATTGTTGAGGCTGCGACATATATAAATGTAAAATATTTGACAACAGTTCAAAGTAGGTGGATGGGAACAAAGCTTCGGTAAAGAAATGACACCAGTTAGGTAAATCCACAGGAACAAAGGATGAGAACCAAAAATGGTGAAAGAAGATTAATATAGCCAACTCTATGAAAATATACACACATTCCATTTTTTTCATCTTTTTCTAAAACATACAATTATAGAAAGTAATAATTATAATAATATATTGCTGGGTTTTTAACTACATATGTATTGTTTATAACAAGAACAGTTTTTTAAAAAGTAGAAGAAGAAATAGATCTACATAAAGGCAACATTGTTATATTTAAGTGGAATTAAGTTAGTATAAACATGATATGGATTATGATAAAAATATATATTGTAAGACCTAGGGTGACCACTAATAAAAGAACTAAACTATTTTAGAAACCACTAAAAGAATTATAATGTTATCATTATAGTGAAAAAAGAAAACCATGAAAAAAATTATAGTGTTACACTAAATAATACTAACTTAATGTAAAAGAAAGCAGTAAAGGAGGAACAGGGAAATAGAGATATGAAACACATAGAAAACCAAAGATTTAAATGGCAGACACATATCCAACTATATCAATACAGGTGAGTATCCCTAATTTGAGAATCCAAAATCCGAAATTCTCCACAATTCAAATTTTTTGAGCATTGATATGATGCCGTAAGTGGAAAATTCCACTTTGCTTTCTGATGGTTCAATATACACAAACTTTGTTTCATACATAATATTAAAGTACTAGTAATACATTAAATTACCTCCAAACAATACGTATAACATGTATATAAAATGTAAATAAATTTTGTGTTTAAATTTGGGTCCTATCCCTAAGACATCTCAATATGTCTATGTACATATTCCAAAATCTGAAAAGAACCTGAAATTCAAAACAGTCTGGTCCCAAGTATTTTGAATAAGGTGCACTCAAACTGTAGTTATATTAAATGAGAATTAGCTAGACAATATAATCAAACTGTAGAGGTTATTCTACTGGATTAAAAAAAAAAAACTAGATCCAACTGTTGACTATTTATCTACAGAAGATGTATTTTAGATTCAAAGATACATAGAAATTAAAGGTGAAAGGATGGGAAAAGAGATATCATGCAAACAGCAACAGCAAGAAGTCTAGGGTTTCAATACTAATTAACAAAATACTTAAAGACAAAGGAGGCTTTAAAACAAAACAAAACAAAAAAACATTACTAGCAATAAAGAGGGACGCTTTTATAATGTAGAAAGGATTATTCATCCAGAGAAGACAATAGATTATACACATGTGTGTACCTAACAACAGAGCCCCAAAACACAGAAAATGAAAAATGTAATGAAATAGAAAATTCAACAATAATGGCTAGAGACTTTAATTCCCTACTTTCCATAGTGAACAGGAAACTAGGTAGAAGATCAGTGAGTAAACACAAACTTTAACAACACTGTAAAACAACTAGGTGTAACCCATGTCTGTGTAACACTACTCAAAAACAGAAGAACATACCTTTTTCTCAAATGTACACGTAATATTCTCCAGGATAAACCATATACTTGAATAGAAACCAAACCTTAATTAATTTAAAGTGATTGAAATAACATAAATATGTTTACAATAGAATGAAATTACAAATTAATAACAGAAATAAATTTGGAAAATTAATAAATATTAATATTTACCAATCAAACAGTCTACTCCTAAATAGCCAATGAGCCAAAGAAAAAAATGACAAGACAAATTAGAAGAATATTTTAGATTGAAGAAAATGAAAACACAACATGCCGGAATTTATGCAATTGAGCTAAATTAAGGCCTAGAGAAAAAATGATAGCTATAAATAGTGCCACTTAAAAAGAAGAAAACTCCCCAATAAATAACCTACACTTTCACCCTAAGTCATTGAAAAATGAAGAGACAGATACACCTATACCAAACATAAATAGTAAATAATGATCAGAGTGAAAATTAAAGAAAGATTGTGAAGTTACTTCTCTTTTAAAATCTTTCCATGGCAGAAATTAAAAATAAAACTGTTCTATGGCTCCTCAATGCCTTTTAGAATAAAATCCAAACTTTCAAGTTATTTAAGTAGCTTTACAATATGACCCTTGGCGACTTCATCAACATTATTTCCCATCACTTCCCTTCTTCATCCTGAGAAAATGAAGAGCAACTTTATAGATTATGTATGTTTTAAGTGTAGTCATTAAGAATGCTCTCTGGGGAACCAGCAGTTAGCGTAATGGCTATGTCGCTGGACTCCCACGTAGTCGACCGCGGTTCGCGTCTCGGACCCGGTGGCTTACAACTCACGCCGGGCGCGTGTGCGTGCGTGCCCAAGATCCCGAGAGGAGAATGGAGGAGAAGGGATTGCGGCGTGACCATTTGATTTCTCGCTTTCTGTCTCTATGTCTCTCTCTGTCTGTCTGGCGAGCGCACGCGCCCTATAGCGAAAAACCTCTCCAAAAAAAAAAAAAAAAAAAAAAAAAGAATGCTCTCTGAAGAAATGAGGAGTGACTGCTAGTGGGTGCAGCATTTCTTTTTTGGGAGGGATAAAAAGTTCTACATGTATTATGATAGCTGTGTGACTTTGTGGATATGCTGAAAGCTATAATATTGTATACTTTAAATAAATGGATTGTATGCTATTTAATATAGCTCCATAAAAATGTTAAAAATGAAAGTAAATTGAAAGAACAATAAGAAAAGGACTCTACTCAGAGCATAAAAACACAGGTCACAGACTAGGAGAAGATATTTACATCAAATATAACTCTAATTGACAGAGAAGTACTACACAGAATATAAAAGAGCTTCTACACAAAGGTAATTTTAAAAAAAAAGAAATCTAATAAGAAAATGGGTGAGAATTCTATGGCTATGGTCCATAAACATATGAGAAAATAATTAACTTCATTAATAATCAGAGAAATTTACAGTAAAGCCCCAGTGAAATACCACTACATTGAACCAGATAGGCAAATATGGGAATGTCTGACGATACTGGAATCTGTGGAGGGAATGTAAGTATTTTGAAATAGCTTGGCATTGTTTAGTAAAATGAAACATGTACATATTCAATGATCCAGCAATTCTACATTTACTTATATACTGTAAGGCAGAGCTGTCCAATTCAGTAGTCACTCATGGGACAATCGAGCCTTTATAATGTGGCTAGACTAGATTAAAATATGCTGAAAGTGTAAATCACTCACACATTTCAAAGACACAGTATGAGAAGAAGATAATGTAAAGTCTCGTTAACAATTTGTATATGGGCCACATGTTGAAATAATAATATTTTGGATTAAATTAAATATATTATTCAATTAATGTCATCGTTATGGTTTTTTTTAAATGCGACTCCTAGAAAATTTGAAATTACATATGTGGCTTTTATTTGTGACTCGCCTTCCATTTTTATTGAACAACGCTGCCCTAGAGAAACCCTTGCACAGGTACATCAAGAGATATGCAAATGAATCTTCATAGCAGCATTATTCACAATAGCAAAACAAAACAAAACCATAAAAGCTGGGAATAACCCAAATGCCCTTCAACAGAATATTGAATAAATCTTAATACAGTCAAACAATGAAGGGTTTACAATGGTGGAAATGAAAGCACTGTGGCTACATGCATCGCCACAGATAAACCCTAAAAATGATTCTAAGTAAAAGAAGCAAGTCCCAGAATAATATATACACTATGATTCTATTGGTCCCATTGAAATAAAGGTTCAACATAAACACAGGTGATGAAAAGAAAGAGAATCATTAATACAAGCATCAAGAGAGTGGCTAAGTCTGGGATGGACAGGAAGCCTGTGAACAGACAGGCACGGCAGGGTATGGGGACGTTTCTCAGCCTGGCGGTGGCACTCAGAAGCTTCCCGTTATTATTCTTTAATACAGGTTTACATCCTCTTCTAAAAGTATGAAATAGTTTATATTAAAAAATAGAAGAAGAAAAGACCATCTTTTGGGTTTGAAAAAGAAAAGATGGTCTTCTCTTTTTTTATTTAAAAATAATGAGACAAACAATGAGGTGGGACCATATTTATGAGGGTGGTAATAGTAGTTTCAGAAGCCTAGAGGACACAGTTTTTAATGAGCTCCAGGGACTGGAGCTCTTACCTGGGTCTTTGTAGAGCTTTAACTTCTAGACCAATTACATGCTAAAAAGCAACATTACATGGCTCCCACCAATCCTACAGTAATAACCAGACTTTGGTGTATAAAGCCGTGAACAAACCTCATAGGAATCATTCAGGATCTGGGTCAATGCAACCCATGCAACAGGTTCACATCAGTTACCTATGCCTCAGAAAGCTCTCGCGTGACCAGATCTAACCACTAAAGTGAGCCCTTATCGGGGTTCATTTTACATAAGTTCATTGAGGGAATGGAAATTATTTGAGAAGCTTTAAATTATTATTTATTATTTTGTTTTAGGTTTTGCCATAGGGAGAGGAGAGAGATCTAGAGAAACAGAGAAAAGGAAATGAGAAATCACCCCCTAGCAGGGATGGTAACACAGCAATCCCTTCTCTTCCATTCTCCTCTCAGGATTTTGGGCATGTACACAAATGTGTCCAGTGTGATTTTTCAAGACACCAGGTCTAAGACTCAAACTGTGGTTAGCCATGTGGGAATCCAGCTGCTTTAACCACCAGGCCACCTATTAACCCATACACTTTAAATCTTAATGAGATACTAATGGCCACTTCAGATTTTTACTTTACTCTTTTTTAATTTAAAAAAAATTTTTTAAATCTTTTTTAAAACTGTAATTTCATTTTCTTTTTTTTTTTTTTTTAACATTTAATCACTGTCCATCTCCACAGCATGCAAAATGAATTTTACCTTATTTTTTACAACTGAAATTCGGCATATTTATCATTGGTCTTTTTGGTTTGGTTTGGTTTGGTTGTTATTTAGGCTACCTGCAAATCCCTGTGAAACCAGGTACAGGATGAAATGAAGCAGATTTTCTGGGATAATTGCAGAGAAAACAGGTTTTAGGTTATCCACAAACCATTGGTAAGCAATGATAAAGACATATTTCAAATGTTGGAGATCATTATATATATTTACTAAGGTCAGGGCAACCATCAAGTGTGAAGGTGCTTGGTTGATTCCTTCTATGTGTGTGCGTGCGTGTGTGTGTGTTGTGGTGTTTATTTGTTTGAAGGCAGTAACTAAAACTGCCCATGCAGTCAACTTTATTGATATTTCATTACAGCCTAAATTTAATACAGTAATTTCTGTTTCTCAACTTGCTGATGGGCTCCAGCTCAGCTACAGCAAGGATTAAAATGAAAGGAAAATAAGTATCTCCATCAATCCTTTTAATTCTCAGGTGGTAGTCATAAAGATGGGACTGGAAAACAGCAAGGTCCCTTACCAATTTTCCTTCTGTAGCGTACAGAAATTTCTTTCACAGGAGGCCTTACAATATTCCTAATGCAATGATTCACGTCCTACTTGTATTTCAAATATTCCAGGACAAAACGAGAAGAACCTCCTGCCTTTCTCCTGTTGTTCAGAAAGAATTTAGGTGATGACTCTGGAAAAGGTATTTTCTGTCCACGTGAAATCCTATTATTATGAAAGACGGGCCAGGAGTGTGGCAACAGTGATTCCAGGAAATGAAGCATAGGTATTTTTAGTTATTTATTTATTTGCACAATTTAGAAATAATAAGACTCTCTATTACTCCAGTGGAATACATCATATAGACTTGGAAGCCAAATATGTTCCTAGGGACAGTTATGTTACTTGAGAGTAAAACTGATCACACTATTGCAGTTAAAATCATCTTTTAAATAAGAAAAACTGCATCCTCTCAGTTGTGCTTGGTTTCAACAACAAAAGCTTATCACTGACCTGCTAAAAAATACTCTGACTTATTTATTCATCTATTCGTCCAACCCTCCATTCACTCGCCCAAAAGATATTTCTTGAGCACCTACTATGCTAATCAATTTCAAGACACTGGAATACAGATCTAAATAAGACAATATCCCTGCCATCTTGGAAGTCACGTCCCAGTGGAAGAGAGTCAATAGGAACACAATTACATATGTGAATAAACAGAAAGGAGAAATAAGATTGCGATAAGTGCTATATAGAATATTAAAATAGAATGTAGTGCTAGAAAAGCTAGGTTGCTGCATTAAGTTTCCCTGAGGAGGTGACATTTAAGGCAAGACCTGAGTGACAAGATTTGGAGGAAGAGCACCACAGGCAAGGAGAATGCCCAAAGATGGCCCTTGGTGTACTCAGAAACAGAATGATGGCCAGCACTGCCAGAGTAGAGCAGAGTAGACCAAGCTCAGCAGTGGGTGAAAGAAAGCCCCACATTCGAACCCCTGGCACTTTCAGGCACCTAAGGAAAGAATTTGCTTAATCTTCATCTGAGACCCACAGGCACCTGGACTGGGGGTTGCAGGAAGGAGGTGGTGGCTGGGCCACAGTCCCTTGAGATGCATCTTCTGCAGATGTGTAGCTGGACAGCCGCAAGGCTCCTTTCTCTGATCTCAGCACAGCATCTTGAAGGTGGCCTGGAGGGACTGGCCACTTGGGGTACATTCCAGGAGGTATCTGATTCTCCTTTAAGAAGAGGTCCTGGTACCAGCTGATGGTGTAGTGGTTACATTGCTGGACTCCCACACGGCTGACTGCATTTCAAGTCCTGAACCCAATAGCTTAAAACTCACACCAGGCATATGTGCATATGTGCCCAAAATCCTGGGGAGGAGAATGGAGAAGAAGGGATTGTGGCATAGCCATTCGCCCTGATAGATGATTTCTCACTTTACTTCTCACTGTCTCTGTCTCTGCCCCTCTCTCCCCAGGGAGCACATGCACCTTAATGCAAAAATCGCTAAAAAAAAAAAAAAAAAAAAAAAAAAAAAAAAAGAAGAAGAGGTTCCATTGGGCAGGGATGTGTCTACATTTGGTGTACTCTTTACTGTGGGCAGTTGAAATAATTAGCAAAATGGATGCAATATGGGTTAGATTTGAGGATTCCTGGGGAAACTTCTGCACCCTACACAGACTTGCCCTAATAACCATCCTGCCCAATGTCTCAACCAGAGCTCACACTTGAGTAGATATTAATTGTTCCACACTATCCTAAGCAATTTAAATATTAATTCATGCAATCCTCAGAACAACTCTAGGAGCTACGTATTATTCTTATCCCATCTACACATATCTATACGTGAGGAAACTGAGGCACAGAGCGGTAAAGTCATTTTCTCACAGCTAAAAAGTGTTGAATAGGGAACCAGCAGTTAGCGTAATGGCTATGTCGCTGGACTCCCACGTAGTCGACCGCGGTTTGCGTCCCAGACCCGGTGGCTTGAAACTCACGCCGGGCACGTGTGCGTGCGTGCCCAAGATCCCGAGAGGAGAATGGAGGAGAAGGGATTGCGGTGTGACCATCCCCCCTGGGGGGTGATTTCTCGCTTCCTATCTCTCTGTCTCTCTCTGTCTGTCTGGCGAGCGCACGCGCCCTATAGCGAAAACCTCTCCAAAAAAAAAAAAAAAAAGTGTTGAATATGGGATATAAACCAGACAGCCAGATACACTGACATTAGGGCTCATACTTTTAGGTTCTGCACTACTACACCTGAGATTTTACTGTTCAAGATTTTTTTTTTAAAGATTCCTTTCACTAGAGATTTTTCAAAACCTTAGAGACATTCCTAAAGATGAGAACATATGAAATTGGTACTTACGTTTGCTGTTTTTTGTTAAAGGCCATGCCACTCAAGGAGGACCAGGCTGAGTTTGATGAGAGAACCCCGGCACAGTTGCTGGCATCTTGAGATGGACTGATCCAGATAGCAAGTATTAAATTCTGTCTTTGGAGCAGACAGAAGTCAGAAAGGCTGCATCAGCCCTGGGTTTCGAAAGCTTAGGGTAGACCTAGCAAAGGATTTGGTGGTCCAGACTGATTGCAAAAAGGGCACCAACGTTTCATGTTTCCCTGTATGGGTGCTCTCTATAAAGTGACTTTGTAAGCTCCTCCACCAAGAAGTGACATGTACTTCTCCAACCATGAATCATAGCTGTTCTTGGGATGTACTTTGGTCAGTAGAGCACAGTGATTCAAAGTTCCAAGCCAGGCATCAAGAGGCCTTGAGACATCCACAATCTTCTAGAAGGAACCCTCTGACTGCCACGCAAGTCAGCCCTGCTGGCCTAATGGAGAATGAGAGACAGAGTAGAACTCCATTGTCCCAGCTAAGGCCACTCAAGAGGAGCAAGACCTGCCTGGCCTATGCTGACTGCAGGTGTGAGCCTCACCCAAATCAAAGGTGTTCCACTTAGACCAGTCCAAATTACCACACCTTAGAATTGTAACCCACAGGGATGGTAGCTATTTTCAATCACCAAGTTTGGAGTGGTCTGTAATACAACAAGAATTATATGATCCAATTGGTGAGGAGCAAAGTTGGGAAGGAGGTGAATGTAAAACCAGAGCAAAGTAAGGGCCGTCTGAAGCCATGCAACATAGGCACAGGCTGAGGCCCTATAGGAAGCTGGGGACCCAGCCACTGCAGATGTGGGCACTGCTGAGGGATATGGGGGGAGCGGCAGGAGGGAAAAATCTCAGTGTCTGGGATCTCCTTTCTTCCAACTAGACATTTTTTGAGGATCTAAGAACCTCTCCAAGGTACACAATATCAGCTCTCATGGTGGTTTTGAATCTTCAGAAAGTAGAGTACTTAGGCCAGGGAGCAAGAAGATATGGATGGGGTGCCCAGAATAGGATGGATAGGCAAAGACTGCAGTCACCTCTGCTCTCCAGATGTGCCAGGGACAGCCAACTCAGACTCTACCCCTGACCACAGACTTGTTCATAACAGACCAAAACCCTGGGCAGAGGACCTGCCAAATGTGCTAAGTGAAGGCTGCAGAGAGCCAGAGACACCACCTGTCACACATTCGGGGGGCACTTTTCCTGCAATTAGTGGACTGGAAATGTGCTACTAACAATCAGCAGGATCAAAGAAAGAGGTTTGCACCGTGCAGGTGCTCTTCCCAAGTACCATCTGCTGCCACTGGTCTCTCTTTGGGGCTCTGCATTCCAATGAAAAGGATTGCAGAGAAGAAGAATCAGAATGGAACTTAACTTGCATTGTGTTTATGATCTAATGCAGGCAGTGAGTGGCATCTGTCAGGAGTTAAAGGAAGTCCTGATGAGCAAGGGGCAGGACCAACTGGCCTCCTCATTTGTTCCCAGTCAGTGGCTGCCAAGGCTGAGATTGGAGGGCAGGGTGAGCCAAACTTCACTGGCTTCGACTTCCCAGTTCTTTTGCAGGCTCCTGCTGACAGCCAGTCCCACTCTTTTATAACTCTGTCTACTTGTCTACTCCCAAACACCAAGAAACCCAAATCAGCTGAAGTAACGGAGCATTTGTCCATCCACTGGAATCAGACAGACTGGATTGGAACCTTGATCCTGCCAGATACTAGTTACTTGTCATCTTGTTTTCCTCATCCAGCAAATGGACTTAAAGATAGAAGTCTTTCCACCTTCTGGGCTGTGATGAGGAGTGTGGGACAAATGAGGTGACTAGCTTTGTACAGAGCCCAGCCCAGAGTAAACCCACCCTCAGTAAGTGCCATTGTCCCTTTCATTCATCACTTACTGGGCATCTGCTGAGGTGTGGTCCCTACTCATGAAGGACTCACCAGAATGAATGAATTATTTGTAAAGTGGCTGCCTTGACCACAGTGCCGTAGTTTTGGAGACTCCCAGAAAAACAAGCAGAGAAGGGGCTGTTCTCTAAATTCAAGCATGAGCTCCCAGGATTCTCCAAGCAGAGTGAACAGATGGAGTCCTTTTATGAATCTTTCTCTGTCTCTCTTGTGGCCCTCTCACTATTCATCCCCTCAAGTTGAAAATTGGCAGAGGGTCATCACTCCTTATAAATAAAAATTGCCCAAGTGTAATATAAAGCTTCCTATGAATTCTATTCCAGGGAAGCTGGTCCATTGACTTCCTCCCTCTTGAGAAAGTTTCCTAAAACATCTGGGAGATTCAACTGTAGAGGACAAGGGTCTCAAATCGAACACAGGCAACAAGTGACTCTGGAGGCCTGGTAAGCCCTATTGTAGTAGCTGTTATTCATGCTGGAATGTGCATAGGGAACCTCTGGAGCTCTGGTTAAAATGTAGAGGTTTTGGGTGGGGAGTCAGTGGAGGCAAGAATATGTAGATCCAGGAGGTCTTGGGTAGAGTGAGTAGAGGCAAGAATATGCAGATCCAGGAGGTCTTGGGTAGAGAGTCAGTGAGGGCAAGAATATGCAGATCCAGGAGGTCTTGGGTAGAGTCAGTGGAGGCAAGAATATGCAGATCAAGGAGGTCTTGGGTGGAGAGTCAGTGGGGGCAAGAATATGTATGTCTAATAAGCTCCCAAGTGAGGCCAGCACTGCTGCTCTGTGGACCAAAATTTGAGTAGCAAATGTTTCTCAAATCTAGGCCATTAATGAGGTATAGCTCACACACTACACAATTCATCCATTTAAAATGTGTCTGATTCCATGATTTTAGTCTATTATAGAATTTTGCAACTATCACCATAATTAATTCCAGAAAATTTCCATCTATTAACAAACAAAACAAAAAACCCAGACTATTTTGTAAACTATTTCCTCTCAATTTCCCCTTCTCCCTAGGTGACCACTAATCTGTCTCTATAGATTTTCCTCTATCAGATATTCCACATAAACAAATCATACAATATGTGTCCTTTGTATCTTGCTTCTCTCTTTTAAAATAATACATTCAAAGGTTCACCCATGTTGTAGCATGTATCAGTACTGCATTCCTTTGTATTGTCCCATAATAGTTCATTGTGTGGGTACACTGGGTTTTATTTGTCCCCTCGTCAGTTGATTAACACTTGTTTTGTTTCCATTTCTTGGTTATTGTGTATAATGCTGCTATAAACGTGATTGTACACGTTTTCATGTAAATGTCTGCTTTTATTTCTTTAAGTATACAAGAGATCTTTAAAAAGTTCATGGGGGGAATAGCAGATATCATAATGGTTATGTTGCTGAACTCTCACATAGTTCAAGTCCTGGACCCAGTGACTTAAAACTCATACTGGGTGCGTGTGCATGTGTGCCCCAAATCCTGAGAGGAGAACAAAGGAGAAGGAATGGCAGTATAGCCATCCCCCTGGGGGGTGATTTCTTGTTTTCTGTCTCTCTGGCGAGTCATGCACTCTACAGCAAAAATCTCTCTTAAAAAAAAAAGTTCATGGAAAAACCTATTAATAGATTTCTTTCTTTCTTTTCACCAAAATTAATTTGTTCTTTAGTTTATTTTTCCATGAACTTTTTGAAACTACCAGGCTGTTTTCCAAGGTGGCTGCACCATTCTTAATTCGAACACCAAGATATAAAGGGTCCAATTTCTCCATATTTCTGATACTGGTTACTATCTTTCACTTTTGTTAGAGCCATCAGAGGGGGTGTGAAGTGTCTCACTGTGGTTTTGATTTTCATCTCCATAATAGCTACCCAAAGAGATCTGTAAAAATACTGATTTCCAGCTACACCTTGACTGATTAAACCAGAACATCAGAACTCCACAGATGTTTGCCATGCAGTTCACTTTTGAGAATCTACTGGGTCCCATATTAGTTCTCCAGAGAAGTAGAACCAGGGAGGTGTGAACACACACACACACACACACACACACACACACACAATTGTGGAGGCTTGGCAAGGCTCTGGCAGGTCAGAGACCCAGAGAAGAGTTACTGTTCCAGTCTGAAGAGGCCATCTGCTGGCAGAATTCTTCCTTGCTTGGGGAAGTCAGTCTTTTATTAGCTAAGGCCTTCAACTGATTAGATGAGACTCACCTACATTATGATAGTAATTTACTTAAAATTTAAATGTTAATCTTATCCAACAACAACAAACACCTCCATAGAAATAGCCAGAATAGTGTTTGATCAAGTATCTGGGTATTATGCTCCAACCAAATTGACACATATAATTAATCAGCACAGTTCTATCATTCATTAGGTTGCAATAACAACTAACTACCTCCTGTATACTACCCCACATGCAGGGGATTTGGAAATGGAACTCTGACTCCCACCTTCAGGAAGGTCGCAGTATAAACTGGGCCACTCACATTGCCTACCTTCTAGGGAGAACACACGGAATAAATGCACGGTATCAGGAGGTGCCCAGAGCCGCATGTGCACATTAAGACCCAAAGAACATCAGCACCAGGTGGTATTTTTCTAGATAATAAGACCGGTCTTATTTTCAGAGCACTTTCTTTCATACACTAAGGCACTGCCACAGCCGTCCCCTGGTACAGTATAAGAAGCCCTCACCCAAGAGAGATTTACTGCACTAAAAAATATTGCCCTGCTGGCCAGGAAAGCCGCAGTGCCTGCTGTACCCGTCGGAAGCCCGCTGCCTGCAGCCACACACACCAATCTAAGCAGGATTATTAAAGCATAAATCCCCGTCGCTTGTCTCCCTCTCATTGGGCCGAAGCATCACCATGTTCATTAGTGGGAAATGTGAGGTTATATAATCTAATTTTTATAACTCTCCAAGGATAGTGTGGGTCATACATTAGGCTGAGTTTTCAACCTTTAAAGATAAGGGGAATGTCATTTTTATTAAAAAGGACCACAAAGCATAATGAGAATTATTACTCCAAATAGGCAAAATAACCCAGAACCCATAGAAAAGAATGCTTATAATTCTCTTTATACTGTGGTGTCTGAAGCAGGAGTGCAAATTAAGCAGCTCAAAGGCATTTGCCAGGACTGCCCAAACAGCCCCGGCCCTGCATGTAGACTGAGGGAGGTGTGGCACTGTGAATCCTGATGCCCGACTGGCAGAGGCTGCCCAGGCCCCGTTTTCACTCAGTGCCTGGCCTGGGAGGGATAAACCCCTGGCTGCCCCTGCTCCCCTCATACTAAAATGCATGGCTGGGCTCTGAGGGACACTGTGCATTAGCCAGTGTGGCTAATGAGAGGAGGATGGGCCTCTGTGCTAACTCCAGGCCTCCACGTGGGGGTGCTGACCTCTCTCCCCAGATTCCCCTCAGCCCTGAGTGAGCTGCCGGAGCAGAAGGCAGTGGACCCAGAGTCAGACAAAAGTGCTCCAGGGTCAGAGGCTCCCCCGAGGTGTCACGGACTCTGAGGTGTCAACAGACGCCACCAACGTTCAGGCTTTCCACCTATATGTTTACGAGATCCCAGAGTAGGTTTAATGGCACATTAACTGTGTGTAGAATCGGCTGTGGGTGGGCTGGATGTTCTTACCCCATGCAATTTTAAGGGATTTGAAAAAAAAAAAAAAAAAAAAAAAAAAAAACTTGAGAAGCAAAAGCTTTTACCTTTGAATGCAGAGTGCTCATTTCCCGGAGGAAATGGCAGGGACCCTGCCTGCCCCTGGGGCCCCACCATGCTGGGGACACACACATTACCACCTGGGCTGCTTCTCTCTTTGAGTTGTCTTATCCTCCCACCCCACCCTCACAACATGGAGGAGGCTTTCTGAAATGGATCTGGCCATTCTTCCACCTGTCCCTTTACCCTCTCTTCTTTTTGGTCCCTGGCATCTTTGATGGTGTCCCACTCTGAGCAAAATCTTTCCGGAGTGGTTCCCACTGCCTGCCTTTTCCCCTCTTTGAACTTTCCTGCAGTTCCGCCTGTGGTGTGAGGTCACTGTGCTGCCCACGGCTTAGCAAGATGTGGAGGGCAGACACCCAGAACCCAGGACAGTGCCGGCCTCGCTAGGCAGGTCTCTGTCACTTTAGCGGGGGTGGACTTCATCACATTCCATCACAAACACCCAAATGAGAAGTGAGGAAACAAGCCAAACTCCTTGAAATTATTTTTCCCACATGTCTGATGATGCTGGAGATAGTAACAACCTATCTACTCTACAGCTCATGGAGAAGTTCAAGGCCCAGTGTAGAAGGGATGGAAGTCGTGGGGCCCAGCTCTGAGCCACCCCCAAGTCCCTCATTCTGGTAACCTAGAGTTTCATGGACAGGAAGTTCTGCCTCAGCTCATCTAAATCTTTCTTGTTGCTGTTTAAGCCAATTTCCTGGGCAGCGTGATGTACTTTTCATCAAGGACACATGGGTGGCAATTATCTTTGAGAGTGGCTATTACGGGCAGGCTTAGCGGATGACAGCCTTTTAAGTTTTCAGAAGTGTGTGTGTCTTTATTCCATGCCATATGGACTTCCTGCTCTGCTCTGCATATTTAAAAACCCCATCTTCTAGCTTATCTATTTGAAATACATTTAATCCATTGGAACAGTCAGACATCAAGTAAAACCACGTATGCAATTTCTGATCAATACCTCCCCAGGAGAAGTGCTTCAGCAAAGATGACTTCCCCAGCAACCTCACAGCAAACCTGGCCCAGGCTCACTCAAGAATGTTCCAGACCTTCACTTCTCTAATTCCCTAAAATTTTAAACTTCAGAGACTTCTGATGAAACACAGAAACACATGTTTATAACCAGGTTATTCTAACTTTGAAAGTATGTTTCTTTAAAACACTCTTTACAAAT
Organism: Tupaia tana; assembly: GCA_026018925.1. NCBI lineage: Eukaryota > Metazoa > Chordata > Mammalia > Scandentia > Tupaiidae > Tupaia > Tupaia tana. The sequence goes on along the minus strand of JAKSZU010000010.1, from coordinate 26,561,402 downwards.
GTTTATAACCAGGTTACCCTAACTTGGAAAGTATGTTTCTTTAAGATACCATAAGCAATTTTAAATAGCACACTCTTACATATAATTTTAAAAGTAGCTGAGATGTTGGTAGCTCCTTTCCCAGAAAGAGCTTTGGGTCCCAAACCCAGACTCTATAAAAATAAATATGAATAGAGACACTGGCAGTAAGCAAAACCTTATGTTATCTTTGCAAAATACCCTTAGTGAAGCCAATCATTTTTAAAAAAAACTTAATGCTTTAATACATATCTGGGTGGAGAATTGAAAATTTGATTAGAAGTGTCTTCTCCATCCCTCATTGTCTCCATACAGTTGACATTTCTTATGTTTATGATCTGGTTTGGGATGATATTAATTTTTCATAATATGTGCATTTGGGAATGTCCTCTCTTCCTCTAATCTTCCAGTTTACATTAGTGTTGGGTGTGAGTACAATACTCAAGTTTCTAAATACCTCTCTAAGTCAGGCAGGACAGACAGCTCTTTGCTGATCTGTAACAAATCCCTGCATATGATTAAAAATGAGAAACACGTTGATAATTCAAAATAAGATTCAGGTTCACCAAGGCAGACTTTTGATTCCTAGATGTTAGTCCTATTGGACTTGCAGGACATGGTGTGCGCCTACAAACAGAGAGGTCCCTGCAGGAAAGAGGGCATTGTTCACCAAAAATAAAAGAAGATCTTCTGAGGGTGCTGGAGAAACAAGAGTCACCACAATGGCAGGGGAGAGGGTGGGAGTGACTTTTGAACCTCGGTTCTAGGACACATGAGTCAGAATGTCCTCTGTATGCAGAGCTGAAAACACACAATGGAAGGGTCTGTGAGAACTCTTTCCCTAATGGTTCCATGGAACAAAACAACAGTGACAAAGAAAACCAATTCTGGTCAGGAAACCATTGGGAGTCTCAACAGGAATGGGAGAAAGAGCAGAAAATGCCTATTTTCCTAATGGGGCAAGAAAGTGTTTTTCATTAAGTTATAATGAAATCCCAATTATTATTAAAAATCAAAGGAGTCAGTTTTCTCTTGAGAAACCATTGCCAAGTTTCGCATCTGAACAAATGGGTTTAATCTTTGTCAGTTCAATAGAGATGTGCTTCATTTTAGTGACAATTTTTTAAGAGTATGTATCCTCTCTGACTTTTCCTTCTAATTTTCAATACTTTTTCTCTTCTGGCTGAGCGGCTCATCAACAGATATTAGACTCAAAAATTCACTTCAAAACTCCTTAGAAAATCTAATACACTTTATTTATGTCAGGTTTCTAATAACTAAACCCATCTGTTAATACAAATAGAAAAATATTAAAATCAAAGTCATCTGATACTAACATATTCCATTACTTCCTCTCAGTCTCAACCCCCTTTTCATTCTACTTTATTGTCTTTATTATAATAAGCACAAGAAGATATAAGATGTGAAAGCAAGAAATCCTGGCTCTGGAGAGGCAATTGCATTTCCAGGCATGAGAATTGATCATCTACTCTTCCTATTCACGCTGTTCAAACTCATATTGGTCTTTCTAATTTTAACAGCAAAAGTTAGCTTGGAAAGAATGATTTTGTGCATATTTTCACAATATGTTAACAATTCCAACTGTGAAGAGTCAACACTTGGAACATACATCATAATCATCGAGACTGCATTAAGAGGAGATAATTATGAATGGAATCTATATATATTATTTGTGTCTAATAGCAGCTCTGGATGATGAGAATAGGGCCTTGCTCATGAGAACACATGTTTGGTAATTGAGCTCTCATTCTGAAGATTAATTGTTCAGTGACAGCTGTCTGAGACACACGCTCTCGTCACTGATGGAAAACGGCCCCTCTGAGTCTGTCCTTCTGGAGTCCTCGGCTCTGGCTGACAGTCGAGCAAAACCACAGAGCCCAAGGCCACATATTTTCAGGCTCTTTGGTCCTGGTTCTGCCTCAAATACAACAGCTTTTCCTCAGAAATGCACTCTCCCATGAGACGCTTAGGACTGTGTCCCCCTCAAAGGGTGCTTTGTGTTCCAAGGGTAGCAGACGAGATCATTTTAGGTGAGACAGATGTGGATTTTATTTTAATTACTATGTAGTTACTTTCTTGTGTATTATTAAAAATACAATTAGCACATCCAAACATCATTTCAGAGGAAGGATTATTTAGAACCAAACAAAGTAACGAAAGACAGGATAGGGTATTAAGTGACTGACATGGTGGTTACACCTGTAGTTCCAGCTACTCAGGGAGCTAAATCAGGATTTTGAGTTACAGGCTAGCCTGGGTAACAGACAAGACTCTGTCTCTAGAGGGAAAAAAATAGTAACAATAAGTAAATGATAATACAAGTACTGCTTAAACGTGGTAGGAGACATGAAGATACTTGGAAAATGATTAGGGTTTGGAAACTTGACTGTGAAACTATATCTCTTCCCAGTCAGACAAGACAGAAGCCCTGACTCCACTCACTGGGAGAAAGCGCAGAATGAGGGCAATGGGGTTCAATTGCATGTGTTCAACATTCACATTGAACGCATATACGTCAATGGTCTCTAGTGGACTTAAAAACAACATGAGTTAGCGTTCCCAGGGTTGTCAACATGTCTCAAAATTATAATCCAGACCTCAGCTTTGGCACAGAAATAGGAAAAGCAGAAGCTAAACAATGTGTGTGTCTTTGAATTCTATGCCTTAAAAGTCTCCCAAGCTCTGCTTCCAAGAATCTTGCTTTTTCAGACCCAGAGATTGGAATCATAGAAACCAATGGGATCTGCAACAGCAACAACATCAGAACTGGAGAGGGCCAGACTCTCCTGTAGCTCCTTGCACAAATGGTCTCACTCCAGCCACCGACACTCCTGAGGGAGGAACTCTTATCCCCATTTAAGAGTGAAGAAACTGAGATATGGACAACTTATAGCTGGCACAGGAAGATCCTGGATTTGAACCTAAGTTCAGAGGCTGACCTTGCCATCATTACAAACGTTCTACTGCCTTGAACTTCCTATCAGTAAGTGCTCTTTCACCATCAGATGCTCTGAACTATGGAAATTCATAACAAAAACCAAGCTCACACAGCCTGACCTGGAACACAGGCTGCTGAAGCAACATCTGCTCAACCAGTTGCTTGCTCCTCTCCTAAAGATTACCACCTTATAGATGAGCCGTTTTGAAGAAAAGAATGAAAGTGCTATCAACATAAAGTAAGATGATTTCAAAAGATTGAAAGGTAATTGTTTTCTTTCTTTTTTTCTCTCTCTCTTTTTTATATTTTTGCCATAGAGAGATAGAAAGTCAGAAATCACTCCCCAGGAGTGATGGCAACACTGTAATCCCTTCCTCTCTATCCCCTTCTTGGGGTTTTGGGCATGCATATACATGTGCTTGGTGTGTTTTTCAAGCTGCTGGGTCCAGGACTTGGACCACAGAGTAGGCCAAGCCCACCTGGCCTCCAGTGCCTTAACCTCCATGCCACCTGCTGGCCTCTCTTCCTTTTTTATTTATATTACTGATAAAAAAAATTTAATTTTGGGTGGTAGCATGGTAGAAAAAAGTCTGACCATTATGTTTCATCTTTATCAGGGAAATGAAACACCTTTAGCCTTTTCTATTTTTATTTTTTCAAACTTGATCTTCTCCCCTAGGCTCCATCACTTCAAGACCGGATATGCCTTATGAGAAAACATGATTGAAGAGAGTCTACATATCATTTCTCAGCTTCCCTTGGCTTTTCCCAAAGAGAGAGCCCGTTAGGATGCACAGAAGTGATTTTTCAAATTCACTGTCAAATTGCTTATGAAAACGACTCCTCTTCTCAAGGTCAAATTAGTCTTTGAAGAATATTTGGGATCACTGAAGGAAAATTACTGTTAGGCATCCTAATGAGAAGCAATAGTAAAACAACTCCAATCCTCTTTTAGAGGTATTATGAGAATTATTCAAATGCCAAACTCAGATAATGAGAAAACTACTTCCTGTGTGAAGAAAGACACACTATTTGAGATGGTGAGTGGCAGGCTCTAAGTTGGGTCAGCGTTGGCGCTGGCGATGCTGGTTAGTGTCAAATTTCTGACATGCACATGGGGAAGCTGCGGGGCCAAAGGCCCTGTGTATGTTTTCAGGTTTTAATAAACCCTGCTGGGAACCAGCAGTTAGTGTAATGGCTATGTCGCTGGACTCCCACGTAGTCGACCGCGGTTCACGTCCCGGACCCGGTGGCTTAAAACTCACGCCAGGCGCGTGTGCGTGCGTGCCCAAGATCCCAAGAGGAGAATGGAGGAGAAGGGATTGCGGCGTGACCATCCCCCCTGGGGGGTGATTTCTCGCTTTCTGTCTCTATGTCTCTCTCTGTCTGTCTGGCGAGCGCACGCGCCCTATAGCGAAAAACCTCTCAAAAAAAAAATAAATAAATAAAAATAAAAAAATGAACCCTGCTAAGTTAGGCTGCGGGAAACATGCTTGTTTTACTGTGGGAACAAGTCAGAAAACTGCTGTCACAGGAAACTCTAGAAGTGACCATCTTTGTCCCCTGGTCTAAACCAGGGCATGGAAAGAACTCTTTTAAAAAACCCAACCAAACAAACAAACAAAATAGTAAAACAAAACCTACTATAGTGAAAACAGCCCAATAGAGATTTCTTAAGACCAGGCAACTCAAAAATTCAACCAGGCAGCTGTTGACATTGACATTGTCTCCCGTGTTCTTCTTCTCTCGCTTACATTATCTTCACGTTCAGACCAGTACCAACCGATGGCAAACTTGGAACCACCATCCTTATTCCAAGGCCTGGGACTTTGGAGGCAGTTAGGGGGATGGGCCTGAGTAAAGGGCATAGCCAAGGTCATGGCTCGGGAGCTTATGAGAGGCATTGACTGACCTGATACATACAGCTTGTACTTACCCTCTCTTGTTCCCCAAATACTTCTCCCTGGTTTCTCTATCCTGAATCACCAATGCATTTATTACTTCCTTGAAGGCTGAGGTAGCTTTTTGTGTTTCTTCCAGACCCCGCAGCTCAAAGCAGGTGCTCAGCCTTCACTGATAAATGTCCCATTCCAAGCTAGCCAGTGGCATGGTGGTTAATGTGACTGGATCTCACATGGCCAACTGTGCAGTTCAAGTCCCAGAACTGGTGGCTTGGAAATAAGTTGGGCACATGTGCATGCATGTCCAAAATCCCACAAGGAGGAAGAAATTGAAGAGAAGGTATTATTGTGTGACCATTCCCCATGGAGGGCTGTCTTCTACTTTCCTTCTCCCTTTCTCCCTCTCTCTGCTAAAAAGTTAAAAAATAATAAAATAATCCCATCCCATTCAGATTGGAGTTGCAGGGCAGTAACAACCACTGACATTCATGTTCTCCAATGCGCAGATTGAGAACATTTGAAGAGCTAGCACTAACTTCGTGCTATACTATGCACGACGCTACCTCCCAGAGGCTACCACATAGCGACTGTCCCCTGGAACCATCCTGTTCCCATCAGCAATAACCAATGTTAACTGAGCACTTACTGTGTGCCTGGCACCTTTGTTGCATTGCCTTATTTCTTCTCAACAGTGAAGAATTTTATTTTACAGAAGAGGAAATAAACTGGGAGAGGTTGCCTTGCCAGCTTATAAGAGGGGTGACAGACCAATAAACGAATGATATGTTCAGTGGTTAATGTTAAATGAGACCGAGGCAGAATTAGGGGGGAGGTTACTATGTCATACAAAGTGGTCAGGAAAATCTTCCCTGATGAGAGAACGGAACAGAGACCTGATGGAAGTCATGCCTATAGCCCAGAGAAGAGGATTCTAGGCTGGGAAAACAGTGGGTACAAAGTGTGCAGGAATATGTTTGGGGGAAGAGCCAGGAAGGACTGTGGGGGATAGGGAAGACGGGGCAGTGAGATTCGGACAGCCATTCGATGTAAGCTGCATATCTACTCTGAACTGGAGGGTCTGGGAGAAACAAGAAGCAACCCCATCATTCAAGGAGGGAATAGCCCCCTTGGTGATGCAGGGTGCAGAAACCTGGGAGGATTATTTGAGGAAAAGAGAGCATAAGTACATGAGCTACGGGGGATGTCAATGAGAGCTCCCCAGAGCCCGGGAGCATCGGAGAGTATTTTAGAAGTACACGTTCCTCGGCCTTCGGGGATGGCGGGATTCAAGCAGGCGGAGAGAAAGGGGGAATGTGTACACAGGGTACAGTGTGAATACTGGAGATACAGAGTGACTACTGGTTGCTCAGACAGTAAGTTAATCAACAAATAGGGATGGGATGGGAGGTCACACTGGATGGGTAATTGAGGTCATGCCTTGGAGAGAGCTGAATACTCCTCTACAGGATTCCATAAAGAACTACGCATTTCTGTTCATTTTAACCTTAAAATAGACTACCTTTTATACTACATATACTGCAAATACACTGCATCAATTGTAATCTTATTTTTCATAATAAAATATTTTGGAATACATTGCTCTAGGCTGCTAGAGCTAAAAAGATATCCAATTCATGAGTTTAAAGTTTTCTTTCACTGACTTTGGTCCAACTGTCATTAATAAGACTGGTCTATAAAAGCTTGTGATCAAGTTGCATTTCCCACAAAGAGATGCGAGGCCAGAAAGACCTAGATCTTGTGAAAGAGAAACTCAAAAATTCATAGATAATTGCTCCAGTAACCTCAGATTCTTGTTCATGTTAGGATGCATGTCAATGTAGATTTGAAGTGCTGATGGACCTGTTTTGTGGAAAATGTCTGTATTTTATATACTCCTATACCACCAAAGCACTTGAAGGAGACTAGTAAATTACATCCCATTGATTGAGGGAATTTTGTTTTTGTTATTGTGGAAAAAAGTCTCAGGATAGGTGAGCTGTCCCATTTTTCCCTCCAGAACCAAAGCAGCAAGTAAACTTCAAAAATGGACCATCCACATCCAACTGTCAGGAGAATCAGTTTTGATGTAAAATTACAATTTGGACTGAAGACCAATATCTTGCATGCCATGTTAAATAAAATATCACACAAAGCTTAGAAGCAGTAGGAAAATTTGAAAAAAAGTTTAGCAGAGTCACAGATGCCAGTTAAACCCAAGACGGAAGCTAACTTCCCAAGATACTGTATTAAGGCCTATTGCTTCTAAAAATGAATGCATAAGCAAGCAGAATTAAGCCACCATAGAGCTAGAAACTATTATAGGGAAAAGTGATTTGTTTATTTGATCAACAGAACTCTCTAACAGCAGCATCTGCACTGCAAGAGGTAATTCACAATCAACATCACTTGGCACTGTTGCTGAATTTATTAAAACATTTTTTTTTTAATCATCTACTTTTTTTGTCAGCTTCTGAGTGAAAAGGACAAGGTACAGCATGCAAAGCTTGTGAGGTGAGTTGATAACAGCCACTCAGAGAGAATAAGGCGGGACAGGTGGAACACTAGTTCTTATTCCACACCACACCTTTGGGTCTCTACTGCCCAAGAGTGTGCCCCAACCCCAGCCTACCCCAGCTGTCTAAATGCACACCATCCCAAAGTCTTTGACATGGGGTCAGGTGGAAGTGAGGTGAGGTTCTCTAGTCTTTTACTGTATTTCTACGCATTCTTTTTTTTTTTTTTTTTTTTTTTTTGGAGAGGTTTTTGCCATAGGGTGCGTGCACTGGTCAGACAAACAGAGACAGAGAGACAGAAAGCGAGAAATCACCCCCCAGAGGGGATGGCCATGCCGCAATCCCTTCTCCTCCATTCTCCTCTCGGGATCTTGGGCACGCATGCACACGCGCCCGGCGTGAGATTTAAGCCACCAGGTCCGGAACGCGAACTGCGGTCAACTACGTGGGAGTCCAGCGACATAGCCATTACGCTAACTGCTGGTTTCCTACTGCTGGTCCCATTTCTACGCATTCTTTCATACGCAGCCCAAGTGTGGGCACTCCTGCTCTGCAGCCTCTACCGCCAGTGAGAGGACACCTGGAAGTCAAGGTCCACAGCCGGCAGAAAGCTTGGCCTGCCTGGAAAAGATGAAGCAGCTCCTATTTCTTTTTTTTAAAGCGCATAAAAGGCCGATAAATAGGTGCCTCCTGTGCTTCCTCAAGGTAATGACTCAAGCCCCACACCTGGGAGAGGCAAGTTTGATGGATTTTCAGATCAGAGCAGGGTCTGCTGTGATCGATCCCCCAGAACCACACACCGTCTGGGATGGAAATGGGCATATTTCCTGTGCTCTGATGAGGACTTTATCTTCTCAGGTCCAGGAGGAGGACGGCAAGCTTGAGTGATCTTCCTGATGACTGCATTATTAAAACTTTCTATCTCCCACCATCCCATTTCTTTCTCATAGTGGAGTGACCTTTTTTATTGGATGGGGAAGAGAGAGTCTCGTTGCCTTAAACTTATGATCCATTGCCACGATTTAGTATTCTATTTACTCAAAAACATATCTGTTGCCCAGAACCTCTGGCAATATGTTGGAAATACAGATGGGAAAAATATGACTCTTATCAGCTTAACTGCTTGGTTTAAAAAATAGCCCAAAGCATTATCTAGCAGAAAATATCAAACACCATACGCAGTGTGTTGTATCCCAGGCAAAAAGGTCAAGAAAGTGGGAAGGTAGCCAGGTATGTGGCTGCTGGATTTGCCAAGGACACAGGGAAAGCCCAAGTAGTGAGGGGACCAAATGGAACCAAGGACCTACTCCCGGGGGCTGAGTCTTCACTCTCACTTCTTCCCTCCTGATGCAATTGCCCTATTTACATACCAGCTTTGATGAATTATAATAATGGCTCTCTACATGGTACAAGAGTGTTTGCAACTTACATTTATAGAAGGCTAATTTATGCATCAGGTAATCTTCAGGGAAGAGGGCTTGACTGATGGTGTGTCCATGTGAACAAGCAGCTTTCATTCGCCTTCTAGTGGAAAAATAAATATGCATTTCCATAGCTGATGAACGGAGTAGAACTTCCAGGTAGAGATATATAACTTGAAAAATCTAGGCCTCCACAAGAATATCTCCCATGGAATCTAAAGCCTAGATATGGATGATTTTCCGCTCAGTTCAGTTGAACTTCCGGTGACCTCAGGGAGAAGGCAGCAGGTCAGGATGATCATAAAGTCCAGGTCTGAGGGAACCGTGATCTTCAGAGTGGCAACTTCTGGAGGTTGTCAAGCCTCTGTTTAACATCAGCTCTGACAAGCAGGGTCTCAAGCAGTTAAATGCCTGTGGTAGGAGGTGCTGTGAAAACAGATTGTTATGGCTTTTATCTTTGCCATCTTGATGATTGGAGTGTTAGAGAAAAGCCTACTGGGGTTTTCATGGGGTTTTGTTTTTCCCAGAATTAAGATTTGGCAAAGAGCTGAGGAAGGACTTTGTCTAAGACCCTTCTGGTCCTAGAAGACTTACTTTTTTATTGCTTTGGTTTTGTTTTAATTGACTGGCCAACTACCCAAATCATGTTCGCATTTAAGATGCAAGCACTAGTCAAGGAAAAAAAAGGACATTTTGGTCAATAATGAAAACTATTCTAGATTCAAGGCAAGTTTAAGAGCCAGATTTGGGGGTGGGGAAGAGAAGAAAAGAAAGTAGAGAAAAAAGAAAGGAAGAAGGGAAGGCAAGAAGGAAGAAATTGTTTCTAAATACCAGGAGTTCTAAAAGTGATGATATGGGGAAGAAATGAAAAGAGTGGTCTGCAAGCTAATCACTGCCGAGGGTTTGCAGCAAAGCATCATTCCATGGAGAATACCCCAGGGCATCAGCACTAGTGCGGAATGTTGAGCTGAAACTCTGTGTGTAGTTCTGACAACCTCCTGCAGACAGTCTTCACGGGCCAGGGTAAGCCTGAGACCAGAGGCCCTCCTGCCCTTCCCACTGAGGTTGTAGTTAAAACTTAAGCAGACACGTCCTTCCGAGGAAAAACTCATTTGGCATCATGACCTTTTTGCAGAGTAGGTGCATTTAAGGTGTATACCAAGAAGTGGAGTTCAATCTCCTTCCTCTAAATTGAGGCTGGTCGGTGACTGAGGAATCAGCAAGGCTGGAAAGTGAGACTCCTAAGCCATTTCTGGCAGCCTTAGATTCCTTCCTCCTGGAAGATGCGTGTTCGAGGGAGGCTGAGTAGCTAAGCCTCTAGTCTAGCAACTTGCTGGAGAGAACATGTGGAGAGACTGTACAGAGAGGGGCCTTGGGACCACATGAGAGGCAGAGGTCTACAACTCACTCCAGCCCCATTTTACTGCAACCACTCAAGAGACCCAAATAATATTAGCAGAAGAGCTTTTGGGTTAAATCCAGTTTAACCACAGAACTGTAAGATACAAGGAAATGGCTGTTGGTTCGAGTTTCAAAGTAAATAGTTATATAACATAGAATTAAAGCACAAGGGCATCTGAATGTTTGTTGTTCATCCATCTGTTGATTCACTCACTTATTTGTACATTTGACAAATCCTTGTTGAGTACTAGCAAGATACCAGTCACCGTGTTGGGGAATCAGTGGAAACATGCCATACCTGGTTTCTTTTGCCTGGGAGCCTCCAGCCCAGCGTCAGAGGTAGTGATGGCCATCAACAAGCAATTGTAACTATGACGGAAATCATAGAGGGTTTGACCAGAATGCCTTGGCGGAGATGCAATATGTACAGCACAAAACAAGGTCAAATTCACCATATCTGACATCCAGTCTAATATTACCAAACATATAACGAACCATAGAGAAACCACATAATGAGAAAAATCAACAGCAAAAACAGATTCAGAAATTACCCAGAAGATAGAATTAAAAGTCAACAAAGTTAAAAAAAAGACAATATTTAGAAAGTTATAGTTGTATTCCATGACAAGGAGAGACATGGAAAATACAAAAGGAAGATTCAAACCAAATTGATAGAGATGAAAACTACAATAAACATATACTGGACAGTGCTAGCAGATTAGACAATGCAGGAAAAAAGATCAGTGAACTTGAAAACAGAACAATAGAAAATCCAAAAATAAAGCACAGGGAAAAAAAAAAAAAAGACTAAAACCAAACCAAAACAAAATAATTGATCTGTGGGACAATAGCAAGTCTTGTCAGTGAGAAGGAAATGGATAAAATTTTGGAAAAAAAAAATAGCCAGTTTTCCTTGAATGTGATGAAAACCACAAATGTGCAGATCTAAGAAATATATATATATATATATATATATATATATATACACCTAATATATAGCATAATCAAATTGTTCAAACAAGTTATAAAAAGAAAAAAAATCTTAAAACCAGCCAGAGGAAAAAATTTCACTATGTACAGAGAAACAAAAATAACAATGACAAGTTTCTTGTGAAAAGTAGTGCAAGCCAGGAGACTGTGAATTGACATCTTTAAAGTCCTGAGGGAGGGCTAGCAAGTGGCATAGTGATTAAGGGATTGGACTTCCCACATGGTCAACTGTGGTTTGAGTCCCAGATCCAGTGGCTTGAAACATGCCAGGCATGTGTGCATGTGTGTCCAAAATTCAAAAAGGCTAATGGAGGAGGAAGGATTACAGCATGGCCCTCCCCCAGGGGGGTGATTTTTCACTTTCCCTCTCACTGTCTCTCTGTCTGTCTGGCAAGTACATGTATCTTACGACAGAAACCTTAAAAAAAAAAAAAAAAAAAAAAAAAAAAAGTCCTGAGGGAACAGGGAGACAGACTCAACCTACAATTCTGTAAAAATACCATTCAAAAATGAGAACGATAGATGAGAATCTGTTTCAGCTTTCTATCTCACATTTTCTGGCATTATAGCTGTTTTTGTTGTCCAGACTGACTAACTCATTATAAAATGTATAACAAAAAGCCAAAGGATGCAGAGTAGCCAAGCAACTTTGAGCAAGAAGAATGAAGTTGGAGGACTCACGCTAAATTATTTCAAGACTTATAAAGTTACGATTACATAATTTACAAAGTTATAATTATAGCAGTGTGGTGGGAGTGCAAGACAGATGCATAGATCAACATAATAGAGCCCAGTAATGGACATACTTGGGTCTATTTGATTCTGACAAAAGTGCCAAGGCAATTCACTGGAGAGACCATAATCTTTTAAACAAATGGTACTGGAATAAACTGAACAGCCATATGCAAAACAAACAAAAATAAAACAAAAACCTTCAAGACTTCAGTCTCTACCTCATACCATTTATTTACAAAACAATTCATTTAAAATAGATCCCAGAGGGACAGCCCCATGGCCTAGTGGTCAAGGGAGCTGGATTCTGTAGGACCGACTGTGCTGTTTAAATACTGGTCATGGCCGGTTAAAAAACATACCAGGCATGTGTGTGTGCACGCCCCAAATCCCAACAGGGTGGAGAGATGGAGGAGATGGGATTGTGGTGTGACTTGAATGGTGTTTTCCTCCTTCTCTCTTTCCCTGTCACTCTGTCTCTCTGGTGCATGCATGCTCCCTCTGGCAAATTAAAAAAGAGAAAGGATCATAGACCTATATATAAATGCTAATACCATAAAACTTTTGGAAGGACATGTAAGAGAAAATCTAAGTGACATTGGGTTTTTATAAAGGTTTCTTAAATAGGACACAAACCCCATAGACTGCAAAAGAAATGAAGTAAATACATTGGGCTTTATCAAATCTTGTGTCTTTAAAAGACATCACTATTAAAACAAAAATGCAAGCCACGACATGTAAGAAAGTATTTTTAAAACATATATCCTAAAAAAGATTTATATACAGATCATATAAAGAACTCTTACAGCTCACTAATAAAACATGCTCCTTTAGAGAAAAGACACATGGCTGGCAGTAAGCTTATGAAAAGATGTTCAATGTCATTAGTCACTAGGGAAATACAACTTAGAACTATTGTACATTGATAAGTCACTATACACCTACATTGATACATCACCATACACTAATCAGAGTGACTGTAATGAAAAAGTATGAACATAACCAATGTTGGCCAGAATGTGGAGCAACTAGAACTCTCATAGACTACTCTTGGGAATGCAAACTAACACAACCATTCTGGAGAGAAACTTAGCAATGGATTTAAAAAAAAGAAATTTTCAAATGTTTCTAGCCTTTATTCTGGCGTAACTGCTGAGCATAGCTATTTTGTGCTTCTTCCATGTTGTTGTATGTAACAATAGTTCATTCCTTTTATTACTGGTATTATCCCAATGTATGAGTATACCATGATTTGGTGGACATTTGATTTAGTTTCAGTTTTTGGCTACTACAAATAAAACTGACGTAACATTTATTCCTAGGGTTCTATGTAAACATACACTTCCATTTCTTTTGGGCAAATAGCTAGGAGTAGAATGGCTGGGTCATATTGTAGCTATTTAAATATTAAACTAGCCTTTAATCTGGAAACTATACAGATAGGAATTTGTCTCATAAATATGTGTAAAAATTTAGTAGACAAACAACCTAATTTTAAAATGGGCACAGAACTTGAACAGATACTTATCCAAAGAATATGTGCAGATGGTTGAATAAGCACATGACAAGATGCTCAGCATCACTAATCATTAGGAAAATGCAAATCAAAATCACCATAAGATACCACTTTACTACCATGAGAATGGCAATGGCGACTGTAAACAACAACAGCAACAAAACAAGAGAAAATAACAAGTGTTGGCAAGGATTGAGAGAACATAGGACTCTTGAGTACTGCTGGTGGGAGTGTAAAATCGTGCAGTTACTATGGAAAACGGTAAGACGGTTCTTTAAAAAATTAAACATAAAATTACTATATGATCTAGCAATTCCGCTTCCTTTGGTATTGTCAAAAGAATTGAAAGCAGGGACTGAAACAGGTTTTTGTACATCCATGCTCTTAGTGTCATTGTCCACAACAGTCAAAGGTGGAAGCAACCAATGTGTCTATCAGAAGGTGAGTGAAGAAACAGAATGTGGCATATATTCAGAGGAATATTATTCAATCTAGTGCAGGAGCTAAGTGTTGCACAGGGGAAGCCAGATCCCACATGGTCTAAAAGACCAAGGTTCGAGCAACCAATGTGTCTATCAGAAGGTGAATGAAGAAACAGAGTGTGGCATATATTCAAAGGAATATTATTCAATCTAGTGCAGGAGCTAAGTGCTGTACAGAGGAAGCCAGATCCCACATGGCCTAAAAGATTAAGGTTCGAATCTTACCCCTGGCAGCCTGAAAAACATGCAGGGGGCATGCATACTCAGAATCTTGCTGAAATGGAGAATTGGAAGAAAAAGGATTGGTTAAAATAGGAAATTGTATTTTATGTATAATTATGTATAATTTACTGCAGACACACACAAAAAAGGAAAGGACAAACAGATGACATAATGGTTATGTCACTGGACTCCCACGTATTTAACTGTGGTTTGAGTCCTGGACCTGTTGGCTTAAAATTCACGCTGGGTGGGTGTGTGTGTGTACCCAAGATCCCCAGAGGAGGATGGAGGAGAAGGGACTGTGACATGGCCATGCCCCCTGGGGTGTGATTTCTTGCTTTCTGTCTTTCTGTCTCTTTCTGTCTCTCTGTCAAGCACAAGTGCCCTATAGCAAAAATCTCTCTTAAAAAAGAAAAAAATTATTATATTCCTGCAATGTTACATGTATTACAAAAAATACCAGAAACAACCTAAGTATCTGTGAATTTGGGGTTAGTATGAAAATTGTAACGCACTTTTAAAATGTAGTCCTTGAGCCAACTGGTGGCTTGGTGGTTAAGGCAGCTGGACTCTTCATAGCCAATTGTGCATTTCGAGTCCTGGACCCGGTGGCTTGAAAAACATGCCAAGCATGTATGAATTTGAGTTTGTGTCCAAAATCTCAAGAAGAGAAGGGACCATGGCATAGCTATTCCCCTGAGGCTCTTTCTCATTTTCTCTTTCTCTCTCTTTCTAGTGAGCACACACACCCTCTAGCAAAAGTTAAAAATTTTAAAAATACAGTTACTAAAAATAATTAGGTTGTTATCTATATGCACTGACAAAAGATGCTCTTCAAAGTCTATTTGTAAGATGGAAATAAGCAAGACACAGAGCATGGTGTGCTTCCAATGGTGTAAATAGGAGTGTGGAGACTGGGACTACACACGCACACCCAGACTACACAAAGTGGTCTATGCATAGAGCATTTCTGGAAAGAATCATGAACTAGCATCAATAATTGTCTCAGGGAGGATGAGACAGATAGATGCCTTTCTATTCTCTAATATTTTACCATGAGCATGCATGGAATTTTCATTAAAAAAAAAAGTTAATTAAAAAAAAAAAAAGCAAAACTGGTCACATGCACACTAGATTTCAACCTTTTGCAGCTTCCAGGGATGTCACTCCCGGACTTAGCTCCTCCCTCTTTAATAATTTTCCAGTTTGTTCCTCACAGAACATAGCCCCTTCAGCTCTGTTTCCTTCTCTAAAGACCCCTTTTCTCCTCCTCTTGCTGATATAAGCGTCCTGAAATGGGACTGCTGTTTTCACTTCCTCGCTTGCCGATCGCTCCTCAGTCTTCTGTATTCTCACTCTGCTTTCTCATTCTCTCACAATTGCTGTCACTCCAAGCACTGGCAACCGCTGCCTTCTTGCCAATCCATAGGCTTTAGTCCTTGGTGTTTCTTTTTCTCAGTGACTTCCTGGCAGCACCTGGTAATGCCAGCCACCTCTCTGCCCCTGAATTGTATCTTCTTTCCTCACTGGACCATAAGCACCATGAGCCCAGGAACTGTATGAGTTTTGATCATCACAGTATCCTCAGGACTACACAATACCTGGTGTACAACAGGGGCTCAAAACGTATCTGCTGAATGAACCAAGCCCTTCTTTCCCCTCTTGGAGTTTTACCTGCTCTTTTTCTTCAGAAGACTCTTCTCCTTTCCCCTAACTGGGTGTTCCTCAATGCTCATGCTTTGTCGTTCTGCCCTTCCCTCTGTAACAAATCCATGTACCCTCGCCCTGTATTGCTGTTGATATGCCAGGCCCACTTGTTGCGCGCTCTCTCTCACTCTTTCTTTCTCTCTAATTCCCACCTCCAGTGCTTTATAGAAACCATTCTTTGGTTGGCTTACTGCCAATTTAGCATCAGGAGTTTGTCTGAACTTACCTGCTCCTTTAAACCAGTCACCTCTCCACTTTTCAGAAATGTATTATTGTTTATTGTCATTTATCCCTCCATACACTTGCCGAAACTGACTGGCTCTTCCTAGAAATGTTTCTGCCCCTTCCTCACACACCTCATTCCATAACTGTCTCCCTAGTGGCAGTCTCTCAAATCTACTGCAGTCTCTAACTGGTCTTCCTGTCGCCTATCTCTTGCCCAACCAAAACATCCTTCACACAGTGATTGGATTAATGTTTTTAAAACTTCCTCAACTACAACTAAAAATTAGGCTACTCACTTTAAAATGGTCTATATTATGTAAATTTCACTTCAATTGAAAACAAATAAGACCAATTACTAAACTGCTTGTAACATCTTAACTGGTTTCCTCATTAATTAATGAGCCAAGTATGAGCTTGAACATGTGTTTATTCAAAAAAAATTACACTACTTTGCCTTCATGTAATCTGCTGAAGTACCATGAATGGTTTCCCATTACGCTCACGGGAAAATGGTCAACATACTAGGCTGTTCACAAGAACTTTCTGCAATGGCGGACATGCTCTGTCACTGTCCACTGTGGGAGCCACTAGACACATGAGACTATTGTGCACTTGCAATGACTCAATAATGCAGCCAGGGAACTAAATTTTTATTCATTTCATTCCAATTAATTTATTTAATTTTAATTCATTTCAATTAATAAATCATTAGATTTCAATTTATATAGCTACCTGAGGCTACTGACTCCCATATTGGATAGCACAGTCCTAGGCAATCCGGACCCTGGTTTTTCCTACCAACCATTTCTCCCACTTGTCTTCAGAGTGAATCTTCTTTTACAGTCAGGCTGATCTCTTCTCTCCCCTTTGAATGGATTATGTCCAGGGAAGAATTTCATTGTTTTGCCTTTTTCTTTCCTCCTACTACTCTTCCTACTCACCTAGACCTGTCAAAAGCCCACCACTCCATGTCTAATCCATATCTCACCTTCTCCCAGAAACTTTACTGATTGTCAGTCAACAGCGCTTAACTCGATGGCCCGTTCCCAAAAGATTTTGTCTGTAACATTCCCTGTACTGCTCAATGAAACTCTGCTCTTGAAGAAGCAATGTCTGGGTTTGTCTAGACACCCTCTGTAGACTGCAGGCTCTTGAGCAAGAACACTTTGTCCTATTCCCTTTCCTCCATCTCCAGCTCATCCAGTGCCTTACGATAACTGGAGCTTGGTTAGAGCACAGCAGCAATGCAAACAGATGATGATTGCACGCTCCTCTCTCCACTCACACTGACCACTGTGATGTGCAAATGGGCGTGGAGGTTAATAGAAGACTCTCCTCAGCTTCTCTATTTAAGAGGAAAAAAATTTTCATTGTATCACACATGCTTTTTTTTTTTTTTCCCAATGGGAGATTTTTTTTTTTTAATTTTAAATCCCCAAATTGTTTATTTAACATGTCCCAGTAATCATGGCATTGGATGGGATGTAAAGCAAACAAAGCAGCTCAAAAAAACTTGGTTAGTGTTGTATATTGTGCCATGGGGATGAGAAGCCATGCTTGGAGAAATGAAGAAAGCAGGCAGTCAATTGGGGAGGATGGTAGCAGTGTTTGAAGAAAAACAATTTCTTGCCTAAAGGAGTTAGTAAGTTCAATAGCAGAGGCTGCAAATAAGATATTTAGTATGATGAGGAAAGATCTGAGTGTCAGATGGGAAACAGGAACAGATTTGAGCCCACAGAGAGAATCTGAGAATTGGACAAGGCTTGAAAAGGCCTATCAGTCTTTGGCCATTAACTCTCTTCTATTTTTAGCTATTAATATTTTTGTTGAAATATTTACTAGTTCTTTAGTGAAAACAAACTAGAAATTAATTAGGCCTTCACTAAACACCACTAGCTTTAACAGTAACATTGATAAAGAGGAGAAGAAGAAAGAGGAGGAAGGAAAAAGAGGAGACTGGGGGTAGGGGACACAGAGTAGAGGAGGCGCAGGAGGGGAGGAAACGTTAAGAATGATAGTTGTAGTAAATATCATCATTGACTCTGATAAAATGCATATAGTTTTCCTCCACAGAGTGGTTTTAGTTGTTCTCAACTAATTTGTTGGGCTGTCTTTAAAAAACCTCCAGTGAAATAACATTTCGACTTGCTTTTGAAGATAAGTATCTGAACTGAGCAGACCTTACCTGACTTTGCAGTCAAAATTATAGTGCCCAGAGCAGATAAACATAGGGAAGCAGTCAATTCCCCTGTAGAATTGGGTCTTAGTAAAGCTTATGTCTCTCTGGTTAAGTGTAACTCAAAGGCTTAGAAGTGAGTGGCCTCAGAGGACATCCCATACATAGTCAGAGACCTGTGTAACAGGCAACACAGTCCCTGCCGATACAGCTGGTATGAAGACTAGAGAAAATGCATGGCAAATAGTAAATGCTCAATAAATAGTGGAGTGGTAATGGCAATGACCATTATAGGCGGTTGACAAAGGAGTGGTAAGGGCCTGTGACCCTAGAGAAGTGAGCCAACTTTCTTGGCTTTGAGGGGATGTGTCAGGCCTGCCTCCTTTTCCAGGGGCAGGGGGCAAATCACAGAGAGGAGTCCAAGAGGGACAGGGCATCTGCTCCGACCCACCTCCTGTGTGTGCCCCAAGGGCTACATGTAGGTGCTGTTGTTGCTGGAGACATGAAAGCTGGATCCAGCTTGCAATGCATTTATAGCCCACACAAGCGAAAGGAAACTATATTCAAAGGAATACAGAAGGCCCAGCTATCATGAAAAATACCATAATCCCTTGGACGGGTCTCACATTTAGACACACATACATACAAGGCTTATACTGGAATGATTATTCCCAATATCCCTTTCCCCTTCCTAAAGAAGAAGTACTAGACATAACTCCATTACTGTCTCTTGCGTGATTACGGATTTCTGAAGAGAGAGGACAGTCCTGATCAGAACTGAGGTGATCAGCACTGTAGCACAGGTATAAAGTGGGGAGTCTGGAAGTAAGAAAGGCATGTGTCAGCCTTGTCCATCAACCAGGCAGGACTTTCCACCTAAACAGAAGTGGCAGAGCCACCTGTGAGTCATAGCTCAGCCTCCTGAGCAGCCAGGGCTACAGGCAGGGAGCCTGCACTTGGCTTTTTTTTAGGGTAGGCTGGGAATCAAACCTGGGCCTCCCATGTGGCCTCAGCCTGCCAAGCAGCAGTGTACAGTGCACACTACCGCACCTGGGCCTCATTAATAATTTGTTTACATTTATTCCATGTTGAAATAACATTTTGAATATATTACATTATAAAAAATATGTCCTTAAACAATTTTGCATATCTTTTTACTTTTTTCATGCAATTATGAAAATATATATAATTTCACTTTGGCTCACATCAAATTTCAACTGGACAGCTTTAACTTTAACCTCAGTATCGTGCCTAGCCCCTACTCAGTCCTCGCTCCCTGGCCCTGACAGGTGAGGATTCGAAGACCTGATTCAGTAGACACAGCTTCTCCCCTCCCCTGAGAGCTCAAGGGCACAGACTGCTCAGGGTGACATATCCTGAGGGGCCAAGTCAATCCAAAGTATCCTCAAGGGGAGCATCCAGGCATGCTTGGCTTAGGGTTCCCCAGAAGCTGTTTTCTCAGCGTAGAGGGAGAAAGGGGAGCCAGGAACAGGCAACACTGGGTTAAAAGCCAGACACATCCACGCATAACACTCTTAGGAACTTTGCCTCCAAAGGTGTTTTGAATAATGAACAGGGAAATAAAAACTCAATTTGCAAAAGAGAGAGAGAGAGAGAGAGAGAGAGAGAGAGAGAGAAATTAAAGTAAATTGAAAAAAATAACTTCTCAGGGCCGTCAAACACCAGAAGAGAATTTGTGAAAACATATTATACCTGTTTCAGGGGTTTACCAGATAGATTGATTTGGTGATAAGGGGCTCCGAAGCTATTTTCTCAGCTTCAGCAGAAGTTAACCACCACAGAATGCCTCAGTATTTAGCTGTGCAGCTGACAGCAAACACGTCGGGGGAAAAGCAAGATAAATGAATGAACATACTGGATCAGAGCCCCTAGCAATCTGTACAGCTCCATCCCCCGGGGCTCTGATTAACACGGAGGCCAGTTTAAAAGTCTCACATTGTTATTCTGGGAGCAGGACAGCAGCCAAAGTTCAGTGACATGGAACCTGTTGTCAGCAACCCCACAAATGGGCAGGAAAGTTTTAATTGGGTTTTTATCCAGGCAGACAAAAGGGGAAGGGGGGGGGGCGGCCCTTTCTATTTATCTTCTCCAGTAAGCTCCTTCTAGCCCCCAGGCCCCAACCCCCAAAGCACACACACTCACAGCTTTCACTCATTTTTGCCTTTGGGTAGAAAGCAAAGCAAAATCGTTTATTTATATTCCTTACCATGAGACCTAGCCAACGACACACGTATAAACATTTGTTCTTGCAGGGAAAAAGAGAAACCTAATTTCTTTTGTGACACTTGTACAACCCCACTGTGTTTAGATATTTTTGACACGAGCAATAAAAAGCTCCATCTTCAAAGGCTGGTTTGTTCTTGCTGTTTCTGGAACTAAAGGTCCTCTTGAAAACATGTCTAGAAAATGCTCTCAAATTCCAGGTGGCCATTGTGTTCATTCTTCCCTCCCCCTGCCCAACCTTCCTGGCTAAATTACTAATTTCCCGTCAGATCCCAAACCACAGATATGTAATATTGCTTTTCTAGCTGCCAGGGAGAAGGAAATGCCTTTTATTAAGGACTGATAAATCGGAGTGACGGGTTAGAAGGTCTTGATGGGATTCACAAGTCTGAATGTGTCTCTGTGTCTCTGGCCCTGGTCATTCTGTCTGCTCAGGATGGTTGTCATTCTGACCTCTGTCTGACCTCAAAAATACATCACAGTAAAATTCACTGCACTCCACCTTTGTCAATCAACAAACTTACGAGGAGTGATGACTGTGCACTGCGTTCCTAGAAGGCACTGGCCAAGCCAGCCATGTTCCTGGAGTCAGGGAGCTGTGGAGGGTGTGCAGGTGGGGCCTGCTGATTGAACCTGGATACCAAGGGCTCCAAACTTAGGCAGGTCCAAGGAGTGATGAGATTTTTAAGATTCCTGTTGCTGGTGTATGAAACACAGGCAGAGCCCTCCTCTGTTAGCCCATGGGTGGGCCCTAATCTCATTTAGAATCAAAGTACCCTTAGTGAGTTATGAATTTGAGAGAAATAAGATGCAGGGCCTGTGTACAGTGTCTAGAGCCAGATAGATCTGGGGTCAAATGCCAGCCCCTCCAGTTAAGTTACTAAGTATGTGACCTTGAGTCATTTACTAACCTCTCAGAGCCCAATGGTTCTCCTCTGTAAAATAGATAATAGCACCTGTGATTGTTTCTCTGCAATGCTGTCCAACAAACGTACTGAAAGCCACAAATGCAAGCCATGAATGCAATTCAAAATGTTCTAGTAACGATGTTTTTACAAGTAAAAAGAAAATGGGTAAAATTAAATTCCATCACTTTATCTAGTCTAATAGATCCAACATTCTTTCAGTTCTTTGGAATCCAGTGTCTGCTTTGCACGTTAAGCCCATCTCAGTTCAGACTCCCGTGTGTTCAGTAGTTGCATGTCCACACCGGACAGCACAGCTCTGGGGGGTAAGTGAGATCGGTCAACACAAGCTCAGACACGGGGAGTGTGCAGTACGTGCTGGTCCTATGATGCTCATAAACGGGTGTCCAAGGGAGCCAGGACGTCTTTATTTTGTGATTCTGGCTGCACCAAGACAAGTAAAAACCCAAGAACCCACAAGTCAATGAAGGACTTATGTGGCACACCTAATGTGCTTTTCACCTGGCTAGGTTTTACAGGGTGAGCTAAACCCAAACCAGTAAATCCACTACCTCTGACTCCAAGAGATGTAGATTAGCTGATAACAGGAGTTAAAATGTAACAGAAACTTCAATTAAAGATGAGAAATAGAGTTGGAGAGGGGAAAGGACTAATTTAAAGGACTACTTTACAGTAATCTGTATGTATGCAACAGTAGGTTAACCAAGTGCTTGATCACAGGCTGAAGGCTGTAAGCAGGAGAGGGCAGGGTCAGAGAGGGCTATGAGACTCCAGAAAACTTCACCCTCGAAGCCTGGTGAGAGGGCAGAGCTGTGCTAGGAAGTTATTGGTATTGAGTGCCCTTTGCCACCCTTTCTGTCTTTATGAAACATACCTGTCTAGGCTGGCCCTATAGCCTGGTGGTTAAGGGAAGCCATATCCCCATATCCCACATGGCTGACCACAGTTCATTTTATTTTTTCTAGAGGATTTTGCTATAGGGCACATGCACTTACCAGAAAGACAGAGAGAGACAGAGACAGAAAGTGAGAAATTATCCCCCAGGGGGATGGCCACGCCACAATCCCTTCTCCTCCATTCTCCTCTTAGGCTCTTGGGTATGCATTCACATGTGCCCAGTGTGAGTTTAAGCCACCGGCTCTGGGGCTCCAGCCACAAATGACTACATGGGAGTCCAGCGACATAGCCATTACGCCAACTGCTGGTCCCAAGCTGACCACAGTTCTAATCCCATCCCACTGACTTAGAAAACACACCAAGTATATGTGCAGGCATGCCCAAAATTCTGACAAGACAGAGAAATGGAGGAGGGATTGTGGCATGACCATGCCTGAATGAAAAGTGCTTTCTCCTTCTCCCTCTCTCATTGTCTCTGTTTCTCTCCCTGGAGAGTTCACACACCATCTAACAACTAAGAAACAAAAACTCAGGCCTGTCCCAGTCCCATGCTGGGGACTGCGTGTGCCAGTGAAGGGGGAAGAACAAATGACTTCAGCAGTTTTCCCCGATACAAGAACATAGCATGGCCCTCAGCAGGGCAAAGTCCCCACAAACATGATAGCCCATTAGTTAGCCCAAAGCTCACCATGTGAGTGGGAATTCTGACCCTGGGACAGGTCTATACTTGAGATGTCTGGGGTCAGAGACACCTTTCAATTTCATGCTGTGATCTGCTACTCTGAACGGCCCCAAGAGGCCACCAGGTGGGCCTCTTACTCCATACCTGGCAGCTTAAGCACCACTTCTTTCTTTAAGGTTCAGTGTTCTCTTAAATTTTTCTATGTTTTTTGTATTTTTGTTTGTTTGTTTGTTTGTTTTGGAGAGGTTTTTGCTATAGGGCGTGTGCGCTCGCCAGAAAGAGAGAGACAGAGAGACAGAAAGAGAGAAATCACCCCCCGGGGGGATGGCCACGCCACAATCCCTTCTCCTCCTTCTCCTCTCGGGATCTTGGGCATGCATGCACATGTGCCCAGCATGAGTTTAAGCCACCAGGTCTGGGACTCGAACGGCGGTCAACTACATGGGAGTTCAGCATAATAGCCATTACACTAACTGCTGGTCCCAAATTTTCTATATTTTGCACCTCACTACAAGGACTGGGAAAATGTGAAAGGAGAGAGCAAAGTTCTAGAATCCACCAAAGCAACCAAGTTAAAGCCAATTCAGTAAAGGGTATGTAGACCATCTTGGATACAGCACATTCTGCCAAACAACAATACACGTGCACAGAGCTTTGTAAATGGTGAAGAGTTTTAGCTGAATCTCACAAGTACTCTGTCTGGTGATGGAGTAGATCTTAGGGTGACTTTTTAAACCCCCTTATTTCCTGGCTCTGACTTCAAATCCTCTAACTATGAGTCAAAAACAAACCAGGTTTCTTTCTTTCTTTCTTTCTTTTTCTTTAAATAAGATTTGTAATACAAGCTCTGACAAAGGATGTTTGCATATGAAATTTTTCTTTTAAGCAAAGCCCAATAGAGCACAGCCATGAAATCACATCAAATTTGCCTATAAAAAGCTTATAGAAAAGAGAAAGAGGAGCCAGTAGTATCACAACTGGACTTGAAGAGAAAGGTTCTAGGTTTATGTCCTGAGACCTCCCTGAGAATGCAGGGCTCACATGTACACGTATCCATGATCCAGGCAGGCAAAATCTGGGGGTGGATTATAGAGCAGGGACTTTGTTGGGGGTGTCTGTCTCTCTGTTACTGCTGTCTCTTCCTTATATAAATTATGAATAAATAAAAAGAAAGGAAAGAATAAGAATGACATAAAATTTAGATTCTCCTCTAATACCCAGACTGTAAAATGTATGTAGTGATACCACAAAGCACCGAATGACCATCTGCCCAGACCCATTGGCCCAGCTAGCTGCACTGACTAGGAATCAGGTAACCTCATAGGTGGGTAAAGTTGTTAAAGGCGATCCTCCTTTTAAAAGTCAGGGTAACTCAAGGGAACCCAGCTCCTTGGGGAAGGGTCTTAAAGGTCAATAGAATGACTACCTCTTTAGCCATATCTGTAACCCTGCTCTGATTCACCATCCTCACCCACTTCTCTCTCTCTCTCTCTTGCTCTCTCTCTCTCTCTCTCTCTCTCTCTCTCTCTAGATCAAATAGAAGAGACTAAATCCAGAACAGGCACTAAGAACAATGAACTTCCCTATTGAGAATGTCAACAGGTTGTGTAGAAGAGCCTGACTAGCCCTGAATAGAAGCACTGTCCCATTACTGTCTCACCTCACCTCACAGAAGGTATGTGTAGAGGCCTCAAGAGCTCAGCAGCAAGTGCATATTTGACCTCAGATGATGACCCAGAGCTCCCAAGAGTCCTCTGCTTGGAGCCCAAATCACTGTTCTATGTTATTTTGTGTTCTAAGCAAAAGTAGGCCTCTGAGTGACTAGAACATGGCCATCCTAGCCTGGTTGGATAACTTGAGCTGCCTGGCATGTCTTCCGAAACACTGTGAAACCTGGGTCCTCTCACCTTCCCTGATTCTTCCCATGCACTGATAGTTTAACCCAAGAGTGTTTACTTGGCTTTGGCTATCAGGAGCTCAGGACTGTGTCTCCCTAAGCTTCTTAATTGACCTCTATTTCCATCTCTCTTCATGCCAAATCCCATCATATAACACCATCAAATGGATTTCCTAAAATACCTTTTAAATTTTGTCACCCTAAAGTTTAACATTTCCTTTGTCCACCACAATAGTTATTTTAATATCAGCATTTGTTTTTCAAACAACTTTCATAGGATCCCAGTATGACAGATTTGGGCCTTGCATCACCAACCTTGTACTGAAAATGAACTTTCTCTCAAGGGCTGATCCTCTCTTTTTAGTCACATGGGCTCAGATCCTCTTCTGGGGCTAAGTCTTGTACAAAGTAGCTCTGGCCTACTGTGTTATGTGCTGGGGCTGCTACAAGTACAACAAATTTGAGTGTCTTAAAGCATAGACAAGTGTTCTCTCAAAGTCCTCGAGGTTAGAAGGCTGAAGCAGAGGTGTCAGCAGGGTCATGCTCCCTCTGAAGGTTCTCAGGAAATGATTTTCCCTAGCCTATATCCTGGTTTCTGGTTGGTTCTGGACTTGTGGCAATCCATCCTTGATCTTCATACGATGTTCTCCCTCTGTGCATGTCTGCCTCTGCATCTACGTTTCCTCTTTCATAAGCATGCCAATCATATTAGATTAGGGCCCACCTAATATCCTCATTGAACTCTGATACTTCTGTAAAGAACTTATCTCCAAATTAAGTCATATTCAGAGGTACTGGGCGTTAGGAAGCCAACATATCCTTTTGGCAGGATGTAATTCGATCTATAATATCTATTCAGAAGCATCTTTGCATCTGCTCCTAACCCCAGCTCCCATGTCTACTCCCAAGGCAGATTTTAGCCTCTTAAAGCTAGAACTTGAATCCCAAACATACCTGTTTCAGAAGAGATTCTTATCTTTTATAGTTTCATAACTAAAGGCCCTACTTGGATATTTTACCCAAAATAAAGAAACCTTTCACCCCAAAAAAGTTATGGTGATTGTTTCTGTGCAATGCTTCTAACAAAATGGTCAGGGTATTTTTTTTTTTTTTTTTGAGAGTTTTTTGCTATAGGGCATGTGCACTCACCAGAAGGACAGAGAGAGACTGAAAGTGAGAAATCACCCCCCGGGGGGATGGCCATGTCTCAACCCATTCTCCTCCAGTCTCCTCTCAGGATCTTGGGCACGCAAGCACATGCGCCTGGCATGAGTTTAAGCCGTCGGGGGACTTGAACCGCAGTCAACTACATGGGAGTCCAGCGACATAGCCATTACGCTAACTGCTGATCTCGACAAAATGGTCAGTTTTGACTTTCTAAAGGCAAGTTGGGTTTCCTTGGGTTTTATTTCTTTATTGTTTAGGTTTGTTATAGGATACATGCACTCACCAGAGAAGGGGGAGACAGAGAGAGAAAGAGAGAGAGTAAGTGAGAAGTCATCCCCCAAGGGGTATGGCCACACCACAATCTCTCTTCCTTACTTCTCTCGGGATTTTAGACACATACGTGCATGCACCTGACATGATTTTCAAACCAGTGGGTCTGTGACTTGAACCACGGTCAGCCATGTGAGAATCCAGCCACCTTGACCACCATGCCACCTACTGGCTTTTCTTGTTTATTTTTTTAAAAATAATAATTTTATTTAACTTTATTCATTTATTTTAATTTGACCAGAGAGGGATAGAGCGAGAGGGAGAGAGGGAAAGTGAGAAAGCAAGCCACCAGGTTTGAGACTCGAACCATGGTCTATCATGTGGGAGTTCAGCATTCTTAACCACCACACCTCCTGCCGGCTCCAACTTCTTGGTTATTTTTTAACTTTAGCCTAACAAGATTTCAAAAATGTTAAGGTCTGTGCCTCTGCTTAGGTACTCTGCAACGTTCATAAAAATTTATTTCATAAGTGCAAATGATTAAACATTTGTGAATATAATGAAGTCAGTCAATGAGAAAATAATGAGGCTGTTTTGATGAACATAAAAATTTGAAATCTGGGTTTATGGAAGAAAATGGCAATCGTCTATCAGCCCCAGCATTTAATTTATTTCTGTGTTTTATTTAAGTTGCACAGAATGGAGCAAATCTTGATTCACACTGTAAAATGGATACCATTTATAGCTTAATAGCACATGTTGCTATTTCAGAATTGTCTTCCATTAAACAGCTGTGGCCAGAGTTTTATTCAGAGAATTGATCTGGTAGCACTAGTTAACCCGCTGGAGGTCGACAATGTGTTAAAATTTAGTGTAAACCAAATTTGTGTGTGCCCATGTAATTGTATTACTGTTTAAAATATGTAATTTAGAAAATTAAATTTAAATTATTTACAGAACTCCTGAAGCGCCTCCGCGGTGCCCTGGGGTTCTCTGGAAGAACATAATTAGAAAATCTCTGACCTGCGCAGCCAGGCCCAAGCTCATCTACATTTTACTTTCCCCTTCAAACTCATTCCCCTTTGCTCCTCCAGCACGCATTTCCAGCTGCAGGCGAGCTGACTTCTCAGAGCTCATGGCTCAAGCTTAGTATTAAGTCTTTTCCAGGTGTTTCGTTAGCTCTGCTCCTGGCTTGAATTCTCAGCTCTTTCCTGACTTTTGAGTCCAGCCCACTTTTCAGACTCAGGTCATCCATCGGTCCACTCTCTCCTCCACCCACCACCACATGTGAAGTGTGCTGCACTGAGAGTGGCTATGAAGACAAGGAGCCCACAGTCCTGCCCTGTGGGGCTCCCAGGGGAAGGTGCAGGAGAGAGACTCGTGTGAATGAGACTTTCGAATACAGTGACTTTGTGGCAGAGTGAAGAGAGGTGCCAGTATCCGCAGGATCACAGAGGACAAGGACCTAATCAGATGCCTCTGGTACATTCTGATTTCTGTTGCCTCTGAACATCAGTGTGCTGACAGTTTTTCACTTCACTGTTCATGAATTTTTTCAAAGTCTTTAGCATCACTCCCTTCTACCCTTACCCCCAACCCTATTTCTTCAGATGCATGCCCTCAAATATTTTCGAATGCCCTTCCATGCCAGGCACAGGGAAAGGCACCTAAGTGTTCAGGAAACGTTTGTCTGACGATGTTGTTGATCAACAGGATAAGTTAAAGGACAAATTAGGTGGGGTCAGAGGAGAGGAAGATTGTCAGCAGCAAGGTATCCAGGTATGCCCAGAATGCTTTGCAGTATAGCACAGAACATTACACTGGTCCCTTTCAGCAGAGCATTCTGTTGGGACCATCTGGTTGTGCTTCTACTACTGGCCTCGGTGACAGCATCGCCTCACCTGTCAGCTTTTCTTCTCTCACACTCCCATGAACTCCAGAGAAAAGATTTCACACCCTCAGAACGGATATGGTTGGTCAGTCCAAAGTAAGTTCTGGTAAAGGCTTAGCAAAAGCCCCAATTTATAGCATTTGCCAATTTCTGTAGTGTAAATATTTCCGCTATGGTTAATTTCAAGCTACTTATGTTGCTTCACTGAACAGGCAGCTGGGAAGAGATGCACACAATTGACCAGTATAAGCTGCCCCAACAAAAACCCTGCTTGTAATTAAAGTTTTATGCAAAGGCTCTCTTTCAAGGAAGGCTCCTATAATCAAATAGGACATTCCGTCTTTCATTAATTTCAATTTCACTGTCAAAAACGGAATATACAAGAGCTTATTCACAGTACAAGACAGAGAGACAGCCTAATGCCTCCCTTCCTTCTAACTGTCTGTTTTGATGAGTAAATAATGACTGACTGGCTTATGGATGAGACAGATCAAAACCAAGAACAAGATGCTATGCTTCGCAGGACTCCGTGAAGGTCCCAGCTCTGAGTGTCTCATTACATTTGCATTCTGGAAATGAAGTCTGTCTTAAGGCCTTGTAAAATGTTTCTAGACTGGGATCTGCAGAACATCCTGTGGGGCTGTAACAATGCAGATTTTAATGCTATATCAACTCCACCCTCAGATTGCAAAGCAAATTGTAGTAATGCCGACACATGGACACTAAGGTTTAAGAACAGCAACTCTACAGAAAGATGTTGGGGAGAGGAGGTGCAAGAACATTCAATTAAGTTTCTGTTCCAGCTGTTAGAGAAATGACAAACCAGATACAGAAGTTAAAATTGAATGGTGGGAACCAGCAGTTAGCGTAATGGCTATGTCGCTGGACTCCCACGTAGTCGACCCCGGTTCGTGTCTCGGACCCGGTGGCTTACAACTCACGCCGGGCGCGTGTGCGTGCGTGCCCAAGATCCCGAGAGGAGAATGGAGGAGAAGGGATTGCGGCGTGACCATCCCCCCTGGGGGGTAATTTCTTGCTTTCTGTCTCTATGTCTCTCTCTGTCTGTCTGGCGAGCACACGCGCCCTATAGCAAAAAATCTCTCAAAAAAAAAAAAAAAATTGAATGGTGAAGAAGCCAGCCAGGTGGTGTGGTGGTTAAGGCAACTGGGTCCCACATAGCCAACTGCAAGGTTTGAGTCCAAGACTTGGTAGCTTGAAAAACACACCAGGAGTGTGTGCATGGCCAAAATCCCTAAAGGAGAATGGAGAAGGGGTTGAAGCATGGTCGTTCCCCTTTGGGAGTGCTTTCTCACTTTCTCTGTCTCTGTCTCTCTCTTTGTCAAGCTCATCTGCCCTATGGAAAAAAGTGTGGGGGGAAATAATTTAATGAGGAGAAGGTACATTAAAATCTAGCTGGCTTCCTCTCCCTCAACTCACCCCTCATCCATCCTCACTCTACCTCTCATCCCACCTACATTTTTTGCAGGATCCCTCCTCCCTAGAGGATGGCTGGGTTTGCCTCTCCAAGAATCAGAGGGATAGACTGGGCTTGCATGGCCCACTGCAGCTAAGACCTGGTCTTGGAGACGGAGAAGAGGCTGTGCTTAGCCTGTCAGCCCCTCCGTCTTCATGCTGTAGGAGTTGAGGAGAACAAGAATCTCAGAATCCAAATTCCCAGGAATTTTAGAGGCCTATGCCTTGGAAAGGAATGGAGCTTCATGGATGTATGTCCATTTATCAGGAAGGAGCGGTCTCTCAGAAAGCTCCTGTACCCCCAGTGCCCCAATGTCCCACCTTTTATGAAGTCAGTGCAGCTCTTTTATTAGTCTCATCATTTTTCCTTCCCGAGGTCACCAGTTCCCACTCACTGGGAGTAGCTTAATGGGCTGACGTGAGTTCAAAGGAATAGGGGTTTCTCGGCTACACTTTAGCACCAAATTTATGAACTCTGCATGTCAGTAACAGTTGTTGCTTTGACTGATGAGCCATCCTCCAAGAGCAATGACTAAAAGTGACTTCCATGAGATATTTATTCAAACTTCTCTTTCAATCCCTGAGCCATGTCTGTCAAAACTTTGAAATGCAGATGGCAGACATTATTGTTCTGCATCCAGATATTCTCTTCAGAAAGCCTGGTGGATTTGCTTTTTCTGCCATAGAAGAAGAAACAATCCTCTGAAGTACATGTATTTAAAGCCCATCTGTTGGAGCCCACCTCTGACAGTCGTCATGGGTGTAGGCACTCCCAATTTGTCTCTGTCTTTACCACTGCATGGTCCCAGATTCATGAATGGGATTCCTCGCTTACCTCCTGTAATTAATCTCCGTCTCATTGGGAGAAAACCCCAGCTAGGAACAACGCAGTTTGTGTATCTGCAGGCAGCAGACACTGCACCTATTAGAAGTGCAGGCACCAAAAAAAGGGAAAAAAAGTGCATGCACCAAGTTCATTTTCCATCATAAACTCCCTCCAGTTTCAAAAACCAGACAGCTGGGTGAGTAAACAAATGAACCTGTGGATTACAACTGGGCCACTTGGTGTGGCTTTGGGGAGGACACAGGGTCAATGGGCAATGGACAGGCACATCAGGCCTCAGGACATTCTGTTGAAGGCCCTTCTCCTTCCTCCTTGGCATGTGTCTGTGGCTGAGTGGGACAGGAGGGGCCCAGCCTTCGCTCAGAATCAGTGACCACAGCTTCCTTCTGTGTTTAATAGTTGTTCTGTTTTCCCCTCTGGACTCACAGTTAACATGGATGCCATACTGGTTTTTAGGAGGTGCTGTTTTCCTTAAGTGGGTTCCATCTGTGAACTTTGCTGAGTTCTGGCACCTTCTGTGGGGGGTGGGAATTAGCACGAGCATGGCCATTAACTTTCTCATTGGCAATTTCTGCCCTCTCTTATTCTGCAGGGCAATTCCATCTGTGACAGGGAAGCACAGGCACATACCTACCACCTTACTTCAAGACACAGTCCTCAGGGCTGCCCTGCACATTTGCTGACATGGCTTATGGGTGCTACTCTCCTTCTAGACAATGTACTGAGTGAGATCTCTTGTCTTATTAAAGCAAAACAGATGAGGCATAGGTGGGGAAAGGGAGAAGAAGAGAGTTTTTCAAAATGGGTTGTTCATTATTTGAGGTCAACGTATGAAACTACCTTTGGAAGAAGATTAAAATAAACTCTCTAGAGAAAAGATTTACCTCCTTAAAACTCCTTTGGGTCTGAAGTGCCCAATGCTTTAGGCATTTGTTCTATCTCTCTGGCCATTCCTTTTCAATCTTTGTCCAAAGACTCTTTCAATGCTGTTTTTGTAGGACAGCTTGCCTGCCATGGTCTCAGTGTGTCCTTTCAAAATTCATGTTGAAATCTAATCCCTTTTGCAATGATTCAATAGCTCTCCTTTTATGCACAGGTGATATGTTCCAAGACCCCAAGTGGACATCTTAAACTGTGAATAGTACTAAACCCTGTATATACTGTATTTTTCCTATATACTATACATACATATCTGTGGTAAAGTCTAATCTGAAAATTAAGTACAATAAGAGGTTAGCAACAATAACCAATGTTAAAGTAGAACAATTTTAACAATAAATTGTAATGAAAATTATGTGACTGTAGTAGCCTCTCTCAAAATATCTTACTGGACTACACTCACCTTTCATTTTCTTATGATAATGTAAGATAATAAAATACCTACATGATGAAATAAAATGAAGTGAAAGACACTGGCATTGTGACATAGTTTCTAAACCTATGAATTGTTGGAGGACCAGCAGATAAACATAATGGTTGTGTCGCTGGACTCCCATGTCATCAACCGTGGTTTGAGTCCAGGACTTGGTGGCTTAAAACTCACACTGCACAAGTGTGTGTGTGTGTGTGTGTGTGTGTGTGTGTGTGTGCCCAAAATCCCAAGAAGAGAATGGAGGAAAAAGATTACAGTGTGGCCATCCCCTCTGCAGGGTAATTTCTCGTGTTCTGTCTCGCCATCCCTCTGGTGAGAGAGCAAAATCCCAATAGCAAAAAATCTCCCTTAAAAATAAAAATTTTTAAAAACCTATGAATTATTTATTTCTGGAAATTTCTACTTAATATTTTTGTACCATCCTGACCACAAGTAACTGAAACTATGGAAGCAACACTGTGGCTAAGAAGTGCCCATGGTATTAAGAGGTGAAGCCTTTGAGGGAAATATTAGATTCTGAGGGCTCCACCTCCATGAATGAGATTAGTGCCTTCATAAAAGATGTTGAAGGGAGCATCTCTGCCTTCTTCTGCCACATGAGGACACAGCTAGAAGATGCTGTCTCCCTCACCAGAATCCAACCTGCTGATGCCTTGACCTTGAACTTCCCAGCCTCCAGAACTGTGAGCAACAAATGTCTACTGTTTATAAATTACCCAGTCTGAGGCATTTTGTTATAGCGATTCAAATGGACTGGAACAGTACTTTGAACTGAATGTACAAACGTCATCCTGTGTTTGAATCAGAGTGGAGAACCCTATACCTTCTCTTGGTGACTCACAAACCAAATCAGCACACATATGCTCCGGTTGATTTCTAGACATTTATTCCACTCCCAGATCCCCCTTGAAGTGACTGGGCCAAGGCAGTCATGGTAATTCATTCTGCCTGCTATTGACCAGTTCAGAAACAAGTCGTGGCTCAATCAGAGATAACAAAATTTGAGGGAAAGAGAAAGCTCTAGAAATAATCAATCTCCTCCCTCCATTTTTCAGGAACATCCAAGTCCCCTCCCTGGCAAGCCAAGATAGTCTTCACAAAACCACATTTTTGGTCTTTTCTTCCCAAGCTCCAGCTTCCTATCTCCAGCTGCCCATAGGAATGCCAGTGCAGTGACTCAGGAATAGCCCTGGGCTGGCATTCAGGAGAATGACTGTCCCCTAATCTCCCTGATACTGCTTATTTATTGGACTGTTCCACATGACTCATACTAGGTAGGATTCAATTTTTACAACCAAATTTGACTCCCATCTTCTGAGCCCTCAGCCCCTAAAGTAATTAGCTGCTCCTGTCTGCCATCTCTGATGGGTAATGTCATCACTATTCCTCCTCTAACAAAGGCATCCTTCACAGATCCTGAACTGGACTTAGTAGTGCCCCCTCAAAATTTGTTCCTACTCAGAACCTTAGAAAAGTGACTTTATTTGGAAATAGCGCCTTTGTGATGTTCCTTTGTATCTGGGGGTCTTACATCTGAGGATTCAACCAACAATGGACAGAAAATATTGTTGTTGACATGTACTGTGTTAGGCCTGTAGTGAGTACTCTGTACCAAACAGACATACCTTTATTTTTCTTGAAGTATATTCACATTGTTGTGCAATAATTATTACCATCTGTCTCAGGAACACCCCATCTTCCAAGACTGAAACTCTGAACCGATTACAACTAACCCCTCATCCCCCTTCTTTAGCCTCTGGTAACCACTATTCTAATTCCTCTCTCTACAAATTTAGATATTTTCTTTATCTGTTCTTCTGTCAATGGACCCTTGGGATGCTTCCACCTTTTGACTATTGTGAATAATGCTGCTATCAACATGAGTGTACAAATATCTGAGTTTCTGCTTTCAGTTCTTTTGGGTCTACAGCCAGAAATAGAATTGCTGGATTATATGATAAATCTATTCATTTTTAATTTTTGTTTGTTTGTTTGTTTAGAGGTTTTTGCTATAGGGCGTGTGTGCTCACCAGAAAGACAGAGAGACAAAGAGAGAGAGAGTGAGAAATCATCCCCCGGGGGGGGGGGGGGGAGGGAGGGGATGGCCATGCCGCAATCCCTTCTCCTCCGTTCTCCTCTCAGGATCTTGGACATGCACTCACACGTGCCCGGTGTGAGTTTAAGCCACTGGGTCCAGGACTCGAACTGTGGTCGATTACATGGGAGTCCAGTGACATAGCCATTACGCTAACTGCTGATCCCTCGTATTTAATTTTTTAAGGAACTGTTTCTTATGTCTTCTCCCACTCCTCACTCTCATTTCCAAGCAATCATTGATCTACTTTATGTCTCTATAAATTAGGTTGCATTTTCTAGAATTTTAAACAAGTGGAATCATGCTTTTATTTATATACTTTTTCCCTGGACTTCTTTCACTCAGCATATTTATTTTGAAGCACATGCAATCTGTTTCATTTATCAATTTCTTTCTAATGCTGAGTAGTATTCCATGAAAGGAACATACCACAATTTCTTTAGGTAGTCACCTGTTGGAGGCCATTTGGGTTGTTCATAGTTTTTGTTATTACAAATAAAGTTGATATGAACATTAATGTACAAGTCTTTTTATGGACATATGCTTTGATTGTCTTTGAGTAAATAGCTATAATGAAGTAGCTGGATCACATGAGTTATATGTTTAACATTTAAGGATTAGTCAAACTATTTTTTAAAGTGCTTGCATTGTTTTACATTCTCATAAGCAGTGTATGAAAGTTTCAGTTGTTCCACATTTTTACCAACACTTGTAATGGACAGCTTTTTTAAAAGCCATTCTGATAGATATGCAGTAGAATCTTATCATAATTAAATTTACATTTCCTACTGACTAATAAGGCTTAGCTTCTTTTAATTTTTAGCTGTCATCTGTATACATTTTTGGTGAAGTATTTGTTTAAATGTTTTGCCCTTTTAATCAGATTATTGCTTTTTGGTAGAGAGTTTTGGCATTTCTTTATATATTGGGTGGTCAGAAAAGTCATGACATATTTTTCTATGCAAAAATACATCATGATTTTTCCAGCCACCCAATATTTTAGCTATATATCCTTTACCACTATGTAATTGCAAATGTTTCCTACCATTCTGTGATGTATCTTTTCATTCTCTTTCTGTCTTTTGGAGAGCAACGGCTCTTAATTTTTATGAAATCAAACCTATATATTTTTGCTTTTATAGATCTTTTCAGTTATACATCTATTTTTTCAAATTTTTAAAAAAGTATTTATGTTATTTTATTTATCATTATGATTATTTTAAGTTTGCTATAGGGCACGTGTGCTCACCAGGAAGAGAGAAAGTGAAAAAGCAAGCCACCAGGTCCAGAACTCAAACTACAGTCAGCCCTGTGGGACTTGAGTGCCTTAACCACCCACTACTTGCTAGTCTCTCTCCATATAACTCTGGCATCACCAAAGTCACATTTGCTTTTATATTTCATTCTGTAAGTTTTATAAATTTAGGTTTCGCATTTAGATCTATGACCCAATTTGAGTTAATTCTGTACTCGTATGAAGAGAGGATCAAAGTTTGTTTTTATGCATATGATTATCAAATTGTTCTACAACATTCATCGAAAAATCTATACTTTTCCAACTAAATTGTTTTTGTATCTTTGTCAAAAATCAATGACCATATATGAGAAGGTCATTGTATAAGACAGTACAGGTCATCTTTGTTCTTTTTCAAGGTTTAATTCCTTTTTCTTTTTCCTCTTTCAGATTCTTTGCCTTTCCATATGTATTTTAGAAGCAGCTTGTCAATTGTATCAGTTTTCCAATGTTTCTATAATAAACTATCTTAAATTTAGCAGATTATTATGACATGAATTTATCATTTCACTGTTCTATGGAAGTTTGACATGCATTTTTTTTGAGTTTTTGTTGTTTTTATTTATTTCTTGAGAGAGAAAGGGAGACAGAGACAGATATGACTGACAGCGTTTCACGGTGCTGCAAATCCCCTTTTCCTGACCCTCTAACTCGTCAGGGTCTTAGGCATCATGGTCCTGGTGGATTTCAGGTCGACTTGTGTTCTGAACCCAAGGGCAGTCAAGTGTTTCTAGCAGTGCAGATCAGTATGCTACTGCCTGTGCTACCACAGCAGGGCCTGACATGCATCTTACTGAGCCAAAATCAAAGTATCAGCAAGGCTGTATTCCTTACTGGAGGCTCCAGGGGAACGATATGCTTCCAAAAGTACGTGGGTTGTAGGCAGTATTCAATTTCTTGCAGTAGGACTGAGATCCCCCTTTGCCTTGCTGGTTGTCAGCTGAGGTTGCCCTTAGCTTCTCTATGCCTCTCTCCAGTACTTACCCATGGGCCTCTTCTTCTCAAAGCCGATAATGGTGCATTGAATCTCTCACGCTTGGAATATCTCTTATATCCCCCTTCACTACATTTCTCTTCCATTAGATCTTCTTTCAGTCCAAGGTAGCTTTCTGCTTTTGAAAGCATATGCAATTAGATTAGATGGATTTGTCTGGATAATCTAGAATAATTTCTCTCGCTTAAGGTCCATAACCTTAATTATATGTGCAAAGTCCCCATTACCATGTGGCATAATATATTTGCTCAAGGATTAGGTCATGGACTTTGTTAGGCCGCTATTCTGTCTACTCAATGAAAAAGTAGAAAAAAGCTCTCTGAGATTTGAGTAGGATTGCATTGAATTTATATTTCAATTTTGGGAGATTTGGCTTTTTAATAATATTGAGTTTTCTGGTATTTTAATAACATATGTTTTTCTTGGGCTGTCTCTGTGGTGCAGAAGTAATGTGCTGCTCAAGAGAAGCCGGATCCCACATGATGACTGCAGTTTGAATACTCAGCTCAGTCAACCTGAAACACAATGGGCATGCATGTGAATGCCTAGGGTCTGACAGGTTGGAGAACTAGAGGAAGGTCATTGGTCTGGAGGACTGTCCAGACACTGTGTAAGGTGATCACCCCTATCTCTTTCACTCTTACATGTGTGTACATGTGCTTTACTATGAATAAAGAAAAAATACACCTTTCTCTACTTGTTCACATTTTCATTAGTTTTTCTCAACAATGTTTGAATTTTCAGTGTTCGAATCTTGCATATCTTTTTATCAAGTTTGTCCTTAAGTTGTCATATTTTATAAATGACATTTTACTGCAATTTCAATAGTTTGTTTCTATTACGAAAAAATCTATTTTTTGAATGTTGATTTTGCCTCCTGAAAACTTGCTATACTCATTATTTCTAGCAAGGTTATGGGGTTTTGGTGAGTATATGCATGTGTGTTGGTAGATTTCTTATGCGGGTCACCTATATTGTCTGTGAATAAAGCATTTCACTTATTCATTTCCAATCTGGATACCTTTTGTTCCTTTTTCTTATGTTATTGCACTAGCTGGAACCTCCCATATGATGCTGAATAAAAGTTATGAGAACAGATACCTTCATTTTGTTCAGATGTTAGGGGCAAAGCAATCAGTTACCATTAATGATGTTGATGGTAGGTTTTAATAGATGCTCTTTTATTCTTAGTTTGCTGACATTTTATTAGGAATAAATATTGAATTTTGTCAAACCCTTTTATCACCTATTGAGAGGATTATATAGTTTTCTTGTTTAGCCTGTTTATATGGTGAAATAAATTGGTTGATTTGTAAATGTTTAGCTAATACTGTATTTCGGGTATAAATCACACCTGTGATATATTATTCATTTTCTATATTATTAATTATACTTACTAAAATTTCAAGAATGTTTGCATACATGTTCATAGGCAATATCGTTCTGTAATTTCCTTGCAATGTCTTTGTTTAATGTTGGTATCAGAGTAATGGTGATCTCATAGAATGATTTGGGAAAATTCCCCTCCTTTTCTATTCTATTGAGTTCATATAGGATTGATATCCCTGTTCCTTAAATGCTTGGTTATAACTCACCAATGCAGCCATCTGGTCCTGTAGGTTTTCTTGATTGTCTGCTTTTGGAGAGGTTTTTTCTATAGGGTGCATGCGCTTGCCAGAAAGACAAGACAGAGAGACAGAAAGTGAGAAATTACCCCCCAGGGGGGAAGGCCACACTGCAGTCCCTTTCTCCTCCATTCTCCTCTCAGGATCTTGAGCACACACACAAACATGTGCCTGACGTGAGTTTAAGCCACCAGGTCTGGGACTTGAACCCTGGTCGACTATATGGGAGTCCAGCGACATAGCCATTACATCAACTCCTTGTCCCCTGCTTGGATTTTTATGGGAAGGTTTTAAACTACTGGGTTGTCAAAAAAGTCATTATGCATAGAAGAACAGAAAAATACATCATGATTTTTCCAACAACCCAATGCAAATACAGTTCTCTTCATAGGTATAGGACTATCCACATTACCTATTTCTTCTTGAGTGAGCCTTGGTAGTTTATATCATTTAAAAATTTTTTACGTTCATCCAAAGTATTATATTTATTGGCAAAAGTTTGTTCATAATGTAATCTTATTATTTTTGTAATAATCATAGAAAATGGAATGATAGCATATCATTCATTTCTGATAATGGTAATTTGTGTCTTCTCTATTTCTCTTTCCTTTTTTTCTAATTAGTCTGTTTAGAGGCTTTTAATTTTATTGATGCTCTCAAAGAACTGGATTTTTATTTTATTTATGCTTTTATCTGTTTATTATTTCATTGATTTCCACTATGATCTTTATGTTAAGTTTTGGTTTATTTATTTTACTTTTTCTAATTTCTTAAGATGGAAATGGAGGTCATTTATTTAAAATGTTTCTTCTTTTTTATTATTTGAGTGTTTCATGCTATAAATGTCCCTCTAGACACTGCTTTAGCTGCATTCCACAAATTTTGTGTTTCATTTTCATTCAGTTCAAGGTATTTTCTAATTTCTATTTTATTTTCTTTGACCTACAGATACTTATAAGTATGTTTTTTTAGTTTTCAAACATTGGGGAATTTTTCAAATATGTTTCTGCAATTAATTTCCAATTGATTTCCATCATGTACAGAGAATACTTTGTATGACTTTAATCCTTTTGTACTTATCGATATTTATTTTATAATCCAGAATATAGTCTATCTTGGTAAATGTTCTGTTAATACTGAAAAATATCCATATTTTCCTGTTTGGGGGTCAAATATTTTAGAAATGTTAAGTAGGCCAGGTTGAAAGATATTGTTTAAGTCTTTCATATCTTTACTAATTTTCTGTTTTTCTCTGCTTCTTTTTCCTTCCTCTATCAACTATTGAGAGTGGAATGATTACCCTCTGGCTATAATTGTGGACATATCTATTTCTCTTTGTAGTCCTTAGGAGTAGGAGGAATGTGGAGGTCAAAAGGCCAAGTGCTGTCCTGACTAGGAACTGAGAATGAAACACTGGTTGACCATGGCAGGAAAAGGAAGCAGCTTGAGAAAATACAAAAATGTCTAGTAAGGAGAGGGGCTTTATCACAACAGTAAAGGTACAGGGAAAGTTTTTCTAGCAGAAAAGATGCTCAGTTGGGTTGAACTTTGGGCTAAATGCTTTCTAGTTCCTCTAAGAGTGGTTCTCGGACAAGAGCCATACTCTCAATTCCCTGAGGGCTCCCAAGGAGTTGCCTTTTTCACAAGTATCCAGGGGACTTGTGATGGTTGATTGGGAATTACCATTGCTTCACGTTGAGTCTCCCACCTGCTGTCCCTTTGCCTTGACACTCCTCTATCCCTACAGCCACATAGACCTAGCTAAGTTTTGCTGTTGTTGTTTTTAAGATTTTTACCATAGGGTATGTGTGGTCATCTGAAAAACAGAAACAGTGAGAAGGAAGGTGAGAAATCATCCCCCAGGGGAATGACAACATCACAATCACATCTCCTTCACTCTCCTCATGGGATTTGGGGCATGCACACACATAAACCCAGTGTGATTCTCAAGCTGCCTGGTCTGAGACTTGAATCTTTGTTGGCCAGGTGGAAGTCCAACGCCTTAACCACCATGCCACCTGTTGGCACCCCGACTAACATTTATTCAGCATCCCTGGTTCTCCATATGAGGTCCTTGCCTCCCCTAGATGTTCCTAAAGTCCCCTACATCTCCTTGTCACATTATACGATGATTACCTGGTACCTTCCATCTTGTTCTCTCCACCTGAATAGTCGTATTCCTAGAACAAAGGATCCTTCTGGCTTGTCCACCACTGTACTCCCAGAGCAGAGCTCATACTCAAGCACTACAAAAATGATGTAAAATTCCTCAGTTTAAATGGTCACACAAAGTCTCACTGAGCTTTTCACCGAATATTAATTATAATGCAGATATTTAGATTGTTGGCTAATGGGAGCAGAGTGTCCTGGGGCCATTTCTTCCTCCCTGGGTATTAGACTTGGGCAAGAGATACACACACCAGGCTTTGGGGGGGTTTCAAGAATCTCACAAATGCCTTTTCTCTTTAAAATTTCTTCCCGAACACACACATCACATGTCCACGGGGTGCGGTGGCTCCTTCTCAGAGGAATCGTTTCTGTCATTTCTTAGCCCTCAGGGTAGCATCTGCCTTGTGTCAGTGGCAGCTGCCAGGTCTAAAGATGAATGCTCCAGGTTCCGCCTTGATGGATAGCTGCCCCCAACAAATTGGCACATGATCTACAGAGATTTTCTTTAGAAAATGTGACAAATGGTGACAGATTAGGAAGGTGAGTCATACTTCTGTTGCCAAATTCACCAGCTCTGAAGAAACTTTAGGTAGCAGATGAAAAGCAGTCTACTGCGCAAGACCCAAAGGGCGGGGATCCCAATTCAAGCCACGAAATGAATAACACTACGGATTTCTGAAATTTTGCATTTCTCAGAGATGCTTTCACTTAATTTTTTAAAAAATTACCCATTGAAATAGACAGGATAGCTTGCAATATTTTCATTTTTCTCTTTTGTAAACTGAGGCTGGAAGAAGCAGGACACCACTCTGCATTTTTCTACTGTGTCAACCCCAAGATTGTGTGGTACACAGGGGTGGAGCTGGAGTCATGCTCATTCTCTGATTCTCACTCCAGTGGTTTTTTTTCCCCTTCTTTTTTTGGAGAGGTTTTTGCTATAGGCCACGTGCACTCGCCAGAAAGACAGAGAGAGACAGAGAGACAGAAAGCGAGAAATCTCTCCCAGGGAGGATGGCCACGCCGCAATCCCTTCTCCTCCGTTCTCCTCTTGGGATCTTGGGCACGCACGCACACGCGCTGGCATGAGTTTAAGCCGCCGGGTCCGGGACTCAAACCATGGTCGACTACGTGGGAGTCCAGCAATATATCCATTATGCTAACTGCTAGTCCCCCTCCAGTGCTCTTTGATCCACTAATGGGCCAGTGGGTTGGGGACAGCACTGTTACTTATTTTACTACAAAGAAGTCAAGGAAAGGCTGACTAGTAAGAAATGTTTGTGTACACAGGCTTTATTCTTGAGGCTGATTTATGGGAGGAAAACATCATGTGTAAGCTTTTGGTTGGAACTGAGAATTAAAAAGAAATGTAGTTTACTGTCATTTCAGGTACTCCACATGCCACATTACCCAGCAAGCCCGAGGTACGCGGCAGGCAGGTGGTCTCTGCTGCCGGCCTTTGATGCGGCAGACTGCCAAGCTTTCTTCCTCATGTAAAGGGCTTTGCTGAAGCAGCTCATCCACTCTTGGGCTGAAAGGCTGTGTGCATCGCTTTAGGGGACAAAGCTGGGGACCATGTACCAGCCTCAGGCCAATTAAGCTAAAACAAATTCTCAGGTTGCTGGAGCACCGATTACACTCGAAGAGCTGTGGGCTCCAGCCCACGGTGTAAAGCCTGCTAGACGTGCCCTGGTAATTGGGCTGATGTACCGGCTCACCGTCCTCGGTCTCCCTAATGACCAGTGGTGCCTGCTATTTGTTTAGGAGCATTTAAAAAGTGAACATGTTAGAAGATGCAGTCAGCAAGTCATGGGCCCACCCTCCAGCCCCTGGAAGCCATTTGCTAAGACACACGCTGCATTTTTCTACTAAGTCTAGGGGCACAAGCAAGAGATCAGAGATGAAAGGTCAAAGAAGCCAGAATTATTAGAGCGAGGGCTGAGAAGTCTCTTGGCATGAACAGCAGCCTCAAATCAGGTGGGGAAAAAATCACGGATTTTCTATCAAGAAACACAAGCTCAGCAATGAAGAGGAAACAATTATTCATAAAGTCCACAAGTTGTAAACGCATGACCTCTTGTCCCTTGGGGAGGGATTCTGAACGGCTAATAGCTTCAGGGTGATTAATTTGGCCTAGATTAATTTGGGGTTATAAATGGATTAAATTTGCACAGTTTAGAGGTTATAAAATTGTTTATTTCCCCCAGCATATTTCATAAGCAGCAGAAATAAGAAAATGAGACTTAAGAAAAGAATGTCACCTGTTGGAGTCCACAGATGATTCCTACTATGTGTCAATGAGGGATGTCTATCTCTGGGAAGGAACAAGCTTCTGAAAGTTTGCTCCTTTGGCAGAGGAGACACAGTGCCCAAGTGTCTAGGCCCGGAGGGATCTTAACAGTCGTCACAGTCAGCAGTTGTTCTCAACTAAGGGACCCATCAAAATACAGAGTCCTGCTCCTCCTTCTGTACCTATCAAATCTAAGTCTGGGACCAGGCATGGGTGTTGTAAGAAAGTTCTCCAGGGGATCAGCAGATGGCATAATGGTTACATCACTGCTCTCACATGTAGTCGACCACAGTTCAAGTCCCAGACCCTGCGGCTTAAAACTCACACCGGGCACATGGGCGTGTGTGCCCAAGACCCTGAGAGGAGAATGGAGAAAGGATTGCAGCATGGCCATCACCTCTCAGGGGGGTGGGTGTGATTTCTCACTTTCTGTCTTTTGGGCAAGAACACACATCCTATAACAAAAATCAAAAAAAAAAAAAAAAAAAAAAGAAAAAAAAAAAACAAAGAAAGAAAGCATTCTCTAAGAGGTTCTACCTGATGCCAAGCTGGTCTAATTCTTCCCTTGTCCACATGAGAAGACAGGTCCAGACCGGGGAAGGGCCACAGCTAGCGTAAATGATGGCAGCCTTGCTGGGCTGTAGATTCCACAGCTCCTGATGCCCTGCGAGTACTCTCTCCTGCACCTTCTGGCCACTCGCCAACACAAGGCAGGTTAGGATGCCCACAGAGGTGGGTCCTGGTGATAGGCAGGACAATTCCAACCATGCAGAGCTGGGAATGTGCCTTGGCACAGGAAGGATCTGAGCTGAGTCTTGCCACATGGGTAGTGGTAATTACAGCATTCTTATTACCGACAACACCTGTCCGTCCAACCCCCAGCCCCTGTCTGAATCCCCCTACCAAGTCTGCCAACACCGGTGCTGACAGGCTGCTCTCTCCCTCCCTCCCACTCTGATTAGAGAGGGATAATCTTCTTAAAATAAAAACGACTTCTGGAAAGCAAGAAGGAAAGGACCAATTGCTCACCTGGAGAACGGACAGCATACATGAAACAGATCACAGGAAAAGAAATACAAAGGACATGTGTGTCTATGGGATGGCGCTCAGCCTCAGGCATAAGAAAAAG
This sequence comes from Tupaia tana, assembly GCA_026018925.1. NCBI lineage: Eukaryota > Metazoa > Chordata > Mammalia > Scandentia > Tupaiidae > Tupaia > Tupaia tana. The sequence goes on along the minus strand of JAKSZU010000010.1, from coordinate 26,517,883 downwards.
ATGGCTATCATGCTAGGGATACCATTTCTTATCTGCTAGGCCTGCAAGTTCCCACCCCTGAAAACAGGTGGAACATCTGTGATAAAACAGGCATCCTCGGGACCAGCAGTTAGCGTAATGGCTATGTCACTGGCCTCCCACGTAGTCGACCGTGGTTCAAGTCCTGGACCTGGTGGCTTAAACTCACGCTGGGCACGTGTGCGTGCGTGCCCAAGATCCCGAGAAGAGAATGGAGGAGAAGGGATTGCGGTGTGGCCATCCCCCCCCCCCCCCGGGGGGGGGGGTGATTTCTCGCTTTCTTTCTCTCTGTCTCTTTCTGTCCGGCGAGCGCACGCACCCTATAGCAAAAACCTCTCGAAAAGAAAGAAAGAAAGAAAGAAAGAAAGAAAGAAAGAAAGAAAGAAAAGAAAGAAGGAAGGAAGGAAGGAAGGAAGGAAGGAAGGAAGGAAGGAAGGAAGGAAAGAAGGAAGGAAAGAAAGAAAGAAAGAAAGAAAGAAAACAGGCATCTTCAGGCATTTTTTTATAGGAATGTAAAATGGCGCAATCCACGTACAGGTGACCTGGCAACAACTATAAAAATTACACATCTGTTTAACTTGCAAGTCATCAAGATCTATACCCTTCTTTTTTAAAATGTTTTTTCTTTGCTATAGGGTGCATGTATTCACTGGAGAGAGGAAAGGGGAGACAAAGAGGGAAAGTGAGAAAGCCGTACTCTCCCCCAGGAGCATGACTGTGCCCCAACCCCTTCTCCTTCATTCCTCCCTTGCACATGTGCCCACTGTGTTTCTCAGACTGCTTGGTCTGGGCCGTGAAACCTGCAGTTCGCCTTAACCATTACACCACACTGGCTAGCCTTGGTCTATGTCCTTCTAGGGCCCCACGTGTACAAAATCACACAAACACAAAGGGTCTTTAAAAAGTTCATGGAGGGGCCAACAGGTAGTGTGGTAAAGGAGTTGAACTCCCAAATAACTGATTGCAGTTTGATTTCTGAATCTGGTGACTTAAAATAACACCAGGTGTGTGTGCGTGTGTACCCCAAATCCCAGGAGGATGATGGAGGAGAAGGGACTGTAGCATGGAGGAGAACCACCCCTGGGGTGTGATTTCAAACTTCTTCTCTTATTGTCTTCCTCTCTATGTGTCTTTCTCCAGCAAGTACACGTGTCCTATGACAAAACCTGATAAAAATATTTTTGAAGTCCCCTCCTACAGTCAAGATTGGTCAATAAAGTGTTAAGTGTAGTTATCAAAGACAATAAAGAGCTAAATAATCCACTAATAGAGAATAAATGAATCACAGCACATTTGCACAGTGAGTCTACCATGTTGCTAACAAAGAATCAAGAACCTCTATTAATGTGGAGTGATCTCCAATGTATGCTTTTTTTTCTTTTTTTGGAGAGGTTTTTGCTATAGGGTGTGTGCGCTCGCCTGAAAGACAGAGAGAGACAGAGAGACAGAAAGTGAGAAATCACCCCCCCAAGGGAAATGGCCACGCCACAATCCTTTCTCCTCCATTCTCCTCTCGGGATCTTGAGCATGCACGCACACATGGCTGGCGTGAGTTTAAACTGCCAGGTTCGGGACTCGAACTGCAGTTGACTACATGGAAGTCCAGCGACATAGCCATTATGCTAACTGCTGGTCCCTCCAATGTATGTTTTTAAGAAGAGAATATAGGGGGCCAGCAGGTGGCATGGTGGTTAAGGGCACTGGACTCCCACACGGCCGACCACAGTTCGAGTCCTGGACCTGGAGGCTTGCTTTCTCACTTTTTCTCTCTCTCATATCAAATTATAATAAATAGGGAACCAGCCGTTAGCGTAATGGCTATGTCGCTGGACTCCCACGTAGTCGACCGCGGTTCACGTCCCGGACCCGGTGGCTTGAAACTCACGCCGGGCACGTGTGCGTGCGTGCCCAAGATCCCGAGAGGAGAATGGAGGAGAAGGGATTGTGGCCATCCCCCCTAGGGGGGTGATATCTCGCTTTCTGTCTCTATGTCTCTCTCTGTCTGTCTGGCGAGTGCACACGCCCTATAGCAAAAAAAAAATTTTTTTTAAATAAATAAATAAATAAACTTAAATAAAATAATTATTTTTTTAAAAAAGAAGAGAATATAAACTACACAATGTGTGAAATCATCTGTGCTATCTTTTGCACAAAAAGGGGAGAAAATAATGCCTATTTTTATTTGATAGTGTTTATATGAAGAAACTGCAAGAATTCCCAGTAAGTTAATAAATGTGAAGATGAGTGTGGCAGATGAAGTGTGACAGACAAGGACAGGTGTGAGAAAATTTGTCTGTCCTTTCTTGTTTTCTTTTGACTTTTGAATCATGTAATATAGTACCTTCTCTAAAAAATTAAAACAATTCTTTCTCTCATATTTAGTCCAAGTGCACACTGTGCCCTGTGATTTCTGGCCCTGCACCAGGTCTGACACCAAGCGCTGTGTACAATGGCTTGGGACCTGGAAACAACTCGTAGGTTCTCTCTTGAAAATCTTTCTTGCTTCTTCTCCCCACACTCAAGGAAACAGGGCCCCCTTCACCCACTATGTGTCCACAGGCAATTGTCAGTGTTCATATTACTCACTTTTATAACTCTAAGGCTGCTCTTTGATTTGCATCCATAATGGTAGTTAAAGGGCCACACTAACAGCTACCATGTACAGAGCCTTTGCTAGCCGTGGGTGCAGTGCAAGCACTCAAGGTATCACCCCATTTCATTTGCCTTCAGTCCTACGAGGTAAGCATTATGGGTATCCCCATTTTGCAGAAGAGCAAACTGAGGTCTACAGAGATCCATTACCTGTCCAAGAACATGCAGCCATCTCAGCCCTGAGAAAGAGCTCATGGGCACCCTGTCTGCTACCACCGTAGCTGCAGCTATCCTACACTGACATGAGCAACAGCACAGATTAATAGCCAGCACACGGCAGAGCTGCTCTTTACCAGGCTCTGTGGCAAACACACACATGTTTATTTCATGGCATCCTTAGAACAAGCAGTAGGCACTGTTTCCATTGTACAAAGGTGGAAAGTGAGGCCCAGAGAGGGTAAGAAAGATGCCGTGGTCACAAGCGAGTGAGAGCAGAACTGGAATTTGAACTCAGGTTGGACAGCGCAGCTTCCTGGGCTCTTCATCTAGGCTAATCTGTGCCTTCTCTTTCCAAGTGTTTCTGGTTTCAATTTTATTTTTTGTATTCATTTATGTATTTTTATTTATTTAGAGAGATTTTTGCTAGAGGACATGTGCATTCACCAGAGAGACAGAGAGATAAAAAGCGAGAAATCATCCCCCAGGGGGGATGACTACGCCATCCCTTCTCCAGTCTCCTCTCAGGTTGCGGGGCACTCATGCATATGCATCAGGTGTGAATTTTAAGCTGCCATGTCCAGGACTCATACCATGGCTCAGTACGTGGGAGTCCAGCAATGTAACCACTATGCCATCTGCTGGTTCTATACATTTATTTTTAATTTGCTACATGGTGTGAGTGCTCACCAGAGAGAGAGACAATGCGACAGAGGGAAAGTGAGAAAACACCCTCCAAGGGGGGATGGCCTCGCTGCAGTCTCTTCTCCTCTGTTCTCCTCTGGGGATTTTGGGCATGCACACATACAAGCCTGGTGCATTTTCAAGCCACTAGATTCAGAATTTGATCCTTGCAGTAGGCCATGTGGGATCAAAGTGCCGTAACCATGCTACTGGCTGCCCCCCTCTGGTTTCGATTTTCTACTCTAGCTTGCTAGTAAGATGATAGTCTATGGGCCTTTCTCTAAGTGGTATTTGCACTCCTACCTGTGTAACGTCCCTACATCTAGTGACTCCTCGGCCCACAGGTGGGTGACACGAGGCCAATATCCCTGCTTGCTGCCATCATTGCTTTTCTTGCTACCTCCCTGCCGGGAGCAGTGAGGCAGAGAAGGAGGAGACCCCATTTGGTTACTTGTTGGACTTGCATGGGGGACACACCGCACTTACGGGGCCTCCTCTCCTCTGTGACAATCATCTGCTCTGCATTGTGTCACAGTGACAGGGAGTAGCCCCTGCTGAGGTGACCCCCAGGGCAGAAGGAGTCCAGATGGCCTGCTGCACCACATCGGGTCTGCAGCATAAGGCGCCGTCCTCTGATTGCTCACGACACTCGTGCCTCAGACACAGCCTGGGGCCGGTGCAGCCCTAATGCAGGCAGCGTGGTTTCTTCTTTCTTTTCTGTCTCCTGGTGATGTTCTAAATTGAGGAGGACACATTAGGACAATTAGGACTGAAACCTTATGGTGATAAAGCCAGTCTTCCCAGGATGGGGACTGTCAAAGCCCAGTCACAGGCAGCGAGCAGGCTCCAGACTCATGTGAGCAGGAAGAACCTGGGGACACAGAGTCAGCGCTCAGAAACCGAATTCAAAATAAAGCCCCAAGTCAAGTGAAAACTGCATTTGTCAGGAGAATTCATGAGGGAAGAAAAAAAGCTTCCATAGGAATAAACATTTTCTTTTTTTTTTTATGAAAACTCAAAATTTGCCAAGTGTGCGGAGCTCACTGTCTGATTATTGTCCATGGGGAATTTGAAAAGCAGGGGGAAAATAATGCACCGAGGAAAAAGTGCTGGATCAGGAAAACGCGGCAGCCGCAGAGCGGCTGGGAGGCCCCTCATCCCCAAGGCGGGAGAGGAAAGGTGTCAGGGATCAGAATATCATTTGGAAGCTCTGGGGGGGACTCAGTGGGAAAGATGGCATGCCCTCCTCCCTCTGCAGGAGCCCCTACACTCCTCCCTCTGCCCTCAGCATTGGGGTAGAGGAGGCTTAGCAGCCCAGATGAGAGAGAGAGAGAGAGAGAGAGAGAGAGAGAGAGAGAGAGGGGGCTTCTTCCACGCATGCGCAGTGGGCTGCGTGAAGTGAGGCCACCCATCAAGAGGTGAGTGATAAAGCTACTTCTACCCCTTCCGAGGAACTCACTGTCCCCAAGAGCCTTCAAAGCCAGGACCAGGCTCCATCATAACTGCTCACTAACCCTGAGAGAGTCCTTCATTTCTGTAAGCCTCTTTTCTCTTCTGTTATGCTTCTTTACCAGGAGTCCTTGCTGAGCAGGTGAAAAGAGAAAATGTGAAAGCACCGCTCTCCCCAACACCTGCACATCCCAGGAAATCGATGTTCATCCATTGGTTCATTCATTCCTTGTCTAGAACTGAACTGTACTTCCCCTGTAGAACCCTGGAATGTGTCCTACAGATAGGATTGCTAAAAAATAACAATAATAATAATCGAATAGCAAACTTACCTAATAGAAATTAAATCCTGTATAAGACACTCTCTCCTGAAACACAACCAGTCTCAGGCAATAGGCACAGCTTCTGCAAACAGGTAGTTCTGCCCAATTCGCTTCTGACTTCAGCTGTTTTCCTGTGTGTCTGAAGTAAGTACACTGGCATGTGCGATGAGAGTCATGAGAGCTCCGTGTGAGTGCTGCCCAAGCTGTGGGACTCAAGCCATGGGAGCTGCTCTCCAGTCACCGATGAAGAGTTAGGATGGGCAAATGTGACAATTTGCTGCCTCACGCACCGCGAGGACATCAGCAGCCCCATCCACAGACCTGTCCCTTAGGTCTCCCCACTTGAGTCATTTTATGGGAACAAGTCTCAGGATAGAGGTGGATTCCTGCCTCCAACAGCAGCCGCTACCTAACCCATCCTTAACAGCAGCACCCAGAGCTCTTTTCCAACAGAGAAGGTGACTGATCGCATTACAGAAGGATCAGAGCCCTGTAAAGTAGCACCTTCTAATCTCTGTCTGTAGATCATTAAATAATCTAGGGGGAACTGGAGTTGTTCTAAATGGTGCTGATTGAGCATCATCAGACCTTTTTTTTTTTTTAGAGGTTTTTGCCTTAGGATATATGTGCTCACTGGAGAGAGAAAGAGAGAGAGAGAGAGAGACAGAGACAGTGAGAAATTATCCCCTGAAGGGATGACCACTCTGTAATTCCTTCTCCTCCATTCTCCCAGAATCTTGGGTACACATGCATATGTGCCTGGCATGAGTTTCAAACACTGGGTCTGGGATTTGAACCCTGGTCAGCCATGTGGGAGTTCAGCAACATGACCACTACACCACCTGCTGGCCCCATGATGAGACATTATTAAAAAAATAAATCAGATGCCATTGGGAAGGAAAAGATAATCCACCTCACACACAGATGCAAACAATGAAAGTTGTACGTCATAGTATATGGCTTGTGTTTAATGTTTGACTTGCCATGTAGGAAACAACGCATATGCCAATCTCCAGGGCTCTAGGGTCTCCCTGATGCACTCGTCCCTGTTCCTCACCAGCCTTCCTGAGGCTGGAACCCTACCAAAGTCAGGGCCAAGCCCCCAGTGCATCCAGGTCTAGGGAGTCTGTCTGCTTTTTTGCCACTGTGGCCCAATTTGTAAAAGTTGGCTTCCAGAGGGCCCTTTGAAATCTGTTGAGCTGAGAAGCACTCAGAGATGCTCCAGAATAAAGGTTTATGAATGCCTTTGCCCAGAGAGAGGCAAGCCTGAGGAACATTTTCAAAATTGGTACAATTTGACAGGACAATGTTTAGTCTAACAGGCCTCCTTTCTCAAAGGCAGTTTCCAAAGTGCAGAGCATTCTGGCTCCCTCTGAAAGGGCCTCCTGTAGACTTTCTCTTCCCAGAGTTCTTAGAAAGAGCCAGAAGGCCTTCACTCACACTCTCATGAACTGGCCCCAAGATGCTATGAGCCTCTCCATGCTGTGGTGGAAAAAGTCACTCAGAGCAGAGAACAAGGAGGCAGGGAGGTAAATGGAGGAGGAGCACAGTCGAGTCTCCCTCTTCCAGCCAAAACCTTCCACTGCCCAGGCAACTACTTAGTCAAAGAGAAATTAGCCCAATGGGTAGAATGAGCTGAGGGCTGGAGTCTCCTGGAGTCAATCAACAAACATTGTGGGGCACCTACTAGCATACCAGGCATTGTCCCAGGCATGGAGGTATGGAGCACCATAGAGACACTGTCCCAATGAAAGGAGACAGTGAAAAATAAATGAAGACCACCAAATAAGAATAAGTAGAAGCATGTAGAATGTACTGTAGCAAGGGAGTCAGCCATTGTCGCCTATGTTTGGCAGAGATTTATGGGCAGACAGAGGAGTACAAAACCTATAGTATAAAAAAGGGAAGGCTTCAGGTATATGCTCATTGGAATGTCCTGGCAAGGCTGTCTGCTTGGGGAAGATGGAGACAACCAGAAACCTGTATCCTATGTGTCTGGGTAAGGGTGCATGTTTGGCTAACTCTGGTTGGACCTGAGTTGGATATTGGGACTCATAGGCCAAGTCCTGGCCAATTTGGACAAGTTGCTGCAGAGGTTATAGGGCAGAGTTCTATTGTTATGCATGGTCTGGCCATTGTCTATATATAATCTCTCATGAATCAGTATATAATGATGGGGCTATGGTAGGATACCACTACACACTGTTAGAATGGCTCAACGAACGCTGACATCAGGTGCCAGTGAGGATCTAGAGCAACCACAATTCTCATCTGTTGCTGGTGGAAAAGTAAGATGGTACAAGTACTCTGGAAAAGAATTGACCAGAACCCAGCAATCCCACTCCTAGGTATTTACTCCAAAAAAAAGAAAGAAAAGAAAAGAAAAAAGAAAGGAAGGAAGGAAGGAAGAGAGGGAGGGAGGGAAGAAGGAAGGAAGGAAGGAAGGAAGGAAGGAAGGAAGGAAGGAAGGAAGGAAGGAAGGAAGGAAGGAAGGAGAAAGAAAGAAAGAAAGAAAGAAAGGGAAAGAAAGAAAGAAAGAGAGAGAGAGAGGGAGGGAGGGAGGGAGGGAGGGAGGGAGGGAGGGAGGGAGGGAGGGAGGGAGGGAGGGAGGAAAAGAAATGAGGCCAGCCAGTGGCACAGTGGTTAAGACACTGGACTCCCATGTGGTTAACTGCAGTTTGAGTCCTGGACCCAGTGGCTTAAAACTCATGCCAGGCACATGTGTGTGCATGCCTAAAATCCAGAGAGGAGAGTGGAGGAGGAAGGATTGCAGCATGGCTATCCTCCTGGGGGGTGATTTCTCACTTTTGATCTGTCTCTTTTTGTCTCTCTGGTGAATGTATGTGCCCTATAGCAAAAATCTCTCTAAAAAAAAAAAAGAAAAGAAAAAGAAAAAGAAAAAGAAAGAAAGAAAGAAAGAAAGAAAAAGAAAGAAAGAAACATACACGCATTAAAAAAAATTGATTACAAGTGGTTAGGGTAACTTTACTCTCATTTACTCAAAACTAGAAACAATCTAAGCATCCTCAATATAAAATGAATAATCAAACTGTGATATATCCAGACAGTGGAATATAATACAGCAGTAAGAATGAATGAACTACTGATATTCAACAACATGAATGAACCCAAAATGTATTATTTTAAGTGAATAAAGACTGACTCAAAGAGCCATATGCTATATCATTCCTTAAATGCTATTCTAGAAAACATAAACATTAAGAGTGAAAGAGATCAGTGGTTGTTAAGAAAGGACTGACTCCAAGGGGGCATTATTGAATTTGGGGAGTGATGAAAATTTTCTCTATCTTGATTGTGGTTATGGTTACAGGGCTTTATATTTTTGTTAACATCCAGAGAACTGTACATTAAGAATAGTGAATTTTAGTATCTGTAGTTATATAAAAAAATGGAAAAGTTTAATTATCAGAAGTCATAATTGCTATTAATAAAGAAAGCAGGATAAGGGGAGAGAAAAAGATACAGGGGGTGCATTTTAGATGGTGCCAGAGAGCATCTGGGAAATGACTTTGAGTGAGCAGAGGCTGGATGGGGGAGTAGGGCATGTGACTCTCTAGGGGACATTGTTCCCAGTGAGGGACACAAGGGCAGGACCTGAGGCAGATGCTGCAGGAAAGGGGTTCAGGTACAGCTGGCTGAAGCTGCACGAAGTGGGGAGTTGGAGGGGACATGAGAGCTACAGGCAGACCATGAGGGCCCTTAGGCCCCAGGATCACTTTAGGTTTTGAGGTGGTTGGGGTATGCCAGAAGGTTTTGAGGATGAGGTGAGTAAGATCTGACTTACACTCCTGACAGTTGGCCCTGGGTGAAGTGTGGAGAACAGAGCACAGTGTGCAAGAGTGGAGGTTAGCTAGATGGGGATGACCCAGTGATGGGTGGTGTTGACTCGACTGAGCAGGTGACCTTGAAGGGCATGAATAGTCATCCCGTTTTGGGCATTTTGTATGGTAAAGACTCTATTTGCCTATCAGTTCTCTGTGGGTTGGGAAGAACTAAAAGAGCAGACAGGTCCAGACCATGAGTTTCTCAGTGGAAAGGTGGCAGACAGACTGGGCTCCAAAAGTAGCCAGAGCAAAGGCAGGAAGCAGACTGCATGTTTGAAGACCACCTGGCACAGTGTGGGTGAAGAACCTCAGAAACCCACATGCCTCTGAGCACCTGGCCTCCCAGTTCTATCAGCCTCGCTCCCTTTTAAGCACCAAAGAGGCCCACACTCCACTGTCTCCAGGTCTCCCCTGTGTCCCCCATTGCTACTCTCCCATGGCATGGGACACTTCAGTGTGCCCATGTCATCTGCTCCCCCCCTGCTGCTCTATGCACCTCTGTTTTGTGAGGGTCTTTCTTCCTCCAAAGAGTAGGCCAAATGGAGATTGCAGGGAGTTGGAAAAAAGATGTGGGGCACTGATGTCATGTTGTTTATTGCAGTGTTCAGGGAGAGCTCACAAAGCTCTAGCAGCACTTGCAAAGTGCTTCCTCCCTCTTGGAACTTATAATGCTCAAGAGAATGCTCACAGGTTGCTTCCTTCCTCTCAGAGCTCACAGTGTGGGTAGGAGCTGAGCTGAGACAGCCAAGGCTGTCAGGGCTGAGCAGGCTGAACCAAAGCTGAGCTGAACATGGCTATCTAGCTGACTAGCCATGTACTCCCTTTCTCTTAAAGGGGTTGAAGATATTAGTGGCTCATTGCCAAAACCAAACTATCACACATGCATATGTGTGTTTCATGCAATGATGGAAAACAGCAACGTCATAATTACATAACCACGTAAGTGCAATACAACTACTAAAATAAGTTGTTTACCCTGTAGCTTTCAAACATGATAAGGTAGGAAATAAAGGAGCTAGACTAAACCATCCTGACCTTATTTTCTCTACACCCTTTTTTCTTTCTCAAGGCTTTTTCCCAGTGTCTAGGCCTGGCCTTTGTTCCTGTTTTGCTCTCCCTCTGCATTTCGTGCCTTCCTCCCTTTCAAATGTTCATCTGTCCATTGGCCTCTCTTGAAGCTATCTTTTAAGTCCTGTCCGCCTTCCATTAGCCTCTCTACACTTTATTCTGCTATAGGAAGCACCGAGGAACTTCAGGTTCAAGAAAGAAAACCAGGCCAATGTCTTACCTGTATGCCTGTCCCTTTGAAGGGTGTCCCACTACCCATACTAGGCTTCCTTTGTCCCTTAACTCTTCCAGTGGAAAGCTCCAGAATCCTGTTCATTTGACCTCCTGGGCATCTGTGGTTTAGAATCTGTCTCCTTCCTCTTATTGTCATAGCCATTGCCTGGGTTCAAGTCCACATCCTGGACATTAGTCATGATCTCCTTTGTCCCCATTCTTTTCCTCTCCATTCCCTCCTCCAACCTGGATAACCTCTCCAAAGCTTGCATTTCCATCAGAAACTTATCCATCACTTTCATGACAAAAACCTTTTTCTTTATCAAGAAACCCTCGTACACACACACCACCACCACCTATCTCTTCCTGGCTCAGGGTGATCATGAAACTTAGCACCCAACCAGGACACTCCTGGGCAAAGAGGGAACTCTCATATGTCATACTGTGACAAGCAAATATCAGGATATGTAGGTACCTGTTTGGGCCTTATCTGCAGCCTTGTCTCTCACCTCCAGCCCCATCATGATCCCAGCATCAGATCAGGCAAATCTCAGGCCTTTCTGCCCATGGGTCAAGCTGTCCATTTGTCTGAAATGACTTTCCTCTTCTTCAGGTATATTTATCCCCACTGCTCCTTCAGACCTGGCTCTATCCCCGCTAGTCTTGGGAAGCCCCACTAGTCTTAGGAAGTCCGAGAAAACTGATGGCATACCCTCAAAAACTTAGCCTGCTCCCTCTGACTTCACATTGGTAAGAGCTCCAATCTGAAAGCTACAGACAAACCTGCAACCTTGAGCAATTCCTTAAGATTCTATACTCATTATCTAATCTATAATATAGGTACAACCACAGTAACTTCCTCATCCAGACTGGGGGAGGGCATTGCATGATGTAATCATGTAAATCACACAGTCTGGAAGGTAGAAGCACTCCAATATTCACCCTGATTATTTTCTCACAATACTTTACCACACTGCATTATAGACGGCAATTTCCCCATTAATAAAAAGTTAAAAGACATGAAGGAAGTTGAATATCTCCTCTCTTCAACCCTGGATACTCGTAACTCCTTAGTAGGTCCCCAAGAAACATCTGAATAGTGGGTGATGCTGGTGAAAAGTAGGCTGCCTGATTGACCAACACAGAAGCAGAATGGTGAGAAACTCATTTGCAAGGGTTCCAGGGAAGAGCTAGTGTCCTAGGAGGTACTGGGGACAAGAGCCGACCCATCATATGCAGACTTGGATTAAAAAGTTCATTTGCAGGATTGTCCCTTTGGCTCCTCTATTGACTGTGGCAGCTCGGTGTGCTGTGAGCTCATTAGCAAGATGCTCATGTCATCATTCATCAATAATAGAATATTTCCCCATCTTCTGTTCATATCATATATGTGTTTAAATCCTATTGAATACCACACTACTGCTCTTCAACAGCCTGTTCCATTAAGCCTGTCTTGGCAGGCATTTCCTACCAACTTCTTGCCACCCAATCCCCTTGTTTTATAAGGAATTATGAGGTGCCCAATGGATTAAGCCAGTTTAGAGGCCAGTTTTTATACTGTCATGTCTCACCAAAGACCATGCAAACCTCCCAATCCAGAAGAGGGGAGAAAAAGAGAGCACACAGGGCTTTAAATAGAAGCAAAAACTGTTTGCTATTTTGCTAAAGCTGGAACAAGGGGGCTTCTTTCATGGAGGATAAAAGACTAAAAATCAATGACAGAGTTGTCCAAAGACTCAAGTTTCATCTTATTTCGGAGGAAAAAAAAAAACAACAGGAATTGGTTATTCCAGTCTTTGTCTATTCGATTCAGTTCAGAGATGTCGCTCTTGTTGGCAGTGAAGTGGTATAGGCTATTTATTTGAAGAATACTTGATAATCCGTTTATTTATTGATTTAGTTAAGCAGGTGTATGTAACTCTGTTTGCTTAGAAGAAAAAAAGGTCTTGTATTCAGGGAAAGAGAAACTTTGGGCCTAAAAAGAGATCTGTTACCATAAAAAGAAAGAGAGCTATTGGGGTAGAATAACAAAACCAAGTGCTGTCTAACCTCTGAGTAAATTTAGGGGAACCCAGAAAAAGATGTTGAGAGTGAAAGGAAAGGAATCAAAGAGAAAAACCAGAGAGGTAAGACATTTAAGGGACACAGAAATGGAGGATTGTCCATTAAGTGTATGATATCTTCAACTGGACTGGTGTGAAGTGTATTCATGTTGGGTAATTCATGTTAAAAGCTATAGTGATGTACAATGATTAAATGCATAAAACAAATTAAAAAAAAGAAATGATGGTCTGCAAATAGGGAAGAAAAGTTTGTATAAAATTCACAAGTGGAGAGAAATGAACCCACATGCCTAGAAGCAGGGAGTGATGGGAGAGCTCAAGAGACAGTGGTCCACATTTTTCATGTTTGATGTCTGCAAACATAAATTCCTGTCAGGAATGCCAAGAGAGAGTTGAAGACCCAACCATGAGGAGGGCTTTTGATATTCGGGCAAAGCAAAATGTTCATCTGTATGAGGAAGAGCATACACTTGAGAACAATCATGTAAAGTCAGGCATTTTAGTTTTTATTTGAAGTTGCCTGTTTTTGTTGTTGTTGTTGTTGTTGTTTTCCAGAGAGATTTTTTCCATAGGGTGTGTGCACTTCCCAGAGAGACAGAGAGAGACAGAGAGAAAGAAAGCAAGAAATCACCCCCTGAGGGATGACCATGCTGCAATCCCTCCTCCTCCATTCTCTTCTTGGGATAGTGGGCACGCATAAACATGTGCCTGGTGTGAGTTTTAAGCTGCCAGGTCTGGGGACTCAAATCATGGTAGACATAACCATTAGGTTTGCTGGTCCCGAGAGCCAGACGTTTTAAAAAGTTAAAGCTTTGATTTCCTTAAAAACTTTAGGACAATGTGCTGCACATGGACAAAGTTACAAGTCAGCTTCTTTCAGAAACATGCCAAGAATCTGACAAACATGGCTTTCTAACTTTGAATGGCAGTTGCATCACAGGGAGTGGTATTCCTTCCTGAAAGAAAACCATTTAAAAAGTCACTCTCCAATATTCCTTGACCACAGGTCATCAAAAGCCTTCTAGAGGACTTTGCCTGTCTGTCCCAGGTGGTGGTGATTGTAGTTACTGTGGTTACCCTTGCTGGGAGTGAGTCTGACACATGGCGTAAAGCCCAGAGCACTGGTAAGGCAATACATCGAAATGCTTTTCCAGGCTCTCCTTAGGCTCAGAAGGGGCCCAAGCTCCTTCATCCTTTTCCTAACATCAAAAGCCAAATCCAGGACTGGCAGGCACTGAACTCCCTCATGGCTGACCATAGTTAGAGTCCTGGACCTGGTAGCTTGCTTTCTCACTTTTTCTCTCTCCTTCACTTTGTCCCTTTCTGGACAAATTAAAAAAAAAATAAAATAAAAAATAATTCTAAAAAATGAAGCCAAATCCTGGGCAACTGACCACCAGCATGACTACAGCTTCCTGGAGAGGGGATCGTCAAAATATTTCTAGGTTTCATAACCTGTCGCCACCCAGACTGCTTCCATTCTGGTCCATCCAACCTGTATCTCCCCAGATTGTTCCCGAAACCTTCTCACTTGCTTCCTGTGTGCACTCTGGCTCCTGGCCACCTCTGAAACTATTGAGCATAGCAAGCTAGAATGGTTTTCTTAAAGCAGATGCCAGTCTATAGCTGAGTGGCATACCTCACAATCCCACATGGAATGTGTACATGCATTCCCAGAACACCTGTGTAAGGATGCTCATAGCAGCACTCTTCAGAACAGCCCCAAAGAGTCCATCAGCCACAGCATGGATAAAGGCATTATGGTCACCCCATGAGAGAATAGGGAGCAAAAATCATCTACAACTACTTGTCATACCTTAGATGAATCTCACGCTCACAATATCAGGCCAGACATGAAAGAGAACATAGCTCATTATCCATTTACATGAAGTCTAAAAATAAGCCAGCCTATTCTATGGAGAGGGAAGTCAAGAAAATAATTACCATTGGGTGGGGGCAGAGTAGTGAAGCAAGAAGCCATAAGGGCTGCTCTGGGGATGCAGCACTGCTGTGGTTCTTGATCTGATTAAAGAGTTAAAGAGGCATGCATGCTTTGAGAGATTTCATGCTTACTTTAAAATTTCATCAAGCTGTATGATTTGAATGCTTTTCTGTATATGCATGCTATACTTCAAGAAAGCATGAATCCGTTCAGATAATTGCATAAAGCAAGATTTAAAAATAGACAGTAATGAAGATCATGAAAACTTCTGTTTCATATGCTATGGGCATAGAATATTTGGTGCAAATTTTGAGTACTTTGTATCTGTGATATGAAACAAGCTCTTTTAAATTAGAGCAATTCAGGGTTATAAAAGAAAATTGGTAGTGATATTACAATCTCTACACAATTCTTTCCACTGAATGTTTTTGCTATTTGTATTCTATGTAATATTTTTAATGGAAGTCTTTGAGGCTAACCACTTTATAAGATTTGACTGAAAGTATAGTAAGATACCTTTATCCCAGATGTGGAGATAGTGGAGAGTGAATCAGATTGTATTACCACTATATTTGAAACCGTTCCGTGGTGCCTGACTCAGAGCCAAAGTACAGAGCCTGGGGCCCCAAACCTCTGCCTGATCTACACGCTCTTACTCTCCCTAACTTACTGGACTTCAGACACAGGCCTCCAGCAAGCCAGAACCTTGCCTCAGGGCCTTCGCACTGGCTGTTCCTGCTCCTGGAACATTTTCCTTGAGACTTCCTTCTTTATCTCTTTTGATGTTTGCTTAAAAGTCATCCTCTCAGTGAGTTCTTTCCTGGCCAGCCCACTCCACCCTCTGCATTTTCTCTTGATGGTACTTATCGCCTATTATCACACTATATTATTTAGTTACTTCTACTCATGGTCTGTATCCTTCCGCTAGAAGGTAAACTTCATGTGTGTAGGCATTTTTGTCTATTTTGATCACTGTCTAGATCCTTTGTGCCTAGAAAAGGACTTGGCACATAGTAGAAACTGAGTAAGTACTCACTGTGGAGGCTGATGGAGGGATTAAAAAGACACAGAACTGACTTTGAGTCCAATGTGGAATGAAGCAAGCTCATGATGTAAGCAACATCCTGGTCAATATAATTTGACTGTAAGAATTTCAAGCCACCTTTAGAGTCCAATCAGAGCTAAAGCAAAGGGAAAGATGCACTTTCCTGAACCTATCCTGATCTCAGTCTCCTGGAGTTCTTTCACATTTTGGATGTTTCTGGTTACTCTTTTTGTTTGTGATTGTGTTTGCTGTAGAGCACATGTACTCGCTAAAGAGAGAGACAGAAAGGAAAAGTGAGAAATCACCCTCCACCCCCTAGAGGTGGATGGCCACCTACAACCTCTTCTCCATTCACCTCTCAGAATTTTCAGCATGCATGCACACATGCCAGCATGATTTTCGAGCCACCAGTGCCAGGACTCAAACCATGGAGTCAACTATGTGGAACTCAGCACCTTATCCTCCACACCACCCGCTGGCCTGCTCTAGTTTACTCTTTAATTCATGCAAAACAGTACTGGAGCACCGACTGGTTGCAAGGTTATGCTGGGTGCTGGGTCTCAGGCTAAGAGGGAGCCACGATGAAAGCTGCAAATGGATGGGAACTGTTATTAAGGCTTAGGCATTACTGGCATTATCTCATTATCACCAAAACCACTGGGGAAGACAATCATCTCCTAACTTTAAATCCTAATTTTTGAAAGAGGTTTTGTGAAGTTAAATAACTTGCCCACTATCCTGGGGCCAGAAATCGGCAGAATGGGAGTTTGAACCAGCATGCTGGGCTCCAGTCTGAATTTAGTCATGATTCCCTGCTTCCCTTCTGAGACTTTGGCCACAGCTAATTGGGACATGAATGCGGTAGCACATCTTTAAATCAAATCATACAGGCAGACACCAGAGATTCAAAGACCAAGTCATGAGGGTGTGGTCAGGAAAAGCCTTTGAGTGGACCTTGAAAGACCAGTGACATTTTAGTAGACAGACAGGAGGAATGGGCAGGGAATCAAGGAGGAAAGATTTTTGAGCTGCAGGACACAAATGGGATAACCCCAAGTAAAAGCAACTCGAGGAGACTTTTCTTGCTCTACAGTTTGGATAAGATTATCAAGCTCTTTGTCTGAGACTGTGATTGATAGTGGCCCCAAAAGGGTCTGGGATGTACAGTTTTAGGTTTTCGCTAAATGAAGTCTTCCTTCTTAGGATGTCCAAGGGTGGGATAGGGGGCCAGTAGAAAGGACATAAAAATGGAATGTGCTGTTTCTCCTACGTAGGCCTACTCCTGATGAACACTTTAGACTGATCACACTTGTCCAGTTCTGTCATAATTTCTCCTTTTTGGGGCTAAAACCCCTTAACTAGAAGGAGAGAATCATAGTGTATTGAAACTAAGACTCTGATCTTGCAGACAAGGACACAAAGAGGTAACTTATCCCTAATCCCATGGCTACTTGCTCAGAAGTAACTAATGCATGATCACACGGATAATTGCAGGCACCCTGAGGACCTCTCCAGAACCAGCTTGTGTTTGTGCAAACGAGGGCCACTAGAGTCAGCAGACAGTCATAGGATGATGACAGGCCATCCTACACCAGAGCACTTCTCTAAAGACATACTTAATTTAATTTAATTTATTAATTTATTAATTTATTCTTTTAATTTGACCAGACACACATACACACACAGAGGGAAAGTGAGAAAGCTAGCCACCAGGTCTGGGACTTGAACCATGGCCAGCCATGTAGGAGTGTCCAGCACCTTAACTGCCATGCCACCTGTTAGTCCCCCACTTCTCTAGAAAATCCCTCTGTGGCTGGGCTTCTGGTAGCTCAGTAGTCAGTAGCACTTGGGCTTTGCCTGGCTCCTTCACTTGCTTTTAGGCTTCTAGGTTTTATGCTGGAAGCTATGATGGTAATAAATTCTGCTTTGCATCTTTCCTTGACCATGTGTGGCTTGTGATGTTCCTGTGATACCCATTCAATGAGCCTTTTCAGTGCCCTGGAACCCACTATTTACTGATTTCACTTTATTTAAAACACTTTGCTCGTCCCCCATCTATCAGACTGCATGCCAGCCCCTGGAGAGGCAGTCCCCTGGGTGGAAGTGTATCCCTAGGTGTCCCTAGGGAGCCCACTATTTACCCATTCATATACACTGTCATGAGTGTATTAGCTTATTCTGAAGCAGCTGTCTGCGGAATGGGAAAACAAGAAATTGGCTGTCAGGGCACAAATATCACCAAACAGAACGGAGGGACCATCCTGAAAAGTGGAGGAGGAAAGGGCTGAAGAGAGGATCCTGCAGGGATATAAAGTGTGGCTGGGATTCAGGGTCTCCAGCAGAGAGAAAGGATAAAGTACAGCAGAGTGGCGGGGAGACACACACACGTCTCTCTCCTCAGGCAGACCTGGGTGTGAATCCAGCTCTCCTACTGGCACAGGGTTGTCAGGAGAGGAAGCAGAAAGCACTGCACATAGTAGGAGCTCCACTGCACTGAAGCCTCTCTGCCTCGTTAACGTAGGTGATACCATTGACCAGCCTTGATTCTATCAGCCCGCAAGTTGGACTGATTGCCCAGAAAATGCTTCTGTTCTCTGAAGCCCCTTGAATAATTATCTCATGGGCTCTGTCAGAGCAAACAGGGTCTTGCAATACCCAATTTCCAAAGATGCAAAGCAAGGATGCCTTAGTGGTCTCATTTTATTCAAGAGCTCTTACCCTGCTAGACATAATAGAATAACAAGGGAAGTATTTTGGGGGTTAGACTCTGAACTGGATGCTTGGGGAAACTTTCCCAGCTTGTGAGCTGGTAAATTCTGGCAGCAGGTACCAAGACCACTTAACAATAATAATAACCCACGTCCTCCCAGCACTAACTATGCACCAGGTCCTGTCAGAAATACCTATGTGTATTGCTCACATGATCATCTCCACAACACTTTTGAGTAGATATTACTAGACTCTGTTTTACAGACAAATGAACTGAGGCATAGAGAGGTTGAATGACTTGCCCAGGGCCAATTCAGGATATAAACCGAGCCTACTTGATTCTAGAGGCCATGCATACAACCACTGCACCTCACTGCCTCCCAGTGCCCCGGATGGCACAGGATAGGTGACTCATGTTGGGCACACTGTCAGGGTTGGTACTGTGCTCAGAGCTTCTTTGCTACCTGGAACCACCTACAATGCCATCATTGCCAGTAAACAAGCCACCTGGACCTTCTTCTCTATCCTAGAGAGAAGACTGGTCCAAGATTGACTGTTGTGGTCCCTGCACTTTCTTGGGTCTATCACTTGTACTAGGACTTGGGCCTTAGTAATCTCAAGATCTAGAATCAATTACTGCTCCTTATTTCTTTTTGCATTTTAACTTGGACGTTTTCCCTCAGGGGACAAAGAGCAAAGGTGTAGTTTTCTTGAAGATGTATTTCACTTAGAAATGTTTAACAGTTAAGACATGTAGTCAAAGGACAAAGTCAAAGTGCATGCACCTGCTCACTCACACACACACACACACACCCTGTACACTTCACACATTGGCCCTCTGCACTGTGCAAGTTCATGCCTGCGAGAGAGCCAAATACAGGAAGGTTTCCTGGCTGTTTCCAAACAAATAAGTCAAGGTCCAGGACAGCAGAGATTCTGTATCCTGCAGAACTGGGGGTGGAAAGATGGTTCTGGAGCATCGTGACTCACCAGCAGTAAAGAGCAGTGAGGGTGGGCTGCTTTATTAGCACCATTTAGAAGAATATGGCGCTTAGGAGCAGACTTCAGGTCTGAGAGCGCATTTCTGAGAAGAAGCTGTGCTTGCAAGATTGTGACAGCTTCTTCCCCCTCCTTCCCAGCAGTGAAAACAATTATTCTTCACATTAGTCTCCCTCAGTTCAGACCCTCATCCATCTCTATCCAAATGGCCTGAGATGAACACTGTCCAAAGAGTTTCTTTAAAAGCCTCCATCAGCACAAACGTGCCAACATCACGAATGGCTCCCTCTCCTTGCTGGGGGGTCAGGCCTTCCCATCTGCAGAATCATGGCCTCTCCATGTGGCCTGAGCTGTGGCCTCTGCCCACTAAGGGCTGCAGTCGCTGCTTTGCATGAGACCTTCCTGTCCCCTCTAAGTCTTTACCAGAGTCATCTCTTGTCTCTTCAAGGCCGCTAATGACCACTCTTTATTCATTCCACTGGCATGCTTAGTCTCCGCAGAGCAGC
Organism: Tupaia tana; assembly: GCA_026018925.1. Classification (NCBI taxonomy): domain Eukaryota; kingdom Metazoa; phylum Chordata; class Mammalia; order Scandentia; family Tupaiidae; genus Tupaia; species Tupaia tana. The sequence goes on along the minus strand of JAKSZU010000010.1, from coordinate 26,498,211 downwards.
TTATTTGACCTTTCTCCATCTCCATTGTCCTGTCAGATGGTTTTGGTGGAGAGAAGTACAATTTTCCCAGCTCACGACGGAATGAAATCTGGAAAGCATATGTAAAGTCTGTTTCTTATTGTGCTTCTTTCTTTCTATGCCAGATTGTGAGTGTGTGTAAGGGGTAGGAGTGAAGGTAAGGACTGCTAATTTCAGTTTCTCCCCTCCTCACCATACATCTGGGGCAAGATGGCAATGGTGGCCAATAACTTGCCACTATCAAGGGCAGGACCATACCTTTCTAGGCTCCCTAGAGTCAAATTCTTATCCTAGCCCAACAAGGATATATTTTCAACAATATTTGGATGTCTTATAAAAATTACATCTATAATTCCATCTTAATTCCACGTAAAATAATTGAAAGGTAACATTGCAGAATTTAAAGTTATGGCACAGAAATGTCAGCGTTGTAACATGGACAGATGAGTTCCTTGTAGCTGTTGTAACGAATTATCACAAACCTAGTGTTTTAACCCAACAAAGAAAGTATTCTTCAATAGCTCTGGGGCCAGACATCCCAAATGAGTAAGTCTTACAGGGCTAAAATCAAGTGGGAGAGTCTGGAGACTCTTCTGGAGACTCTAGGTAAGTACATGTTCCTTGCCCTTTCCAGCTTCTGATGGCTGATGGCATTCCTTGGCTATAGCATTCTAATCTTCGCTTCTGTTGCCATGTTGCCTTCTCCTCTGCAGTCAGATCTCCCCCTGCTTCACTCATAAGGACACTTGTGAGTACATTTAGGGACCTGGGGTTTCTATCCCATCCCTAAATCATTAGTCACATCTTCAATGTCTCTTTCACCATATCAAGTAATGTGTGCAGGCTCCAAGTGTTAGGACATGGAGATATGAGGGCCATTATTCAGCATGTCACCATGGAGGCCAGTTTTAGCTTGGCCCCTACTCAGAAATTCATCCTTCTTGCTAAGGGAGTGGATGACACATGTGGCCTTTGCCTCAATATTCAGGGAGAGTGATGATAAGGTTAAAGTGCCAGCAGATAAGGGAGAGAGCTGCAGAACCATTCACACAAACTACAACCCATTCCTGAGTTAGCAAGTATTTTGCAGAGCATTGTGGAGGAAATATGGTAGTTACCAAGATAAATAATCCTGGGAAAAATGACAAGGGATTAGAAAATCATGGCAGACTCTGGTGATTGCTTACCTTAAAGTCATTCTTATCTTGCTAGATAACTCTCATGTTTCCAAGTTGCAGAATGCTTAGCCCTTGGAGAGAAATCATCATTGGCCTAAAGTTGAAGCTTCTCACACTTTTATGTCTACATGGTTGCCAGGGGACTCTTGTCAAAGGCAGATTTAGAAGTGGTAGTCTAGGGTGCACCCGGTATCCTGAAACTTTCATGTTTCCTAGCAGGTGCCTATGCTCTTCCCCTTGGATTATGCTTTGAACAGAGACTAAGTCAATCAACACAATCACATTCCCCCTCGCCAGAGATTGGTCTCAGGTAAGCACGTGACTTGGACTTAGCGGAATAAAGCTAAGAGAAGGTATACTGAAGAGTAGGACAGGCTTCTGAGGAAGAATTTTCTTCTGGATGAAAGGATTCTAAAGATAACACAAGATTCCCCCTTTTCTCTCCCTTCCTGCTTCATATAAAGTTATATGAAGATGTGAGGCCAAGAGCCATGGCAGCCATCTTGTGACAAAGATGGACACATTTGAGGGTAAAAGCCAACCTACTGAGAATAAGGAGCAAGGGAATACCCCTGAAACATTAAAATAACCCCAGGGATGCTCATTGCTAGATTTTCTTGTCAAATGAACTGTGAATGTCGTATGGTTTTTCCCTGTGGTTACTCAGGGTGGCTGTTATTTGCAGCTCAATATACTCTCAACTGATAAAACAAAAATAGGTTCCTCAGAAGGAAACAACAAAACAGAGACAAGTCCCAGAAAACTGAAGTCCAGATATAACCACCGGAAGGACACAGAAGACCCACCAATTTTCCTTACTGAGGAGCAACCTTAAATTGCCATCTGAATCCCAGGGCACGACACCTTACCATTGTCTGCCTTTCTACAGTTTTTATATATGGTAATGCGCCTTTAGTTCTCTCTGAGTTTGTAACACATTCTCAAGATCCTTTAATCATCTTCTAAGTCCCCAAATCAAAAATTCCCTCCAAGGACTATAATATCTGAATTGGGTAAATCCTACCTATATAGAATTCTTATGATCATACTAACTTACTAAACCATTTAAGTCTCATGTCCCTGTCCCCTACTTTGAGGCTAGCCGTGTCCTTTTCTACATGCCTATTATCTCAGGCTGGGTCTACCACATCTACTGCAAACACTCTCCAAATCTGAAGACTGCTCCCTAAGCCCCAAGCATGACAGCCATCAGCCACAAGATTAATTAATTCTGAGTGTAACTTAAGCTACTTTAAAGAAAATCCCAGGCAAACAGACATAAAATAACTATTTTTCTTGCTGAATTGTTTGTTTGAATTCTCTCATTGATATCAGACTCAATTATGCCATATCTAAGAAACACAAACATCTGCGATTTTATTTCTGAGCACATCTGAAAGACAAAGATTCGAATGCCCTATGCGATTTTAGGAACTTGATGGATCTTCTCAAGGCCGAGAAAAGCAAAGAGAAAGAAAGAAGAAGCAAAATTTAAAAAAACAAAACAAAACTAAACTAAACTAAACTCTTTTCTCCAGATGATATAGAATTCAAAACATGTCAAATAGTCTAAGAGGTAAGAGGTTGTCTTGTTTCATAATGCTGATTCTAGGTTCTACAATGATTTTTCTTTTAAGAAATAAATCTTAAAGAAGTCACCACCTCCTTTGGGACACGGTTAAAGTATGCCCGTAGCACTGATTAGCTACATACCTTTTAATCTAGAAGATTACTAATTTGTCTGACAACTCCCCTACCATCCGGGGCTGTCCTTCTATCTTCTGAGTCAGCACTCTTACTCTTAGAGGAGTCTGCATCTTGCAGAGCTGTCACTTCTATCAAACACAATGCCCTCAGGGCTCATGCTCATCATTAAGGAAAAAAACTTGTTAGAGTATTAGCCAGGCCCGGTGCAGTGCCGTTAAATTAATTTTAGAGATGTATCTAGGTCATGCATCTATCTGCATGTTGCATACAAACACGCCAGCTAGTTACTTAGTGTTGGCGTGTTTTGAAACTGTGAGGGCCATGTTTGGTGGAGAATTATCCTTTATTTTGGCCCCAAATGAAAATAAAAAAAGTTGTTCTTTTTCAATAGAACCATCAAATAATTATGGTATTTCTTCTGAAAGTTGGCCGTTACAAAAATATTTGCAACGATCTTTTTAGAAGACTGTCTCTAAAGGGCATTAACATTCGTGATTCTATTAGCTAGCAGTTCTTTATACAGAATCATTTGATGCCCAAATAATTTATGAATTCTCTACATTTCATTTTCTCTTCTGAGTAGAAAGAATGTATTTCATAAAATCCCTTTAGAGGTAATGAAGTTTCAACACAGAGCTGAGAGAATGAAGTTACAATATGCTGTCCTTTGGGTAGAAATTAGGCTTCACTGAGAAACAAAATAAGAACTTAGTGTTTTGGCAGTGCTGAATAAAGAATATTTGAAGTAAGCACAATGCAAAGGATATCTGATAGAAAAGATACAGAGAATATGTGAGAGGTCCACAGTACCTCATGTCCTCCAATGTGCTGTAATGCCCATCCAAGCATAATCAAAGCAGTCCGAAATTACAGAATGAAAACTTTTGACCTTGTAAATGCCACTCCTATAAAGATTTGGTTGCCATTTTGAGAAAATGTATTTCTTGTACAGCTGAACTTTCCTGGCTAGTTCTACCACAGTCTACTCAGAGCTGATTTTTTTTTTTTTTTTTTTTTTTTTTTTTTTTTTGAGAAGTTTTTGCTATGGGGCACGAGGACTCACCAGAAAGACAGAAAGAGACAGAGAGACAGAAAGCGAGAAATCACCCCCCCAGGGGGTCTGTCCACGCTGTAATTCTTTCTCTTGCATTCCTCTCTCAGGATCTTGGGCACGCACGCACATGTGCCTGGTATGAGTTTAAGCCACCAGGTCCGGGACTCGAACCGTGGTCAACTACATGGGAGTTCAGCAATGTAGCCATTACGCCATCTGCTGGTCCCTCAGAGCTGATTTCATGAAAGGGTAAGGCCCAGTACTCAATGAAAATGTTGTCACCAGATAAGCATTCAGAGAAAGCCAGCCACTGCATCCCAAGATGGATGCTTGTTAAATGAGGAACAAGAAGAAATAGTCTGCCTGCTCTCATGAGTACACTGTAACAGGAAACATGCAATTCCTGTTACTGTGGAATCTGTGGGAAGAAAAGCCTCCCACTATTGCATAGTGTTTATGATAGTAATAGTGGGGTCCTAGGAAAGAATTGCAATGCCTTTTAAGTTTTTCTTGTTTAACAATCTCTAATTCAAATGTAAAAGTTCAATACAAGCTATTTGTAGGGCTTGGCATATGTTCTTAATTTTAAAAACAAGAATGGAGGAAACATAACAAAATGATCTTTCCACTTTTCAAAAACTTTCAAGGAAGGGATAGATCATAATAGGGTTGTAAGAGATTCACTTAACCAAACCCACTTTCTCCCCTACTATAGTATTTTTTTTTTCCCTACCAATAGTCTTAGCACGCATTCCATAATCTTAATACGTATTCCCGAATGAAGATACACAATTCAGCTTTGCTTACATGACCATATGTAAGCAAAATTAGCAACAATGCCTGACGCAGTGGCTTGGAGCATCACTGGACCCATCATAAATACAAGCTACAGCACCCATGATAGCCTGTGTTTTATTTCTCCAAGGCTTTGAGTCAGGGAATAAGCCCAGTAAAAACCACCGTACAAGACAGTCAACTGCTCGGGAAAGGTCTGTGGCGTAGGGAAGGGTGGTGTGTTTAGCACTACCCAACCGAAGTAGCAACAACGGACAAGTGAGACCCGAGCATGGCCCTGGCTGCTGTGCTAGTGCTGGTAACTTTCTACACGGGCCTGACACAAACATTCCAACTACAGTCTAGAGATTTGCAGATCCCAGCCAAGTGGAATGCTGACAATATGATCACATCAAGATGTAACTTGTAATTGCAAAAGTCACTTTCGATTAGATCACTAGCATTTTTGTGACCCAATGGTATGACATGATTAGGTCTGAAGTCAGCCCATGAACGTGCACGATGATGATTGTCTGATTAGCTAGGCTGACTCATGGGCATAGTGGGTCATGGGCATCGGAAAGTCTGCTTGGAGATGGGAGAATTAGAGCTCATGTTCTTTCCACCAGAGGACCGGCCCAACTGTAAAAGATAAAATTGCTCACTAGAAAGGGAAAGATACCCCTTCAATGAAAAATGTTCTGGCATTAGAAATGACGAGAAGGGGGAATGGTGGTCAAAGTGTCTGACGTCATGTTTTCTGCCATTGTGTGAAGGTCGCATGTTAAGTCATGTTTTCTGCCATTGTGTGAAGGTCGCATGTTAATTAATCACAGTAGGGGAGACAGAATGCTGTGGTGGATTCCTTCCGACATCTGTCACTTGCCAGCTACGGGAGCTCAGACAGGTGAATACTCTAGGCACTCATTCTCAGAACTGAGACTCTAGGGTACTGACAATGGTGCAACGACAATGTAATGTTCTGCAATGCTTGACTCACGCAAGCATGGGTTGTTTGCCACAGTAGGACCCTGGGTTCGAGTCCTGAAGGCCTCCCTGTACATTCTGAGCATTCACGTATGCTCACGATTCTGCCTGGCTGACCATGGGATGGATTGTAGATGAAGACCTTGTTGAGAGTGCACGACTCTCTCTTTGTCTCTCTCATGAAAGAAAGTAAAAATAACAGGACTCTAATATTTTCTTACTGGTTATAGAAGGATTGAGTAATACAGCATAGTGCCTGGCCTGTAGCAGGTGCTATTAAATATTTGAAGTTTCAGAAGATACATTTCATGGGGTTGTCTTTTGATTTGACAACATGTCTTCTAACTAACTCTATGTCCACTACTTAATATTAAGATAAAATATAAATACAATTAAAAAATCATTCAAACCTATACTCAGTCCCCCACCCACCTCCCAGAAAAACTGCTTTATGATGTGCAAGTCAGAAAATACCCACAACATTGACAGAATGAAAGCAAACCATGGTCAAACTTATCACACTGTGCATGACGGCTTCACAGCTGAGAGACACTCTGGGCCAATTTATGTTCCCAAGGCAATTACGCCACCTGTCAGGGAAAGCCTGAGCAGAGAGGTCAGTTTGTGCCAGGAGTGAGGCACCTGCCCCAGACAGAGACTTTATGAATGGGCTTTCCTCTGAAGATTTATGCAGCCAGTTTTAGCACCTTAATGAAGAATAGTCCTAAGGAAAAGGAATTGGGTCCTTAAGTAGAGCCCTCCAAACTTATCTGATAAGAATTAATCAGGATTCCTGGGACCAGTAGTTGGCATAATGGCTACATCGTTGGAGTCCCATGTAGTCAACCGCGCTTTGAATCCCGGACCCAGTGGCTTAAACTCATGCCAGGTGCTTGTGCACGCATGCCCAAGATCCCGAGAGGAGAATGGAGGAGAAGGGATTGTAGTGTGGCCATTCCCCCGGGGGGGAGATTTCTCGCTTTCTATATCTCTGTCTCTCTCTGTCTTTCTGGCAAGTGCACACGCCCTATAGCGAAAACCTCTCAAAAATAAAAAAAAAAGAATTAATCAGGGTTCCTATTCAAAACACAGATGCCCAACAGAGCCCCAGACTGTCCTATTAAAACAGGCTAGGAGACTCATCCTGGTCTAGTAGCTCACAAACCAGTTTGGATTCTGGCATTGTCCATGAGCACAGGTGTTCCAGGTCATTTCCATTAGAAAGTTCATTATGAAATGTTTATAATTCCAGCAAAGCCCTTCATGAGGAATTCCATGAAATGAAGTACAGACAGTAATGCCATCCTTCTTACCCATGTCTACCACTTAGCCCTGCCCAACTGGGGTCAGAAATTCATCCTCTAGGCCACTTTGGCAACTTACCGCAAGGCCTGCTTACTTCCTGGTGGTGAACCTATGAAAAACACACTAGAATACATGAGGAATGCAGATTTTCTTTTTTGCTCAGTGCTGCATTCAAGCTACCTCCTTCTTGATTTGTTCATAATGGGAATTCTTGAACTGTGGTCCCTAAGCCGCAGCATTACCTGATAACTTATTAGAAGGGAAACTTCTGGGACCAGCAGATGGTATAATGGTTGTGTCACTAAACTCCCACATAGTAGACCATGGTTCAAGTCCCAGACCAGGTGGCTTAAAACTCACGCCAGGCAAGTGTGCATGTGTGCCCAAAATCCCTAAAGGAGAATGGAGAAGAAGAGATTGTGCTGTGGCCATTCCACTTTGGGGTGGTTTCTGTCTCTCTTTCTCTCTCTGTTTCTTCAGCAAGTACACACATACTAGAGCAAAAATCTCTCTCTCAAAAAAAAAAAAAAAAAAAAATAGAAGGGAAACTTCCTAGGTCCCACCTAGACTTATTGAATCAGAACCTTTCAGAATGGGCCTTAGCAATCCATTTTAACAAGCCTTCCAGAGGATTCTGATGTATTCCTAAGTTTGAGAACTACTGATTAAACAAACAAGCAAAAACAACCCATTTTCTCACTTATTTCAATACTTATTGAATCCTTATTGCTCAATACTGTGAGCAATACGTTTTTAATGAGTTAGCCTTCTCAAGCACTTGTTGGGATTTTTCTATATTCAATTAGGGGAAGGAAAAAACCCCATACAAACAAATTTTTTCCATGTTCACTTTCTGTAAAGTAGCTTTGATTTGAAAGCATCAAAATGAGACTAAGCCTATCATTAGAAAACAAAGACATCTATTTTAATTTCACTACCTTGAGTTTTTACTTTCATAAGGCAAAGTTACCGGTGACATCATTTGGTCACGCTAGAACTAGAGTCTCATCATGCTGTAATGTCTCTTCAAGGTGCAACTGTTGCGTAGCTTATTCCATGTACACAGTGTGATTTGATTTTAACCACTCAACTTATAAACAGTGACAGCTGTCCAAGGGATCAAGAGAATGTTTTAAATTTAGCGCTCATTTATATTGTATCGTCTATCGTTATTTTGCTGCATATATGCAAATACAGTTTTACATGTACATTTTTTTACTCTTCCTGGGGTATATTTAATTAAGGGTAGTATAAATGTATGTATGTGTCTAGATACAGTCTGTGTATAAAGACATGAAGGTTGAATGTGAATAGGCTTAAAATGGGAGAAACTGAAGTCCATTATAGATGCACGTAAATATGTAAGGACAAAATGTACTGTGTAATACAATATACTCTATTTAACAATTCTCCCATTGGTTTATACAACTCAAAAAAATATATAGTTAAGTGAACAGGAATTGAAAGTGCATGATGGATGCATCCCTCATAGCATTTAAATCTCTTCCACTTGATTAAAAATTCTTGGTTCCTCTTCACTGAATTGTTTAGAGTTTTTGAGCAGCCTCTGCCCTGATTAAAACAAATTAGCATCAAAGATCCCCTGTTGAATGAGAAATCATTAATTGAGAAACATGCAATGCTCCTTAATTACCTTTAGAACAGTGAGAGAACAAATAATCTCAGGTTCCAGAGGGGCCTGCCTGCTCTGCACTGCGGGCTCATTTCGGGTAGCTGCTGGAATAAAACTCGAGTTGCAAACACTATTGGGGAATCTCAATGCAAGCTTCAGTAAACACACTGTAGATTGTTTATCTAAAAGAAAAATACCTGGGTAATGACTAACAGGAAGAGACAAAAATGTTTTCGGTTATTATTTTGTTAAGAGCTTTAAAAGCGTTTTACATACGACAATATCGATTGAGAAATAACATAAGCTGTTCTTTCCGATACACATTTTAATGCTTTGTGTAAAATATTTCATTTATGTAATTACCTGACAAGATATCAGATGCTTATATACAGCTGAGTAACTTTGTCTTTTCACAGTGGAACGGAAAGCAGCAAAGTAGCACGCCTCACAAACCCAACCCCGATGGAAATTCCCATGGCGATAGGACATCTTTGTCGTCCATTCCTTTACAGGCCAATAAGATAGCTACATAAGCCTCTGTAAGGCAGTGAAAGGTGATCCATCCTCATCTTCGAAATAATCTGGATAACACTTAATAATAACTCATGGGAATGTTATTAGATAACTAAGTTGGTATAGGCATTACGACAATGTAAAGAATGTCATAATGGCATCATGTACCCAATGCTGTACAGACTGATAACCTTGGCATGCTGCTGAGTGTGAGGTTCTAAAAACTCTAGAAGCACATTCCTCAAGAGCACATGGAAGGAAACAATATTCTCGTTTTTCTATGAGGAGTAAAGACTGATGAAGCTTAGTCAGCCAGCTAAGGATAGAACCTTGGTTTTATTCTAGTTTCCCTAGGTCTCCATTTTAACCAATACATCATGCTTTCTCAACATTTTTTGAAGAAATTGTCTGAATTGGTTCAACTATCACTATTGTCTTGTTTTGTTGTTGTTGTTCACTGTCTAGTTTATAGAGTGCTTCAGATCAAATAAAGCACAAAACTCCCCAACAATGTCTCCATTTCAGAGCTCTGTTAATGTGATTAAGACCTGATTTGGAAAATTTGCATTTAATTATTAGTAGCATGAAGTGCCGTGGTTTGCAAGTTGAATTAAACTTTATACTAACAGACTTAGGTCTAAACATTTTAGAAGTTGCATTTTAAGCTTATTTACTGAGAGTCAGAGACAGAGAGCCTCAGCAAGGTCTCATGTCAGCCATGATCCTTCCCCCAGTCTGACAGTCAGCCAGGATTGTGGGTTGGCATGTGGGTGTGCCTGCCACACTCAGGTAGACCCCAGGACGCTAACCTGGGGGTTCCCACATGCCTTTAGCATCACAGAGCAGTGCCCCATTGCCTGTGCCACCATAGCTGACTCTAAAAACCATTCATCATTCTTCTTTGTCTTGTATCCTACCAAGAAGAAAAACTTGACACTGCTGTGATCTTTGCAAATATTACAAGTATTCTCTTAGAACCTACATTACAAAGGCAATTACCAAGACTCCATCCAAAGTATGTACATAGGCCCAGCTGTGGTGGCACAGGCAGTAGAGCACTGCCATTTGATATTGGAGCCGTACTGGAGACCCTGGGTTTGGATGCTGGGTTGCCCTGAACACATGGGAACACCTATGGGTGTGCCTGTGATTCCGACTGACCAGAAGGCTGGGTGATGGGGAGAAGGGATTGTAGCATGGTGAGACCCTATGAAGGGTGCTTGTCTCTCTCTCTCTCATGAAAGAAGCAAATACATAAACAAACAAACAAAAAAGAATATGTACACAAAGTAATTTACACCAAAAAGGAGAATAGTATTTTAATTTTGGCAGGGGGCACATGTGTTCACTGGAGAGAGAGAGAGAGAGAGAGAGGAAGTCAGAAAATAGCCCCCATGGGAGATGGCCTCTATTTTTCCTTTTGGGATGTTGGGCATGCACACACGTGTGCCCAGCATGTTTTTCAAGCTGCTGGGTCTGAGACTTGAACTGCACAGTCAGCTATGTGGGCTCCAGCCTCTTAACCACCACACCGTTAGCTTACCCAAGAATGTAGTTATTAACTATATTAATGCAAGTATGGAGAACTATAAGCATAGTTGTAGTAATCTGAAGCACTAAACAAGTTTTCTTTTTTTTCAAAGGGCTATGAATATATATGCTTTTTTGGACATTACACTTTGGGACAAAATAATTCTGAATTTCTAATGTGCAAAACTAAAATGGTCTAGATATATCATAAATTATAAGAATTATTCATTTAAAAGATTGCCACATAACCATATTCTGGATATCATTCAGAAAAGGAAATCGTGACACTGAAACATTGCATGCTAAGTATGGACACATGAACAAGCCATCCTTGTATGGTTTTACAAACCTCTAGTTAGTAAAGCTCATTGTGGACACAGCCTTCTGCAAAACAAAGTGATGCTTGCCCCTCACAAAAATGCTGCTTCCTTTAACAGCCCACACTGATAGATGTTTCACATTGTAAGGTTAAATTGGAGTTGTCACTTCAGAAATCAGCAAGGAGTGGTCATTGGATACTCAGAGTTTGTTCCGTCATCAAACAAGTTCCTTCACACAAAAATTAAATATAAGGGGAGACCTTACTCCTTTATCCTCACAGGACAATGAGCTGGGAATGAACCCGGAGTTCTACCTCTCTGAAGGGAATAGTCTTGATAAGTAGCATATCCCGCTTGCCATGATCTATTTGTGGTGGAAGATAATTCATTTCAGGTTGAAATCAAATTGTTTTAAGCTGAGCTAGTGTTTTTATTGGTGTCCTTCCAGCCGGCCTTCCCTTTTAAGTGCCATCGTATTTCAGACCAACTGATCTAAAAGAAAAGATTACTGCTGCCAACGTACGTCGTCACAAGGGAACAAAGATGTACAAGACCTATTTTGTGTTATTTATTTATTTGTAAAACATGATATAGGCTTGAGTGTGCTCGTCTGCTGCTGGGGGAAATGAGCTGACGAGCTGATGGAAGATCAGGAGAGATGCGTGATGATGGGAGAGAAAATCTAACACGATCTGTTAGAATTTGCTGTAAAATTGCCCTTTAAAGTTGAGGATGGTAACATCTAAATATGTACTAGACATTGTAAAAATCCTGAAAATCTCAACTCTGAATCCAACCAATACATAGCAATGGTTTTAATCGCAATTTAATTGGGAACTTCGGCACATGGATGCATTTTAGTGTTACCAAAGAAAACTTTTCTAAGGGGGGAAAAAATCAACGCTCCTGATTCACCAAATTTAACCTTGGGCCTTTTCATAGTAGAAGAAAATATTTAAGTATGATCTACTTCATATTTCAACAACAGAGACTCGTCACAAAATCTAGATGAGGTGGGCATTTTTAACTTAAGTTTACTTAGAAAAAAAGTTATTTTCAAGTTGGCATTTGAGCTTATATTAAAATTTGAGTGCGTCCCCACATAGAACCTGTTCTAAGGTAACTGATACATCACTGGAAAGCACAAAATTTAAAATGCCTTGGGGCTGCAGGGGCTATAGAAGCACAAAGAACTGCTATAAGAATTTGCCACTAATGCTATTTTCCTAGGTGGATTTTCTCACAAGATCTCCTATCTGACCATGCACACTGTGGTTTAAAGAAGCTTATGTTTAAATAACCATCTTGCCTGAGTGAAAATACCACTTCTGCCAAAAATAACATTGGCTAAACCACTTGGTAGTCAGTAGAGTACAATATTTCTGCAATGGTCTTTGGGGGGGAAGGTTTCTTGTTCAGTGAGAACTCTCCATACCCCATCCTTCCTTGAACAAGGCAGAATTATTTCCTCAACCAAGGGTGGAGGTGTTAGGAATCAGGAAGGATTAGAATGTGGGGGGAAGGGTTTTGTTTACAGAGACATACTTAATATATTAATATTAATAGTCTTATGTTTGGAAGCAAAAAATTACACGTTGTTTTCATAGTAGAGTTAGAAAAGTAAGCTCAAACAAATATCTTGGATGCTATGGGTATACCAGCTACCCAAGGGCTTGTGCCAGCCCCCAGCCTTAGCAGCTTGAAAAACATGCTGGAGGACCAGCATTTGGCATAATGGCTATGTCGCTGGACTCCCATGTAGCTGATCGCAGTTAGAGTCTCAGACTCGGTGGCTCAAACTCATGCCAGGCGCATGTGTGTCATGCCCAAGATCCCTAGAGGGGAATGGGGGAGAAGGGATTGCAGTGTGACCATCCACCACAGGGTGATTTCTTGCTTTCTGTCTCTCTGTCTATCTCTGTCTTTCTGGCGGGAGCATGCACGCACCCTCTAGCAAAAACCTCTCCAAAAAAAAAAAAAGAAACAAAAGAAACAAAACAAAAAACCATGCTGGGCACATGTGTGTCCATGCCCCACATCCCAGCAGGATGGAGAAATGGAAGAAAGGGTATTGCAGAGTGACTATGTTCTGGAGGGTGGGGGGTGCTTTCTCCCTCTCTTGTTCTCTGGCAAACGCATGTGCCCTTTGACAATTAAAATGAAAAAAAGAGACTACAGGTAGGAGCTGAAAGAATACCTGTCACATTAGCCTCTCACAATTCAATGAGAAAATCCCTGTATGGTAGAGAAAACAGTTTTGAGTTAAAAATCTCCTTATAGGGACCAGCAGTTAGCGTAATGGCTATGTTGCTGGACTCCCATGTAGTCGACCGCGGTTGAGTTCCGGACCGAGTGGCTTAAAACTCATGTCGGGCGCGTGTGCAAGTGTACCCAAGATCCCGAGAGGAGAATGGGGAAGAAGGGATTGCGGCGTGGCCATCTCCCTTGGGGGGTTATTTCTCACTTTCTGTCTCTCTGTCTCTCTCTGTCTCTCTGGCGAGCATACACGCCCTATAGCAAACAAACAAACAAAACAAACAAAAACCCAAAAATCTCCATATAATCACAGATCTACCATCAAAACACCGAAGTGGAGAGTGTGCATAGTCACTGCTGCTTTTTGTTGGAAGAGAAAGGGGCTCCAGGATTCCACCACCTACCTCTGCAGCCATACCTTCATCCAGCATCTTCTTTTCTGAAGCTCCTGGGAGAGGTCAGCCAGCTGGGAATGTTTCTCCAGATGGATTGGGAGGAGGAAACCACCATTCTCTATAGAACACAGGCCAAGGTGACCTCAGGGTTTGGCCTCTGGTCTGGATCTTGCAGAGGACCTGCCTGAGGCCCTGCGTTAGAAAGGTCCCAGCGCTTGGCCCTTCTGGAGGACTGCGGGTGGGTTAGAGGAAGGAGAGGCACTGGGACCCACTTTGGTTTGCTCCTCTCCCGCAATCCCTGACCAAGGCCTAACAAAGCAGAGCCACTGATCTAAGACTGTGCCCCAGATGCCTGCATAGGCGCTAACTCCAAAGCTAACCAAAGAACGTGGAGGCTTCTCTTAGAAAACTACACCATCCCGGTGCCGCATGACAGCTGTTTCAGAAAGCTAACTTTTATAGTAAGAACAATTTCTGTAAACACAAAACACATGGCCAAGGGCACAACCGTCCTGGAATCCTGGCTGCTCAGGCTCTGGTGAGTTTTGCCTTTGATTCTCAGGAGCACATTTCACGTGCTCTGCACACCATTCAAAGAAAACATGCAGAAGAGATCAATGAAAACCAGGCGAAGAGGGAGAGAAAAATGTATTCTGACTGTGGAAATTCAATAATACCCTTTTTATAGCCAAGTATTAGATGGAAAAGAGGTTTTTCAAATTCTCAGAGTGCTTTCCTCTGTACGATTTGGAAGGGGTTAAAAAGAAAATAAAACAACTAAATAACAAAACTACATTTGGCAGTGGGGGTTGGCAGAGCCAATGTTTTTATTTCAATAATTAAAGTGCTAATTAGTAGCACATTATATTGTAAAACGTTGGCTTTTAAAAGCGGGTTGAACCTTTTTACACAATCTGTCTTTCACACTAGCATGCACACCTGTGTACATATGTACCAATCGTGGCTACAGTAGTTATAGTTCTAATTCTTAATTAAAAAATTAAAAAGCTAAAATGTTACAAGTTCACTCTTAATGAAAATACTGTTGTAACACCAACCAGATGGCTTTTGTTCCTTGGAAAATTATTTAAAGCCTTTTGAATGAGAGCAATAACTTCGTTATTTAAAGACACCTCCCTTAAACTGTAGATGAAGGCAGCTCTGGCCCAGGGCAGTGTCCCTGATTTGCCTTGTGGTAAGAATCATTAAGCAAGTTCATTACGCACAGTGCTCTCCAGGGTCCAGCGCATCCTTTGAATTTGAGTCTCTAGAGGTGAAGGTGGGGACTCTGCACTCACTTGGGGAACTTCGCAGTTAAATGATTGATTCTCTGGAAGAGACTCACTTGGTCCTAGGACTGAGTGACTTCCAAGCTCGCAGTAGTACACAGAAAATGGGGTTGGGAAGTTGATTTTTTTTTTTTTAAGTGTGTTTTGGGAGGCAGAATTAGTTCATTTGCTCAGTTTCCTAAAACAAAAACAGAAGAAAGCAAAACCACACCTTTTTTAATATAAAAGTTTTCAAATCATGTTCACTGAAAACAGATATAAACAAAGTGGAGGCATTGACTCTTTCTTGGCTAATTCGTACATGGAAGGCGGCCATTTCTTTTCCTGTCTGAATGTCATCAAGCACTATTTTAAAAAATACTCTATTAAACTGTATAAGTTTAGAAGAGTCAAAGCTTTGACTCAAATAGCATCTTAGAATTCCCTATGTCCTAGACATAGACACTTAGGCTATCCAGAAAGTCTTTTTTTTTTTTTTTTTTTTTTTCAAAAACCTACCTGACTTTTACCCATGGAGAAAAGGTGTAAGAAAATTAAAATGAATAGGTGGCTTCATAAAACGATGGGTAGAAAAGAGGGTCTGATGGTGTCACAATTGTTAATAGTAGTATGCTGCGTGGAGGGCCCCTCTGGAGTCATGCCTGTTACCATGCAGCCTCCCAATGTCTCTGCAAAGTGGGCCCCATTATCTCCCTTCATGGATGCAAAGACCACATCTTTAAAAGGTTAGAACTTCCTGAGCACCACAAATCTCAAAGCTGGTTCCAACACCCGTTCTCTAGCCTGTCAGTCTGCACTGTAAATGACATTAGGGCACGAACAACGACCATACAATCACCTCTATACTCCTGATGTCAAAGGAAATGAGACATCAGGAAGTATACAAGTACCAACTGCATATTCAGTTATGTCCTGCTGGAAGTTTTCCTCTTGGATATAACACTGAACAGGCATGTGGCATCTATTTTCCTTCTCTGTTTCTACTAAAAGGAATTTTTATTTAAAGTAATTATAAAAATCCTCATCCTAACCTTACTAAGTCTATCTATAAGCATGTGCAGATTCTTTTTCAACAAGAATTTCCTAGTTGCTCAAACAGTATTCCCAGTTTAATTTTAAAAAGTCCATTCTATTTAGCTGATTTTTTTTTTTCCATCCTTGGCAGAATAGGAAATCCTGAAATCTAAATAAGTTTCTAAATTCATTGTAAACAGAAATGTTCAGAATTCTTTTAAGGTAACTTTTCCAGAGAATGAATATTTAACTGTGAAGTTCTTGAAAATTATCTTTATATTCATGTAGTTTGATCTTATTTAAAAAAATAAAAAGCATCTGAATATAAAGTGTTTACGATGTGGGGGAAAAAAATCGAAGACACAGACTCAGTGATTATCCTTGATCCTTGATGTCTTACAATCTACTTCACCAGAGGATGAAGAACTTTATTGCTAGTAAGAAGCTTTGAAAATCAAGAATATATGGTATAATTAGTCTTGGAGAAAGCAGTATTTGGTCAAGAAAGGTAGAGTGTAACTTTAACTTACTGCATTGTGTCCAATAATTCTCTAAAATTTGAATCTTCAAGTTTTAAGAATCCGATCGGACTCACGGTGGATAGAGCTTGACAATTTTTTTCACAATAGTACTATTTGCTTGGCCTCTATCAAAATATAGCTGAAATAGATTTTACATGCAATCTTTATGTTTTTGTATTTTTATTACATAAGCTTTCTTTCATAACAACTGTTAGAGAATTAAGCACATTAAGCAATTGCTTTATTTTTCAAATGATTATATCTTCATAATCACCAGTTTTGTCAATTTATTTTTCCATGAGAAAAGTCAGCATTTAAAGGGTTCAAAAAGAAGCTGATAAAATTACTTGATTGTTTTAGGAGACATTTACAAATTTAGCTCACTGTTTTTTTGAGAGAGAAAAATATCATAGGGAAGTAAAAACAACCAGTGCCCTTCCCCCACCCCCTCAACCCACAGGCTATAGATAAAATTACTAAAATTACTCTAAGAATTTGTCTTATTTTTAATGCATGGAAAATAGCAAAATCATCATGCCAACATAAGGAATATAGACTATAATTCATAAATGCCTAATTATCAAAATAATAGCATAGTCATGGTTAGATACAACCTAGCATTCTTATATAAGATGCAACTACGTATTGTATGTCATTCCTGTTATATATTACATTCGGTCCTCATCAAATTAAGCCGACTATGTATAAATGGCATCATGAAATAACATTTAATATCATAATAGGGTCATATTCCACTATGCACAACCACGGCATGCAAGGAACCTATGCATTAGCTGTAAACAGTGAAGTGTCGCCCCCTTCCAGAAATCCAAAGAACATGAAAAGTACTTATGTAGTCTTAACAGCAATTATATTTAAATAACTGTCATATTAAACAAAACTGTATCGCATAGAGCAGCTTTGGATATCCCTGTCATTGTTCTAACTACATCCTGTAGCCACCCTGAAGTCGAGAAATTACAAAGATCTCTTAATGCCGCGGAGCTTTAGTGAACTGTTGTCATATTAGGGCCCAAAAGATTCTATGTTCTCCTGTGAAAGCTATTTTCTATCGTTTTTCCTTTGTGCTGTAATTCAAAGTTTTGAGTTATTAAGAACATGCTCAGTGTGGACAACAGTGAGTTTATTTTTATATACTGCAGACCTTCTCTCACGACACGTGTGCTCACGTAAGAAACAAGAACACTATCGATGCTTGCTAGTCAATGCTCGACTCTACTTATATGCTAAGTGAAAGAGCTGGCAGGAAGAAACTTAGGCTATATTACAACCTGGGAGGTGTCGCCTCTAAAATACACTCCATAACCTTTGTAAAAGGTAGATAAAATCTAGCAGCTAGGAGGGAAAAGACCTAAAGAAAACACAGATGGATCATTTAGGTCTGATCCAATGATTCCCAGGCAATTAAAAAATGACCATATTGGAGCAGAAGCTTGCACACTGTCAAATAACTATTTCAGCTCTCTTCAGGTGGTGTTGAAGGCTTTTTTTTGGAAAGAGGGGGAAAATTGATTGCTGGACAGGCTTTTCCATGCTCTATCAGCTCTGATAATGAGTTAGGCAGTTGGCATGGGTGACGGGAACGTCCTCTACGCTCAGAATTCTAATAAACCTCCTGTGAAGTTGCTTGTACCATCCATCCAAATGGACTCGTTCTGGACTGCATTCCAGTTAGGTGGAAAACTGTCACATTCTCAATCTGAGTTTAGATGTGAGATGGCCCTGTGAAATATTTAGACACATTACCTACATCCTACAAAATCAAATCTTGCTTTCACATTTACAATGAGATAAAACAGTATTTAAAGCCATTGCAATTTACTCATTTCCTCTTCATATACAGGTGATTTAAATTTGCTTATGAGACAAAAACTGTACAATTCTCATCGTTCAGGCATTATAAAATGTCTTTCTTTAAAGTCTTGGGATATAAACAGTTGACTTATATGAATAACCTATTTTTCATCTGCATTAAGAAACAATATACATCTTTTTTCCAGAGTAATTTAACGTTAGCTATGATAAGCCTAAGATAGTCGTAAAAACTGACTTTACCACCCGTGACCATCAATAGTGTTACTTTTATAAAACTCATGAACATTCTTTGGCCACTTGGGTCATTGCCCATTTGGAAAGAACTGTACTAAGGCCCCGGATCATATGGACATTTTTCTCCATAAGGTCTGAGGCCATAGGACAGCTTTAACGGAAGCCATTTATGAAGTAAAACATTACAGAATATACAGGAGTGGTTTCCATTTCTTAGACACAAGTTCCTTGACGCGTTGAGAGGTGTTTTCGATTTCGGACTCCTGAAGTCTTGTCTTTACTATCTGAAGGCTTCTGTTGTGAAATGTCTATTAGTGCACTGGCGATTGCGAGGCCTGAAAGAAGAGGAAAAAAGCTTAGCTTAAATGCTTGCTTAGACATTTCTATGATGGTGATAGGGTTGGCTCAAGGCCCTGCTTTCAGCTGTTTTCCTTTGAGTCATTAAACGTTTGTTACTCATTGGAAATTACCTAAAACGTTTCTTAACCTGGATATGTGAACTTCATACATGAGGAAGAATAAGGGTCTAGTAAAATTAATTGACTGACCTAAGACAATCAAATTCAATAACAAAACAGCACACTCAGTTGTGGGTATGAATCTCCCCTTGGTGGCTATCTAGACACCTATGTTACTATTTTTGTTTTGTTCTGTTTTGCTTTTTATAAACAAAATTCTTCATATCTAGATTAAAAAAATAGATCAGCTTTAGTTTTACAGAAAAGTTGAACATGTATTGAAACATGATTAATCAAGTCACAGTTTCTGTTAGAGTTTACTCTTTGTGCTATGCAGCTCTATGGTTTTCAACAATTGCATACTGCCATGGATCCACCATTATAGTATCATATGGAATAGTCTTACTGCCTTGAAAATCCCTGGTGCTTCAGTGATTGACTCTTCCCCTCCCCCTAACCTTTGGAAATCACAGATCATTTTTTATTGCCTCTATACTTTGGTCTTTTCCCAGATATCATATAGTCAAAACCACATGGTATGCAGCTTTTCTGCTTTTTCACTTAGAAATATGAACTTACGGTATCTTCATGTCTTTTTCAACTTGATAACTTATTTATTTTTATTTTTGAATAACAATACATTATATAACTGTACCACAGTTTGCTTATGCATTCCCTATTGAAAGACATTCTTAATTGTCCTTGATTCCAATTTTTGGAAATCGTGAATAAAGCTGTTATATATATATATATATGTGTGTGTGCAGACTATGGTGTGGACATCAGTTTTCAGTTCATACATACCTAGGAGCATGATTACTGAATCATACATGTGATAAGTCTGTGTTTTAGTTTTGTAAGAAACTGCCAAACTGTCTTTTAAAGTGGCTGTAATGTTTTGCATGTCCACCTGCAATAACTTAGAGTTCCAGCTGCTTCATATTTTTCATCAGCATTTGGTGACATCTGTGTTTTTTATTTCAGCCATTTTAGAAACTGTGTAGCAATATCTCATAGTTTTTAATCTGTAATTTCCTAATAACATAGGATGCTGAGTATCTCTTGATACATTTATTTGCTGTCTGTGTATCTCCCTTCATGAGGTGTCTGTTCAAATCTTGTGGCCATTTTTAATTGAGTTGCAGGTTTTCTTATTGTTGAGTCTTAAGACTTCTTCATACATTTTTGGATTCCAGTACCTTTATTAGATATGTGTTTTTGAAGATATTTTCTCCCAGCATGTGACTTGTTTTTATCCTTTAAAACTCTTTTTAAAAAGTAAGAAGGTACCAAAGGGATAAAGTTGTGCTATGCACAAACAGACATGGAAAGATAATTTGTTGAAATTTACTTATATGGTAAATATAAGACATTATATTTAAGATATTTGAATATTATTGGCAGGATATGATCACAATTGTGGACCTCTAGCTGGCATAGGTAATTTTTTTTTAATATTAGAGGTTTTTGCTATAGGGCACGTGCACTCACCAGAAAGAGAGAGACAGAGAGAGAGAGAGAAAGCGTGAAATCACCCCTCAGGGGAGATGGCCACGCCGCAATCCCTTCCCCTCTATACTCTTCTCAGGATCTTGGGCACGCATGCACACGCGCCCAGCATGAGTTTAAGCCACCGGGTCCCGGGCTTGAACCGTGGTCGACTACTGGGAGTCCAGTGACATAGCCATTACGCAAACTGCTGGTCTCTAGCTGTTATAAGTAATTAAAAATGGTGTTATGTTACACCAGCTTGTTTTGTTACACTTTTTTTTTTTTTTTTTTTGATCTCTTCAATGACAGAAACATTTGGCAAGAAACTCAGGATAGTAAACATGTTACTAAATTTATAAAAGCAATAGCTCATCCAGATACCCTGGCTTATCATAGCTATACATGATTCATTTTAGTTTCTGTTGCATCTCATATATATCTTTATACAGTTGCCAGAGGGTGCATGTGCTCACCAGAGATAGAGAGACAGAGATAGAGAAAAAGAGAGAGAAGTAGGAAATCTTTCCGCACGGGGAATGGTCATGCCACAATTCCCTTCCCTCCATTTCTCTCTCCTCTTGGGATTTTGGGCATGCATGCACATGTGCCCGATTTATTTCTCAAGCTTCTAGGTCCAGGACATGAATCATGTGGGATCCAGTTATTATAGTTACCACACCACAGGCTGTTCTACTCTCACATTAATTCTTGAATAAAACAAAATGTGTCAAACTACCCTACTAAACTAAGAGGCCATCTGCTCAGCTTTGTTTAAGAAAAGGTCGCTGAAGGACTTCTGGTCCATTTTCCTTTCTCCAAGGTCTTGAAAATTGACTTGACTTTGAATTGAGCTGACGTAATCCCTGAGCCCTCACAGACACCATCTCCATTTACTGCTCTCTTAGATGAAGGCCTCATGTTTGGATTTTATCTTGGATAAGGAATCACTGAATTGTTTCATTTATGTGGGTCAGCTTACTCTAGATGAGCTTCAAATATGACCCAGTGGGACCAGCAGTTAGCGTAATGGCTATGTCGCTGGACTACCACGTAGTCGACTGCGCTTCATGTCCTGGACCTGGTGGCTTAAACTCACGCCGGGTGCATGTGCGTGCGTGCCCAGGATCCCGAGAGGAGAATGGAGGAGAAGGGATTGAGGCGTGACCATCCCCCCTGGGGGGTGATTTCTCGCTTTCTATCTCTCTGTCTCTCTCTGTCTGTCTGGCGAGCGCATGTGTCCTATAGCAAAAACCTCTCCCCACCCCCCCAAAAAAAATATGACCCAGTAAGAAAAGAACACCAGAAATTTATGAACAGGGAGGAAAAAAAAAAAAAAAAAACATGAACAAAGGGACATGGGCACTGTTAAGCTGTTAAGGGAAAGGCAAATGAGCTGTGAAATTCATGGGAGGACAGGGTTCAAGGAGTCTGCAAAAAGCACCAAATGGGCCGGTAAGGTAAGGCCCATGGAGAGGCCATTGGATTTCCTCAGAGAAGATTTTGGTGATCTTTGCGTTATTTCTGTATCTGATTGGGTTTGGAAGCCTAATGTTAAACAGGGGATGAATGAGGTGAGAAGAGATGCTGCCAGCAGACCTAAGTTCTACGTTTATGATGTTGAGCAATGACAAGAGATAAGCTTATCTATACAGAGGAAGCACAGGGGCAGACAAAACATTTGATTCCATCTGATCGTATGGATACACATTGTTTTAAAGGAAAAGGGAGCCTTGAGAACACTTGAAAACGAAAGAGAAGGTATTTTGGTATTGTTGGAGTTAGAAAGGGAAGGAATTGCAAAATTACAATGATCACTGGCTAGATGAATAATCCTATAAATTTACCTTTTAGGAATTATTATTAAGAAATTTGCTCTTTCAAGATATTAAATATTGTCCTGAATTTCTTAGAGATAATGTAAGTTCAAAGTTTAAATAAAAATTGCTTTTTGGGGCCAGCCTCTAGTGCAATGGTTAAGAATGCGTGAATAGCCGATCTCACACTGCCAATCACAATTTAAAGCCTGGCCCTGGTTGCTTGAAGAACATGCTGGGTGCATGTGTGTGCATGTCTGATATCCTGATGGGATGAAGAAATGGAGGAGAAGAGATTACGGCATGCTCACACCTTCCTAAAGGGTGCGTTCTCTCTAGTGAGGGCACAAGATCTCTGGGAATTAATTTTTTTAAGAAAGATTTTTTGCTATAGGGCATGTGCACTTGCTGGAGAGACAGGCAGACAGAAAGTAAGAAATCACCACCACCACTCCCCCAGGGGGGATGGCCATGCTGCAATCCCTTTTCCACCAGTCAGGATTTCGGACACGCACACACACATGCCAGGAGTGTTTTAAGCCACCAAGTCCAGGATTTGAACCACAGTTGACTACATGAGAGTCCAGCGATGTAATAACTAGGCCATCTGCTGGTTCCTCTGGCAATTAATTTAAAAAATTGCTTTTGGGCCAGCAGGTGGCATGGTGGACATAGGGTGTTAGACTCCCACATGGCTGATTGTGGTTCACATCCTGGACCTGAGGGCTTGCTTTCTCACTTTTCCTCACTCTCTCTCTCTCTCTGTCTCTCTCTGGTGAGCACACATACCCTATAGCAAATAATAAGTAATAATAATAAATTAAACTAAATGTGTATATACATATATATATATATACATATATATATATGTATATATATATATATTTAAATTGCTTTCTTGGCTGTGGAAGAACACATCTGAAATGCTGAAGTGTCCAGTATAGAAGTTTTAATCACTTATTCTGCTGTAATAAATAATTATTTTCTCATTTCTTCAATTGATGAAGGTGAAGGACATTCTCTTTAAAAAAAAAATCACAGACTGCGGTTGTGTTAACTAAAAGTTCCGTTTTGGGAGACCTTAAGTCCACAGATCTCCTGGCATACTTCTGTCCTAATTTACAACTTCCTGCTATTTCATTCCTGGCACCATCTTACCCAAAGATAGCCAAATATGACAAATAATATATGTCTACTGTAATGTGGACATAGACAATTTATACTAATTCCAATGAGCACGACATCCAAATATGAAGTCATGTTATTAACTACTGCGTGGCCTAGTACAAACGAGCTCTGAAAATAATACTTTTCCTTTTATATGTGGCTACAAATGTTGCTTTCCTTTCAGAAGATACACCACCAGGCCAGCAGTAAACGGTTTGAGTTGCCCAACAGGAAATTCTATGCTAATTCAAAACTGCATCTGCATCTCTGAATTTCAGGGTATGTGAAGTCCAAAGCCTAATTAGAGCCGTGTCTCTCATAACATATCCTGGGTTTACTAATGATTCTGAAGCTTGGAAACACATTCAGTTGAAAATCATAAATCACACACCGTATTTCAGTTCTTAATTTACAAATAAAATTGCAAATCATGCTTATTTTTAATTTGACAGCTTTTTGTCCTCTCCTATGAGGATGTAACAGTCCGCTGAATTTTCAGACTGCATCATGGCGATAATGGCTGTATAAACCTTGCCTTCCTCCAGGCAGCCAGTTTTGAGTATCTACCATATGTACTCAGAGGACTTACAGGGCCACTTGTCCAAAGTATTATCTTTTTGGTGAACCAAATAATAGTTTCATTCAGATTTAAGCCTGGGGCCTTTACTAAACCACACAACTTGGGGCCCACCGTGAGTTATTCTTCTTTAGAAATCTTGTAATTTAATTATGAACAGCACAACAATCAGAATAACTATACTTGTGTATGTATGTACCTTCAATGTCAAGTGAAGCATCGTTTTTTGGTTGCTCTTTTGACCTTTCTTCATGTTTAGTATATGGTGAGCTTAAAAGAAAAGAAAACAAAACAACCAAAACAGCCCAGAAATGTCTAGGTCCTCTTTCAACCTGTAAGAGGACCTGGACGCAAAAGAGAGCAAGAGAGACACAGTTCAGTTTTGCTGTGAAAGGTACATTTTTAAAAAGAGCCTAAACGATTTCTACCATTACTTTTGGATACAGTTTGTTATTATAAGAAATCTCACTTTATTTATTTTTCTTAAAATAAGTGTATTTGGTTCTTCCATGAATGAGCAAGAGATAGTATTCTCACCCCAACCCACTGCCATGAGGTCCCAACACAACAATCTACCTCCAGCTTCAGCCAGGCCCAGAACATGCCCAAGATGCAGAAGGTCTCAGGACACAAATCTAGGGCCTTTCTGTGTGGGTCAACCTCACAGGGCATTGTGTTTTACTGCTAGGCCACTATCCTGCCCCCAGACTCTAATCTTCTTTATTGATAATAAGAAAAGTCAAGTCAATAGCTCTTTGAAAAAGGTACTATCGGGGCCGGTGGGTGGCATGGTGGTTGGGGCGCTGGATTCCCACATGGTCAACCATGGTTCAAGTCCTGGACTTGGTGGCTCAAATCATGTCAGGCACATGTACATGCATGCCCAAAATCTGAGAGGAGAATGGATTGTGGCATGGCCATTCCCTGTGGGGAATGATTCCTCATTTTCTCTCTGTTTCTCTCTCTCTGGCGGGTGCAGGTGCCCTATGACAAAAAAACTTAAATAAATAAATAAACAAATGAATAAATAAATCCTTTAAAAATAAAAATCAAATAGATGATATTAACTCCCCCATGCCCTAAATGTATCATTTATATATCAGTGAAAGCCTTCTATAGATAATAGAGATTATACAGAAATACAGAAGACTGCCCACAACCTGCAGTACCTGCTCAGGGCCCCAGCCCATTACTGACAATGAGCAGCCCAGGAGGCCAGCCTGCTACACGTAAGACTTGTAAGGATGTCAGACTGCTGTCCTCAGCAACAATTTATAAGTCAAACATAACTCCTGTAACTCTTAGCCCCAAAAGGACAGCTCCCCGATTTTTACCTCTGTTTTCAATATAGGACAACCAGAGAAAGCTAAATATGTACCCCTAACCAATCGCATAGGTTACCCCACTTCTAGTTAGCTCACCCACAGCTTCTCCAAGTCACGGCCTCCAGTCAGAGCACACCTGAAGCTTCCCTTTCTTCCACAAGAAAGCTTTTTCGGGACCAGCAGTTGGCGTGATGGCAACATCGCTGGATTCCTATGTAGTCAACTGTGGTTCGAGTCCCAGACCTGGTGGCTTAAACTCACGCCGGGCGCGTGTGCGTACGTGCCCAAGATCCCGAGAGGAGAATGGAGGAGAAGGGATTGCGATGTGGCCATCCCTCCGCGGGGTGATTTCTCACTTTCTGTCTCTGTGTGTCTCTGGCGAGAGCATGCATAAAAAACCTCTCAAAGAAAAAAAAAGAGAAAAGAAAAAAGAGAAAGAGAAAGCTTTCTCACTCTCCTGCCTCCATTTGAATCTCTGTCAAACTACAGATGATGGCAGCTGATGCTCCTGCTATAGCAAGCTTGGAATATAACTTTGCCTGTTTCTAGTTGCTCAGTTTTGGTTTATTTCCACACTGGCAATGGAAAGACAAGGGTAGCTTGAGGGCTTTTCTGGATTCTTTTTCTTAATTTTATTTTTTAGGTTTTTGCCACAGCTGTGTGTGCGGCCATCTGAGACAGGCGGAGATAGAGGGGAAGTAAAAAGTCTACTTCCCCATATGCTGCAATCTCTTCTCCTCCATTCTCCTCTCAGAATTTTGGGTATGCACGCACATATGTCTGGTGTGATTTTCAATACGCCGGGTATGGGACTTGAACCGTGATCAGCCATGTGGGAGTCCAATGCCTTTACACTGTGCCATTATGCTGGCTCATCTTTTCTGGATTTTTAAAAAAGATAGATATGAATAAAAATAATAATAAAAATAAAGAAACCTAGAAATAGGTTCTTTGTGTCATCTTTTGTGGCACAGGCTTTCTTCTGGGTTAGACTTGTGGGGATTTTTCCTGGTGAGAGGTTTCCCTGTGCCACAAGCGGAAGTGTTTCCTCCCGGTCGGATGCTGCGCAGTGGCGCGTGCTGTGTGCCGTTAGAGTTCCATTAAAATCAGGTCACTCCAGAAGATCATTTTTCAAAACGTCACACAAATCATCTGATGAAATCCACTTATTGTGTTCTCTAGGCCTAGCATAGTTCCTTGTTATCAAAGCAATACAATTAACTGGGGGAACAATTCATTATTTTAGACTGGCGGTCTAAAGGAATTTCATTTACCATGTCAAGATGATGCACAGATGCTGCAGGCTAGCAGAATTTACATCAAAATACACCGGTGCATTCAATAAAAATGCTGGGGCTTAAATATTTATTATAAGCTTTACCTTTTTGTACTTTTAGTTCTTAAATACCAGACATATTTAGATGAGTTAAATATGAAGTATAAGCCTCAGACGAGTGGAAGTACCATTCTGTTTCCTAATTCATTTTCCATGCCATCTTGGTGTTTCGAACTGGTGCTTGCAAATGTGGAACACCACCAGTGGCTGTTTTGGATCTTCCAGGGCAGGACAATACAAAACCACTATATTGTAATTTCCTTTAGAAAAGGGACACAATTCAGTAGATGCTGGGTTGAATGTCAAGGGTTATCAGAGCTATTTGTGAATTTATTTTTAATGGACAAATAACATTGTGTATGTTTATGGGGTATGATGTGATGTTTTGATCTTTCTATAGACTGCAGATTCAATTAAGCTAATTAACATATCCATTCTCTCACCAACTGTGTGTGTGTGTGTGTGTGTGTGTGTGTGGTAAGGATATTAAAAATCTATTAGTAACTTTGAAATATGTAATACATTATCATTCACATCACCATACAGTACAATAAACCACTAAATATGCCTTCAGTCTAACTGGAACTTTGTACTCTTGGATTAATATCTCCCTTTTTCCAGTCCCCACGCAGTCTCCTCCCCTGACCCCTACAGACCTCTATCCTCTGGTAACTACCATTCAACTCTCTGTTTCTGTGAGATTGATTGTTGTTGTTGTTGTTGTTTAGGGTTTTTGCCATAGAGCACTTGTGTTTGCCATAGAGAGACAGAAAGAAAGAAAGGGAAAGTGAGAAATCAACCCCCAGGGTGGGATTGGCCATGCCACAATCCCCTTTCCTCCATTCTCCTTTTGGGATGTAGAGGGAACGCACAGAAAGCATGATTTTCAAGCCATCAGGTCCAGAACTTGAACCATGGTCAGCCATGTGGGAGGCGAGCACCTTAGCCACTATGCCTCCTGTTGGCCTTGAGATCAACTTTTTTAGCCTGCACACATACGTGAGATCATACAATGGTTTTCCCTCTGTGCCTTGCTTATTTCACTTAGTGTAATGTTCTCCAGTTCCATCCCTTTGTTGCAAATAACAGAATTTCTTTATTTTTTAAGGCTGTATAGTATTCCATCATGTGCACATATACCACATTTTCTTCATTCATTCACCCATGGATGGATGCCTAGGTCAATTCCATATGATGGCTGTTATGAACAATGATGAAATAAACATAGGAGTGCACTACAGCTGTTTTGTAAACACAAAAAACATGCACTCAAATTGGGCCTTTTCCCATAATCTTAGGGAAAAAAAAAAAACAAGATTTGCTTCCTAAAATTTAAGGAGTTTATTCTTTTCCGAGATACACAACCATGCCTTAAAGATAAAATAATCTAAATGACTAACCGCTAATATTTCAACGGTAAATATATCTTTTAAAATCCCCAAATTTGCAACAAAAAACCACCAAGGAGAAACACTAGGAATTTAGTTACTGTTAGTAAAAATCTCGTTTTCCCTAATGAAAGCGAAATGGTAATAGTAGACTCCAGCAGTAACAATCTAATCATAAAATTACTGATGTGTGTGTTTTTTTTTACAATTATGCAGAACAATTAATAAGTACAGTAATAAAATACTGCACATCAAATGAAATGGCCTTGGAAAGAACATTTCCGCTTTATATACAAACATAGTACTTCCATTTTACATTTGAACAAAAGCCTTAGAAAAGTCATTCATTTTGAAATGTTCTCCTCCCAAGTCTGTGTAAAAGCAGGCACCACTATATATTTTAATTTTCCAAGAAAACAGCTTCATTAGGCGTGAAAGGTTAATTGCAGGTTTAAGTGGAGTTCAGGGAACGGTGCGGGGTCTGTAGTGAATTGCGCAGTCTGCTTCAGGAAGACTGAGTGAGTGCTATAAACTGTTTGCCCTGCTGAAATGTTTTACTACCTCATTTACTATCTGTCTTCTTTTACTGCTTGTATTTGTAGTTCTTCTAAACCTTTAATGGCTACAGTTTTATTTCACTGTAATCAGATTTAAATGGAAATACCATGCTGGGATGTTTAACTGTTTTCCCTCTGATTGTATATAGCTACATACTACTGATCAGAGTCTTGGCTATCCTTCACGTGATTAAGAAAGTGACTTTGGGAAACTTTGATGCTGCATAGACTCCAGCTATTGTGCAGACGTAATTTAACATTCAGCGTGGCTACCCTTGCCAATATGCAGCTACGGCAGGATGCATAATTAGAAAATATGCATTTCCATTTTAATTTATCTGTTGGAAGGCTAGCACAACTGAAGTCATTATTAGGCAAAACGCCAAAGGTTACATTGTTGAACAAAAATTGAAATACCTCAAGTGCTGAAGACACTGGAATGACAAATGGACTAGTCGTATCTGTCTGTAAGTTTAAATAAATGTTTCCCGTCATCTACTGAAACCCAGAGACAGCTACAGATGCCCATATTTAAAAACAAATAATCATTGTTTTCTGGTTATAAAATTTCGTCTGGCTTTTGACATACTATGATATGTTACACTTTTATTTAGGCATACCGTTCAAGTCCTAGAACATGTCATCCTACTCTACCACCACAGATGTCATATCCAACACTTTCTGTAACATGGCTGAACACTCTCCTAAATGTTACATGAACTGCTCTTCCGTCGGTCAGAATGTGCCAAGTAAATCATGGCTATTACTGTCTCAAGTATTGTTTAATGCAAATCCTCGTGATTCCTAGCAAGCAAAGCTTCTTTTAGATCTCCTCAGTTGTAACTTTAATCATATGCTGAGAAATTTTACTTGGTCCATTTAAAATATTTTACTGTGTTTTTAGAGCCCCAAACATTTATAAGAGTCAGCCTCGCAGCTACCTTTTCCATATTGCTAAGTAAATTTGGAACTCAACTGGCAATTTCCTTTTTCTAAACCAACAGAGGAAATATTTTTTACTTTTTTTTTTTTTTTTACTTTCTTTTTTTGGAGAGGTTTTTGCTATAGGGTGTGTGAGCTCGCCAGGCAGACAGAGAGAGACAGAGAGACAGAAAGCGAGAAATCACCCCCCCGGGGGGATGGCCACTCCGCAATCCCTTCTCCTCCATTCTCCTCTCAGGATCTTGGGCACGCACGCACACGCGCCCGGCGTGAGTTTAAGTCACCGGGTCCAGAACTTGAACCACGGTTGACTACGTGGGAGGCCAGCGACATAGCCATTATGCTAATGGCTGGTCCCAGGAAATATTTTTTAGTACGTTTTTCCTTTGATCAAAAGAAAGACCTGATATATAATAATCCTTTATTTTAAGCCTTAGTCTTCCTTAATTTGAGTGCTTACTCCTTTGAAGAAATAGAGCTAGGATAGTATTGAAATAATTACCCTATTTTAGTTTTCATTTGACAGAGACAATGTATTTCAGTGTTTCTAGTGTCATGGGTTGTTTTAAATGAAATGACTTTTGTGTGTGTGTGTGTGTGTGGTAACACTATATAAACTATAAGGTGTTATACAAAATTATTAGTTAATAACTATAATAATTAAACAATTAGTTACTACTAATAAATTATACATAAATTACAAATGCCCAGAAAAGTCCATACTCCTGAGGATCAAAAATTGTTTGAAGGTCCATTACAGGGCACAAGAAGGAGGATGGTGCTACACAGAGACTGAGGCCACGTGGAGGCCCAGGTTCTATTTCCACTCAAACTAAAATAGCTCAGGCCTGTACCACCATGTGCCTGAGGGGTTAGAACAGGAGGATTTCAACACAAAACCCTATCAAAAATGCCTCTCTCTATATATCTCATGTGTCCTCTCTCATTAAAAAAAAAATCTTTTAATCTTTTAAAGAGCAAATTATTTCATTCAACAATTATTTAAATGCTTACTATATGCCAGACATTAGTCCCTACAGATTTGGTAGTGGGTTAAAAAGATAGACAAAAGATCCTGTACCTTATGAAGCTTATGTAACAGCAGATCAAGCTCATGTATTCTTTTGACTAAATTATTGGGAAGATTAAACCTACAGGGCTTAGAAAAGTGCCTAAAAAAGGCACATAAAAGCTCAAAAATATAAATCACCATCATCATCAACAGAGAAGTTTGAAGTCAAATAGGAAGCAATGGGCAGAACAGTGAGCACCAAACATTTTGCTAAGCTAGTCTTGCAGCCTAGCCAGATTCTACCTGGCTGACGGTGGTCTCAATCCTAGTGCTGGTGGCTTGAAAAACATGCTGGGTACATGTGCATGCATGCCCCCAGATCCCAACAGGATGGAAAAACAGAAGACAAGGGATTGTGGGGTGGCTATGCCCCTTTAGGGGGTGCTTTCTCTCTGTCTCCCTCCTGTCTCTCATACTCTCTGGCAATTACATTTTTTTTTTTTACTTTTGTAAAGATGGACTTAGAGAGTCAAAGACAGCATCAATATAGAGCAACATTGTCACTGAAGTTAGAATTATTTTGATGCCTGTGGTAATAAAATTGAGAACTTGCTCATGAAAGTTTAGATAACTTATGTGTGTTGCCCTTTTACTAGAGAATACTAGAATAATTAAAAGTAGTAATAGTAAACTAGAGGAATGACAATGCTTAACATAGAAAGCGTTGTTTAGGGACGAGCAGTTGGCGTAATGGCTATGTTGCTGGACTCCCACGTAGTCGACCACGGTTTGTGTCCCGGGCCCAGTGGCTTAAAACTCACGCCAGGCGCGTGTGCATGCATGCCCAAGATCCCGAGAGGAGAATGGAGGAGAAGGGATTGTGGTGTGGCCATGCCCCCTGGGGGGTGATTTCTCACTTTCTGTCTCTCTGTCTCTCTCTGTCTGGCGAGCGCATGCACCCTAAAGCAAAAACCTCTCCAAAAAAAAAAAAAAAAAAAGAAAAGAAAGCATTGTTTATATTAATATTGCTTGGGTGACTGCAAATAACATTTGTAATTAAGTTTTATTCATTTTTCTGAATTAAAAAGTCATTCCTCATTTATTATCTAGGTTATTCCTCAAAAATAATCTCTTTTGAAGTGGGTCAGAAAGCTATTTTTATCCTGCTGTCAACGATGGCCAAAATAAGGCACAGAGTGATTAAATGACTTGTTCAAGTTCACGCAGCTGGTGGCAGTGGCAGGATGTGAACCCACAACCTCAGGTCCTTTGACTTGCTTTCTGCTCATTGTGTAGCCATAAGAAGGAAATTGGGTGTTTTTGTGAAGATGAGGGTTTTGAGGCAAAAAAAAGCAAAACAAAAATTGATAGAGATGTGAAATAAGTTATGGTCAAAAGCATCAATTAATGCCAGTGGTAGTACAAATAACATGTAAGAATAATACAAAAACAATGATCCTGCTAATATTGATTGAATTGTATAAACCAGGCATAGCCCTCCAAACTTTACTTATGCTTTATTTTTTTAATCAATGTATGCAGACAGGAGTGAATGACAACACAGGTTAAACTGATGAACACACTCTGAGGGCACAGGTGGGCAATGGTATTACAGTCAGTTTTTTTTTTTTTTTTTTTTTCAAAGAAAATCAAGCTACTACAGTAAAGATACAAGATCTTCTAGACTTGCTAACAATCGCACAGAGACAGAATTGATGACGTAGGCACAAGGAATGAGGGAAAGAAAATTAGGGGTGAGATCTCTGAGATAGATGCAGAGGTTGAAGATTCCCAAGGGATATGGTGTCTGAGCTGAGGTTTGAATGATGGAAAGTAAATAATCAGATAAAGAACATGGAATGAGGACTGTTGTGTTGAGGACGGAGGAAACTGCAAATTTAACTATATGGAGAGAAAGAGTATTTGAGAAACTTCAAGGCAGCTACTATGGGTGAAACAATGGGATAATGGTAAGAGAGAATACAGAAAAGGGTCCACAGAACAGCCTTTGTCGCCAAACTAGGACAATGACTTTTAACCTGCAAGCCAGAAAGAAACACAGGATGATTTTCAAGAGTGGAGAGACACAATCTGATTTTTATTTCAAAGAGACACATCTGGTGGTAGCATGGAGGACTGATGGACTGACTGGATGGGGTGTGAGGCTATTGTAATTAAAACCAGGTAAGAAAGCAGCAATAAGGGGTGAGGAGAGGGATGGATGGAATAGATAATTAGGAGAGATAACCATGGAGGTGAAGAAGAGGCAGGGTCTAGAATGACTCCCAGCTTCATGGCTTCGATGCCTTGTGCATACAAATGCTATTCACCAGTACATGATGGAACAGAAATAGCCAGGTGTGTGGGGAGGCAGTGTTCTGTCCTTGAACGTGCCAAGTTTGGTGACCTGTAAGACATTTTAGTGGAGCTGTCTGGTTGGATATGCAGGTATGCAGCTCAGGAATTAAATCTGGCCCAGAAATGCAGAACTGGGGTTAGTGGCATGAATGGATTCTGAAGACTGTAATTATATAGGTGGGCAATACTAGGTGTTGCAAAAGATAAAGCCTGAAATCATAATGGCTTAGCAAAGTAGAAGTTTATTTTACATGATGTCATGTATTCATGATTGGTATCAGGGTGTGTGAAGGGTGAGGCTGAGGGAGAGAGCTCTGGTTTGCACAGTTTTCAGGGACTCAGACTAATGACATGCTTGCCATCTTCAACCCCAGGCTTCCCTTGTTGCCTTGATCGTTGATATCGAGGTGGTAGGTGGGGGGTGGAAAGGGAGAAGACTGCATTCCTTTCTAAATCACAACAGTTTACAGTAATCTGTTCTGATGCCATTAGCAAGTACTGCTTCTTGGCAACAACTTCTCCACTGAAGGCTTAGGGTAGTGTGTGGTAGGGGAAGGGAGGATCGTGTGGTGCAGACCTTGGGTGGAGATCTAGGTGGCCTTGCACTGAGGCCCCGTGGTAGAAAGAACAGAGTAAGGAGAAAAGACCAAGAAGAAGTCTGACAGTGGAGAAGAACTTCAAGAGAGGTAGGAGAAAATAGGACCGAGATTTGTCCACAGACTCTGCAAGAAGACTAGTTAGTAGCTAGTTATGACCCCCAAATCCTATTTCTGTTTGCAGCAAACACCCCCAAAATTCCATGCAAAGGATAAACCAGTTGATTTGGTGGCTTCCAAACTTTTCTTGACTTGGAAATCAGAAAGTCTCTTGAATGATTCTTTTGGATGAGAGTTGGAGTAGGTGGTCACTCAGGTCACACATCTATTCATGCAGCCACTGTTATTCATCAGGCCACTGGTAAGGCTCTAGACCCCGTTTCTAGCCTCCCCTCTCCTATATGCTCCCATGGAGCAGCACAGAGGGCAGCCAGAACACCATGGTGAAGCCAAGGACTGTTTGGGTCCAAGGACTTCCCTGCTAGAAATGTGCACTTGACCTTGCTAGCTAAGGATTGGTAAGGACTGGGCATACTTCCACAAAAGTAATGACCATGCTGGTAATATTAGGTATTAGGTACTTAATCACAGGTGGGGTCTCTATGATGCCAGTAACCCTGATAAGAACCTGGTTCTAAGTCTCACAGTAGAGGAGTCAAGATGCTGGGCACTGTCAAAACCAGTTTAGCAATCTGGGAACAACCTGATATATATTTTCTAATTTTCTTTTGCTAATTCTTTATATAATACCTCAGTATTGTCTTTCTAACTCTGCCTATTCCTTCTAACTGTGAGTACCTTGAAAGTTGGGACTGTGTTTTTGCTCACTTTTCTATCCCAATGCTTAATGTAAGGTAGGTGTTCAATACACATTTCTTGAATCAGAAGGAAACACCATATCTGTGTGCTGCTAAGGAAGTTAATTCTGATTAGAAGTCTTGGTTTTATTTTAGCATGAAGGTACTTGGAATTATAAGGCTACCTCCTTATGTCTCTCTAATCTCCATACTTAATTGTAGAGAAGTTACTGAGAGCAGAGTGGGAATAACACAGGTTAGGCAAGGTGACACCGTAGGATCCATGTGGCTACAGGTCATCTGTTGTCCAAGAAGGTGACTTAGGGGAGACAACTCAGCATGGTGCCACTGTGCTCCCAAAGTGTGAACGCCCCTTCCTAAGGACTGGACACGATCACGCCCAGGGAGTAAGAGCTAGTTTAGTCAGCATGCAGCTCAGTATTTGGTCAGCATTGTCTCTAACGGTTTTAATATCTGTGGCAGTGTGTACAAGATTGATTAAAAAATGGAAACAGCTGCCACGCTTACTTGACGTCAAAGTACTGGCGATTCCATTTTTCCCAAATGTCTTTGGAGAGTCTTTTGGTATTGTAAAACCAACTATGGAAGTCCTGCTCTAAAATTCTTGCTGTTTCTAAAGGAATCAGTTCCCAGAGGGGGAAAAGAATCAGTTCAGCGTTCATATTCTGATCCCGCTTGGGAAATGTATGCAAAGTTGGAGCCAACATAAATTTTTGTTTGTTTTAGCTCAGATAACGATTTATAAGAAGTTAGATTACAGTACCAAATAAAAGTGTAAGACTGTTGGGGGTGATGCGCATCATTATATTCCACAGCATTTATGTGAGTATAGGAGAGTATAAAAGACATACATACAATGCTTTTACTATCACACAGCATGGATACACCACAAGGAATATCAAACGACAAGCTACCAGCTAAAAGAATGAATTTTAGTATTTTCCAAGATAACGTTTTTGTCCTCTAAGTTTGCAGCCGCCAATATGTTTTTCAAGTTCAACATTAAAATAAGTAGCAAATATACAACTATCTCGGCAAAGTAAAAATATTATTTTAACAAATTCTACTGTTAAAGCAATTTTATGACTTCTGTATAACTCGGATCATAGCAAGAATGGGAGAAAAGAAACCTAAGTAAAAATTATGCAAATCCTCACTTCTAGCCATTTAGATAAAATGGAAGGGAAAATTCTATAGAGAATCATTATTTTTTTTCCATTAATATTATTATAACTTGCTTAGACCTTACCAAAAGTTATTACAGATAACTTAATGGCCAAAGGCATTTGAACAAAAATGGATGTGTCTGTAGCCAAAGTGAGTCTTGATAAATCTCCTTTGCTGAAGGAAGAGGTGCTAGAGTTGGGCATTGTATTTCTCAAAACAAACTGGAAGCCTTTTCTTGATATTTGCTAAGTGACTCAGGACCCTGAAAGCGCACGTTCTCTCCAGTAATTCAAAACAGATACTCTTTGGAGAGAGTTTGTTTAAACGACCTCCTTTAATCTAACAAAGGATGGTATAAAAGAAACCTTCATTTTCTGAAGCAATTTTGAGAATCTGACTATGTCCCATAAAAGGTGACCCTTCGGAGTGAAAAAAGTATCACTTTGCCCCACTTTGCCTTTGGGAGCAATCAAAGTGGCCTCTGAGCTACTATAAATTAAGAAGTGTCACAGAGAGTCAGCACTAGTGGGGACCTTTCAAACTCCACAGGCAGGTAAATCACAGAGGGAACAGACTTCAGAGTGATCTGGAATTTTCTGATGTTATATCCAGGGGGATAAACACTGCTGTGCATTCACTCCAAGCTCTCTCCAGACAGGAAGAGAATTCTCTTATGTTGGTTCCACAGTCCCTGCTGACGGTTTCCTAAGTGATTTCCTAAGTGTTTCTGTAGAAGGAGCACCTTGCTGACCGCAGTAGGTTAGAGATGGATGGAAAGCCAGCCAGTGGCATGGTACTTAAGGCGGTTGGCTCCCAGATGGCTGGCTGCATAGTTTCCAGTCCAGGACCTGATGGCTGGACAAACACACCAGGCACGTGTGTGTGCATCCCCCAAATCCCAAAAGAATGGGGAAGAAGGGATGGTGGCATGACCATCCCCTATGGGGAGTGTTTTCTCCTTTTTTTCCCTTTCTTTCTCCCTTTATGTCCCTCTCTGGTAAAAACACGTGCCCTTTGGCATATTATTAAGAGAGAGAGAGAGAGAGAGAGAGAATGGATGGAAATAGAAATTCTTGTTAGCACATGTCATTTCAGAAAATCTAGTGGAAAGAGAACCCAAAAAAATGTCACTTGAGGAGAGAGATGGAAGACTTTGCCCTCATTATTAGGCATATTCACTTTGGATGCTATCTACTTTAAGTAAGAGCCTTAGCTGGCAAGAAAATGAAAAAATTTGCTTTCAGGTTAATAAAGGAAATCTCTTATGATCAATGGTTGATTAGAGTAAGATCTTTTGAGTGTAGGCTATGGGCTGCTTTCTGTAAAGGGTTTTCAAATTAGTCTTGTTCCGATGTCTGGGCAAGGAGCCAGTTCTCCACCTAGTTGCCTCTGATTTTTAATCTTGGTTTCTAAGATTAAATAAATTCTTTTAATAAAGAAAACAAACTTATAATATCATTATATTTTAGAGGCATTAAATCTAAGAAAGTGATGCCTAGCAAATACATGGTACTCTCAGGTTTTTAAAAGTATAATTTCATCAGATTTGGTTTTATACTTTCTTTTTAAATTATTTTTCCTTTTTTTTAATTTGTTTGTTTTTAGGTATTGCCATAGGCGCATGTGTACTTAAGGCGGTTGGCTCCCAGATGGCTGGCTGCATAGTTTCCAGTCCAGGACCTGATGGCTGGACAAACACACCAGGCACGTGTGTGTGCATCCCCCAAATCCCAAAAGAATGGGGAAGAAGGGATGGTGGCATGACCATCCCCTATGGGGAGTGTTTTCTCCTTTTTTTCCCTTTCTTTCTCCCTTTATGTCCCTCTCTGGTAAAAACACGTGCCCTTTGGCATATTATTAAGAGAGAGAGAGAGAGAGAGAGAGAGAATGGATGGAAATAGAAATTCTTGTTAGCACATGTCATTTCAGAAAATCTAGTGGAAAGAGAACCCAAAAAAATGTCACTTGAGGAGAGAGATGGAAGACTTTGCCCTCATTATTAGGCATATTCACTTTGGATGCTATCTACTTTAAGTAAGAGCCTTAGCTGGCAAGAAAATGAAAAAATTTGCTTTCAGGTTAATAAAGGAAATCTCTTATGATCAATGGTTGATTAGAGTAAGATCTTTTGAGTGTAGGCTATGGGCTGCTTTCTGTAAAGGGTTTTCAAATTAGTCTTGTTCCGATGTCTGGGCAAGGAGCCAGTTCTCCACCTAGTTGCCTCTGATTTTTAATCTTGGTTTCTAAGATTAAATAAATTCTTTTAATAAAGAAAACAAACTTATAATATCATTATATTTTAGAGGCATTAAATCTAAGAAAGTGATGCCTAGCAAATACATGGTACTCTCAGGTTTTTAAAAGTATAATTTCATCAGATTTGGTTTTATACTTTCTTTTTAAATTATTTTTCCTTTTTTTTTATTTGTTTGTTTTTAGGTATTGCCATAGGCGCATGTGCTTGTCAGAGAGCAACAGAAAGATACTGAGAGGGAAAGTGAGAAATCAAGCCCCAGGGAGGATGGCCATGCTGCGATCCCTTCTCCTACATTCTTTTTCTGGGTTTTGGACACACACACACACACGCATGCACACATGCCCAGCATGATTTACAAGCCACTGGATCTTCTCTAATCATGGTCAGCCATGTGGGATTCCAGGGCCTTAACCACCATATCACCTGCTGGCCCAGTTTCATACTTTCTTAATCCAAACCTTCACTTAACTGATGTTGGTGAAACGTACATGGACTTTTTTTTGCAAAGATATTTACTTGCTCTAAAACAATGTAAAAGAGAATTTTAAAAGGACAAATAAAGGCATTAGTACTTCCATTTTCCTATTTATTTATTTATTTATTTTTGTAAAAGACTATTTATGAAGCATTTTGACAAATTGGAATTATAATAATCAGACCAAAAGTAAGTTGCCAAGAACCCTACTCATCATAACTGCATGTATTACCTAATAGTATTTTCTTACTATTTCATTTTCTAGAGTTAGAAAGAGCAGATTGGGAGTCTATTTCTTTGGTCAAATATTAAACGGGAGAAGAAGAGGATGGAGAAGTGATCATACCTTGGGTCAGTGAGCCACAGTGCCAAAGGGCTACCCATAATTTCTAGAGAGCTAGAACAATCTACAAAGATGAAAGGTGAGTGTACAAAAAAGCAGATCCTAACACTTTTGCCTAAATGTCCATTGTCTATAAACTTTACTCCTACTTGCATATTTAAAGTGTATTTAGAGGGTTATAAGCAATGCTATCTTTTTTTTTTTTTTTTTGGAGAGGTTTTTGCTATAGGGTGCGTGTGCTCACCAGACAGACAGAGAGACAGAAAGCAAGAAATCACCCCCCAGGGGGAATGGCCACGCTGCGATCCCTTCTCCTCCATTCTCCTCTTGGGATCTTGGGCATGCATGCACACGCACCCGGCATGAGTCCAAGTCACTGGGTCTGGGACTTGAACCGCGGTCGACTACATGGGAGTCCAGTAACATAGCCATTATGCTACCTGCTGGTCCCAAGCAATGCTATCTTTAAAAAACATTCAGTGAGCCACCTTAGGTGAAAAGTGGCTCTGCTTTTGTGTAGAACTACTTGTATGACCAGAATTGACCCATCAGAATATTGTAGTTGAGTGAGTTATATCCAACATTTCACTTTAATTCAAATAAAACCTTGATGGAATGGGAGGTGGCTCAACTTCCCGGTCATTACTACAGTTTTCCAATCAGTGCATAGCTATGGTGCCCTGCATGGTGTGTATGACTAGATCATGTTCTGAGGTTTATGACCCAAACTGAAGAGTTGTTACACTCGCTTCTGAGCACGGCCTTTTTTACATGTGCAGTTAAACACAGCAGAGGCAACTTAGGGAGAAGAGAAAAGCCTAATAAATCTCGAGAATTATGTGTAATGAAAAAGGTTGTTCATTAATTTTAATGAATTTGAGGAAAGGTGTGCTTAGAAAACAAGGTGCGTGATGTCAGATAAAAATAATTTAAAAATAAGGACAAGTGAGTGGCATTGGTCATAGCTAATCGACCACAGCCATATTCCCAAAGCTCAAGTTCAGAAGAAATATTTTCTAAGCTTTCGAAAATGACCAGTATCTTGATCTGCAAAAAATCTATACCACATTCAATGGGAGGATTTTAGGAAATATACCACCAAACTTCAAGTGCACTTCTTTCACAGGCTACTTAACCTTTTTCAAAAATTTATATCGGATTGGCATTTGAAAAGTAAGGTGAACTGAAAAGAGGAAAAATATATACAAAAGCGATTTGTTCAACTTCCCATCTTTAACATATTCACATGTGTTTTGTTCTCCTACTACTCAAAATTAGCTTTGAGATAAAAGTTCATATTAATTATCCCATAATGTAGCCTAATCACTGCTGACATTTTGAAAGATGTTAAGACAGCCAAGATAAAAACTAAAAAGTTGGTACAAATATATTACACACGTTCATCACAAAAAGCGCATAATTCTCCTCTGTGAGCTCATTTTCTTTTTAAGAAAACTCAACAATGACTGTGATTGGAGGCAGGATAAACTCAGTGGATCCTCTGACCTGCTCAAGTCATGGACTCTGTTAGATCTGACACTTCCCTGATTCATAAACGGAGGTGCCAAAAAGATTCAGGATATACTTCAGTTTTCATGTTTTTTTATTACGACTTTTAGTATGACTTAAAAATAAGATAAAATGTGTCAAAAGATTTATCCTATAGATTTTTCCTTCCTAATTTAAATGCTTAGCCCCGGAATTAAGTGAACATTACATCCAAATAATCATTGTGACCTACTGAGTTTAGTGAATATTGTAAATTTTCATGTTAAAAAATGTTTCTCATTTGTTATTATATAAAATTTTCTACATCTCAGAAAGAAATAAATGTAATCAAGCTTAGCAACTATACATTTTTCCTTTTTAAATATGTGAGCATAAATTAGCCTCCAAGTATGTTTAGTCAATGTCAAAAGTTGAAATTTTCCTCAGTTGAAATGTGCAAAAACCAAGCGCAACCATACAAAAAGCAAAAGAGAATAAGGTTCCGATTGTCTCATGTTCTTCAGGATGAGTATTCCAAAGGGTTTGTGGATAGTCCTACCAAAGGACACCAAAGGACAGTTCCACCACAAGGATTCAGGGGGTTTGAAATTATTTTGCTTCTTATAATCTCACAGAAGTGAACTGAAGTAATCTTATTTTTAGAAAGAATTATTTTATTTAACTTTATTTATTTATTTACTGGTTCTTTAATTTGACCAGAAAGGGATAGAGAGAGAGAGAGAGAGAAAGCGAGAAAGCAAGCTGCTAGGTCCAGGACTCGAAGCGTGGTTGGCCATGTGGGAGTCCAGCGTCCCTAGTCACCACACCATCTGCTGGCCCCAATTTAAGTACTTTTAAAAGTATGGGAGAATTATGCTCACGGGACATGTTTTTAAAATCATTCTTACAATCTTATCTTCCTAATAATAGATGCTTTCCACACATATAAACACCTATAATTTGCACCCACTTTTTAATTTTTATCTTGGCTGTCTTCACATTTTGCACACAGAGTATTAAGTGAAATCCTATGAACCAACAAGTTATAAAACATTTTATTAAATTTATGCTGGTCTTTGTCTTACCAATATAAGTATAAGCAGAATGCTTCACCATTTTTAAAAAAAAATCTGTTTTTTTTTTTTATTTTGATCATAATATTCAAATAAGGAAAAGGTAAGACACTGATCATCCAAAACTGAACCTGGGACCGTTGGTTTGAGATAATTAACTAATCAATAGACAAGTCTCCTTCCAAGGGACACACAGAACCAGACATTTATTAAGGGACTTTTCAGACTTTCATAGAAGGTAATTAATACAGGCTTCACTATAGAAAATTACATTTTAATGACTTTCTGTTCAAGTTACATGAATTTTCTGTAAGAGAAAGCTTATGAAGTCTAAGATTTTTCTTCCCATCCCAGTTATTAAAATTTGTGTTTGAATATAGTTCCTTTCATTAACATTAAATCAGTTAGCTTTAATTTAGGAAAAAGGACTGCTAAGTTTTACCACAATAGTTCGCACAGCTTTCATTTGCATTTATGAAAAAACACAATAAATTAATTTGCTACTTGGAAAGAATTTGACAAATGCATTAATCATGAAGAAACTGAATTCAGCTTTCTTTACTCTTTCTCACAAAGATAGATGTGAGATAAGAGACTACTGATTTAACATTCTTTAGGCAAAATGAGATGTAATGATAATAATGGGGACACTCATCGAACCAGAGACTTTTAGAGGTGGGAGGAAGCTTAGAAAATTCCCGGTTTAACAAATGGGGAAAGAACAATTCAGTTATCTCCCAAACAGGCCACGAAGCTGAGTTAGTGAAGAGAGATTATTTTCATTTTTTTCCATTGGAAACCACCACAAAAGTTAGAATTATTCAAGTGCTGACTAATTTGGCTTTTAAATGACTTTGGTTCCTCCTGAACCATGCTACTTTGTGTCCCTGTGGTTTTGAAAGTATAGCTTGGGCTCAGAGATGATGCCGAATAATATAATGAAAAACTTACTGCAGAATTTATATTTGTAAAGCATGAAAATAGTACGAAAACTGTTCCCAACACCTGTGCTCTGCACTGATTCTTTTGACAAGTCCGTGAAATATTGTCAAATACATTTACGCGTTTGTATCGCTGTGTAAAGATGTGGATAAAGAAACACTCAATTGCAATACATTGTAGTGCAAATATTTCTCTTATTTGCTAAGAGAAATATTTTTACTTTTTAAGCATCAGTCTTTTGCTTTTATACATAGTTCAAGGTATAGATCATATTTGTGATTCCTATATTTATATGTTCCTTGGAAAAGTCTTACCTACTCTTAGACCATAGCAAGATTCTCCTACGTTGTACTCTGTTGCCTTCTTTTTTTTTTCTTTCCAAGCTCCTGGGGCCAAGATGAGAGAGAGAGAGAGAGAGAGGAGAGAGGAGAGAGAGGAGAGAGGAGAGAGGAGAGAGGAGAGAGGAGAGAGGAGAGAGGAGAGAGGAGAGAGGAGAGAGGAGAGAGGAGAGAAGAGAGAAGAGAGAAGAGAGAGAGAAAGCACCCCCCAATGGGGCATGGTTACACTGCAATCCCTTCTCCTCCTCTTCTCCATTCTGTTGGAATTTGGGGCACAGATATACATGTACCTAACATGGTGTATTTCTCTCTCCTTTAGAAAGCTATTTTTGTTATAGGGCATCATGTGCACTCACCAGAGAGACAGATGGATAGAGAGAGTGAGAAATTACCCCCCAGGGAGGGTACTCATGCCACAATCCCTTCCCTATCAATCTCCTCTTGAGATTTTGGGTACCCAGGCACAGGAACCCAATGTGAGTTTCAAGCCACTGGGTCTGGGACTCAAATCGCAGGCTAGCCATGCGGGAGTCCAGTGCCATAAACACTACAGCACCTGCTGGCCCCAACAAATTTTTCTTTTTTAAAAAATTATTTTTTAGACAGATTTCTTTGCTATAGGGCACGTGTGCTTGCTGAAGAGACAAAGAGAGACAGAGAGATATAAAGTGAGAAATCAACCCCAGTAGGGATGGCCAAGAAGTAATTCTTTCTCCTCCATTCTCCTTTTGGGATTTTGGGCATGCATGTGCACACACCCAGCATGAGTTTTAAGCCACAGGGTCCAGGACTCAAATTGCATTCACGTACGTGGTAGTCCAGCGAAGTAACCATTATGCCCTCTGCTGATCCCACCACGTGACATGTTTTTAAAGCCCCTAGGGCCAGGATTTGAATCTGGCTTGGCCATGTGGGATCCAGCTCCCTTAACCTGCCTTTTTTTGTTGTTTTTTTTTTTTAAATGAAAGTGGTGTGAGAAAAGAGAGAATTAGGCATTTATTTTTTACTTATTTATTTTCTAAAATTTCCTATAGATTTTATGTGCCTGCTGGAGAGAGAGAGAAAGTGAGAAAGTACCCCCCACCCCCTTCTCCAGGGAATGGCCATGCCACAATCTCTTCTCTTCCATTCTCCTCTCAAGATCTTGGGCCCATGTGTACAGTGCCCAGTACATTTTCAAGCCACTAGGTTCCAGACTAAGCTGTGCAGTCGGCCATGTGGGATCCAGCCTCCTCAACCACCACAGCACCAGCTAGCCTAAGACACAGGTATTTTTGTTTGTTGTTTTAAGAGATTTTTGCCATAGGACACATGCACTCGCTGGAAAGAAAGAGGCAGAGATAGTGAGAGGGAAAGTGAAAGTGAGAAATCAACACCTCAAGAGATAGCCACACTGCAGTCCCTTCTCCATTCTTCTCCTGGGATCTTGGGCACCCATGCACACATGTCCAGCATGACTTTCAAGTCACTGGGTATGGAACTCAAACCGCAGTCGGCCATGTGGGAGTCCAGTGACATAACCACTGCATCATCTGCTGGCCCCAGAGATAGGTATTTTTCACAAGGTCTGGCTGTTGTGCCCCTTTACTCCAGCCTCCCAATTAGCAAGGATTACAGGCACATGGTTCTGCACTTGGCATATTCAGACTGATTCTGGACCAAAACCCGGGCGTTCCGAGCAGCCCCAGCCTTGTGCAGGGGCACCCTGTCTATCGCTTGTGCCACCACAGATGAGCCTACTGCTTTTTTGTTTTTAAAGTTTAATATTTTGGTATTATTAAGAAAATGCAAAGGAGCCAGCCCTGTAGCATCCTGGTGAAGCACTATGCAGATGGAGCTGGATCGCACATGGCCAACCATGGTTTGAATCTCAGTGCCAGCAGCAACTGTATGCTTGAGCAACCCTGGGATTTGGATGGAAAAATGGAGGGAAAAGGATAGCGGTGTGACCAGGCCCCAACGGGTGTGCTCTTTTCTCCTTCTGGTGCATGCATGTACCTCTTGGCATTGAAAGA
Source organism: Tupaia tana (assembly GCA_026018925.1). Classification (NCBI taxonomy): domain Eukaryota; kingdom Metazoa; phylum Chordata; class Mammalia; order Scandentia; family Tupaiidae; genus Tupaia; species Tupaia tana. The sequence goes on along the minus strand of JAKSZU010000010.1, from coordinate 26,453,710 downwards.
GAGAGAGAGAGAGAAAGAAAGAAATAAAGAGAGTATAAAGGAGGTTACTGAAAGTAACAGGAAACACAGTATTATTAGCAAATGTTCAAACTTTTAAGTACGTTTTGAATAAAATGTAATTCTAATTTTTGATCTGTTATACATGTGTACATATTATTGTGTGTATATTTATTAATTGGCATATGAAGATGCTGATCAAGTAATTTAAATCACAAGACTACTTCACTGCCATTAGAAATACTTTAATCCTAAAGTAAAGGCTTGGATGAGAATTACTGTGAGTAAGTGACAGTAGAGTGAGCTTTAAAATATTGAAAAACTTACTGCAACTTGGGACCAGCAGATGGTATGATGGTTACATTACTGGACTCCTACATGGTCAACTGTGGTTCAAGTCCCACACCTGGCAGCTTCAAACACGCTGGGTGTGTGTGCATGTATCCCCAAGATCCCAGGAGGACAATGAAGGAGGAGGGATTGTGGCATAGCCATCCCCCACGGTGGGGGGAGGTGATTTCTTGCTTTTTGTATCTCTCTCTCTCTCCGTCTGTCTGGTGAGCACACGCGCCCTAAAGCAAAAATCTCTCATAAAAACAAAAACAAAAGTTATTGCAACTCATATATTATGTTGGATTCAAGGAAATGATATCTCCTCTCCCTTTACTGTGGGGTAGTGAAACACTAATATCTGAAGAATAGGAAGAGAATGACCCATATATGGGTATTTTCCTTGTACTAAAAATTCTAAATTCTTTTTACCCCATTGAGTCTTTGGTTCTGTAGAAGCAAATTTAATTTATTCTCTTCTTAACCTATGACTATTTTCTCTCTACATTATTTTTCACATGAAAAAACTTGCCTTACTTTTTTTAAATCAATTTTTAAATATTAAATTCTGTTCTTTATATTACCAAACATGTCAAGTTGAAAAAGTCAGTATCGATGGAGAATGTTACTTACTTTCGAGAAAGAAAAGTATTCCTGTTGCTTATTAATATATGTGAAATGACTTCATTGTATTATAAAGTATATTTACTTTGGATGGGCCATTTAGCTTCTATAAAATGTATTGATATTAAATTTTAGCTAAAAGGCAACATACAGACGGGCCTTTATTTGTGTTCTTTATTAAACTTTACAAATCCCAAATGAAAAACTAGTGTTCAAAAGTAAGGATAAAAATATTTCCCTAAACTCAGACAATGCCAAACTGTCTATGTATATATCTAAAGATTTTCTTCACTTGAAGCAGATCGTAGTGCTAAAAAACTGATGAGCATGTGGGGCTGGGCTCAGAGGAGTGCAGGCCCTGGTTGAGTACCCGCTTGGCCTGCAGCCCACGGGAATAAGGCTCGTGGCAACTGCTGTCAGGTGGGCACAGCTGAGCAAACCTTCACCCCACACCTCTAGGTGCGTCCATAACCCCTGAGGCAGGGAAGCAGACTAACGTATACACTTCCTCTTTTCTTTTATTATGTTACTATTTTATTTAGTTATTATTTTTATTTTACTATTTTATTATTATTTATTCAAGCACTGTATATCATTACAGCATACGAAATGAAATTTCCCATCATGAATACACTGTATATTAGTCTAGTCAGAGATATTACCATACTCCTTATCATCAACAGATTTATCAAAACACAGGAATTGTTGGTTAACAGAATTACCCACAATATTTATTTGACCTGTTTTTACTTTACCATATTTGAAAATGTGGAGTTAGAAAAAGGTTATTAAATTTGGGATACTCTCATTGAAAAATGAAAAGATTCGTCAATATTTTACACTACCACAACTTTCCAAAAAATCAACTACTACATAAAGAGTAAAGGAAAGTTTACTAATATTCACTTTCTTCTGGGATTGATACTTGGTATACTTAGAATGCACCTGCTACTTGTTCTCAGCACCTGAGCAATGTCTTTAAGCACTGAACGGCTAAGAATGAAGAACAGCTGCAGGTAGAATGTAAATGAGGAATGTATTATCGAGTTTAAGTACAGTAAAAACTGGAAACTGGGAGTTAGGAGATATAAGGGAATGTAAGAACCCTAATATTAAAAGTTACTGTAACTTGAGCCTCTTTTCTCCTTCTTTAAAAAAAAGATGCTGAGTCAGCCAGTGGTGTGGTGCTTAAGGCAGTTAGATCCCATGACGCTGATTTTGTGGTTCTAGTCCCAGATCTGGTGCCTTGAAAAATACACTGGGTGCATGTGTGTGCGTGTATGCCCAAAGCCCTGAAAGGAGATAGGAATGGAGAAGAGATTATGGTGTGGCCATTCCCCCATGGGGAGTGCTTTCTCACTCCCCACCTCCTTTCTTTCTTTTTTTAATTTTTTTTTTTTATTTAGAGGTTTTTGCTATAGGGTCCGTGCGCTCGCCAGACAGAGAGACAGAAAGTAAGAAATCACCCCCCAGGGGGGATGGCCACGCCGCAATCCCTTCTCCTCTCGGGATCTTGGGCACACACGCACACGCGCCCAGCATGAGTTTTAAGCCACTGGGTCTGGGACGCGAACCCTGGCCGACTACATGGGAGTCCAGCGACACAACCATTACGCGAACTGCTGGTCCCCCCACCTCCTTTCTCTAGCAAGCACATATACCCTGGGTGGGGTGGGGAAGAGTTACTAATTTTTGAAATTTTCTTTTTTATCTTTTATTTATTTATTTTAAGACCTGCTTTATTGAGGCATGATTGGCATACAAAAAACTGTACATTTTTCTCTCTTATTCTTTGGTTCATATATAAACTTTTGAAACAAAAAAAATCCTGCATAACTATGACTTGTACCTGTGTCCTTTAGACTGTAATTATTTTTTTCTCTTCATTTTGTCATTTATTTTTCCTCTGTCTCTTTTTAAACCATCCTCTATAGTTCTTAGCTTCCTTTACTTAAAAAAAAAAAAAAGTGCTGCAACGGCTGGTTATTTGACATTTTCGATTAAATAATAGCATTAGCAAAATCATCTTCCATTCTTCAGGGGGCCTCCTTTTGTGAGACGACAGAAATGCTAAAATCTCTCTAATGTGATCTTATTCTGTGAGCAACTGAGACTGTCACTTCATTATTTGATGCCATGCAACTTAGGAGATTTCAGATGGCTTTAATAACCATTTCTGTGCTATCCCCTAAGTTCTCATTTTATTTCACAGATAATTTTACTTAAATACCTTCCATATATCCCACCAGTTACAGAAATAGACACTGATAGTTCGATACTTCTTAACATCTTTTCCTCTTAAAATTGTTTTTTCTTGAAATTTTAGTGCGAATGCCTACACAATATGGCTTTGTATGACTTCTTTTTATATGGACTGACTGGAAGAGCTCCCTCTTTTATGAATATTTCCATCTAATGCTATGAAGGTGATTGTTTTAAAGAGCAGAGTCCAAATAAATTCAGATTTTGGCTAACCATGCAAGATCACTTTAAGAAACAGCTCAAATTTATTCCATGTCAGTTAGGGTTGTTCTTCCCCTTGGGGGTCTCTAGCAAATAAGTCTCATGCCAGATCTGTTTTTGTGCATCTCTGAGATTCTGGGTAATGCAGGGGAATAATTACATCATTCCTCCACAGAAGCCAGCTGAGTATCTAAAATGAGCCTCGACATCTACCCCTCTTGCCCATTTCTTAGAGGAGCTTGTGCTAGCTTTGGGTTGGCTGACCTGAGCTCCAGGAGCAGCAGCAATGATAACCGCAGTGAGGACAGAACGTCTCTGAGCACATTCCACACACATGGTGGGGACAGATGAGCATCTGTTTTCCAGTCAGTGCAAAGGCGAGGTCAGAAAATAGCACACACAGGGACCAGCAGGTGGTGCAACGGTTATGTCACTGGACTCCCACATGGCTGACTGTGGTTCTAGTCCTGGACCCAGAAGCTTGAAACTCATGCTGGACACATGTGTGTGCATGCTCAAAATCACAAGAGGAGAATGGAGGAGAAGGGACTGTGGCAAGGCCATCCCCTGGCGGGGGGGGGGGGGGGATGATTTCTTGCTTTCTGTCTCTCTGTTTTCTTTGGCAAGTGCATGCAACCTATAGCAAAACTCTCTTTAAACAAAAACAAACAAGCGAAAAAGACTGATTAAAAAAAGAAAACAGCAACATAGAGCACATGCACTCTCAGCATTTACAACCATGTGATCACCCTCTCATGACAGGAGGGATGTGGGTGGTTGGGTCCTTGGCGATGATGGGAGAAATGTAGAGCCTAGTCACTGTCTTCATTACGGCTTTGTATAAACAGTTCTAAAGCATGGGTGATGATTACTTCATGAATTAGAAATAGGTCTGAAAATGCTACTTTATATGGGAAAAATGGAGATCCTTTATCCCGCTAATTTTAATGTGCTATTTATTTCCAAGCTCACAACTAAGTGGAGGCTCTCTTTACATTTTAGGTTTAAATGATACTATACACACACACACACAAACACACAAACACATATATACTCACACATACATACATATATATAATCATTATATATAATAGTGTGTATATGTAGTATCATTATATACTATATACATAGCATATAGTATATATAGTATAGTATATATACTATATATACTATATACTATATATTTTAGTGCTAATGCCTAGTATATAGTGTGTATATACAGTATATATATATATTATCATTATATACTATATACATAGCATATAGTATATAGAGAGTATAGTATATATAATATATACACTATATACTATATATTTTAGTGCTAATGCCTAGTATATAGTGTGTATATATAGTAATATATAGTATCATTATATATAGTATGCATATATAGTATCATTATATACTATATATAGTATATATACTATATATACACAGCACATATGTAGTAATATATAATATCATTGTATATATGTGTGTGTGTATATAGTATCATTATATACTATATATATACATACTTTATCATTATATACTATATATATAGTGTGTATACACACACACACATAGTATATATATTTTTAGTATACATATTTTCTTTTTTACAGAGATTTTTGCTATAGGGTATATGTGCTCACTGGAGAGACAGAGAGACAGAAATTGAGATATCATCTACCAGGGGGGATGGCCACACTGCAATCCCTTTTCTTCCATTCTCCTCTTGGGATTTTGGGCATGTATACACACGCACCTAGCATGAATTTTAAGTTGCTGGGTCTGGGACTTGAATGGCAGTCAACTATGTGGGAGTCCAATGATATAACCATTATGTCATCTGCTGGTCCCTCCAAACCTTATATTTTTAAGCATGACTGTTGTGCAGTTTCGGAATCAAGCTGGAATCCTGCCCAGCACACATGGGGAAATAAGCACGCAGGCTTTCCCCATTACAGGATCAAACAAAACATGTGCTGTTACTTACCATGATATCTATCATTATACACCAGACAGGCCAGGCCCTATCTTGAACACTTTAACACATTATTTCTAACACTTCCAAAAATCTAGAAGGTAGCTAATATTACTTTATAAGTGAAAAAGTATAATCCTGAAAAAAGCAAAAAATTGCTATCTCATAGCAGATGGTACTACCAAGATTTGACTCCAGGTCTGTCACTCTCCTTTGCCACATTGCCTCTCAATATGTCTGCAACAACCTAGAGCAAAGATCTGCAACATTATGAGACCCAATATCCCCCCTTAGGACGTGCTTCCTTATTATCTGAAAAGAAGTTCACAGGGTATTTAACACATCTGCGTAAACAACTTTCACTAACGCAATACAATGTTCTTATTTATTTTGGAGAACTTTTTGCTATAGCCAGAAAGACAGAGAGACAGAAAGTGAGAAATCACCTCCCAGGGGGGATGACCACACTGCAATCCCTTCTTCTCCATTCTCCTCTCAGGATCTTGGGCACAAACACACACGCACCCGGCCTGAGTTTAAGCCACTGGGTCTGGGACTCGAACTGCAGTCAACTACATGGGAGTCCAGTGACGTGGCTATTATGCCAACTGCTGGTCACAGCAATACAATGTTCTAAGTGCAATGTTCAGGAGAAATAAATGGAAAGTAACCTAAAATAAACCAATGTGCATGTCAATAGGCAAGGCTTACATGTGGTTATATTAGAAGCAGTCAGAGACTTTCACCTGTGTACAGAATCAGCAATAATTTTTGGGGTATAAAGGTAGAGAATGCCAGAGTCTTGCTGGTGTCTCAATACATGAGCAACATTGTCAACGATGTTTTGAACAACTCTGAAAGGTTCCTAACAGGCTAACAAAAGTATTGTCTTCTGATAATTTATACAAGTGGCTCTATCTCAAAAACTCATTATATATTAAAATCACAAACATTTTGGGTCTATGTAAATAGAAGTTCTAAGTTCTGACAAATTTAAACTGTTTCTTTTTGTTTTTGCCTCATGAATGTCTAGCAGGACACTCTAAACTAGTTAGAGAGGTTGGTTCCATGAGCCACAAACAATTAGGACCCCTGCATCTACAGAATACCTTTATAATGGACCCAATAACTATGAAAACTTAGACTGATGTGTACATTTCTGGAAAAAAAAAAAATCAGGGGGCAGTGTTGCCTCTTCTGAGGATCATCATTGTAAAGGTGCTCCTTTGCTGAGATGGGAAAAGAAGCAGTGGCTTATACTCCATTTGGGGGCCTATCAAAAATTCCTCTGTATGGCTTTTACTTCAAAATAGCAAGTACAGCAAGTACTCTGTCAGGTCACCACACTAGGTAACTACTATTATCGAACATGTTATTCCCAAATTGAGAAGCCGCAATATAATAACAAGAACATACTAATCTCAAAATTTTTGTGGATCAAAATTTGGGAGCAATTTAGCTGGATGGTTCAGGTTCCTGGCTTCTCATGCTACTGCAACAAGGATATTGGCCATGGCTTCATCTGAAGGGTTGACGGGGGGGGGGGGGGGGGGGGGGTTTGAATTTCTACTTTGAAGCTCTCATCTGTGGCTATCGGCAGGGGGCCTAAGTTCCTTGCTGGTTACTGACCAGAGGCCTCAGCTTCTTGTTATATGGGACTCTCCATAGGTGAGTGGCCTCGGGACATGGCATCTGGCTTTTCCCAGAGCAAGTGATCCATGAGAGAAAATGAGGAGAAGCTGACTTGCCTTTTAGGATTTAGCTAGGGTTGCAAATTTTTGTTTTATTCCATTTGTCAGAAGCAAGTCACTAAGTTCAGCCTGTACTCAAGAGGAGGAAAATAAGACCCCACCTTTTGAAAGGAAAAGTATAAAAGAATTTGTGAACATAGATTAATACCATATTGGTCATTGAGCCAAGGACAAGCTGTCCCTGTTTAGAATAAGAAAAACCTAGAGAATTAATAGAATTACTATGAATCTTATATAACATATACACGGTCAGTCCTCTGTATCCATGGGTTTCACATCACAGAGTCAATCAGCAGATCAAAAATATTTGGGGGGAAAAAGGCAATAAAAATGTTACAATTTAACAAACGAATCTGGCATTACAATGATTTACATGGTGTTAGGTACTACCAGAGTAATCTAGTGATAGTTTAAAGTATACAGGAAGATGTGCATAGGTTATAATGCCAATACTATCCCATCTTATAGAGGAAACTTGGGCACCTACAGGTTTTGTTATCTCTGTGGCATCCTGGAATCAATCTCCTTTGGATACCGAGGGATGGCATGACTACCACATGAGAACAGCTGTCAATGAGTCTAGGTTCTGAATTGAGTTAGAAGAATGGGATTGGAGCAAGATGAGAAGAGGATATGGGTGATGTGGACGAGTGAGCAGATTGTTAAGGCAACCGTAAGTCTCACTTTTTTAAAAAAAGTTCATTTTATTTCTTTCATGAGGAAGAATGCTTGCGAGCATACAGACACATATGACTGAGAGAGTGAGAGAGAGAGAGAGAAACCCTCTATAGGTCTTGCCATGCTGTGATCCCCTTCTAGTCCTTCGGCTAGTCAAGATTTGTATACATGTGCCTGGAATGTTTTTGGTCGACTCAGGAAGTGAACCATGGTTGACCATGTGGCTTTCAGCACTGTGGATCAGTACACTACCACATCTGCCACTAAGGCTAGACCAAAATGTCATTTTATTTGTCACATGGATGAATGTCTATATCCCCTGCTCCCCTAAATTCATATGTTAAAATCCTAACCCTTAATGCGTTGGTATTAGTAGGTAGGGCCTTTAGGAAGTGATTAGGTCATGAGGGTAGAGTCCACATAAGTGAAAGACCCTAGAAAGCTCTCTCACTCTTTCCACCCTTGAAGGCACAGCAAGCAAGAAGATGGCATCTATAAACCAGGAAATCTCTCAGAGCCTTGATCCTGAACTCTTAGGCCTCCAGACTCTTAGAAATAAATGCTTGTTGTATAAAGCTACCAATGGTGTGTGTGTGTGTGTGTGTGTGTGTGTGTGTGTGTGTGTGTATAGTCCATTTAGCCTGAATGGACTAAAACTATAGCTAGATGGATAGATCCATATATTAATATTATACACATACATGTGCACACATACCTACACATATTCAATATACCATCTATAACACAAAACTGATACCTTTATTATATTGGGTCGTTGGGAAAGTCATGATGCATTTTTGCATAGAAAAATACGTCATGACTTCCAAACAACTTAATATTTTAATGAAGAAAAAGATTCACTGTGATGTTTAAGTCTTTGCACTTTTTGATGTTAGACTTAGCAGGAAATAATTAGACATGTGGAAAGTTTCTGGTATGCCTTCTGTACTGTACCACTGGAGAACTCTGAGCTGAGATCATAATGAGTAGAGTTGTATTAGAAAACATTCTCCATTCTGCTGCACTTCCTCCAGGCTGAGTGAACCCATCATTTCTTACCAAGTATGTTCTGTTTAGCATTTCAGCCAGCTTTCCAATTTAGCAAACTTTCAGGTTCTCTTGGTAACTTATTTACTTGTGCTCCCAAGTAGAATTTGAACACCTCATTTGCATAATCACAATCTGTTGACCCCTTATCTTTTGAAGATGTGCATGCACAAACTCAAGGCAATGCTGAATGCCAACTGGAAAGGTGAGCCTGGGTGGAAGTATTTCCTCTTCCCGTGAGGTTGTCTCTGCAAAGTTTTACTGCTGAGTCAGGGCTTATCATTTTAGCCACTCTAAAGTTTGCTGATTATCCAGAAATATCTTACACACTCATAATTTGAAATAATTCAAATTATGAATTACCACTGCAAGTCAGAAATACAAAACACTTAAGGAACATATTTTTCCTCTATCCAAGTTCTGTTCATCCCTCCATACTCAAGACCGAACTTCCCCAGCATGCTTTCTTGATGACCTCAGACTTCACTAAAATTTCTCTCCTGAACTTCTTTAATACCTGAAGGCTGTGCTATATAATTTGACCCCTGGTGGTTTCATTGTTTACTGTTGTTTTATCAGTCATAGTAGAAGAGGATCTGTCTGTGTGTTATACCCCCTCCCTTTACCATCCTCAAATCCATAATCCTCCTACACCTCTTCTACATAAATACTCACTAATTTTAAAAATTAAATTATTTTAAAACATTACTGAAACAATTGACTTTTAATTATTTAAGTTTTTTAAATTATTTAAATTTGTTACTGAGAATTTCTTAACCTTATATTCTACAAGACTGTAGCTTGTACCTTATATTGTATAAGGACTATAGTTAGTAGTATGCTAATCTACATAACGACTTCAAAGGCAAAGAGAAGACACTCAAAAATAGGTTGCTATAAGTTACGAAACATGTCACTCAAATCTCAGATTCTATATTTTATAGCAATGCAAGGATCTTTATTTGTTTGAGGTTTATTTACTTATTTGTTTTGAGAGAAAGAGAGAGAGAAAAGGATGAAGTGTGTGTGGGGGGGGGGGAGGGAGGGAGAGAGAGAGAGAGAGAGAGAGAGAGAGAGAGAGAGAGAGTGTGAACCCCCGACAGGGTTTTCACTGTGATCCATCCCTAGCCTCAGCCAGTCCAGCTCTCAGGCACTTGCACGTATGCCTGTATGTGCGGAGAGATCTCAGGATGGGAACCTGGGACCTTCATATGTGGACTCAATTGCATCATCTTTGAGCCACCATCTAGCCCACCAGAAAACTCTTCTTTTTTTTTGGCCATAGGGTATGTGTGCTTGTCTGAGAGAGACAGAGAAAGAAAAAGTAAGAAATCATCTCTCAGGGGGAATGGGTACACTACAATACCTTTCCCTCCATTCTCCTCCTGGGATTTTGGGCACGGCAGAGATATTTTCAAGATGCCAGGTCCCAGACTCGAACCACAGTTGGCCACGTGGGAGTCCAGTGCCTTAACCACCACACCACCTGCTAGCCCCAAGCAAGCATTTTGATAAAGAAGTGTAAACATGATATCTGCTATACTTCTAGGACCAATTATTTACTATTTTAACAATTGTTGGAAATAGAATTCTATAGACAAAAGTCAATCAACCAAAGAACACTTGTTACCGATTACAAAGGCAGTAGAATCTGTTGCCCACACTTGTTCAGTTCCTTGCTTGCACAGAGACTACCAGGTGAGTAAGTGCTGTGCTGATCTGAAACACTGAAGAATAAAGTTCTACAGGAAATTTCATTCAAGCATTATTATAAACAAAATAAATAATAATAATAGTCATCCTAACTATTTGGTGAGCTATTATTTCATGAGGTTTATAAAGTGACATTTGAGAAAAGTAAGCAAAAATTTTTATTTTAAATTATTAATTACATATGGACTTTTTACTCCATAGGAAGGCTGTAATACATTGAAATAACTTTCCTCATTAAAATAAAACAAAACAAACAGAAGCCACTGCATACTGAGCAGACCTTTTGCGTGCTTTATCATGTCTAGCCCACGCAATCACTCTAAAAGGTGACTATCGTGGCCCACTTTGCAATGGAAAGCACTCAGAATCCCAGAGATGGCACAAGGTCTCATGGCTCCTAAACTTGAAGCTGCAGTTAGGACCCATCCCCAAGCCAGGGCAATATGCCCTTTGCTATGCTGCAAGGTCACAACGTTTGCAATGTCACCACACTTGAGGTGTACCATACAGCCTGTGTGGCTGTGTGTGGAAGATCTCTCCGTTCCCATTGTGAAAGTGAAACCTTGGAACTGGGTTTTTGTTGCACACTTGGAGACAATGACTCACGGAGGCCAATCTTTTTCTTTTCTTTTTTTTTTTTTTGGAGAAGTTTTTCACTATAGGGCGCGTGCGCTCACCAGACAGACAGAGAGAGACATAGAGACAGAAAGCGAGAAATCACCCCCCAGGGAGGATGGTCACGCTGCAATCCCTTCTCCTTCATTCTCCTCTCGGGATCTTGGGCACGCACGCACACGTGCCTGGAGTGAGTTTTAAGCCACCGGGTCCGGGACGCGAACCGCAGTCGACTACGTGGGAGTCCAGCGACATAGCCATTACGCTAACTGCTGGTTCCCACGGAGGCCAATCTTGATCCTTATCCTCCCAAGCATTGTCAGTACAGGAGACAGAAGCAAAAGGAGGGGTGTTGGAAGCAAGAAGTAGGGTAACTCAAAGTGTGGAAAAAACTTTTTCTGGGTCAGGAAGAGAGTTCCCAGTAAAGAGAAAAACCTGATCTTTGAGGGCTGCAAGCTGTATCAGCAGCGAGAAGTCCCAGGCAGAGTAGTTGGGAAGCTGGAGCACCTAGCAGTACACATCAGCAGGACTTCTCCCCCACCAAGTTTTCAATTAAGACGTTTATGAATTCCTGGACCAGCAAGTGGCGTGGTGGTTAAGGCACTGGTCATTCCCACACTGCCAACCCGGTTCGAGACCCGGACCTGGTGGCTTGCTTGCTCACTTTCTCTCTTTCCCTACAATTAAATAAATAATTATTGTTTTAAAAAAGTCATTTATGAATTCTAAAGCACATGGGATTACAGAATAGACATCAGTTCAAAAATAGAATTTGCTTTACAGGAATCTACCACACAGCCTAGTGCTATCATGCATAGTCCATAGGTGAGGGAGGGCTGAAATCACAGTGCCGTGTTCACTTCTGTGGCTTTAAACATTATATTTACAGCCATTTTTCCCTCTCTGCTCTGTGTTGGTGCATGACTGATGGATTGAGACTATTCCAAACAAAAGGTCTCCGAGGGCCAAGGCCATGTTGACTTGACTTGCTGCGTGGAATACCAGTCAGGGCTCAATAGGCATTGTAGGAGTTTATAACATTTTTGGGGGTTGGCAATTATGATTAGGCTACAGTTTAAATCTGAAGCAATTCAGCAGTAAAGTTGAGACTCAAATGCAGGGTCATTGCCTCCCAGCAGTCACAATCAAATTATTGATGCATAGTATGACACTGAGATTCGAGGGAAGAAGATTGCCCTTTAAAATGGTCCATTCAAACTGGAAAGCCTTCTGGATAAACGTGTGTGAGGGAGCTGATTCACTAATGTGCCTGCAAACACTTTAAGACTGTACTTTAAATGATGTTCTGCTTTGAACAGATAATTGGCCCAATTCTTCCCTTTCCCTGTGTCTGTAACTCTCATTGAAATCAATGAGAACTGCATATTCAAAAGGGACTAGAGAACAAAGTTGCAGGTTGAATTAATGGGATAAAGGACTGCAGATCTCTTAAAGCTTGTGCAATTAAATTGTGGCCTCACACAATTCTCCAGGGTCACCAGCAATTTGCTGGCCTAGGAAAGCCAGCTGACTTCACTTTCAGAGGTGTCACAATGTATATAATGCGTTTTCTTAGACATCAACATGTGATCCTTCTCAGCTCAAAATTTACCTCCTCACTCTAATCTCTTTGGAAACTGATACCTTGGAGTCTGGGATTTCAATTCACATGTACTTATCACCAGCTAAGATCATTAATTAATAGAGAGGAAAGATCTCTATATAAAACTTATACACAGCAAGAATACATGAATATCTTATTTTTCTACAAAATATTTGTTTATGCACCATATATAGTTTATTTATACATGCACTCATATGCTAATTATCTTCTGTCTTTCTCAATGAAAAAGAAAGCTTCACTGTATGAACTTTGGCTTGTCGCTGTATCCCTAACACTTAACCTGGTTGTAATTGTCAAATATTTTTAATCATCAAAAGGTTAATAAGCATATTTGACTGGATAAAGACATAAGAACAATGATATTTCAATATTTGCCTTTAGTCATTTTTAAATAATCCATTAGAGGAAAGGTATCATTTACTAACCATTTACTGTATGTTGAGGTTCTCTCCAAATACTTTTTTCTTCAATAAATTCTCATAACAGTGGAGCGAAATATCATATTTTCATATTTTTGTTACAAATTCAGAAATGGGAGCTTAGAGAAATGAAGTCACTTTGCCAAGGTCACCGAACTTGGGAAAAACAAAGCTGAGGTTTGAATCCTCTTCTAAGGCCGTACTTACTTCCTCTCATCTCACTGCTTAACATTTGAAAAACAGGGGAAGGGAATGTATTTATAAAACTGAAAAGTCTCAACCAATCAGCTGTAAGAAACAACAATGATTCTGATGTGGCCATCAGCCCCCGGGAAAGTACTGAGTAGGTATCAGATAAAGTGAAAGGGAAGAAAACGACAAGGACCGGACAGGGAGGCTGGCTCTCCTGCAGATATCCTTGAAGTACTCGGAGGCTTTGAGGTGACTCGCTCCCTGGTGATGAGAGGACCATTCGAGATGGGGACACATGGGGCATAAACATATCTCCATCTGCTTTGACTCAATTGATGGCCTATTCCAGACCTCCAAACCCCTGCTCTTTGATCAATGTGACCTCAGAATTCCATAATTTCCACACATTTTATGGACCACACCAGATTTCTTCCCCTCTATACATATCTTTCTCTGGTGTTCTCTGTTTTCCCTGCACACCACCCCACCCAATCACTCCATGCTAACCACATTCCTAATTTTCACGTTGGAGTAAAAGCCCACAGGCTGTGGGTACACACGAGCAGTCTGGACATCCATGAAGGTTTCGCACCATGTTGTGTAGCTTCCTTTATGCTTTCTGCACTGGCTGGCACTGGCCTGGACTCTGGAAGCTGCTTTGATCCTCCTTAGGAGACCACATTGGGTGTGTGGGACAGGGCCATGTGGTGCCCTGTCACTGGCAGCTGAAAGCTGTCTAGGAGTTAGGGGCGGTAGTAATAAGACCTAAAATTTATTGTTGACTCTGTGGCACCCATTGAACTAGTTGAGCCCTTTATCTGGATTATTTCATTTAATCCCCCTACTGCCCCTTTAAGGCAGAAGTTGCTATTCCCATTTTCTAGTTGAGGGAACTGTGACTTGACAGCAGGTAAGCACCTTGGCTGAGGGTTTGCAACTGGTAAGTGAGAATACTGAGATTTGAACAGGTACCCTGGTCCAAAGCACTACCCCACCAGGCTCTGGAGCCATCTTCAAGAGCTGGTTTAGGGGGTGATCGAAGGACTCCGGGCTGTGTTGGTGAGAGGATCTGCATAACTGGGCAACTGGAATTATGTTCAAGACATTGACAATAGCTGGGCATATGAACGGAAATTAGAAATCAGTTAAAATAGTGTGTTATCTGTATGCTGCGATTTACTTATAAAGGATTTTGTCTGCCTCACTAATCATTTTCTCTCTTCAGTGCCTGCATTCTGGGCTAACAACAGTGTATCTCAGCTTTGTCACCACATAGTAGTTTTAGTTCTTAATATCTCACAATTCGTCTGCTAAGTTCGGTGTAGGGAGGAGTGGGGGCAATTGGGAAGTCTGGCCAGCCTAGTGATTCTGTCATGACCACTCTGCTGGGAAGTGGCAGGTATGTGCATGTGATAAAACAGACACATCTTAAACACAGTGTAATACTGCCTTTCTGTAAAATAGAGATTATGTATCGACAGCTTCAAAATAGTTGATACTCAGGCTCGATGATTTCATTTTTCAGACTCTGAGGAATATTCTGAAATTTGGTCAAATATTCAAAAGCAAAAATGATTAACCCCACATTATTTGTAAGAGTAAAAAACCCATAAACTTAGAAAAACAATAGTAAGAAAAAATATACGTGAAGTATCACAGTACGGCAAAGAATATTTAAGGACATGGGTAATTTCTTTTTTTTTTTTTTTTTTTTTTTTTTTTTTTTTTTGGAGAGGTTTTTCGCTATAGGGCGCGTGCGCTCGCCAGACAGATAGAGAGAGACATAGAGACAGAAAGCGAGAAATCACCCCCCAGGGAGGATGGCCACGCCGCAATCCCTTCTCCTCCATTCTCCTCTCGGGATCTTGGGCACGCACGCACACGCGCCCGGCGTGAGTTGTAAGCCACCGGGTCCGAGACGCGAACCGCGGTCGACTACGTGGGAGTCCAGCGACATAGCCATTACGCTAACTGCTGGTTCCCAGGACATGGGTAATTTCGAACAACAGTTCATTCACCTAAAATCTTGGAAGGATGTAGTTGCTTTTCATATGGTAGCGATGGTGAAGTGACAGACTTTTTCCACAGCTGAGAGGGCATGTGAGGCAGGGGAGCATGGAGCTGAGGGAGCATGCCCAAACACACACATACACACACACATACACACACACACACACACACACACACACACACATACGTATACCAGGAGGCTTCAAAAAGTTCGTGGAAAATAAAACTGAAGTTTGAATTCATTTATATTTTAGGTTTTTGCCATAGAGCATGTATGTTCACTAGAAAGAGACAGTGAGAGGAAAAATGAGAAATCACCCCCCCCCCCCCCCCCCCCCGGAGGGATAGCCATGCTGCGATCCCTTCTCCTCCTTTTCCTCTCCTCTTGGGATTTTGGCCACACACGCACACATGCCAGGTGTGATTTTCAAGCTACTGGGTCTGAGACTTGACCCTTGGTTGGTCATGTGGGGATCCAGTGCCTTAACGACCAAGCCACCTGCTTGCTTTTAATTAGAAGATTTTATATATATGTGTGTGTGTGTGTGTGTGTGCGCGCACACACACATATACACATATATTATATATACACACATATATATACGCACATATATATACACACACATATTTATATACATATATACATTATATATATATATATATATATATATATATATATATATTTTATTTTTCACTAATTTGACCAAGGAGAATTATTGTTTTAATACAAATTTTTGACTACCAATTAGACTACAGACTTATTATATTTTTTTTATTACTCATCAGTCTATTTGTCAATTGATTCTCTTTTTTGGTTCCTTTTTGTATGTTAGCTTTTCCTTATCAATTTGTGTGAGCTTTTCCCGTAATAAAATAATCGATGTTTTATCATGTTTGTTTGTAATAGTTCCCTGGATTCTCCCCTTGTGTTAACTGCTTTTTGATGTCTTCATTATCAACGATGAGTTCAAGAGCTAGGCTGAGCTGTCTCCTATAGTTTTTCCAGCCAAATGCTTCCTGTCACCCCAATGGGTGGGAAGCCGTTTAAATCAGAACGTGAGATTAAATCATTTAATAGTCTTATGATAGCACATGGTGTGGTGGTGAGAGAAATAGCACACATAAAGGAAGCACACCATACGGGGCTCTATTAAGGTAGGCAGACGTAGGAAATGAGTCATAAACGACGGCTTTCCAGACTTCAAACTTTCCAACTGAGCATGGAACAGGTTACTGAAATAACAGGCAGTGCAAGTGAGGGGGGAGGGGGAGGCAGGACGGTTCTGGAAGAAGCAAGGAGCAGTCCTGGGGGACAGACACAGAGGCTCCTTTAGCGGTCCCCACTCTGTCATTCGTTACTGATCTGTTAGTGGTGCCCAGCACACAGCACTTCTGCTGTGGAGAAGTCCCTGGGTGCCCATGCTCTCCTCTCCCAACACTCACACCCACCGGCTCTGTAAGTTTAGACAAGTCAGTTGCCTCAATTGATGAAATTGGTTCTCGATTTACCATCTATAAAATGTATGTTACACTGGGTTGTTGTCAAGATCCAGTGAGATAATGGATATGAAAGCCATCTGTAAACTATAAAGCAAAAAGGAAATGTAAGTCATGCGTTTTAGTAGAAATTTTCCTCTTGTTATTTAGTGTCTTAAAGGAAAAATTAATTGGGAGGAAGAATGAAAGGTATGATTTTTCTCAGTTGGTTACTCTTTCCTTTTCATTTTCTTTATCCTCTACCTCCTGTCCCATAATATATATTCAAATGTCTGTAAAAGGCAGGCACTGTAATTATTTAACTTGATTTTTAATGGGGACCATCACAGCCAATAAACAAAATATTTTGACAAAAAGTCTGCAGGAAAATTCTGTTATACCCACATACATCCTAAATAGCATATTAAAGGTTAGCATAAAATATTAATTACTGACCTTTCCTTGCTGTATGTGTGGGGTGTGGTAATTATTAGGAAGAGTTTCACAGATATGATGCTGAGTACTGAGGATGGCCAGGAACTGCCTAGTGTGTGGGTGGGGTGGGGGTGGGGGGCGGTTTAGTTCCTGGAACAGCATGTACAGAGGTCTGGGGATGTGAAGGGCACAGCCTGGCTCCTAAAAGGTCGTGTGAGAGGACGAGATGGGTACTCACGATCTCCCTTTCCTCTCTTCCAAGGAAAACACCTGTCAAAAATCCACCCACCCAGAAAAGTCAAATTGAGCACCGTTGACACACCTCTTAAAAAGTATAGAGGTCTGAGGCCCACAGGTAGCATGGTGGTTAAGGTGTTGACCACAGTTCAAGTCCCAGACCTGGTAGTCTGAAATCACACTGTGTGTGTGTGTATGTGTGTGTGTGTGTGAGACCAAAAATCCCAGGAGGAGAATGGAGGAGAAGAGACTGCAATATGGCAGTCCCCCCCTACCCCCATGTGGTGGTTTCTCACTTTCCTTCTCACTATGACAAAAACTCTTTAAAATAATGCTAAAACCATGTAATTTTTTTTTTTAATTAAGAAGTCCAATTAAAGAGTATGAAGAAAACTGATTAAAGCTAAGAGTGCAGGGACAACAGCCTCTGTCCTCTGTCCTCTGTTCTCACAGCCCTGGTCCCTCCCAGAATGCCCTTGTGGTTTGCGCCCAGCTTCATCCATCTGGGGGTGGTTTGCGGAGGATGTCCTGCCAGTGGGCCTTCTTGGGTTGTCTTTGGTTGCTTTTCACCAGTTATTCGTGTCAGGGTAATAAGAAAAAAAATACCTTTCAGGAGTGCCAAGCCCTGCCCCAAGATAAGACTTCTCGTGGTCAGGTTGCAACATCCCAAGTAGAAGCCGGCTTTCCATTTCTTTTCTTATGTCTGATGCCCACTGAGTGAAGTGAGGACTGGTTATTCTGGGCTCTTCCATCTATTTTACTTAAGGAAGTTAACGTTTAATAATATTTGAAATATACTTCTGGTTGAAGTTGAAATATACTTTCTGACCACTAAGAATATCTCTGATTAGTTGTATTTCTAAATTGAAACATATATTTATTTAAGTTTAAACTTATTCCGTATATTTCTTTCCTTTTTTAAAGGCAAGAGGATTCTTCTTGGGAATTCTAGCAAAATCTAACACTGTTTGATAACTTTCCCCATCCTCTCTTTTTCCTTATTTACCCAAGTGAACAAAAAAAAGGAAATTACAACAGAAAGAACTTTAAGTCACCCCTTCAGCACACTTGCCACTGGGAGCTCGGGAAGCAGATCCGTTGGAGGACTGTATGAGGTGGAGGCCACGGAAAGTGAAGGGAGAAAGTGAGAATGGGGTCAGAATCCAAAGAGCCTTGAGGAGTTCGGCCTTTCTCTTACAGGGCTATGTCTCAGGCAGCCTCAGTGGCTGTTTTAAAAAATCAAATGTATTTTAATAAAAAAGTAAAATAAAGGGACCAGCAGTTAGCCTAATGGCTATGTCACTGAACTCCCATGTAGTCGACCGCGGTTCACGTCCCGGTCCCAGTGACTTAAAACTCACGCCGGGCGCGTGTGCGTGCGTGCCCAAGATCCCAAGAGGAGAATGGAGGGGAAGGGATTGCGGCATGGCCATCCCACCTGGGGGGTGATTTCTCACTTTCTGTCTCTCTGTCTCTGTCTGGCAAGCGCACATGCCCTATAGCGGAAACCTCTCCAAAAAAAAAAAAAGAAGTAAAATAAAATGCTGCCTCCTGAGCCTCGTATGGAGTGGGACAGCCACCCTATTTGCATTTTATGTATAAAGAAACTGAGGCACAAGAGAAAGAGGGCTTTGCTGGAGAGATCACAGCTACTGCCGTCCCGGGAGTCTGCCTCCACTGCTGCCATTGACACTGTCCACAGGCAAGAACACGGAGGAAGGAGAGCCGCTGGGGCCCACGGAGCGAGAGACAGCAAAGTCGCCGTGAGCATGTACGCGTCCACCCACATCTCGAAGAATCTTTCCAGATGGCGATTTTCTAAAAAATGTATTTTCTGAATAAAAACTAGTGAAAACCCACAGATAATGCTTGGAAATAAAAAATCAGTGTGGGTACACAGATTTCTCTCTCTCTCTCTCATGTGCATGTGTGCCGTCTCTCTCTCTCTCTCTTTCTCTCTCTCTCTCTCTCACACACACACACACACACACACACACACTTACACACACTGCTCTTCTCTCCAAACTCCCACCAGGGGTCGACCTCACAGGGTAGTATTAGCAAACAAATACAAGGAAGACAGTGAATCTACAACTTCCCTATCGTTACATTTAAGGAAAAGGAGTAAATAGGAAGAGGGGCAGAATGTACAGTGCATTAGGGAAGCTCTAGCAGGATAATGACGAGAAGAACCAGACACGCACCTGATAGTCACTCACATAGTGTACTCGGCAGGTGCTCGGGTGCCCTGAGAAATCTATTTGCCTAGAGTTTCCCCAGTGCCTCTGTAGTAGGTAGAATCATGGCCTCCCAAAGGATGCCCATGTCCTAGTCCCTAGAATTTATCTTAAAAAGCAAAAGGAACTTTACAGATGTGACTAAGTTAAGAACCTTGCGATGGGGAGATAATCCCGAATCATATGGGTGGGCCCAACATATTCACAAGGGCCCCTAAAAGTGGAAGAGGGGAGCAGAGTGATGCAACGTGAAAAAGACTCCACCAGGCACACCTTTAGGAAGATGGCTGCGGATGAAGGAAAGCAAGTGGCCCAGAAGTGGGAACAGGCAAGGGATCAGATTCGTTCTTAGAGCCTCCAGAAGGAGTGAAGCTTTGCAGAGCCGTTTTAGACTTTTGGCCATCGAAACGGAGAGATGGCTCAAGTGTGCTCCCTGAAGTTATCACAGCCGCATTAGAGAACTAACACAGCCTCCAACACGCTCAGAGCTATACTACATGCTGAGGAGTCCTGCGATAGTCAACACGAAACAAATGGAGTAAGGGTTCTGGTCTTATTTTTGCTAGAGGGTACATGTGTTCACTGGAGAGAAACAGAGAAATGGAGAGAGAGGGAGACGAGAGAGCGCCCTTCATGGTGCTTGGTCACACCACGATCCTTTCTTCCTGCTCTTTCCCTCCTCTCAGGATTGTGGATGCTCAGGCATAAACACCCAGCATGTTTCTCAAGCCCCTAGGTTCAGGATTTGAACCCTGAGGCAGGCCATGAGTACTTTGGCTGCCTTAATCATCAGGCCCCAAAGCCAGTCCATTCTGTTGTTCCTTGAGGGAAATATTTCTCAGAATTACCAAGTCAGAAAATGGAGAATGAGAAGTAATTCATGTATTTGCATGGTGATATATACAAAAATAGCTATTAACTTTTCAAAAATTACTTATGAAACTGACCAAAAAAAGGATAATATATACTTTTTCCTTGCCTTGTTTGGTGTAGCCACTTAAGAACCGAGAAATGTAGCTTGGTAGGTAATCTGTCAAGGATTAAAATGAAATAAGTGGGAAGAAGGCCACTTTACGATCTTCATAGGCCCCTTTACACGTCACAGCAAAGTAAAATACATATAACTTTTTATTATAAGACAGTCAAAAAGTTTCTTATAATTCTTATTTTAAAAATATTGATTACAAGAGAGTCAGACAGCCTCATAGTCATTAAAGGCAATGCTCTGTGAGGATATTCCCCATGGGAAGGGTCTGGGTTCCGATCTGGAGACCCTGAGTACACTGGGCACGGACTTGCCCATGACCCTAGGCTGATTGGAGGTTGGGGGTAAATCCTGGCTTTAGGACCCTATCTCTGTCTCTCTTGCACATGGAAGAATTTTTCTTTTTTTCCCTGAGGCTTCTGGGCTTCTGCCATAGAGTTTGTGGGCTCACTAGAGACAGACAATGAGAGAGAAAGTGAGAAATTGTCCCCCGGGGAGTTGGCCATGCTGCAATTCCTTCTCCTCCTGGGATTTTGGGCACATGTGCACATGAGCCCAATGTAATTTTCAAGCTGCCAGGTCTGGGACTCTAGATGTGGTTGGCCATATGGGAGTCCAGTGCCTAGCCTAAAGAAACTTTAAAAAATTTACTATGACTATCTTTATAATGTATGATTGGTTATGATTATTCAGCAATGATCTTGCTCACTTAGTCTATTCTAAATAAGTGAGCTACAAAATGTTTGCAAGTATACTGAAATATTTATAAATACTAAATTTAACAATAAATTTGGCATTATATTATATCTTAGAGATATTACCTAATTTTGATTTTTTTTTTTCCCAGAGGGTGTATGCACTTGCTGGAGAAACAGAGAGAAAGGGAGAGAGAGAGAAAAATCCCCCATGGGAAATGGTCATGCTGCAGTCCTTTCTCCTCCATTTCTCCCTCCTTTTGAGATTGTGGGCATACACACACACACATGCCCCCCCCCCCCTTTTTCAAGGCTTGGGGGGTGGGGGGCTTGGACTGTGCAGTTGGCTAGGTGGGATTCAGCTGTTTTAACTATCACGCCACTGACTGATCCTTTAATTTTGATTTTGTAGTTCTCTTATTTTGAGTAAAAAATTGTTTCAGTTCCTAAACATTTTCAAAGGCCCACTTTGTTCATAGTGCCTCACAGGTGAAACACTCCTGACTGATGAAATATCAAACAGCTACGACTAACTGAGCTCAACTGTATGACCGTTTCTTCTATAATGTACACATACCAAGTACAAAGAGTTCAGGTTACTATGGAAACCACAATACAAAATGTGTAATGCCGTTATTACTAATTTGATCAGTCTGCACCTGCAATTCCCTTTTATGGTGATCATCTTTATTAGTAGGAGGCAGCATATTTTAAGGATCAAGGAAGTGAACCCTGCAGCGGGGTAACATGAGACTCCAGCTGGCCTCTCCTGTGGCCGAGCAGCATGGCTTGGGCCAGGTCATTTAAACTCTATGTCACAGGTTCCTCATCTGTAAAATGGGGAGAACAGCAGAACCTGCCTCAGAGAATTATGAGGATTAATGGAGTTAATATCTTTAACCCACTTATAACACAGACAGGTATATTATACATTTTATTTATGTGTTTTCTGAGCTAAAAAAAAAAGTATTTATTTGGGAGGGGGGACTAGCAGATGGCGTAGTAGTTACATTGCTGGACTCCCACATGGCTGAGTGCGGTTCAAGTCCTTGACCTTGTGGCTTCAAAACCATGCCAGGTGTGTGTACGAGCGTGGCCGTGATCCTAGGAAGAGACTGGAGGAGAAGGGGTTGTGGTGTGGCCTTCTCCTTAGGGGTGATTTCTCGCTTTCCCTCTCACTGTCTCTGTCTCTCTTTTTAGTGAGCACATGCATCCTAAAGGCAAAACCTCTATTTAGAAAAAAAAAATGATGGTACCAGCAGATGTTGACGTCACTGGACTCCCACACAGTGGACCACAGTTCGAGTCCTGGTCCTGGCTGCTTAAAACTCATGCTGGGTACTTGTGTGTGCATGTCCAATATCCCAAGAGGAGAATGGAGGAGAAGGAACTGTAGTGTGGCCACCCCCACTGGGGGGTGATTTCTCACTTTCTGTCTCCTTGGCGAGCGCATGCGCCCTACAGCAAAAATCTCTCTTAAAAAAAGTATTTATTCAGAATATACTGAGTTTAAATAGAGAGTCCTCATTGTGAAGATGATACGGAGGTACAATCTCTGTCCACGAAGCACTGAAATTCTAGTGGGAGGCATCTTTAGGAGATACGGTATAAACAAAGTATCTGAAAACTTACAAGAAAGTAGTTAATTCTAATGATAGGAAAAAAAAATAAAAACTTTTACGCAATTATCGTTAAAATTTAAGGTAATTAAAATATCCCCAAATATTAAAAATTAAAATCATTCATAACATTTATATTTATTTTTTATGTTTTCGCCATAGAGCAAACATGCTCTTCAGAGAGACAGAGAGAAGAAAAGTGAGAAATCACCCCGTGAGGGGAGGAATGTTGATGCTGCAATCTCTTCTCCTCCATTCTCCTCTCAGGATTTTGGGCATACATGCACACCTGTCTGGCATGTCACCGGGCCCCAGGACTAACAGCTCAGTCAGCCCTGTGAGATCCAGCCCCTTAAGCACCACACCACTTGCTGGCCCAATCAAAACATTGAAGTGCCTATTTCCTTTGCAGGCCTGTGTAGTATACAGATGACTGCGTCCTATAAAGACATTTATTAAGAGAGGGGCAAGAACAGCACAGGGGCTCTGTGCCATGTGCCACTGGCTTTTACGATTTTCTTACTTAACTCTCAGTCTCAGAGCAAACTTTGAGGTATGTATAATCATTGCCATGTTACAAAAGTGTTAACCTGCAACTCACGTAGGTTAAGTGAGAGAGGAATCTGAATACAGAAAAAAATCCCCAGACTCAAAACCAATTTTACTTTTGCCGAACCACTGCTTTTCAAACTTTATCAGCAGAAACCTGTCTTTAAAACAAAATCATGCATTGTTAAATGCATTATTTTATTAGTATAACTATAACTTAAGTTTATCACTTTTCAAAAGTTATAGTTAGAACAGTAAACATTTATTTATCATAAAGTCTGTCAATGCGAATCATAGGGCTGTAGTAATGAACATAAAAATTTCAAATCAGAGATTATAGATGGCAGTCTAAGTTCTATTGGTCTGAGAGTCTAGCTTATTTTTGTTTTATTGTTTTCTGTTGTTACATAGTATTGAGAAAACCGTGCATCAGACATTGCAAGTTAAAACCAATTTTAACAGTTTACTTTATAAACCAGGTTATTCTTCAGTTAAGCTGATATAGAAGTTTGAATAACATGTGTAGAAATTAAACTCTACTGAGAAGGCACCTTCATGGCTCCTGAGAACTAGTGATTTCAGGGGAAAAAGAGAAATGAATATTTTCTACTGATAATTCAGCCTCCAGCCCACAAACTAGAGTGGTAGAAACCCCATCAAGCTTTCTCTATCTCTGTCTTTCTCTGTCTCTGTCTTCTCATTTTTTTGTAATTTTTCCTTTTAAATTTTTTAAGGTAAAGTATTTTCTCAGCTTTCAGCCCCTCCTTTACCTTTGTCTTGTTAATAATCCCCTCTCCCCCTCCCACCCAGGAGAGGCATGGGGCAGGCCTTCAGAAAACAACTTCACTGCTCCTGAGAACTAGTGATTTCACGTGGCGTGCTTGCATGCCATGTGGTTTTCTATTTTTTGCTTTTTTTAAAAAAAATTTTTTAGCTGTTTTTAATTTTTTTCCTTCTTTTCTTCTCTATTTCTTGGTTGTTGTTCTTGTTTTCTCTCTCTTCTTTTCATTTTCTTTTATCTAATCTCTCTGCTCTTCAATCTCCATTCACTGTGCTTCTAGATGGACGGAAGGGAACTATAGCCAAGCATCCAAATACTATTAGGGTCAACATATTCCTCAGTATCTACTGAATCTGCTGCGCAAAGAGATCAAAACGGAACAGTAAAGAGATTCCAGATCACCTCTTTCTACACACTCCTGAACGCTCAGATTGAACTTCAAGTTTAGGAAGAAACATAGCATCCTTCAGATGAGTAGAAATCACCACAGAGCCACAATAAATATGGGAAAGCAAGAAAATACCTCTTCTCCAAGGGAAAAGAATAACTCCCCTTCATCCACAGACAGTTCAGTGGAAATCATGGAAATGTCTGATAAGGAATTTAGAATATTCATAATGGTGAAGCTAACAGAGATGGAAGAGAAGAGAGACAGTGAACTGCAGAAGAGAAAGGAGAAAGGAGATGACGAATTCCAGGAGGTGAGGAAATTCTTGCAAGAGCTAAAAGAGGAATTATACACTTTAAAAAAAAAATCAAATGGACCTGTTAGATATGAAGGCTATAATACAGGAAGTCAAAATCTCCCTTGAAAGTATTAAAAGCAGACTAGATCATACAGAAAATAGAATCTCAGACATAGAAGAGAAAATAGCTAGCCTAGAAAAATCCACCATGAAGACTGAGAAAATTATCCCCCAAAATGAGAATAATATACGAAAATACTAGATACCATCAGACATCCAAACATCCAGATAATTGGTATCCCAGAAGGCAAAGAGACTCATAAGGGCATTGATAATCTAGTCCATGAAACCCTGCAAGAAAAATGTCCAAACCTAGAGAGAAACACTCAAAGATCCAGTCCCAAGAAATATAAAGGACCCCAAACAGAATCAACCCAAGAAGATCTTCTCTAAGACACATTATAGCCAGAATGACCAAAACCATAGACAAAGACAAAATACTAAGATTGGCAAGAGAGTAACATCAAGTTACCTGCAAAGGATATCCCAACAGGCTAACAATGGACCTCTCATCTGAAACAATGTGAATGAGGAAAGAATGGGAAAATATATTCAAAGTGTTAAGGGAAAAGCAATTTCAACCAAGAATACTGTACCTGGCAAGATTATCCTTCATATGGGAAGAAAGGACAAGAACATCCTCAGATAAACTAAACCTGAAAGAATTTACCAGTGCCAGATCGGATCTCCAAGAAGTTCCCAAGGGAGTGCTGTATCAGGAAAATTAAATACAGACACACAGAAATAAGAGTTCAAAAACTAAGAAAATGGTCAACTTAATCATAGGGACAAGTGTGGAGTTGAGTATTATATCCCAGAATTCAATCGGGAAGAGTGAACCACAACAGAAGATAAAGTACACGAGACTGAACTGGTGAAATAGCATTTTATGACTTTTGACTAAAATATTGCTGATTTTCTTCTAGGCTTTGTTGTCTGGTTTTAAAGATTTTGTCCTGTCTTGAGCTGTGGATGGGTTCATGTACCTACTATTTGAACAGAATCCTAACCTATTTCCTGCCTTTATGTTTCAAGCAAATTTCCTTAGCATTTCTTTGATTTATTAAAGTTAAAACTGCTTTTCTTGAAATTATCAGCTGAATTTGCTATTAAAAGTAGTTAGATTATTTAAGAAACTGTGTGATCAATAAAATGTGGTGGGGGGTGGAAGGAATGGAAGACAACTGTAGACATCAGAGATAGTGTGAGAAGAGGGTGGGAAAGGGCAGAGGGTCAGAAACTAGAAATGGAAAATTATTGACTATAACATGCATGACTAAGCCACTATGCAGTATATTCTGGATGGGAAATCACATTTTGTATGCTGTGATGATGCTTAGGGAATGAATGTAAATTAATTAATCTAAAAAAATGTTTCAGGAAAAAAAAACCATGAAAACGGTTTTTCTTAAAATTAAAAAAAAATGCATTAAAGGACCAGCAGTTAGCGTAATGGCTATGTCGCTGGACTTCCACATAGTCAATCGCGGTTCGAGTCCTGGACCCAGTGGCTTAAACTCACGCCAGGAGCGTGTGCGTGTGTGCCCAAGATCCCAAGAGGAGAATAGAGGAGAAGGGATTGAGGCGTGGCCATCCCCCCTCGGTGGGGGGGGATTTCTTGCTTTCTGTCTCTGTCTGTCTGGTGAGCGCACGCACCCTATAGCAAAAACCTCTACAAAAAAAGAAAAAAAAGCATTAAAAATACCTATTTGATGAATGCAATAAGCTATATAGCTCCAGCTAGGTGCTACTTTATAATATGTTCATTCTACTCACTGAGGTTTATGCCTAAAGTCAGAATTGTGTTCATGGATATGTATATATCAGCTGTGTTTGCTATTGAAAATATTTAGACTGGGACCAGCAGTTAGCGTAATGGCTATGTGGCTGGACTCCCATGTAGTCGACTGCGGTTCGTGTCCCGGACCTGGTGGCTTAAAACTCACGCTGGGTGGGTGTGCCTGCATGCCCAAGATCCCGAGAGGAGAATGGAGGAGAAGGGATTGCGGTGTGGCCATCCCCTCTGGGGGGTGATTTCTTGCTTTCTATCTCTCTGTCTCTCTCTGTCTGGTGAGTGCACGTGCCCTATAGCAAAATCCTCAAAAAAAAAAAAAAAAAAGAAAAAAGAAAATATTTAGGTTAATTAAGATCTTTAGTAAACCAATAAAATGTGGGGGGAAAAAGGCATAGAAAGCAACCATGGATACCAGAGACAGTGTGGGAGGAGGGTGGGAGATGGCAGAGGGTGAGAAATAGGGAATCAAGGATGGGAAAAAAAGCAAAATATACAGGAAACAAGAAATGGAAAATTATTTGTTGACGATAGCACGTATGCTTGATTGAGCCAATATACAGTGTATTCCGGATGGAAAATCTCATTTTGTATGCTATAATGATATATAGTAAATGAATGAAAATATTAAATTTAAATTTCAAAAAAGAAATTAAATTCTACTAAGTTCTGTTTTATTACAATTACTGATTAAGCTCCTCTATATGTTAGGCATCCGGCTAGATGCCTGGGACTCCATGGTGCACAGAGCGGACATAGTTCTCGGTCTCAGAAAATGCTTTGAGAGGGGAAGTACTGGGTCAAGAACATTTACTGGGGTTGAACAGTTATATGGATGGATTCTCCCCATAAATATAAATGCACAGGGTCTAATTAACCTTTTTTGAAGAGATTTTTCTCAGTTGAATCAACACTCACATGTCATGGATTCTAGGCATCTGAAGCAGACTGACTGGCATTCTCGGAAGACTGAAACCAAGGTTTTCTCATCTACTCTCCTTCACTTAGCACTAAATCTCTGCTATGGTGTTGGTAACCTTGGGTTCTAGTGTAATCACTTTAGGGCTTGGGGACTAGGTGGGGTAAGTACAAGGCCAAGACTGTAATCCTCTGGAAATTCTTAGGGATTTTTTCGACTCTTTCAAAATTAGGCTGTAATTTATGAAGCATTAAAGGAACTATGTCCATCCTAGTTATGGGCACTCCAGGCTGAAGCTGCTAAAGAGATCCCATCTCCCCCTAGGTATCAAGAATCCCACTAGTGGGACCAGCAGTTAGCCTAATGGCTATGTCGCTGGACTCCCACGTAGTCGACTGCAGTTTGTGTCCCGGACACGGCGGGTTAAAACTCACGCCGAGCGCGTGTGCATGTGTGCCCAAGATCCCGAGAAGTGAAAGGAGGAGAAGGGATTGCGGCGTGGCCATCCCCCCTGGGGGGTGATTTCTCGCTTTCTGTCTCTCTGTCTCTCTCTGCCTGTCTGGCGAGCGCACGTGCCCTATAGCAAAAATCTCTCTCTCAAAAAAATAAATAAATAAATAAAACCAGAATGAGCTTTGGATTAAAAGAAAAAGAGCTTGCCAGGACAAAAAAACTTGACTGCAGACTTAGTTTTCTTTGGACTTTAATTGATGAAAAGATTAATATTTTGACTTAAATTCCTCTCCAGGCATTTGAAAACAAAAGGGCATCTTCATGTTGACGGTCTGCTATTAAAGTGTCTTGATGGTGTTTGATCTCTACAACCTCTTCTGTTCTCTATTGGAAATACAACTGTACGTAATTTGGCCCGGGGAACAGGAAATGGATTTTCAGCTTTGGCTATAGTATACACTTGGAGCTAATTTAATTGATGTACAGCTTTCACCAACTGCAGCACATCTGAGGGGAGGGAAAAATCTACACTGCCCATCAGTGATCCCATGAGATTCTCAAACCAATGGCAACTGACACTGGGAGAATGGCCAGTAGCAGCAAGACTATCCTGATGGATTTGCAGATCTCCACCCCCGAGTAACAGCCACACTGTAGGTGGGAAAACAAATACCTGGGAGTGGGGGCACAGTTATGGTCTAAAAAGATGCTAGTCAGATTTCCAGGTAAGGGAAGCAGTGTTGAAAACTCTGCCATCTCATGGTATCCAGCAGCATGTTCATGGCTGCCAAGCTTCTCCCAGGATGGTCTATGCCAATACTGAGCATGGTAGGGGTTCTAGTCCAGGCCCCTCTCTGTCCGATGGGACTTCTCTAGCAGATGACTAGTATAAGCACTTCCTATTGGTCTGTTCAAAACGTTCTTCTAACTGTATCATGACTACCGAGTCAGCCCTTCTTTCCCTTCTCCCTTCACAGGTGCCAGACATACATCCTGATCTGAGATGCTCCTTGATTCCTAGGGCTTCTTCCCACCCCAGTGTCCTTCACAGGCCGTCCCTCCAGTAAAGCTTTCACATCAGCTTCTCAGAGGACCTGACCTAACATACTGGGAATGTTAGGAGGTATTAAAGTTAAAATGAAATGCTTACAGGACACCTCACCAACTGCCCCTCCCCTGCATTCTTCTTGGGAATATGGACTGTTAGGAAGGTCATGATACATTTTTGCATAGGAAAACACAGAAAATTCCATCATGACTTTTCCAATGACCTAATATCTTGCAAGCTACTCCACAATACCGAGGAAGGAAACAAAAAGTGTTTTTGCTTTGAGAGGAAAAAATAAAGATAATTCTTTAGGGAATTCCGACAAGAGCAGACCAAGGTTGAATTGGATCCCAAGACAAAAGAGAAGTTATTAAAGTTGATAAATAGAAGGCAGGGATACAGTCACATTTTAAGCTAAATAAAGGAACTCTGGTTAAAGGATTTGAATCTCTTTTGGCTCTGGAGAAACTCGCAGGTAGTGCTGTGAAGCAGGGAATTTGTCATAGCTAAGAAGAGAAGCAGTTAAAGCAGGAGAGTACCTCAGAAGCATTTTCCAGGTGAGTCTGAATAGAAACAACGTCCCAGAGATTGCTTACCAGTCAAGGGAAGTGCGAGATGGGTGGCAGAAAATGTTACCGATGTTTGCACCAAAAAGTTGAGGCCAAGGAAACAGGGAACAGACAGAAAGGCACCGAGGAGAGGGCTGTACAGAAGAGTGTTTATATCTTTGAAGCACATTTTTCCAAAGGTTAAAAACCAATTTGAACTCAACATCCACCAGATCCAAAGTGAACGTATTAATAATAATAATTAAAAAAAAAAAAGATGACGATGACATGGTGAGCTAGTCCCACTTTACATAATTAAATCCCAAGTCATTAACCCAAGGACAATATGGTAAAAGAGTCATTTCCCTAATTTGTGTCAGGTTATGTTAGTGTAAACATTTAAACTTTCCTAAGGTACACAAGACGGCCAAGACGATTGCAGATTCAGTGGCTACACTGAAACGTCAGAAGCAGTTTCCAGACTGTGATAGACTTCAGGGAAGATGCGTCAAAGGCAAAGTTTGACACTGACAGCCGGTCTCCCTTGGAAATCGAGCTTGTGCGCACAGAGTTCTTCAGGTAACCAGTTTCTACTCTCACCTCTGCCTCCAGAAGCAGGTCTCACAGGACTCCACTTCAGCAAAGACCTGTCAAATCCCCTGGCTGCTTTTCATTACTGAATTCCTCCTGTAAGCCGTGTCATTCATGTTAAAATAACAAATTCACATCCAATTGATTTTTGAAGGAAGGAAGTGCCTCCAAATTAGTCCATGATTTTCTTTAGCATAAGAACAAGCAGAAAGCATAGGGGGGTAAACACATTTGTGAACTGAGCTGTTTGCTCATTGTATAGCTTCTCTCGTGAAAATATGGAGACATTTATTCCAGATTCTGCTGTTTTCCCTTTCTAATAAGATGGCTCCACTCATCTCCACGCAAGTGTTTCCCCTCCATTAATGTTAATGGAAGTCACTCTGGTGTATCAAGGGGGAGAATAGATCCCTTTGTCTCTTTAATTGGTCCTATAAAAAAATAAATGAATGCACTATGTGAGCCCTATCAAGAAGTAAATTTTAGCCATCCATACTATGCTGCTTTGAAAAAACACATTTTTTTAAAAGAAGATAATATGTAGCTTGCTGGTTGGACACTAGCTAGGAACCAAACACATAAAAAACTACATCAAGATTAAAGGGATAATAGGTAATTTTGTTCTTTAGGAAGATGATGTTACTAAGTGTGTCTGCAAAGCATGGGGCAGAATACAAAGCACAAAGCGCCTGTTAAGATGAAGCAATTGCAACCGCAATTTAATGGAGGACAAGAAAGCAATTAACAGTGTAAAGTCATTGATGCAAAGGATAGACCTCGAGATTAGAATCTTATTAAAACAAAGGCGGGTACAACTTGATTATAATGAGTTAAGTTGAAAGATCTCCAAAACAACCTCAGCGTGCAGATGTGGAAAAGAAAACATAATTTACCCTATTATTACTCTTCGAGCTCCATAAGGTGCTGGTAGCATTGGAAATCTTCACAGATCAATCTCTCAAGCAAACTGGACAGGAGCTGTCTGCAGGACTTAATCTGCAGAATTGAGGATGACCAAGGAGCCTTCTCTATCACTCCTACCTGATAACAACAGATAGTTTGAAGCGTGATGATTTTTAGTGTTTATGTTAAGAACCTTTTTAGAACAGCAAGGCTTCTTTCCCCTTAGTTCTTTTCTTCTCTGGTCGTTTTATAATAACATCGCTGAGACGATTTTGCAGGTCAGTGTGAAAACACCCTGCAGTTTGCCATGAACTACGCTGTAATCTGACACTTCCTTTGCCGATTCCATATTTTAAGATAAATATCACACAAGGAACAGTGAGAATGGAGGCAAAGTACACCAGATTAAATAATAATAATAATAAATGCATGCCATCAATGAACAGTTACCATTTTGTCAATTCCTCCAAGTTGGTATACAAATCCTTCCAAGACATGCTCATACTAACAAGTTAAATACTTTTTTCACTCAGGTACATACTATTTAAAAAAAAAAATCCAAATAGATTTGAATGAGGCTCAATTTTTCCTTCAATTTTTAAAGACCAATTTTATATTTTACAAGCCATTTCATAAACTCCACATGCATATTTTCTGAATTTAGACGTATTTGCTTCTATTTTTAATGGAACTACTGCATGTGTCTATTTGAGATAAAATGTGTTAAATGAAGGAAAATATGACCTAAAGAAATAGCATCTTGCACAAAAATTTTAGTGGAAATTAATATCGATTCATTTATGAGGATGATAATGTTAATATGTTTGTCAATCTATAATCCCCCAACAGTGTAGAGGAGCCTATAGCCTTGCTATTATGTTTCAGTGGCAAATTTCTTAATCATTGTCAGTCAGTCAGATAGATGTGCAATTATAGCTGTAATTTGCATTTCATTGATTATTAGTGAAATTGACTACTATTCATATGTTTATTGTCCATTGATAATTTCTCTTCTGTGAAATGACTGTTAGATCCTTTGCCCTGTTTTTATTACATTACTAGTCTTTTAAATTATTAACTTATTTTGTGTTGTCATCTTTTAATAAGCTGAAGCAGTATAATATAGTATTGAAGTGATAAAAAAAAAATAGACTTTGCAGGGGCCAGCAGGTGGCATGGTGGTTAACGAGCACGGCTGACCATGGTTTGAGTGCTGAACCCAGTGGCTTTGGGGAAAGAGGCTTGAAAATCAAAGGGCATACGTGCCCCAAATGCTGGGAGGAGAAGGGATTACGGCCTGGTCACCTCCTGTGGGGGATGACCTCTCACTTCCCTCTCTCTGCCTTTCTTTGTTTCCCTCCAGTGAGTGCACATATCCTATGGCAAAAACTTACCATTAAAAATAAATAAACAAATAATATAAAACAGATTTTGCAGTCAGTCTACTTCAGTTCAATTCCCAACTCGACTACTTACTAATAAGTGTGTGTATGTGAGCAACTTTCTTAACCTCTCATGTCCGAATGTTATCTGTAAAAATGGGATGACAGAATTACTTATTCCAGTGTTTTTTCAGTGGTAAATCCATTAATATATGTAAATTTCTTAGTCCAGTATCTGGTAGGTAACAGGCACTAAAATGTACTCAATATTATTATTCCTTAATTATAGGTTATTAAATATCATATTCTGTTTTGCAGTTTATCCTTTTCATTTTTCATAAAATTAAGACATGGGATGAATAGAAATGGTCAACTTTAATGTAGTTGTGTTAATCAATTTTTTTCATGATTTTAGATTTGTATTAAAAAAAATCCTTCCTTTCCTCTAAAATCATAAAATGTTTTATAGACTGCTTTCTAAATGTTTTAAGACATTATTTTTCACCCTTAAAATTTTAAGCTATGTGACATCAATTTTTGCATTATGATGTGAGGTAGAGGCCTTAATTGTAGTCTTTTATTTTTTTTTCTTTTCATATGGGTAGTCAATGCCAGTGCTATTTATTGGAAAGTTCATTTCATTCCTAATTTCTATAATGTCAACATGAATAAAGTGTCCAGTTACGTGTACAGTCTCCATATTGATTTTTTGTTTTTGCTGCAGGGTGCGTACGCTCGCCAGAGAGAGACAGAGAGATAGAAAGTGAGAAATCACCCCCCAGGGGGGATGGCCACGCCACAATCCCTTCTCCTCCATTCTCCTCTCGGGATCTTGGATACACACACACACGCGTCCGGCGTGAGTTTAAGCCACCGGGTCTGGGACTCAAACTGCGGTTGACTACATGAGAGTCCAGCAACATAGCCACTATGCTAACTGCTGGTCCCTCCACATTCATTTTTTAGTGGTTCATGTGCCTGTACTCTGCCATTACTGAACTGCTTTAATTAGTATAACTTTGAAATAATTCTTGAAATCCTTAAAAGCAAATCTCTGTACTCTGCTTTTCTTTCCTGAGTGCCTTGGCTAGTCTTGGTTCTATTAGGTCATCGGGAGAGTCATGACGGACTTTTCTATGCAAAAAATGCACTGTGACTTTCCTGATGACCCAATATAATCAAGAATTTATGAGAAGACAGACATTTTTGCTTTCAAGGATGAGAAGTTATTCTACTGGCACCATTTTAAAACGCTCTGTATTGCCCTTGAGCTATTTTCAACCATAAGTAATATAAAAATATTTTCTTTTCACAAAGATGATTTGTTA
The DNA here is from genome assembly GCA_026018925.1 of Tupaia tana. NCBI lineage: Eukaryota > Metazoa > Chordata > Mammalia > Scandentia > Tupaiidae > Tupaia > Tupaia tana. Next base: position 26,419,560 of record JAKSZU010000010.1, on the reverse strand, counting down.
TTAAAAAATCGAGAATATAGGAAAGTAGAAAAACAAGAGTAAAACTTGTCCCAACTCCCACATCTCAAGACAATCACTATTAACAATGTTGACATATCTCCTAGACTTTTCTTTAATATATATATCTAAATGGAAGTATTTTAGTATACAAATTTTCACATAAAGAGTTTCATATTGTGCATTATATTTTGCTGCCTACTTTTTTCCCCACTCAACAATAATTGTAGAGATCTTTTCATGCTGGGGTAAACTGCCATATATTAGGTTGTTGGAAAAGTCATGACACATTTTTGCAGGAAAACAAAAACAGAAAATTATGTCATGACTTTTCTGATGAGTCAATAGTTTAAAAATTTAAAATTTTTAAAAAAGTTTCCTTTATGAGATAGAGACAGAGAGAAAGAGAGAGAGAAATACAAGCACCCTAAATAGAGTCTCATGCTGTGATCCTCTCCATAGCCTTCTCAGGCAGCCAGGATCATGGGCACTCACTCTTGGACCCAGTGTGTACAAGTAGGCCTCAGAACCAAAGCCTGATCTTCCCTATGGCTTCAGCATTGCAGAGCAGCTCACAACCACTACACACGATGGCTGAACAAATATCTGTTATTATTATTATTATTAGTCAGCTTTGCTGCAATAACATGCCCAATGGTACAGTGACTTAAAACTAAAAATATTTATTTTTTATTTATATAACATGTCAGGAACTTAGAATCATCTACTATGGCTCTGCTTCATGATTGTTTCTTTTCAAGATTCAAACAGTCTCTATTTAGGCCAGAAGTAGAGGGGAAAATGTAGTGGAGACATGTATTGGCTCTTAAAGCTTCTTGGGCACAGCATGTGTCACCTTCACTCACATTGTTTGGCCAAGGAGAGAGACATGGCTGAGACTGAGGTTAACGTGGTGGTGGTGAGCCTGAGGTTAATGCGGTGGGGCAGTGCACTACTCCCACAGAAGCATTGCCAGCCACACATCGGTGTGGGATATACAATCCGCCCTCAGGGCAGGGAAAGCAAATGTGGGGGCAGTGGAGTAGTTTATCAAGATGAGGGCAATTAAGTCTTTCATTGTGTAAACTGGATGGTGCAAACTAGTGTTCTGTAAGTCAAATTCAGTGCAAGGACAGAGTGCTATCTTTTATTACGTTTAAAAATCTGGAAGTTTGCATCCTCAAATTCCAATAACCAGCTTTGAAAATCTGGCAGCCTGGTTTAGCATTTCCTCGGCAACAAAGAGCTCTAGCTGAAAGTGGCTGTCCCTCTGTGAAGGTGCTCCTCTGTCTGTACAGGCCCCATCACTCCTTACTGTCTTACACCTGACTCACTTCCCTCATTTAATGAGCTCCATGCTACTTTTGGCATTTAAGCTTTTTGTATCTGCCTAGATAAATTGTACCTCTTTATGGTATTTCTATAATTTTGTATTATAGAAAAAGCTGAAGTCAATTGTATTGAATACTGGTTCGAATACCTTTAATTCTTAAGAAGGATTGCTAAATAAATTTTATTCCAAAGAATTGCTGCACTGTTTTTCCAACAATGCCTGAACATTTCCATTTCTTTGAACTGACAGTACTGAATATTATTAATTGTTTCTCCTTTGTTTGGCTAATAGATCATAAATGATCACTCATTAGTTTCATAACTTGTATGTTTTAATTATTATCAACATTGAATGTATTTTCATGTTTATATGGGCCATTCCTATTTCTTTTCTTGGTATGTATATATGTATGTGAATTGACTATTCATTTCCTTTGGCCAGTTTCCTATTGGCACATCTCTTTATTTTTTATTTCAATTTCTTTGATACATTCAATCATGTATATCACTTAGCTTGCAAAGTGAATATTCCAACATATATACATTTCTCAACAATCCAGTTGAGAATACTATACACATCATCCTCAACAGTTAATAACTCATCTCTCTGTCCCACAAATGCCCCGCCCCTCCATTTCTCTCCCCAATGTCCCTCCTCAGTCTCTTCTCTTTCACCCACTGTCTTCCCACACTGTATCCAGTATTTATAGCCATTTTCTATGTTTCTATATTCTCTAGTCTTTCAGTCTTGGCCATAGAGTGTGGACAGTCAGTATATATTAAAGTGGAGACATACAATGTCTCTCTTTCATAACCTGGCTTGCTTCACTCAGCAGTAAATCTTCCATATGCATCCACTTCCTGTCAAAAGCCAGGGTCTTGTTTTTTATGACTGAGTAGTATTCCATAGAATATACGTGCCACACTTTTTTCAATTCATTCATCTGTTCATGAGCATCTGGGTTGGTTCCATATCTTAGCAATTGTGAATAATGGCACAATAAACATTGATGTGTAAGCACTTTTCCAACTAAGGATTCTTCTGTCCTTTGGGTAGATACCCAGGAGTGGGATTGCTGGATCAAATGGTAGTTCTATTTGTAGATCTTTGAGTAGTCTCCATATTGTTCTCCATAGTGGCTGGACCAATTTACATTCCCACCAGCAGTGTAAGAGATTTCACCTTTCACCACATCCATGCCAGCACTTACCGTTTGTTTGTTTGTTTGTTTTTTTAATCTTAGTCATTCTGACTGGGGTTAGGTAGCATCTCCCTTATAATGAGGGATGTTGAGCATTTTTTCATATGCCTTTGGGTTATTTGTATATCTTCCTTAGTATTTTTTTCAACTATTTCTCCCATCTTTTAATAGGGTTGATCATACAGCTACTTGAGTTCTCTGTGTATTCTGGTTACCAGTCCCTAATCTGACACATAGTTTACAAACATATTTTCCCATTCTGAGGGCTGTCGATTCACAATGATTACTGTGTCCTTAAAGTTAATTAATCAGGACTCTGTGTTAGGAACACTGTGTTATATTATTACATATTATAATAATATTCATTATAATATATAGTAAATGTTACAGTTTACCAGTTTGGCTTTGTCTTTCACTGTGGTTTTGATTATAAAATTTTTCAATATTATAGTCACTAGCAATTATTCTTCCTCTTTGTGGTTCTTATTTAGACTTTATAAAAACGTTCACTCATAATTTTTCTTTTTTATTTACTATTATTATAATCTTGTTCATATTACATTGAATCACATAAATCTTTATAGTGTATTACATTTCTTTTTTCAGAAGGAATACCTTGCATATCAGTCAAGACAAAGACATTACTATCCACATCATCATCATCAAATAGCTTTTCATAATTTTTCTCCAGATCATTATTATTATTATCCTCATTAGTTTTTTTAAACATTCAATCACTATATATCATTTTACTTGTAAAAAGAATTTACCCAATATGAAATACTTCTCAGACTAGTCCAGTTGAGAATACTATACCTGTTATCATCAACAGGTAATAAACCATTTCTGTGTCCCACTAATTTCATGCCTCTCCATTTGTTCTTTTGCTATCCTTCTCTATATTCTTCCCTTCTCCTGCCCCATTCCACACTCTCTTCAGCATCCCTATTTTCACTGCTTTTAAGCCCTCCAATCTTTCAGTTTCTACCATAGAGTGCAGATAGTCAGTATATATTAAGTGGAGACATACATTATCTTTTTTTCATAGCCTGTCTTACTTCACTCAACAACAGGACCTCCATATCCTCTCTGCCTTTCACACAAGTTCTTTTCTCTGTCTGGTAGTATCTCCATTCCCATTGGATCCACCTGACAAATTCCTCGCATCTTTCCAGACCCATTTTAAACATCGCCTCTTCAGGGAAGATCACTGATTCCCTCTCCTGCATATCACTGTTGGATACAACTAGCTCTTCCCTCTCCAAGTAAAAGTGCTTATACTTTATTGTAATTACTTGTCTAAACTTCTGTACACTTCACAAGACATTTGAATGCAGACTCTGGATCTTCTTCACCTTTATCTCTCTAGGATTTATTATGGTAGTGTCTTGTATGTAGTAGATGTTCAGTAAGGCTTTGCTGAATGCAAAGCAGGCGCTGTGGCTTTCCTGGGAGGGAAAGAGATGGAGGCAGGCAGAAGATGTTTCATGGGGGTTTTCTCAGATGGAGGAGTCATAGGCAAGAGGAAGTAGTAGCAAGTGATTACAGAGTCTAGCTAGAGCGTCCACAGAGCTGGAAATAATGCACGCACATTAGAACAGCAGGATGAACACAGTCCGGGTGCAGCGTGCTGCTGGATGACTAACCTTTTGGCAGCTGGGACTGTATTACACCAGAGAATACTGAGTTACAACAGATACCTGCAGGTTATTCAGTGTATCCCCAGTGGAAGTGGAGAGTTGTTCCTTTATTATACAGCACCACTTTGGACTCTGCAGCCCTTGCTTAATTTCAGATTGTGCAAATCTCTGATTATTTGTGCTAAAGTTATGAAGGTAAAAATGCTCTTTTTATTTTATCTTTTTTTTACAAATGGTCTTTGGAGGAACCAAGAGCACATTAACAATATAACAGCAATTTAAAATAAGAAGCTTTGGATGAAATTGTTTTAATTACATAGCCCACTTTGGCGTACTTCAATTTTCATCATTATTCTGGATCTCGTGAACACGGCAATTTGAGTTTTACTTAAGAAAACAAGTAAACTAGAATTACCACACACAGTTTGTGAGTGAAACCACAGTTACAGCTGAGCGATTAGGAGCCATCTAATTGACCTAGAGGTATAGTAATTAACTACCAGGGGATAAACTAAAAGCTCATTCTGTAGGCTCCAAGTGTTTCTACACAGACCTCACATGTTATTTCAGTCTGCCAGAAGCAAAAGCCATTACGGTTGCCTTTGTATAAACAGAATGAGGTAGATACTGGTGGTAGATTTTAAAAGGACTAATAATATTACCACTCTCCCTGTCCAGAAATATTGTGATGGCATCACAGATACCACACGATCCTGCTGCTCATTTAAACAAGTAGGATAGGATTTCTTGTATAAGAACATACTCTTGACCATTATAATTACGGTCAAGAGCCAGTATCTCGGTAACTACTTCAAAAATAAATGTTCCTTATGATTTTTTGGAGATGACCCATACATTTATATTACAACACTAACCTTTCTTAGAGGTCTGGTAAATATCTTTGTTAATTTTAGAGAAGGAGTGAAATTTCACTTGGGTGCTACCTGCTTTACATATTTTGCACCTGTCCGAAGCCAATCTCAAAGTTTTTATGTTTTGTGAAAGTGAGACTAAAGTGTTCTCTTACTGAATAAATAGTGGCACGGCTAGCAAGTTCCTGAAAAAAGCTCAGTGTGACTTCCCAAAGCACAGCGGAAACAGGAAAAAGCAACACAATGCCAACAAAGTTGTGCTGCATCATTCATTACATGACCTATGAAGTAAAGAAATGTAGTCATCATTTAAGTCTCATTCTTCCAATCACTTTATGGACAGTGGACTGCCTGGTGTTCCTCTCTGGTGCACCTTCAGTCAAAGGTTGTGCCAATCAGAATTACTGATTCATTGCTAATTATGTTCAAGGCACTAGGCTTTATATACAGCCCAGCAATCTGCTCAGGGATTCCTTGCACCCCGAGGTTTTGTTGGGATTTCCCTAAAACCCACTTGCCTTTTCTTCATCCTACAGAAATGTAAAATCCTTCCAAACATTTCTGCTCATCCCCTTTTTCTTTTAATTTTGCCAGAAGATATGTATGCTCACTAGAGAAAAATAGATGAGAGAGAGAAAGAGAAAGAGAGAGAAAGAAGGTATAAAACACTTTCCATGGAGAATGGTCATGCCACAATCCTTTCTCTATTTCTCCTTTCAGGTTTTTAGATACCTGTGTATGTACCTTGGGTGTATGTCAAGCTTCTGGGTCTGGGATTCAAACTACACAGTGTGAATTCTGTATCCCATGTGGGATCCAGCCACCTTAACCACACCACAGGCTGGCTCTCTGTCCATTCTTGAAGATCAGGTTATAGTGAACTTTTTTTTTTTTGAGAGGTTTTTGCTATAGGGCGCGTGCGCTCGCCAGACAGACAGAGAGAGACATAGAGACAGAAAGCGAGAAATCACCCCCCAGGGGGGATGGTCACACGGCAATCCCTTCTCCTCCATTCTCCTCTCGGGATCTTGGGCACGCATGCACACGCGCCCGGCGTGATTTTTTTTAAGCCACCGGGTCCAGGACGCGAACCGCGGTCGACTACGTGGGAGTCCAGCGACATAGCCATTACGCTAACTGCTGGTTCCCTAGTGAACTTTTAAACCTTGATTTCTAGCTTCTTTGACAAATTTTCCTTTGGCCTATTGACCCAGGCATGAAACAAAGATCCTTATTTGGTTCACAATACAGTCACATCAAGCATTAGTGAACTCGATAGTCATTACAAAAATTATTTTGGAGAGGAATCTTATGAAGTAATCACATTTCATGCCATGCCAGCCATCTGTCTCATTTGCTGCCTTTTCTGCTGCTCAGCCCTGCATCCTGAATTGCCTCTGGGAGTGGCTGTATCTCTGTGCTCTAAATGCTGGGCAACTCAGCCTGCCCCAACTTGATCCCAAAGTGCTTATGTAATCCATCAACTGCCTCTGCAGTGCAGTGTTCCCAGTGGACAGGACTTACTCTACTTAGAAGATAGGTGAAATAGAAAGAAGGAGAAAATTTTTGCTTCATAATCAACATTTAATTTTATTTACCTAACAGTCTTTGTAGTCATATATCACTATTTTAGTTTTTTGGAATAATGAACAACTTAATGCTCACAGGGTTAAGTACATTGCTAACAGGCACGAAGTTTGCAATCCCAAGTCTTGCCCTTTCCTCTGCACCATACTCTTTAAATGTGTCTTAGACCTATACTCTTTCAAAGTCCTTCCCAGCTACCCACTATTAACTTCTCTGTGACTTCTTCCTCTCCACTTCACCTGGCCGGTCAATGATCCACATAATCACGGTGCCCAGGTCCTGCACCCATCTCCTATTATCTATTTCATGCATAATATCTTCAAATCCAGCTTCTACTCTCTTGCATATAATGAAACTCTAACCTCCATGGTCAGCCATGTCTTCTGAGTGGCCAAGTCCAAGTCTTTCATATTTATTCTCCTCCTACTTTTTTAAAAAAAGAATTATTTTATTTACTTAGTTTATTTATAAATAAATAGATTATTTAAAAATTATTTATAAGCAAGCAGAACGAGAGAGAGAGAGAGAGCCTCCAGGTCTGGGACTGGAATTGCGTTTGGCCATGAGGGTGGGACTCCAGCGCCCTTATTCACCACACCACCTGATGGCCTAACTCTTCCTACTTTTGAAGTATTGACATATACTTGATTATACTCTCATTTTTTTTTTTTTTTTTTTGGAGAGGTTTTCGCTATAGGGCGCGTGCGCTCGCCAGACAGACAGAGAGAGACATAGAGACAGAAAGCGAGAAATCACCCCCCCAGGGGGGATGGTCACACTGCAATCCCTTCTCCTCCATTCTCCTCTCGGGATCTTGGGCACGCACTCACACGTGCCCGGTGTGAGTTTTAAGCCACTGGGTCCGGGATGCAAACCGCAGTCGACTACGTGGGAGTCCAGCGACATAGCCATTACGCTAACTGCTGGTTCCCATTATACTCTCATTTTTGAAACCCTCTCCTCCCTATGGCTTCTGTGACAAACATGTCCATATACAATTCCACAGTAATTTTTGAAAGCAATTTGTCTTGATTAAGTGTTGCTAAAGTATTAGTATGATTTTAATAGAAATAATTTTTGAGTTAGCATTTTATTAGTTTATGGAATATTTAATTATATTACTTCAATATAATATAGTACAAATATAATTAGAGTTACAAAGGGGCATTAAAAGAGCTTGTGAAATAACTCCATCTCTCTTTTCCCCCAGTTTTCTCAATTTTCTCTATCTAGAATAAATATTCCCTAATCATGAACAATTTCAATCAGAGGTTAAATCCACCATGTAGTACGCAGTGCTACGATTTATTAATATGGATGACTTGAGGGACAGAGGTCCTCTGTAATCTGTTCTCCAAATTCACATAAAGTGTGGCTTAAGTTATGTGTTCGCTATGCCTGCTTTCAAAAAGTTCATAGTCTGACGAGATACATATTATCAGCATGTAACATTGCTAGCCTCTAATCCACGATTTATTATAAGGCAGCAAAAAAAGTGGTATCATATTAATGTTTTTAAGAGTTACTACACATGCTGAAATCTTTGGTAGCAAAGCAGGACTGTATTACCAGATGTATAAGTTACAAGAAGAAATTAAATGATTTTTTTTTTTTTTTTTTTTTTTTACATTACACTGTTAGAAACTGTAAATCCCTTATTAGGTAAAAACTCTCTTACACAAAAATGTGCCCTACTCCTTCACAGGGAATAGTCAATGCTGCATTTGCATAGCCTAGCAGGGCTCCTAAGCAAAAGCCATCAAAGTTCACTTTAATGAAAACCAACTTTGCAATGTCATGACATTTCAGAAATACCTTTCTGAGAGAAAAAAAAATCTTCTTTGTTTGCCTGATTTTGGAATAAACACAGTAAATACAGTAGGGGAAAAAAACCCCACAAAAACATTTAACAGGGTTTTCAGCAGATTCGGTAGACTCTTATCTCTCTTCATGTTTATATAAATCTTGATTCACAAATATTATGGAGTTGGATTTGCTTTTCTTATCCTCCATCTATCATTCAGTAAGTAAATGTGTGAGCATTTGGACCTCATATTTGTAATGAATTGATAAGTTGAATTACAAATGTTCTATTTAAACAGAGAGCATTCAGAATATGAAAGACTATCTGATCAATGCAACAGAGCTACACCAGTCATATTAAGGAAAAACAAACTTCTACTACCTTATGTAAATTAAATGGACCTCAGTACCCTTTTTTTGTGATATTTGAAAGTTTCTGTCCAGTTGAGGGGATACATTCTCCACAAAAAGGAACTAAGTGACCTAGTATTTGGAGAAGAGGCATTTTAAAACAGAAGTTGAAGAACCAATGTCTAATGTGTGAATTCAGGACAGCAGAGTGACTGCTAGGAGATCCATGATAATTCACCTTGCAACTCAATCATCTGCCTCTAACATGGCATTAATTCTGCATACAATTTAATTCATTAATTATCTACAGGAAATGTTTGCATGGAAATAACTAAGCAAGCCTTCATTTATTTGTCAAACTCTGAATTTCCAAAGAGAAAGACAAAGCCAGCAACCCTAGTCCCAGATCTTGGCTGAAGTTTACAGCCTCAGCAGTTTAGAGATTGCAATTAGCCTTCCCACTTCTTCCAGAACAATATTCCTTCATTCTCTGCTTCCGATCTGGTACTCTCCTCTTAGTTTTCTTCACAGGCCACCCAGATTTAGAACATAGTAGTGGATGCTGTTTCACAGATTGCAAGCTTTGATTTGCCACTAAAATAATATGTTTTAAATGGATAAGCATGTGACTTGTTTTTTACTTTTACCTGAGGAAGATGGAATACATTTTACAAAGGAAATTCCCACTAATGCTACAGGCAGGAGGTGATCTCACCTGCCTACACACCTTGATTTGCACCTTTAAAGCCAAACAAGAGTTTCTTGGCCATTTCATGAGTCCCCAATCAGCACTGGCTGTAAAAGGTACCATCTGAGATAAACCAGACTGACCGCCTCCGACTTGACGACCATAACTCTAATATCCAGTCTGAATATTCTTCTCATAAGAAGCTTCCCTCAACACTAATTTGGCACCGAGGCAAGCAGGCCATTGAGCAAACCTGTAAACCAAAGGTGTCAGACACTAAAAGGTACCATTAAGCTGATAAAATATCTCTGCATATGAGTAGACATCATTATGAGGCCATATTTCTTAGTACCTAAAGTTTATTGGCTCATTCTCCAAACCTGACAGTGTCCTTCATGAACTATCAAACATACCATAACACAAGCTATTAAAGGAAATAGAAAGTATACGTTTCTCTAAATAAGCTTTTCCTGTAGCAGGTAAACTTGGTGCACTTGGAAAAAAAATAGTGAGAAATAACAAGCAGTAGCAATTTTCAAAAGATGATCTGAGGGAAAAAAGTCTTATTTTATAGTCACTGTGAGTTACATAAAGGCCCTTTATACAGCAGTATTATTGCACATTTTAACAAAGATATGATGAAAGTAGGTGATGAATGAGAGTGGTAGAGAAAGACTCAGACTTCAAGTGCTCAATCAAATGTCTTTGTGTTCAATAAATAGTTTTAAAAATTAACTATATTAGAGCTGGTGAAAAATGGGATCCTTCAACTTCTCATTTCGTACTTAATAGGTTCCATATCCTTAACATAATACAGAATGCCACTCTTCCCTTATGCTGCTTTGATGGCCCACCACCCACAGCACTCTGAGTGCAGGCAGTGATAAATGAACTTATGAAGACTTTTTTACTTTTCCTATGATAAATACTTTGATGATTTAATGTTCTGACTATACATAAAGCTAAGCATAAAACCGAAAACAAGTCTTATTTGTACAAACATAGATGAGTGTATATATATATATATATATATATATGTGTGTGTGTGTGTGTGTGTGTATTATATATGTATGTGTATGTATATATATATATAAATATATACATATGTGTGTGTGTATACACACACACATACACACACACACATATATATATATAAAAGAAAAAAATGACAAGGTATTGGGTCATCCAAAAAGTCATGATGTATTTTTTCATGTTTTTCTATGCAAAAAAGTGTCATGACTCTTCTGACAGCCCAATACTTTGTGGGCATTCTCTGAGCTGGAATCTCTCCTCAGACCCTCCCACCTACCTCGCCTCACCACAGACCAGAAAGACATTATCCAAACGGACATTGACCAATTGTGAGAATATCACCTTAGCTTTAGAATATAAACTTTGGGTACAACCTTGATAAAATTCTACAGCTGTTCCCTTAGAATCTTTTTCGGTCATAGAGATTATAATGGGTAGATGAATGACATTACTTGTATGCATTCATTCTCAGGGTTGATAAATACTTAGGTGTTTGATAAACTTTAATGTGGTGTCATGGCTAACGACACATATTTTAGAGTCAGACAGATCTGAGCTCATATCCTGAGACAGGGTCTGAACTGTGTGGTCCTGATCAAGACAGCTAAGCTCGGACATACGAAAGCCTGCACCACAGAGTCTTAGGAAGCATGACCACAGGAAAGTTCATGTAAAACACCTGCACTGCCCAGCACACAGACATTATAGTGAACTTTCCCAGCATTATTACAACACGGGAGCCATGATATTTCAAACACTGACTTTTGGGGCAAAGGCAGGCTGTTGGTCACCTGAGTTAGCGCTGCCCCAATGTGTGTTAGCAGTTGTAGCTGATAGTAATGGGCTGTGGAAGTGACGCTGTCTGCTAGTGCTGTTGTGTTTGTTTGTTTGTTTTATTCTTTTTTGGAGAGTTTTTATTTTTATTTATTTATTTTATTTTTATTTTTATTTTTATTTTTGCTATAGGGCGTGTGAGCTCACCAGAAAGACAAAGAGACAGAGAGACAGAAAGTGAGAAATCACCCCCCCGGGGGATGACCATGCCGCAATCCCTTCTCCTCCATTCTCCTCTAGGGATCTTGGGTATGCACGCATACACGCCCGGCGTGAGATTAAGTCACCGGGTCCAGGACTTGAACCGCTGTCGACTATATGGGAGTTCAGCAACATAGCCATTACGCTAACTGCTGGTCCCCTAGTGCTGTTCTTTATTTGTTCATCTTTCTGCTTCTGGTTTTGCAACTTTTATTTTGTCTCCTGAAATCTTCAACTATTTGTTGAACTAAAAATTTGTATTAATTGGCAACCATGCTAAGGGTAGAATGTTTCATTGTTCTAAAGATGACTAAGGCTTAGATCCTGTCCTTTTTTAAGGGATTATGGGAACCAGAAGGTGGCATGGTGGTTGAGATGCTGGACTGCAGTTTGAGTACCCAACCTGACAAGTTACTTTTCAATTTCTCAATCATGCTCTCTGCCTCTCTGATGAGTGTACATGCTTTATAGCAACTTAAATAAAAATAATAATAAATAGGATTAAATAGATCATTTTTTAAAAGGTTTTAACCATAGGGAGTGTATGCTTACTGGAGACAGACAGAGACAGACACAGAGACGGGGAAAGTGAGAAATCACTTCTGAGGGGGAGATACCACCTAACCCGTCAGAATGGAAAACATTAAAAATACAAAATGTGAGAAGTGTTGGCAGGGATGTGGTGAAAGGGGAACCCTCCTACACTGTTGGTGGGAATGTAAACTGGTTCAGCCACTGTGGGAAACAATATGGAGGTTCCTCAAGGATCTACAACTAGAACTACTACTTGATCCAGCAATCCCACTTCTTTCCCAAAGGACAGGAGAACGCTTAGTCAGAAAAGTGTCTGCACAAAAAAAAAAAAAAAAAAAAAAAAAAAAGGAAGAAAGAAAAGAAAGAAAGAAAAAAGTCTCTGCACATCAATGTTTTTTTTTTTGTTTGTCTGTTTTTTTTTTTTTTTTTTGAGAGGTTTTTGCTATAGGGCGCGTACGCTCGCCAGACAGACAGAGAGAGACAGAGAGATAGAAAGCAGGAAATCACCCCCCAGGGGGGATGGCCACGCCGCAATCCCTTCTCCTCCATTCTCCTCTCAGGATCTTGGGCACACACGCACACGCGCCCGGCGTAAGTTTAAGCCGCCGGGTCCGGGACTCAAACCGCGGTCGACTACGTGGGAGTCCAGCGACATAGCCATTACGCTAACTGCTGGTCCCTGCACATCAATGTTTAATGCAGCATCATTCACAATTACTAAGACATGGAACCAACCCAAATGTCCACAAACGAATGGATGGAAAAAGTGTGGCACATATACTCTATGGAATACTAGTCAGCCATAAAAAACAACAAGACCCCAGCATTTGACAGAAAGTGGTCGAATATGAAAGATCTATTGCTAGGTGAAGGAAGCTAGGATTTGAAAGGAAGATATTGTATGTATCTGCTTAATATATACCAACTATCCACATTTAATGGTAGAGATTGAAATACTGGAGGGTATAAAAGCAGTGAAAATAGTTATGGATGCTGAAGACTGTGGAATAGGGTTGGAGGAGAAGGGAAGAGTATGGAGAAGGATAGCAAGAGAACAAATAGAGAGGCATGACATTAGGGGAACACAGAATTGGCTTCTTATCTGTTGATGAAAACATGTATAGTATTCTCATTGGGACTGGTCTGAGAAATATTTCATGTTAGGTAAATTATTTTTACAAGCCTAATGATATATATGATTAAATGTTTAAAAAAATAATGAGAATTGGGAACCAGCAGTTAGCGTAATGGCTATGTTGCTGGACTCCCACGTAGTCGACCGCGGTTCGCGTCACAGACCCGGTGGCTTAGAACTCACGCCGGGCGCGTGTGCGTGTGTGCCCAAGATCCCAAGAGGAGAATTGAGGAGAAGGGATTGCGGCGTGATCATCCCCCCTGGGGGGTGATTTCTCGCTTTCTGTCTCTATGTCTCTCTCTGTCTGGTGAGCGCACGTGCCCTATAGCAAAAACCTCTCCAAAAAAAAATAAATAAATAAATAAAATAATGAGAATAAATAATAATAATAATAATCTAAAAAATGATGAAGTTATTTGATGATGATGTGGATAGTAATGTCTTTGTTTTCACTAGTATGTATGGTAATAGTACTGGAAAAAGAAATGTAATTCACTGTACAGATACATGTGATTACATGTAATAAAAAATTATTATAATAATAAATAAAATGTTTAAAAATGAAATTACTTCCCAGGGGCTATGACCACACTGCAATCCATTCTTCATTCTCCTCTCAGGAATCTGGCCATTCACACACATGTGCCAGACATAATTTTCAAGTTGCTGGTTCCAGGACTTGAACCATGGTTGGTGATGTGGGAGTCCAATGCCTTAACCACTATGCTACCTGCTGGCCCCTAAATAGATAATTATTTTTAAAAGGGGGGGGTGGTTATAGTGGGGTAGAGATGACTAGTTTTTACTAACATCTGATACTATGCACCTTCCTGGGCATGCAGAAAGACTACACTTCATTGTCCCATTCATTTAGGAGAGGTCACATTACTAGTTACAGCCAATGAAGTATCAGCAGAAGATACTATTTCTGAGCCAGGTCATTTAAGAGACAGTGAGGCAGGACCAGCAGTTGGTGCAATGGCTATGTCACTGGACTCCCACATAGTCAACCATGGTTCAAATCCCGGACCGGTGGCTTAAACTCATGCCGGGCACGTGTGCGTGCGTGCCCAAGATCCCGAGAGGAAACTGGCAAAGGGATTGCGGCATGGCCATCTCCCCTGGGGGATGATTTATCACTTTCTATCAGTCTGTCTCTCTCTCTGACTTTCTGGAGAGCGCACGCACTCTATAGCAAAAACTTCGCCAAAAAAAAAAAAAGAGCGAAAGACAGTGAGGCATCTCCACACTCCATGGCACCTTTGTAGTGCTAGGAAAACAGCACAAGATGAAGAAAGCCTGCATTTCCAAGTCACCAGATGAAGGAGTCATGACAAACTTGCTATGAATGAAATGAAACTTTCATTTACCTTTTACAGAAATTAATGGCTACTTGCACTGATTAACACGGAGAGGAAAAAGTGCACAGTAACAATTATTGTAGAAAATAGTAAAGTATCATATAAGAGGATTTGAAGAGTACCTCAGCTGGGAGACCACACGGTGGATGTGTCATTTTAATTCAATCTTGAAAAACAGTTATTATTTATCTATGTGACTGAGAGAAAAGGGCATTCTACAGGGAATAAATACTTATAAACACAGGTAGAAAGGAAAGAACCTGTAGGACATCAATTATCAACCATTAGGCCCTGCGCTCAGGGTTACAATTGTAGGAAAAATCATACATGGTCCTTGCCCAAACAGGCTTGTAATTTCATGGGGGAATTCGTTACTAGGAAAAGAATCACAAAAAATGCAAACCCTGAGTTACAGTGTGATAAATATGTAGGAAAATAGTGGTATGATATGCAATCACAGAAAAGGAGTGATGGATCTAATTAGGGAGGCCAGGGAAGGTTCCCTGAGGAAAAAAATGATTGAGGTAAGATCTCAGGAAAGACAGGAGTTAAGTAGATATGCTGCTGTGGTGAAGAACAAGATCACTATGAGCCTGCCACCTTGGAGAACATGGCAGAGGACAAGTCTGGAGAGGCAGGTAGGGGCTAGATCTCACATGACTACATTACGGATTATCACCATTATCATGTTAGCAACAGAATGCTGTTGGAATATTTCAAGCAAGATGGTGAGATCCAATATGTGTCTCAAAAAATTACTCCTTTTCACAATTTATTGTGAAAAATAAATTAGAAGGGGTAATAATGGAAGCAGAGGGATCATTAGGAAGTTACTGCAAAGTCCAGGTACTAGATAATATTAGCTTAGATAGAACAGTGGCAGCAAAGAGGGAGAGGAGAAATTAGGAGCAACATGAGAGATGATGAACTCTGTGATAAATTAGACATGGGGGATAAAATACAGGAAGGTTTCCAGTTTGTACGAAAGAATGGATGTCTATGCTGCTCATTGAGATACGAAAGACTATAGAAATAACTAGATATAGTTAAAAATAAAGTTCCATTTTGAACGTTGTTACATTCTGAATGTTTGTGCTCTCCCCCTCCAATTTCTATGTTTAACCCTAACCACCAATTGATGCTATTTGGAGGTGGAGGTGGGCCTGTAGGAGATCATTAGGTCATGAATGCAGAGCCTTCATGAATGGGATTTGTACCTTATAAAAGAGATCTTGGAGAGCTGTCCTGTGCTTTCTGCTGTATGAGGTTACAGATAGAGGTCCCTCTATGAAGGAAGCTGTCCCTCTCAGACACTGAACCTGCCAGTGCCTTGATCTTGGACTTCCTAGACTCCAGAACTGTGCAAAATAAATTTATGTTGCTTATAAACTACCCAGTTTATGGCAGCCCAAATGGACTAAGAAGAACATGTTGAGTTTGAGGCACCTTTGAGACAGACAAGAGGAAGGGCCAGAGGAGTCTACCTCTGGGTCGGTTCTTAAGACAGTGCATCTCAAACTTGAGTATGCACTGGGAATCACTTGGGGGTCACATTAAGTTGTAAATTCTGATTCAGTAGGTCTGGTTCAGGGTCCACGAGTCTGCATTTTTAAGAAGTTCATAGAAAATGCCATTGCATGGTGCCTGCACATAGTAAGCCCTCAAAATATAGAAAACCAACAGGAATAAATTATTGTGGAAAATACTAAAAATGGAGGCCAAACTAAGGGGAGAAAAAAATTTCTTGAAGAATCTGTACTTAAGTGTGACAGAAACATCAAAAGCCTTAGAATGTTTATAATATTTGACAGTAATTTTATGTCTAACAAATTTCCCTAAGGAAATAATTTATTCTAAGAATATGCATAATGATGAAGAGCTAGGAGAACAGTGCAACCCAAATTGAGGAAATGTAGGGATCCATTTTAATAGGAAAACTTCTTACAGACACCCCAATGTTGACTTAAATTATTTTTACTGTTACTTAAATGTGTGAAAATATGAAATTACAAAGTAACTCTTCATGATTATGGCTCTCATACCACGATCCAACCAAGACAAATGTAAAACGTAGCCACTAAAACGTAGCTACAAATTAAATACAATATTTATGGAACTATTAAAATCCAAATCAACAGCATTAATTTAGGGTGGCTGATAATATTTATGCAAACCTTGATTGTTGTTTGCTTTGTGTGAACATCAACTTGTGTTTTTGTTTTTCCTTATTTTTTTTTAAAGAGCTTTCTCTTTTAGAATTTTCATTTGTCCTGCACACTATAGGTCTTTAGTTTTACTGTGGAACCAAATATGCATTTACAAATTCGGTAAACTTTGACCCTGTCTCATCAGTCCACAACAATGGGCGCAACACCTCATGTCTCCAGCACACTATTAATACAGATGCAAACTCAGGCACTGACCTTGGTACAAGGTAACTATTTAGAGCGGATGGTCTTTAATACGCTTTCCTGAAAACACAACATTTAAAAATTTTCTAGAGGGTTGTATGGTGGCATTGCAGTACAACATGATGTTCTGTGAGGATGACCCACATGGGAAGGTTCCGAGTTCACACCCAGAAACCTACACAAGTATGCTGGGAATGTATGTGTCCATGAGTGGGGCTGGCTGAAGCTAAGCTCTCTGTCTCTTTCTCTCTTCCTCTCTCTCTTATGGAAGAAATAAATAAACTTTCAAAAAAAAAAAAAAAAAAAAGAGAGAAACCCGGGGACTAGCAGATGACGTAATGGTCACACTGCTGGACTCCTATGTGGCTGACTGTGGTCTGAGTCCTGGATCTGGCAGGACTCATGTGGTATGCATGTGTGTGCATGCCCAAAATCCTGAGAGAAGAGTGAAGGAGAAGGGATTGTGGTAAGGCCATTCCCCCTGGGGAATGATGTCTTGCCTTCTCTTTCTCTGTCTATCTCTCTGGTGAGCGCATGTGCCCTATCGTAAAATTCTCTTAATAAATAATAATTAAAAATGAGAAACTCAAATTATTTTGGAGAACCTTTACTCAGTGAATAGTGAAATAATGGTGATTAATGGTGAAATACTAAAAATAGCTTAAGTGTCCATTAAAAATGGTTAAATAATTTAAGGACCATTACATATTTAAGGACCATACATATTACATATTTAAGGACCATATTACAGAATAAAATGGGACAATGGGAAATATGAAGAAAAATAATTTTTCATTAGAATGTTCATACTGTATTGCTTTAAAAACAGGTTTCTGGGGGCCAGCAGGTGGCATGGAGGTTAAGGCAGCTGAATCCCGTTTGGCCAAATCTGAGGTTCAGGTCCAGCTTGAAAATTGCACTGGCCTGCAAGTCTTAGCCAATGCAATCAGATAAGAATATAAAAGGCATTCAAATAGGCAAAGAAGAGTTGAAAATATCTTTATTTGCAGATGATGTAATAGCATACTTAGAAGACCTGGAGGTTTCCATGAAAAAACTTCTTGAAGTAATAAATACAGTAAAGTGGCAGGATACAAATTTGACATACAAAAAAGCTATAGCAGTTCTACATGCTAACAACAAGCTGACTGAGGTAGAACCAAAGAAAGGAATCCCTTTAACCATAGCCACAAAATGTATAAGATACCGAGGGATAAGCCTAACTAAGGAAGTAAAAGACATTTACAAAGGAAACTATGAAAATCTTTAAAAAGATACTGAAAATGACACAAAAAAGTGGAAGGATATCCCATGTTCCTGGATTGGAAGAATTAATATCAAAATGGCAATTATACCTATATTAATCTACATATTTAATGCAATTCCAATCAAATTACCAGAGACATTCTTCACAGAGCTAGAAAAGACAATCCTAGAATCTGTCCAGAGTCATAAAAGACCTCGTATTGCCAAAGCAATCCAATGCAAGAAGAGTGGAGTGGGTGGCATCTCATTCCTTGACCACAAAATATACTATAAAGCTATGATAATCAAAACAGCATGGTATTGGCACAAAAACAGAAAGGTGGACCCATGGAACAGAATAGAGACCCCTGAAATAAACCCCAAAACATACAGCCAACTGATTTTTGACAAAGGACACCAGTCAATCCAGTGGGAAAAGGAAAGCCTCTTTAGCAAATGGTGCTGGAAAAACTGGGTATCCACCTTCAAAAAGATGAAATTAAATCCCCATCTTTCACTATTAACAAAAATCAACTCAAAGTGGATCAAAGATCTCAGACTAAGACCTCAAACTATAAAAGTACTTGTGGAAAATACTGGGGAAACTCTGGGAGACATTGAGGTAGGCAAAGACTTCTTAAGTAAGACTCCCAAAGCACGGGTAATAATCCCTAAAATAGACAAGTGGGACTATATCAGATTAAAAAGTTTCTGCACAGCAAAGGACACAGTAATTAGTGTGAATCGACACCCTGTAGAATGGGAGAATATTTTTGTAAACTATGCATCAGATAAGGTACTGATAACCAGAATACACAGGGAACTCAAGCGGCTTACCTGAAAAAGAAAAAAAAAAAAAAGTGATTAACCCAATTAAAAGATGGGAAAATGAGCTGAAAAAAAATCTCTATGGAAGACATACGAATAGCCAAAAAGCATATGAGGAAATGCTCAACATCCCTCATCATAAGGGAGATGCTGATTAAAACCACAATGAGATACCATCTAACCCTATCCAAATGCAAAGATTAAAAATACAAAAAATGGTAAGTGTTATTAGTAGGGTGGTGGTGAAAGGGGAACTCTCCTAGCTGTTGATGGGAATGTAAACTGGTCCAGCCACTGTGGAAAACAATATGGAGATTCCTCAAAGACCTCCAATTAGAACTATCATATGCTCCAGCAATCCCACTCCTAGGTATCTACCCAAAGGACAGGAGAACGCTCAATTGGAAAAGCACTTGCACATCAATGTTTATTGCGGCATTATTCATGATCACTAAGACATGGAACCAACCCAAATGTCCATAAACAGATGAATGGATTGAAAAAGTATGGAACTTATACCTCATGGAATACTATTCAGCCATAAAAAAACAACAAGACCCTGGCATTTGATAGAAAGTGGTCAAATAGGGAAGATTTATTGCTGAATGAAGTAAGACAGGCTATGAGAGAAAGATATTGCATGTCTACACTTAATATAAACTGACTATCCACACTCTATGGTAGAGACTGAAAGATTGGAGGGCATAAAAGCAGCAAAAATAATTATGGATGCTGGAGACAGTGTGGAAGGAGGGTGGGAGAAGGAAAGAGTTAGGAAAGGAAATCAGGGATAAAAAAAATAGAGAGGCAAGACATTTGTGGGACACAGAAATGGTTTATTACCTATTGATAATAATGTGTATAGTATTACCAACTAGGCTGGTCTGAGATGCATTTCATGTTGGGTAAGTTCTCTTTACAAGCCAAGTGATATATAGCAAGTGAATGTTTAAAAAATATCAAGAACAGTAAAAATTAAATTAAATTTAAAAATAAAAATCAAACTCTTAAAAAAAGTTTAAAGAGTTCAGGACCAGCAGTTAGTGTAATGGCTATGTCGCTGGACTCCCATGTAGTCGACCGCGGTTTGCGTCCCAGACCCAGTGGCTTAAAACTCACGCCGGGCATGTGTGTGTGTGTGCCCAAGATCCCAAGAGGAGAGCGGAGGAGAAGGGACTGCGGCGTGGCCATCCTCCCTGGGGGGTGATTTCTCCCTTTCTGTCTCTCTGTCTCTCTCTGTCTGGCGAGCGCACGCGCCCTATGGCAAAAACCTCTCCAAAAAAAAAAAATTTTAAAAGTTTAATTGACAAAAAAAGAAAAAGCTATTTGCTGATGACACTGTATATAATAACTCTCTTGGCTGATACGCATAGTATTCATGCTGGAAAAAGTATTGTACACTCTAAAGATACATGTGATTCAATGTAAGTTAAAATTTAAAAAAAAAATAAAGAAAATTGCACTGGCGTGTGTGTGTGTGCGTGTGTGTGGATGCTCAGAATCCTGAAATAGAATGGAAGAGATGGAATTGTGGCGTGGCCATCCTTCACTGGGGATGATTTCTCACTTTCCCTCCTTCTCTATCTCTGGTGAGTGCACATGCTTTATAGCAAAAACTAAAACTAAAAACAAAACAACAAAGAAAACAGGTTCCATGGTATATTTGTGTGTGTGTGTGTGTGTGTGTGTGTGTGTGTGTATGAATTGTGTGTGTATATATGTGTGTGTGTGTGTGCATGAATATATGAAACTATATTCATCAAGAAAAAGGACCAGAAACATCCATTAAACAGTTAACATTAACACAAAATTAATTATACATGACTTCTATTTTCTTCTTTAGGTTTTTCAACATTTTATAAACCTTCTGCAGTGAATATATACTAACAGTGTGATCACATAACATTATTTTTAAAAAGAATCTTTTGCAAACCATGTGACATAACTACTGGGCTTTATAGCTCTGACACAGGTCATATTTGGTAGGACAGCTTCAAAGTACTTCTTATTTAATGTATACTCAGAAAATAAACATGAGACTGGCTTCACGCCACTCACCCTTGGTGGCGAGGTGAACTACAGTGGACATCTTCCTAACACCGGAAGAGTATTATGCTCTTCCACCTGCAAGGAGCTAACGGTATTATTAATTCCTGACGCGCTGTACAGACTCCTGAGAACAATGGAATTTTAAATGAGATGTGAGTCTTTGAGTCTGTTTATTTATTTATTTGCGCTGGGTTGGGGGGGTATAGGACACGAATTTTACATAAGTACTCTTTACTTATACAGTCACTGTTCATCATTTAATTATATAGCTAATGCCATGGATTACAATAGCGAGTGCACAAAGATGTAATTATAGGATAAGTACCTGGTAATTTCTATTCTCTAAAGTGAAGATTGAATGCTAATTAGCTTTAAGCATATTATGGTAGGTGCAATTACCAGGTAATCTTTGGGAATGTGTACTTTTTGGATCAGCATTTAGTAAGGGAATCCCATGCAGTGACTGAGGAATGTGATAAAAAGCTGCAGACCTTTGTGCGTGGATAAAAAGAAAGGATAATTAGAGAAGTCAATTCCACTGTCACCTTATTGGTATTACTATATTCCCATTGTTCCCCTTGTAATTCTGTCCCTCTAAATGCTCAATTATTCAATATTCCCAGGTACCCGAGATGTTTGGAAAACCTGTACATGAGATGCATATCTAAGTACAAAATGCCTGAAGAAGCCTAGTCCATCAAACAGAACTCCTCTTCAGCAGTTTTTGCATTTAAATATGAAATCGTAATGAAGAGTCCAGGTGGCAGAATTTTTTGCTACAGCAGCTGCAGCACCAACTCAGGAATTCAAAAGCAGAAGCCCAACAGATTAACGATTCCCCATAATATTATCTCTGTAACATGCAATTTGTTTTCAGTGATAATTAGATATTTAGAGAGAGACGTAATTAGGAAGAAGCGGCTTAATGCTTTTTGTTGTTGTTGTTGTTTGCTGAGAATCTCCTGACAGCCAGAGGATCCACTCGGGGAGTAAATGTGACTCTGGTACCGGAATTTGCAGTAGCCAGCTATGTTGAGATATGGCATAAACATTCTGCATAGTGAAATAAAACCACTCTAAATTCAAACCTTTCTAGAGTTAATTGGTGTGTCATATCTCTCATCCTTGAAAATAGGCCAAGATTCTGTTTATAAGTGCTTCACGAGCATGGATTACCAAAAGAAATACTGGGCCAGATATAAAGAGAAATGAGGTAAAATACAATTTCAAATTCATTTTGGAATGATGATGGCTAACACAGCCACATAAAGGTAAGGTCCAGATGGAAACTGCTATTTTCTTTCGCCTGTTTATGACAGCAGGTTCCCTTCTGCCTCGGCTCCAGTATTGCTGCTACCAGAGCCCATATCTAACGACGCA
This sequence comes from Tupaia tana, assembly GCA_026018925.1. Taxonomy (NCBI): domain Eukaryota; kingdom Metazoa; phylum Chordata; class Mammalia; order Scandentia; family Tupaiidae; genus Tupaia; species Tupaia tana. The sequence goes on along the minus strand of JAKSZU010000010.1, from coordinate 26,397,078 downwards.
CATTTTTTTCCTGGATTTTTATTTACTGAATCAATTGCTAGGTTCCTTTCTCTGAGCAGAGTGGACACCAACCTACTCAAAATGTCGTTCTCCATACCCACCTCAAATGCCCACCACAGGCCGTGAACGACCAATTCAAAAAGACGGCCTTTGCATCTAAGGGAGGCAGGCCACTTCTGAACGAGTCCGACATCCTCACTCAAGTCAAAGACCAAAGCTTAATCAGAATATTCACTCTCAGAGTCACAATTCTTTCTACACCAAAATCTTAGAAGATTCCTTTTATTTTCTCCTTCCCAAATGCAATGATTAATCTGACTCCTAGCACTATTAATTAATTGTCCTTTTTAAAAACTATGGGGACCAGCAAATGGCAGAGTGGTTACATCACTTGATTCCCACATAGCCGACCATGATTTGAGGCCCTGACCCAGTGGCTTGAAAATCACAATGGGCACATGTGTATGTGTGCCCAAAATCATGGGAGGAGAATGGAGGAGAAGATATTTCAGCATGTCATCCCTCCCTGAGGGGAGGGGGGTGATTTCTCACTTTCTCTCTCACTCTCTCTGTCTCTCTCTCTGACGAGCACAAATGCTCTAAGGCAAAAACATCTTAAAAAAAAAAGAAATTTTTATGTAAAGGGAACCAAACAATACATACTCTTTTATGGCTGGCTTCTTTTGCTCACCTTTATACATCTGAGATTCATCTGCATGGTTGCATGTAGAGATAGTTTATTTTCCCTGACTATATATTACTCCCGTGTATGAATATACTATACTTTATTTATACATGCTATTATTGATAGATACTGTCACTAGTTTTTAGCTATTACAGATTATGTTCCCGTGTACATTCCAGTGCCTTGGTGCACGTGCATACACATTTTTGTGTGTTTAAGTTAGAAATTGCTTCGCTGACTCCTGACATCTATAATTTGCTTATGTATATGCATGAGAGCTTTGTTCAGTGAGAATTACCACCCCCTCCCAGTCCTGGGAGAGGTGACCTTCCACTGCCTTTTCTCCCCATGCCCACCACACATTGGGTTTGTCTGGGCATAAGCATTACAAGGCATGGGCTTCTGTGCTCAGTTCTCAGAAACTAACTGCATAACTCAGCTTCCCCACTCTGAAATCCCGTCCTAGTGACAACACCTGCTTGTGAATGCTAAATGCCAATCCTGTGGCATGTACCAGTTACCACCAGTGCCTGGGACATGGTTGTGTGGGTTTTAGTTTGGTGATGTTGGAGATGGGGCCTGAGTGTTGGAAAACAAGGCTGAGGGAAGTGCCGCGGCCGAGAGAAGATGGAGACTATTGTGGAACAGCAGTGGAGGTATCGTGAGGAGAAGACGTGGCTCATGGATGTCATGGCCAAGGAGATGCTCACGAAGAAGTCCACGCTCCGGAACCAGATCAGTTCTGACCATCACACTCGGGCCATGAAAGACAGGAGGGCAGTGGGTACCTGAGGGTTCTGTAGGATAAAGATAGGTTACGAAAGGAGGAGTTCAGCGCTATTTTGAGACCCAACAAGTTTGCTGAATTCTGTAATAGAGTCAAGCAAATAGAGAAATTACACCAGAAGCACCCAAACGAGATCTGTGTGCCCATGTCAGTGGAGTTGGTGAAGTTCCTGAAGGCTCGAGAGAATCCCAGTGAAGAGGCACAGAACTTGGTAGAGTTCACAGATGAAGAGGGATACGGAAGTTAACTCGCTCTCCATGACTGTTACCTCAAGTACATTAACCTGAAGGCGTCTGAGCAGCTGGATTAGATCACATACCTATCCATCTTTGACCAATTATGTGACACTCCTAAAGAAAGGAAGAATGCAGAGTATAAGGTACTCCTGGAGTCCGGACAGATTGAAATCTGTGCTCTTAGCTTTAGGCCTAAAATGTAGCAGGACCCTGAAAAAGCAAGCCCAGCGGCTATTCAGCACCAAAGGAAAGTCCCTGGAGTCACTCGACACCTCTCTGTTTGCAAAAATCCCAAGTCTATGGGCACTAAGCAAGACACCAAGAGGAACAAAGACATTGCTTTCCCAGAAGCCCAGATCTACAAATATGTAGAGATTCTTGGGAACAGCGACATCTCACTCATGGAAATGTACAACGCAAGCAAGCAAGGACGGGGAAGAGCGAGAAGAGGAGGAAGAGCCGATCAGTGAGAGCGAAAATGAAGATAAAGAGAACGAGATAATTTACAACCCCAAGAACCTGCCCCTCGCCTGGATGGCAAACCCATTCCCTACTGGCTATATAAGCTTAATGGCTTCAATGTCAATGACAACTGTGAGTTTTGTGGAAACTACACCTACCAAAGGCCCAAGGCCTTCCAGCGGTACTTTGCTGAATGGCGTCACGCTCATGGAATGAGGTGCTTAGGCAACCCCAACACTGTTCACTTCGCTAATGTGACACAGATTGAAGATGATGGCTCCTTGTGGGCCAAGCTGAAACTGCAGAAGGCCTCAGACAATGGCACCCAGACACCAAGGAAGAGTATGAAGACTTGAGTGGGAAAGTTGTGAATGAGAAGACATACAAGGATCTGAAGAGACAAGGCTGCTCTAGTGTTTGTGGATGCAGCATGGCTTTGGGGCTTCCCTGAGATCTGCATTTTCTATTTTTCCCAACCACATGCTATTTTTTTTTTTTTTTTTGGAGAGATTTTCGCTATAGGGCGCGTGCGCTCACCAGACAGACAGAGAGAGACATAGAGACAGAAAGCGAGAAATCACCCCCCAGGGGGGATGGTCACTCCGCAATCCCTTCTCCTCCATTCTCCTCTCGGGATCTTGGGCAAGCACGCACACGCGCCTGGCGTGAGTTTTAAGCCACCGGGTCCAGGACGCGAACCGCAGTTGACTACGAGGGAGTCCAGCGACATAACCATTACGCTAACTGCTGGTTCCCCCAACCACATGCTCTTAAAGACTCTTGGCTACGTTGTAAGGTCTAGCCTGTGTCTTATAGAAACAAGGCATGCTGGCACATGGCTGGGTTGAGATGAGTTTTATATTAAAAAAGATTCGGTCAGAAAATAAAAAATAATTAAAAAGAAAACAAGGCTGAGGAAATAAATAACTAGCTGCATGGTAAGTGCAGCTGATTTGAACTTTACCTTGTCAAAAATGGCTAGCCCTCAAAGATCTTTAAGTGGCAGAACAGGCTGTATGCATTTCAGGAAGTTCTCTCCAGCACCACTGGGGAAGACAGGCTGGTAGAGGGAAAGGGTAAGGTTGGAAAGCCATTTAGAGGGAGGTCCTGGAGCAAGCTGATGAGCATGGTGCAATGCCAGTGAAAGGAAAAGCTTGGGATTTAGAGTTAGACAGACCTGGGTGCTTCCTAGCATTGACTCAAATTCTCTAGGCCTCAGTTTCTACATTTATAAAATGGACATATGGATGAGGGAGCTAAAGATAATGAGTAAAAGAGATCTAAAGTACCTTCCAGGGCTCTGGCACTGTTAGGTCTCACGCTTTTTGAACTATGGAAACATTCTTTGAGAAATCAGAGGTGGGATTAACACCAGTGTTTGGTGAGTCAGGTCAAATACTACAAAGGTTGTGAGAGGCATCAAAGGTGATCTCAATATTTTGGTTAGGTACACCAGAGCGAATATAGGAAATAGAGTTGTTGGGGAGAGCTACTGAGTTGAGGTAAGAAGCTGATGTGTCGGAGGGCCTGCATGTCACCACCTCAGTGGCGGAAGTCGGCAGGGGTGCTGCAAGTGGCTGTGTGAGCTCATCGCTGTACAAGGACCAGCTCGGAGTGAATCCCATCAGAAATGTAGCCCATATTCTGGCGTGGGACTCGATTAGCACAAAAGCAATGACCAGCTAGAGGTGACCTGGTAATATTATACTCTCATCAATGGCTGGGAAGTGAGCAGGGTAGGCAGCCTGTTCTCCCAGGGAGTACTCAAGGTTAGGAAAGCCCTGGCCTCACATTAGCCGGGCTTTGCCTGGAGCACAAAACTGAGAAGGTCCTTCATAATGAAAGCCAGAAGTCCCTGAAAAGACAGGCAAGGCATCGAGGGCCCACCACAGCATACCCCGGAGGAGCTCCACAAATGCAGGTACTAGCCCCTGCCTCGCTGAGTAGGTTTTGTCCCAGGGGAATTGGGAGATTCACTGACTTTAATATTAAAGTGGGAAGGACCACATAACTACCTATCCTAGGCTTGTTCCTTTTGTTTTCTCCAAAACAATCATCACAAAAGCAAAGAAAAACCAAAACGGACAAAAACAACTCTACCCTTACCTGTGATTACTGCTTCATCCCTTCTGGTCTAAAGCAGACCTTTCTCCCTTGTCCATTCCTGTACATTGTAGGAAGGTAAATACTAAGAGCATGACAGTTAACTATACTTATGTGTACAAAAGACTCTGGAGGAACATCCGATATCCATTAGGCAAATGGCGGAGGCACAGCAGGCCTAGGTGTTTAACAGTCATCACATTCTTCTGGGCCCTTTCCATTGCCGGCTACACTCCCTCTCAGTTTAGCACAGGTCTTCTCTGGGCAGTCCTGGGATTCTCACACATCTCTTCTTAGTCTACCCTCTCCTATTCCAGACAAGGTTGACCCCACTGTCTTAGACCTCTGGTTCGTCCTTCCTTCCTTCCTCCCTTCCTTCCTTCTCTCTCTCTCTTTCTCTTAGAGAGATTTTTGCTATAGAATGTGTGAGCTCGCTGTTGCGACAGAGAGAGATGGAGACAGAAAATGTGAGAAATCACCCTCTTGGGGAGATGATCATGCTGCAATCTCTTCTCCATTCTCCTCTCAGGATTTTGGGTGGGCACACATATGTGCCTGGTGTGAGTTTTAAGCACTGAGTCTGGGACTCGAACCGCAGTTGGCCATGTGGGAGTCTAGAGCCTTAACCACTCCGTCACCTGCTGACCTGAGATCCCTAGATCTTTACCAAAGGCGGCTTTGCAGACTGGGCTACAGATCTGCCTTCCTGGCTGACTGCATCTGTCAGTCTAGGTAAAGCCCTCCACTTGAAGGCTCAAGCAGGAAGGCGCTATCCTCGAAATCACTTTGGGTCCTAGCCCAGCGTACAAGATGCTTCCTGTCTGAGGCAGGCTCAGCCTCATTTGCAGATGCTTTTACCAGCATCTCTGCTGTGATGGCTTATGCCACCTGGTGAATTTTGATTTTTAGCTTCTGAAAAATTTCCAGACTTTCTGAGCTCATCTATTACTGCTCTACTTTGACCTTAACCTTCTACATACTGTACGTGTTCCCAGCCATCCTCCACAGCCTCCTCTTGGCTCCCCTGATTTCCCAGTGCCATGAGTAACCGCGACCTTGGCTTCAGGTTGAGGATGCTTTCCTCAGAGCTACATGGACCGCGATTGGCCAGAATGTCTAGTATTCTTTTAAAAACAAAATCATGGTGATTATCATTTATTTACAATTTATCCACCATCGATTTATAAGAAAGGTTTAAAGCAGTTAAGTGATCATTACTTTTGTTTTAATAATCACAGTCAGGGTTATTCCCAGTTAACCTCGTCCTCATTCCTTTCAAAGTTCCTTAATTTTCTTTTCAAATTCCCTGAACCCTGGTATACAGCCTCTCTGAGACTACACTTAATTTTCAGTTTATAAAGAAATCTACTCTCCTTACAGAGGGCTCTCCTAGCATACGGCTACATAGCATCAGGCCACATGGACTTGACTGCTAGACTGAGTTAAACTCCTAACTTTCGTGCTTGCTTCAGCAGCACATGTACTAAAATCCTGACTCTGTCTCTCATTAGCTGTGTGGTCATGGGCAAGGCACTTTACCTTCACTTCCTAATCTATAAAATTTCAATAATAAGTATGTTTCTCCTGGGAACTAGTCTCTTGTTTAAATAAGTATGTGAATCCATGTTTTTCCAAGTATCTATCACCAGTACTAAAAGGTATCAATGACATTAATGCAACACATGCATTGTGCACCACAGAATCTTGAAACATTAGGGCTCTAACAAAACATCAAGTAGGACGTCCTGTTTTTTGGAGAGGTTTTTGCTATAGGGTGCGTGCATTCGCCAGAAAGATAGAGAGAGACAGAGAGACAGAAAGCAAGAAATCACCCCCCAGGGGGGATGGCCACGCCGCAATCCCTTCTCCTCCATTCTCCTCTCGGGATCTTGGGCATGCACGCACACGCGCCCGGCGTGAGTTTAATCCGCTGGGTCCAGGACTCGAACCATGGTCGACTACATGGGAGTCCAGCGACATATCCATTATGCTAACTGCTGGTCCCAGTAGGACTTTCTTACACTAATTATAAATGAAACAGATCCCTAGGTTTCTGTAATATACATAACTCTTAGGCAGAGGGAAAAAAAGAAAGGAAGGAAGGAAGGAAGGAAGGAAGGAAGGAAGGAAGGAAGGAAGGAAGGAAGGAAGGAAGGGAGGAAGAAAGAAAGAAAGAAAGAAAGAAAGAAAGAAAGAAAGAAAGAAAGAAAGAAAGAAAGAAGAAAGAAAGAGAAAAAGAAAGAGAGAAAGAAAGAAAACTGTTTGTAGTTATAGAAAACAGAACATATGCCCCCTTCCCAGATTAATCCACTCAGATTGGAGAGACACTGATCTGTCTAGTTATCTAATACTCTACAAGTTTAGAAGCCTTCGGCATATTTAAAGTATTTGGCTTATATGTATGTGTGTGCGTGCGTGTATGTGTGTGTGTGCGTGCATGTGTGCACATGTGATAGGCAGGTAGATCTACTGAGTTTCCTTAGCTCTCTTTCTTTCCTATGTTTAGGTTATAATTTCTCATAGTTATCTATTTCCATGGAGAAGAGTCTTTCTGTGGCACTCTCTCCCACCCAAGCCACAGTCAAATAAATCCTGCCTCTCCTTATAATGAGCAAATTGTGTGCTTGGAGGTGAGTCAAAATGAAGTTGTGTTTTTGGTGTGTATGGCCAATGTGGTCAGGATGGTCAACAACATCTGAAATAGATTTAACCAGGATGATGATCTGTAGAATTAAGATTCTTCCATTTTTCTGCATCTCAGAAGCATATATATGTAAAGTCATTTTCAAATGAGATCTGAGAGCCCTACAGCGGGCAGTGAGAAGCGGAAGGGCAGATTTCTTGGCCCAGTATTGTTCCTACCACAGTTGCTTCGCTTTGCTCCGCTGGGATTCCTTCTAAGAGGAGAGGATACAGCAGAAAGGACGCTATCGCACTTCCTGATTCCCGTCTATCTCCCACGCAAGGCTGTCCATCTAATGCAGTGTACTGTCCCTAACGTCTGGCACAGTGCTCAGGAATTTGTTCGTACTCAGTAAATGTTTCAGAATCAATTTTTTTAAAAAAGTGAAATCTTCCTATCAAGAGAAAAATGTTGCCAGGTCCCTAAAAAGGTTAAACCATCACACTATTTATATAGCTATGCGGTTGGCTGAAACATTTGAAGTCAACTGTGTAAAATTTACTTACTTTTTATATTTACTAGGATTTGAATATTGTCAAAGAGCACTTTTGTTTCCAAAGTCTAAATAAAATAATCTCATTCAGATATTTGCAAGGGGGCACATTTCAATACCATTGTACTTTATCAACTTTTTGTCACCAACCTATTTCTGATCCAACGGTTTATTTATACAAATGTACATATGCAAGTATAAAAAGAATTGTCAAAAAGTTCATGGAAAATATGAATTATGAAAAACCTGTGCATGGATTTCAAAAAATCTTTGTACCAAAATAAACTCTTAATTTCATTTTTTCACAAGCTTTTTGAAATATTCAGATATGTAGGGACTATCTGGGTGGGGCCTACCCACATTCTCCATATTCTAGAGGAAGAGGTAAAAGCAAGTTTTAGTAACTCTTACAGACATTCTTGGTTTGAAAAAAATAATCTATAGTCTTCCCACTGATTTTCAGAACTGTATCCTAGGGTCTGATGACACTCGGGCTATATAGGCAGGTACATTTCTAGCCATGTGTATTGGCTACAGATATTTTTTTTTTTTGCAGGGTATATTCTTGAAAGGAGTGATACATCCATTCACATTAATAGCAAATAAAATGACTGCCATTCTACCTAAAGTGAAGTACAATGCAAGAAGCATCCTATCTTCAATCAGATAGATGCCTTCTTCTCAATTTTATTCTCCTGCTTCTAAGAAAGCCGGAAAAGTATTCTATGATAATAGCAGCTCAGAGCAGAGTCTATTACAATATACCAGTTACTCATTTTAGTTTACAATTGCTTATAAAGCACAAAAGCTGAACGGTTCTTGGCATGGATCCATAAGGCAGAAAATCTACTGTACTATGCTGCTAATTGCTACTGTTCCTTTTAAAGGGAAAAGCATTCGAGATAAATGGTTTAGCTCAAATGCTAGAAATGTTTTAACAGGAAAAAAAAATGTTCATTTCCCAGAACTGTCAGAATAATTCTCTAATTAAAACATGGTCGACTTACAGCTAAGAGAATAGGCAGAGAGCAAAAGGTTAGAATTCAGTTTACTAACCACTTAAACACACAAATTACCAGAAAAATGCTTTAAAATGATTTTTAATATGCACTATCTTAGTAATTAATTAACTATGCATATCACTGTTAAATCTTTATAATTACACAAAATCATTCATTCATCAAATCTTAATCAAGCACACAATGAATTCTATGTCTAAGTGAGTAAATTTACATACTAATCCCTTCACCCTCCCCCAATCTGGAGATTTCACTTTGGAGAACCTTAAAAAAAAAAAAAAAAAACCACAATTACACATTGAGCAATAGGTTTAATAGAAAAGACTCAGACAAATTTCTAAGCAGCAAAGAAAATGCCAGTTATTAAGGTCATACTATTTGCTAGGTGTGTAGGTATCTTTCCGTTATTACCTAAATAAATATGAACCAAATGGAATACCAAAATAACTGTGAACATGTGAAAAAAGAGAATATGTTAACTGTCAGGAACTGACTTAAGTATGTTATAGACATCAGGACCAGCAGTTAGCGTAATGGCTATGTTGCTTAACTCCCATGTAGTTGACCGCGGTTCACGTCCCGGACCCGGTAGCTTAAAACTCATGCCAGGCGCGTGTGCATGTGTGCCCAAGATCCTGAGAGGAGAATGGAGGAGAAGGGATTGTGGCGTGACCACCCCCCCTGGGGGGTGATTTCTCACTTTCTATCTCTCTGTCTCTCTCTGTCTGGCGAGCGCATGCACCCTATAGCAAAAACGTCTCCAAAAAAAAAAAAAAAAAAGTATGTTATAGACATCATCTCCTTTGAATCTTTTACAATTGCCATGAGATATGGAATATGATCCCCATTTTACAGATTGAAAAATTAAAGCCAAGAAAGCTTAAGTGCCTTCCCAAGATAAAACACCCAGGAAGCAGTCTACATTCATCAGACTGGAAATACAGTGTTTTGACATTCCGGCCATTAAATATACTGCATTTTTTATTTAGCTTGTACCTGTAGGTTCTGACCTGGGTAAAAGGAGGGCAATTTATACTTATATCTGTTCCAGTTTTACCTTGTCTTAAAGGTGAAGCTATACTCTCAACGTGGACTCCAAGATCCTGAGTATTCGGTTTCCTACTTTGCCTTTCAAGGTCCCTGTGTCTCCACCTTGCCCCACCCAAGTGCCTAGTCTTTTAATGGCTGGCTTTGTTCAGGCCCTGGACTCAGTGGTGAAGGGCTCTGCCAATGGACTCAGCTCTCCTGATGACTGGATTTCAGCCCATGCTTCCTATCTCTGAATGCCAACAGCCAGCCCTCTGGCTTCCTGCACATCACTCGCTTCACCCCTCCCCAAATCTTTCCCTGCCAGTCTTCGCCCATCTAATTTCAGGTCATACTTAAAAGGTTTCTACTGGAATTTAATTTACTCAGGAAGCCTATCTCTGTCAAATCTAAATACCACTCTGTATTTTCCTTCACTGCTATGACTGCAATTCATAATTAGGTATATATTTTGGGATTATCTGTTTGATACCAAACTCCCACACCAGACCTTAGGCTCCATAGGCAGGGACCATATGCCTATTTTGTTCACTGTTCACCTAACACCTAGTCATTGCTCAATACATATAAATGAAATTTCCAATCGATTAAAAGCCCTCAGTACCAAAACAGACGCTTAATACACATTAGTAATATTATTTCATGAATGAAAGAACTCTATTTGGATCCCTAGGTTTTTACCCTCACTCCACGTTCCATTTTATCTCTGGACTGACTGAATTTCTTTGGGATTCCCTTGCCTTTTAGAAAAACTGGTCCTGAATTTGTTTCTCCAATTTTCTCTCAGGATAAACTAAATCCTAAATGTTTCTGATCTATCCAGTTCCTTGACCTCCCAGAACTTGGTGATGATAATGAGTTTCAGTTGTCTGGATATTTTATTTGTATAGATGACTTGCTTTCTCATTTAAAATTTTTTTAGAGACATTTTTGCTATAGGGCATGTGTGCTCACCAGAGAAACAGAAAGCAAGAAATCACCATCAGGATAAGGGCTATGCCGCAATCCCTTCTCCTCCATTCTCCTCTTGGGATTTTGGGCATGCATAGATATATGAGTCTTAAGCTGTTGGGTCTGGGATTCAAACTGTGGTCAGCCATGTGGCAGTCTAGTGATGTAACCATTATGCCATCTGCTGGTCCCCATGTTACCTACTATCTAATGATGCCAGACCATGATGCCAGTGCAGCTTTATTTACTAAGACCTTTAGAGTAATTTTAAAGCTCACTAACTTTACCTGGGAAAGAGTTTGCAAATCAACTTATATGAAGAACTTTGCTATTAACATAAAAATCTCTTATATGCGATGACTGGAAGAGATGTATATTGCTGAGATGCACAAAACAATAGATGATTTATTAGTCAATTTAATTCAACTTAGTCACCAAGTCCTATCAATTCCTACTTTATAATAACTCTCAAATTAATCACATCTTCTCCTTTTCTACAATTGTCAGGATGCTTTCCTGCTTGGATTACTAAAATTTTTCCCTAACTGATATTTAGCTTCTAGTATTACTCTTTTAAAACAGAATGTATACTGCAGCAAAGAATTTTCTTAAAACCCTGCATTGTAAGTTTTGATCCTGCTTAAAAAAACACAGCAGTTCCCTAATTCTCACCAGATCAAATTCTAATTCATCTTGGCAATTTGGGCTTTTCTACAAACTTCTGTCTGCCTTTAATTTCTTTTTTTTATATGATTGAGAGCACGTGGGGTAAGGGGAGGAAGAGAAAGCATTCTCGACGGGGTCTCATCACACTGATTCCCTCTCCCCAGCCTTCTATCTCCTAAGGATCTTGGGAGCTCAGCAAGCTTGCTTCATATTGACTGGGGCAGGACTCAAAACCAGCAGCAGGACATGTGGCTTCTGCCACTGCAGTCCAGTATACTACCAACTGCACCACCTAGGCTGGGCCCAGAGAACTCTGATTTCTTAACCTTTGTTCATGTGTCCACTTAAATTGTCCTCCTTTAATTAATTAATTAATTAACTGGATATTTTTGCTATAGGTGCATGTGCTTCCCAGAGACATACACACACACACACACACACACACACACACACACACAGAGAGAGAGAGAGAGAGAGAGAGAGAGAGAGAGAGAGAGAGAGAGACCCATGCAAGAAAGTGAGAAATCAGCCCCCAGGGTGGGTGGTCATGCTGCTATCCCTTCTCCATTCTCCTCTTGGGATTTTTGGGCATGCACACACTTGTGCACAGATGAATTTTAAGCCACCAGGTTCTGGACTTGATCTGCAGTTGGCTCTGTGGGAGTGCAGGGCCTTAACCACTACTCTACCTGCTAGCCCCAGTTGTTCTTCTCCTTCTATACTGCCTGCCCGAATCCTGCCCATCACTTGAAATTTTCAAGTTCTGCTAACTTCATTTAACTTTTAATAAGCATTCTTTCTTTCTCATTTGCATATTAATTTTTTGTAGAAGTGGAAGTTTCACATATTTACTTATTATCTGCCCAAGAAGAAAGTAGTTTCCTTCAGAGAAGTGATTATCTAATTTTTTTGGTATTCCTAAAGTTTGTATATAATTAACATTAAATTCTTTCACTAATAGGGTCTAGTACTTGAGAAACAAATCCCTAAGGAATAACTGTACAGATAAACAACATCTCCACCATCCCCAAATTAGTGTTGGATGGCAACCTAAGAGAAGGCAAGGGCCTGACCACCAGCAGGCGATGCTACTTCTCTCAGCTCATACTGGTCACTGTGAGCGTGGAAACTGCAGTCAGGAGACAGAGCAACCAGGGCAGCAAGCATCAAGCTGGTGGGACTCACCCCAGCAAACACAAAGCTCCCTTAGGACTCTATTTTCTTTATTTTTTAAAAAAAGTTTTTCCAGAGGGCTTTTATACTTACCAGAGAAAGAGAGAGAGAGAAATAAAAAGAGAGAAAGTACTTCCCATGGGGTATGGTCATGCTGTAATCCTTCTCCATTTCTCCCTCCTTTCAGGATCCTGCCTGGCATGATCCTCAAGCCCGGCATGATTCTCAAGCCCTGGGTGTGGGACTCAAACTGCAGGGTTGCTCATGTTGGATCCAGCTAACTTAACTACAAACTGGGGGCTGGCCCTAGGACTCTGCTTTCTAAAGAAGCCATAGTAGTAAAGCCAAAATGTGGGGGGAAATGTCACTACCATCCAGGAAAGGCAACAGATCTCCATCTGGCTGTCAGAGGGACTGTAACCATATCTGCCTACCAGCTAAGAAGGATGGAGACCTGTGGAAGAGATCTGGGGATGGAAAATGTGAGGCAGTGGTGGTATCACATCTGGGTATCATATACTGCCTAATTTTGAATCTCCCAAACCTATTTCCCAGTACTTCCTAGTACATCTTCTGCACCTTATCTTTAGTTATTACAGCCATTTTTTGTGTCAGTTAATATCTTTAAATAACCAATAGAATTACTGAAAACCCAATTCTCAATATCATTTCTCCTACTGAATATTAAAATTAATAAATATATTAAATAAAATATTGGGAAATAGTCCATAGGTGTTCTATAATTGGTCTTTGCATAAATGACTGAAATGATGCTAATATATTTTCCTCCACCATTTTGACTGAAAATCAAAATACTTACCAACAGACATCCAGTAGAGGATACATGGCTCAAAGGACCCTCCCTCCTCTTTTCCTTAATCAGAAACTGTCTTAAGGCAAGAGTCTGATAAGTGATATTTACGTATGTGTTAAAAGGTTAACAAAATTTGAACCAAATAAATTACTTGTTAATCACAGGATTTTAGTCCTGAGCAAATTAAGGTAAGTATTTTATAAGTGAATTAAAGCGATGAAGAGAGAAAAGCCACAGCTTTAAAAAAAATTATTTTTAATTGCCAAAGACAGTGTATGTGTGTGTGTGTGTGTGTGTGTGTGTGTGTGTGAGTGAGTGTGTGTGTGTGTGTGTGTGTGTTTGGTGCAGGGAAGCAACCCCCAGTGAGGCATGTTTACACCACAATCATCCTTTATCCTCCATTTCTGCATCTCACTGGGATTTTGGACAAGCTCAGCCTGTTTTTAACAGCTGCTGGGGCTTGGATTCAAACTACGGTCAGCCATGAGGGATCTAGCTTCCTTAACCACAAGGCTATGAGGTCAGCCTGCCCATAGGTCATAAGATCATAAAGTGTACAGTTTCTCAGACTGAACAAGGTATTTTACAAGCTTACTCAAATTCATCTTTTGGATAAATTTAGTAGGACATAAAATACTGACAGGAGAACCTTCAACCCCATGTTTGTTACTTTAGGGTCTCAATCTTGGTTCTTTGTCATGATGGCCTTGGCAATAGCTTTCGCACACTGTGACATCACCAGTTATTTATGAAAACAGTATCTCTGCTGACAGCAGAGGCAGAAACTGTATGAAGGTCACCAGCAAACTAACAGGTAGGCAGATAAAAAAATATCCTTCTGAAAACAGCCATATCTAGAATATGGGTCTCAATTGATTATGTTCAGCTGCTGTGTGGCTATTGTCTCCCATTTCAGAGTACTTATCTTACAACAAGGAAAACAATAAGAAGACATTGTGAAATATGACCGGAAGGATCTTCGGAAATGGCCAATAAATAGTACGTATGACTAGAACTAAGGAAGAGCAGCTATGCTGTAATCCTTGAAGATTCCCAGAAAGTCTAGGCTTCCCAGAATTCTGGCCTGATTTACATAAACAAATCAAGGAAATGTTTTACTCATGAGTTCTTTATTTTTTCTCTGATAAATGCTAGAAAACCTTGCAAACTGAAGCATCTGCCTGATTTACAGTTGCTCTTTCTTGGGGGCTCCTGCTGTCAGGATATAACAGTATCTCCAGGAAACTGCAAATATTCACTTTATTTCAATTAGTTTTCTCCACACAGTCCGCTGCCTCTCCAGCCAGCTCAGAAAACATGACTTTTAGCATTGCTTAAGCTGCTCGACTTGTGAGATAAGCACTGAACTCCTACCTAGTCATTCCCTGGCAAGATTGGATCCTTTGTGTCTTATCAGTTTACCTGCTGGTATTTATTTAACACCATTTGTGATGAGCCCTCACTTTTTCTTCGGTCTGTTTGAATATGACTTGATATTAATTTATCTTTATCTTCTGATTAATACAATTCTACCTTTGTGACCTAGAGTCAAGTTTTTCTTTGAATAGGTTTGCTTAAATACAAACCTCGGAATTGAACAGGGCCCGCTTTTGAATAAGACGTTTAAGCTGGCACAGTCCATATTAGGCTTTTGAACATTTAACAAGAGAAAGCACTGACATCTTTCTGTCAACATTTTCCTAAACCACAAATTGCTCATGCATTAGAAATCTCTAGAAATGACATAAAAAAGGCTATGAAGCAAATGTATTCTTGTAGTGCAGGTCTGCAAGTCAGGGTAATTTCAAAATGTACCACGTAAGCTGAAAAGATGGCAGATGCAAGAATTGGATTTAACCATAGATGATAACCCAATTTTCTCCATAGCACTGTAACTCAATAAGTCTTTAATGGCTTCTTAGATAAACAGATGGATGTCATCAAAAGGCACAGGATGATAAATCTGATTGGTGTCTGAATAATTTCCACTGCTTTATCCCCAAAACAAGTAGCAAGAGAAAAATGGGAGAACCCACCCTTCAGCCCCAGCATGGGAGTGTAAATGATTTGATCAGAAACAGTTGCATTTTCCCAATGGCGTAATACTGAAAACAACCAGAATGGGAAAGTCCAGGAAGTGCAATATATCTTTTTAATTAGGGTTCTTCTTCAGAAGATTTATACTATTTTACTGTTTGTTCTTATCCAGTTGACTCAGTTTATTTTCATACAGATTTCCAAATATTCAATTAAAGCTCTTTGAAAGATTATGACTTTCAATTATCCATGATGCCTCAAAGTTTATATTAGATGCTTATATGCGTGGCCCAATTTCTGCTGGTGAAGCAGTTACTGGTTATTTGAACAGTTACTTTACCGGGACTCTATTCATTTAGCTCACTTGTTCATTAGGATCATTCATTAGAATTAGATTTCAAAAAGATACAGAGACATATACATACATATACATGTGCATGTGCATGTGCGTGCACATACATCAAGAATCTGACTAAGCCTTTCCAGTGCTGGGACTGTCAAATTCTGGAGACACAGTGATAACCTTAACCGATCAATGAGATTTGTCCAGATGAATCCCTAAGAAAGGTTTTAGCTAAAAAAAAAAAATCTTTTGCTGTCATTATCCTTATAAGTGCAGCTTGTGAGATTATGGAACAGTTCTATCGTTGTTAAGTGTTAATTTAGGAAATACTTTTAACTTAGAATAGATTATTTTCATGCCGCATGATGAAATCCATCACTCCTCTCAGTGTAGAGGTGAAAGTGTGGAGTGGGACGGTAATGCTAACAGGCCAGTATAAGTTACTACTTTCAAATATTTCTGGGAGAGTAAGAAGTTTATTAACTATAGCTATCATAAAAATGTTTTCAAGGAAAGAAGCAAAATATTCTTGGGAATCTCCTTGAAGAAAAGTTTTCTGTTTATCCCCAAAGCTCAAGTGATTGCTTTAAAATATGTATATTATCGAAAGTTAGTTCCTTTGTTAAAGTTAATTCTTTTTTTTTTTTCTTTTCTTTTTTTGGAGAGGTTTTTGCTATAGGGCGTGTGCGCTTGCCAGAAAGACAGAGAGAGACAGAGAGATAGAAAGCTAGAAATCACCCCCCTCAGGGGGGATGGCCACGCCGCAATCCCTTCTCCTCCATTCTCCTCTCAGGATCTTGGGCACACACGCACATGCGCTTGGTGTGAGTTTAAGCCACTGGATCCGGGACGCGAACCACGGTTGGCTACACGGGAGTTCAGCGACATAGCCGTTACACTAACTGCTGGTCCCCGCTAAAGTTAATTCCTAACAAGTTGTAATAATAATAGAAAAGTCTTACATAGCACTAACTATGGGCCTGGCACTGTTCCTAGTATTTTACATATATTTACTCATTTACTCTTCATGACTGCTCTAAAGGAAGGAACCATTAGTATCCTCAATCTATAGATGAGAAATCTAAGGCACAGTTAGATTAAGTAAACCGCCTAAGATCACACAGCTATTAAAATGGTAGAGTTAGAAATTAAACCTCAGTCTGGCTCCAGAGTTTATACTCTTATGCATTTTGATGCTTCACTGCTTTTCACAAAAGTTTGGTTGATGAATACAGATATCAATGATATTACCAGTAATCATGTTGAGGTGGACATGAACATGGGGGTAGTATCTCTCGTTTTAGAATCCTTGATTATACAGGTCGGGGAGCTCAGGGGACAGTGGACTCACTGGTGGATTCATCAGGGAAAGTTGGGTCACCTCAAATGCTTTTGGGATGCAGGTGTGTGTGTCAAATAATAAATAAACCACACATTCCAGAACCATTAGATAAACCTTGGTAAACCTTTCTTCCAGGTCTTTAATATGCTAAAGAGTGGCTCTGTCTTAATTTCAGCTGACTTCTACTGTACTCTTCCCTAGTAGGCTTCTGCCAGACTTCCGGTTTGTTGAATGCAGAGACCTATAGCTAGTCAACTGCAATCAACCCGTTGATTATGGACTCTGAGTGTCTTCTCATGTCCCATTGGCATTTTCATTAGAGATGAGATGTGGCTATAACTTACTGTAGTGGCTTCCGAGACATTCAAAATGTCAGCTGGCTGAATAAATTGGTAACATTTTCCTAAAAAGCAATTTAATCATATGTATTGAAAACTTAAAAATGGTGCCATTTTTTTTTAAAGAATTATTTTTAACTTTTATTTATTATTACATCATTATTATTTTTCAGTTTGATCAGAGAGAGACAGAGAGAGAGAGAGAGAGGAAGTGAGAAAGCAAGCCACCAGGTCCGAGACTTGAACCGTGGTCGGCCATGTGGGAGTCCAGCGCTTTTAACCACCATGCCACTTGCCAGCCCCAAAATGGTGCCATTTTTTAAAACCTATTCGCTTCAGAACTAGTAATATATCCTCAGGAAAGAATCAAAGATATGGACAAAAATTTCACATGGATATCTTTATCATGGCATTATTTATAAGAGGAAAAAAAAAAAAGCCAGGAACAACATAAGTAGCCAAGAAGAGGGGAATAATTAAGAAGTTTATGATACATCCATAAAATGCAATATTATTCAGTCATTAAAATTAAGTTTCTGAAGAATTTTTAATGACACAGATAAATACTCATTATATAACATTCAGTGAAAAAGCAGAATATAGAACTTCATTAAAAAATGATGCCACTTACATAAAAAAAAATAAAATAAAATAAAAATAAATATATCTAAAGTCTTGAAATAAAATATGCCTTTTGTTAATTACCTCTGGTTATAAGATTTTTCTCATTTCCAATTTTTTTTTTTAAATGAAAAGACAATAATTTTAGAATCAGAAAACCAATAACAGAACCCGTGAACTACAGGGAGAGGAACTGGCCGGTGTGCGTGTGTGGGGGGTGAGAGGTGGGTGGAAGTGGGTTGCGTGAGAGAAATGAAGCACCCTTTCCCAGAAGAAATATCTCAACTCCTCTGTATCCTCTTCCATCTTCCCAGTCCTTAGTACCTTGTATATTCACGTGCACACACATCTGTCTGCCAATGTCACCTAGCTCTTTTGCACAAAAGTTGTGAATGCCTAGCTACTACAGACGGAAATGGAGTCAAATCATCCCACTGCATATTTTATGCCCATTACTCTGGCCAATAATGCTCCCATTATGGGGCCTTCAGTCCTTTAGGCTAAAAATAGACTGGACCATCCTTGTACACACTCTTTCACAGATTTTGTATGGATTTTAGGGTGTGACACTTATCGTCTCTTCCTCTTCATTTTACTGAATGCCAAATTGCTGTGCCAAGTTCTAGCTTCTGTTTGGTGAGATAAAATGGTATGTGTAAAAACAATAGCTCAATCAATGGTCATTTCTTTTCTCCCTCTGTCTTTGGAAGTCAAGTCCATGTTTGAGAAAAAAATATCAACTGAGGTGAGAAGAATTAGGTATTTGGGGAGTAAAAGAAGAAGGCCATTCTTGATAACAGAACACCATAGTCAAAGGTCTAGAGCTGACTATCAGGCTTTGTATGAGAATCAGCAAGTATTCTGTGATTGTGGAGTGAAGGCTATTCAGATGGTAGTAGTGGGGGAAGGTGGTTGGAGGCTGTATTACAGAGGCTCCTGGTAGCTTAAGAATAAGTCTAGAGGGACCAGCAGTTAGCGTAATGGTTATGTCGCTGAACTCCCATGTAGCCAACCACAGTTCGAGTCCCGGACCTGGTGGCTTAAACTCACGCAGGGCGCATGTGTGGTGTGCATGCCCAAGATTCCGAGAGGAGAATGGAGGGCAAGGGATTGTGGCGTGGCCATGCTCCCTGGGGGGTGATTTTTCACTTTCTATCTCTCTGTCTCTCTCTGTCTTTCTGGTGAGCACACGTGCCCTATAGCAAAAACTTCTCCAAAAAAAGAAAAAAAAGAATACGTTTAGAGCCAATGTTCAAAAGGATAAAGACTTGCTGGGGCTGGCAGGTGGCATGGTGGTTAGGGCACTGGACTCCCACATGGCTGACTATGGTTCGAGTCCCAGTCCTTACAGCTTGCTTTCTCGCTTTCCCTTTCTCTGTCACTTTCTGTTGAAATCAAATAATAATAACAACAACAACAAATGAAGTTAAATAAATTTTTAAAAAATTATTTTTATTTTTAAATAGGATAAAGACTTACTACCATGTTTATTCAAGAGAATATACTGGGTCTTTGAAAGCAATTCGAATAACAAAGCCAAAACTCTTTTTTATTTTTTCCGAGAGGTTTTTTGCTATAGGGTGCTTGTGCTCACCAGACAGACAGAGACAGAGAGACAGAAAGCAAGAAATCACCCCCCAGGGGGAATGGCCACGCCGCAATCCCTTCTCTTCCGTTCTCCTCTTGGGACCTTGGGCACGCACACACACGCGCCTGGCATGAGTTTTAAACCACCGGGTCCGGGACGCGAATCGCGGTCGACTACATGGGAGTCCAGTGACATAGCCATTACGCTAACTGCTGATCCCAGAAGCCAAAACTTTTGAGTCATGTCTGTAGGATACGAAACCCATTGACCTGGGAGCTAGAAGACCTGCGGTCATCTGCTGGTTCTGCCAATATCCACCTTTGGCAAATTGCGGGCCTCCTTTAGGACTTATACCACTATGTGTGTAAAATTGAGACAGAATATATAAATGCATGCATTCACTCATTTAACTAAGTATGAAGGATGTGTTGTGTTGTGTCAGACAGCACTAGACATAGAGAACACTGTGATAAAGAAAGATAGCCATGGTACACAAATGTCCATAATCTATGAGACACAGCAAAGGCAGTCATAAGAGGGAAATTCATAGCAATTAGTGCACATAAGAAAAAGATGGAAAGATGGCAAATGATAACCTGTCATCATGCCTCAGGGAATTGGAAAAACAACAACAAACAAACCCCCAAAATGCCAGGTGAAAAGAAATAATAAAGGTTCAAGCAGAAATAAATGAAATAGAAAATAAATGAACCATACAGAAAATAAATGAAAGCAAAAGCTGGTTCTTTGAAAAGATTAACAAGATGGACAGACCATTGGCAAGACTGATCAAGAAGTAGAAAGAAAGAAACCAGATTAATCAAATATGTGATGAAACAGGCAATATTACAACAGACATAGTAGAAATAAAAAATATCATTAGAGGATACTATGAGCGACTATATGCCAACAAACAAGATAACTTGGAGGAGATGGACAAATTCCTGGATGCATATAATCTACCAAGACTGAATCAGGAGGACATGGAGAACTTGAATAGAACCATAACAAGCCAGGAGATTGAATCAGTAATAAATAACCTCCCGACAAAGAAAAGCCCAGGTCCAGATGGCTTCACTTCTGAATTCTACAAAAATTTAAGGAAGAATGAACCTCTATCCTACTAAAATTATTTCTAAAGATTCAAAAGGAAGGAAACCTTCCAAATTCATTTTATGAAGCCTCCATCATCCTCATCCCCCAAACAGATAAGGACATGACAAAAAAGGAAAACTACAGACCAATATCATGGATTAATATAGATGCAAAAATTCTCAACAAGATACTCGCAAATTATATCCAACCACATATAACAAAGATTATTCATCATGACCAGGTAGGCTTTATCCCAGGGATGCAAGGGTGGTTCAGCATACACAAGACCATAAATGTAATACACCACATTAATAGAAAAAAAGATAAAAACCATATGATGATTTCAATTGATGTGGAGAAAGCATTTGATAAAATACAACATCCTTTTATAATTAAGATCCTCAGTAAGATTGGTATAGAAAGGTCATTTCTCAACACAATAAAAGCCATCTATGAAAAACCTACAGCTAACATGATACTGAATGGGGAAAAGCTGAAAGCTTTTCCGCTAAAAACGGGTTCTAGGCAAGGCTGCCCACTTTCTCCATGCTCTTTAATATAGTACTGGAAGTCTTAGCTAATGCAATCAGAGAAGAGAACAATATAAAAGGCATTAGACTAGGCAAAGAAGAGTTGAAAATATCTTTATTTACAGATGATATGATGGTATACTTAGAAGACTAAAAGGTCTCCATGAAAAAACTTCTTGAAGTAATAAGTGAATACAGTAAAGTGGCAGGGTACAAAATCAACATCCAAAAATCTATAGCATTTCTGTATATAAACAAGAAGTTGAACGAAGTAGAGCTGAAAAAAGGAATCCCTGTGATTATCAAAACAGCATGGTATTGGCAAAAAAACAGCCATGTGGACCAATGGAATAGAATAGAGAACCCAGAAATAACCCCCAAAGCTTACAGCCAACTGATCTTTGACAAAGGATATCAGTCAATCCATTGGGAAAAGGAAAACCTCTTTAGTAAATGGTGCTGGAAAAACTGGGTATCCACCTGCAGAAAGATGAAACTGAACCCCCATCTTTCACCATTAACAACAGTCAACTCAAAATGGATCAAAGATCTGAACCTAAGACCTCAAACAATAAAACTACTGGTGGAAAATGCTGGGGAAACTCTGGGAGACATTGGAGTAGGCAAAGACTTCTTAAATAAGACTCCCAAAGCACAGGCAATAATCCTTAAAATAGACAAGTGGGACTATATTAGACTAAGAAGTTTCTGCACAGCAAAGGACACAGTAGCAAGTGTGAACCGACAACCCTCAGAATGGGAAAATATTTTTGTTAAATATGCCTCAGACAAGGAACTGATAACCAGAATACATAGGGAACTCAAGTGCCTTATGCGAAAAAAAAATGATTAACCCAATTAAAAGATGGGGAAATGAGCTGAACAAAAATCTCTCTAAGGAAGACATTCGAACAGCCAAAAAGCATATGAGGAAATGCTCAACATCCCTCATCATAAGGAGATGCAGATAAAAACCACAATGAGATACCACCTAACCCCTGTCAGAATGGCAAAGATTAAGAATATCAAAAGTGATAAGTGTTGGCGGGGATGTGGTGAAAAGGGAACCCTCCTACACTGTTGGTGGGAATGTAAACTAGTTCAACCACTGTGGAGAACAATATGGTGGTTCCTCAAAGATCTACAAATAGAACTACCATTTGATCCAGCAATCCCACTTCTGGGTATCTACCCAAAGGACAGGAAAACGCTCAGTTGGAAAAGTGCTTGCACATCAATGTTTATTGCAGCATTATTCACAATTGCCAAGACATGGAACCAACCTAAATGTCCACAAACTGATGAATGGATTGGAAAAGTGTGGCATATATACTCTATGGAATACTACTCAGCCATAAAAAATAACAAGACCCTGGCATTTGCTAGATAGTGGTCAGATATGGAGGATCTATTGCTGAGTGAAGTCAGCCAGGCTATGAAAGAAAGATATTGTATGTACCCACTTTATATATACCAACTATCTGCATTCTATGGTAGAGAGCGAAATATTGGAGGACATAAAAGCAGTGAAAGACTTAACGAGAATAAGACAGTGTGGAATTGGGGGGTGAAGAGCAAAGGATAGAGAAAGATAGCAAGAGAACAAATAGAGAGGCAGGACTTTAGTGGGAAACAGATATAGCTTATTACCTGTTGATGATGACGTGTATAGTATTCTCAACTGGATTGGTTTGAGAAGTATTTCATGATGGGTAAAGTCTTTTTATAAGCAAAATGAGAAATAGTGATCAACTGTTTAAAAAAATAATTGTAATAATAATAATAATAATGATTGGGAAAAACAATGATAAGATAGTGAATGATGAAGTGGGGAGATTAATGTCTCTGTATTGATTGACATGCATGGCATTCCCTTTTGAAAAAGCAATGTAATACACTGTAAAGTTATATGCAATTCAATGTAATATAAACAAGTTTAAGAAAGAAAGAAAGAAAGAAAGAAAGAAAGAAAGAAAGAAAGAAAGAAAGAAAGACAGAAAGACACTCTAAAAAAAAAAGAAGAAGAAGAAAGAAAGATAGCCATGGGACCAGTAGATGATGTAATGGTTACACTGCTGGACACTCACGTAGTTGACTGCAGTTTGATTCCTGGACCAGGGCCGGCTGTGTGATTAACTAGTAATACACTGCTCAGCAAAAGTCAGATATCACATGGTGACAGCAGTTCAGATCTCTGGCCTCATCAGCCTAAAACACATGAGGCACGCACGTGAGTGCCCAAGATCCTATGGAAAGGAGGACTGAGGAAGGGAATCACGGCATGACCAAACCCTCTGGAGGATGCTCATCTCTCTCTCTCTCTCTGTCTCTCATCACATTTGCTTGCTCGTGCATGCGCATGTGCTACCAGGAATAAAGAAAAAAAAAAAAACGGAAAAAAAAAAAAAAAGAAAGATGACACTTGCCTATTACTCAGTTTAGTTTGAGAGACAGACAAATAAGTAGCTGTTAAGTGTAAGGTGTAGGTTGGGGAAAATGAAAGTTCACCAAATTGTCCCCATTAGGAGATATGGAGGTCACTAGTGACCTGAGCAGGAGAGTTTCAATAGGAAAGTGGGTGACGATGTCCGGTAACAGTGGGCTGGAGGTAATGCAGATGGTGATAACAGACACTAATATAAGAAGGTAGACTGTGAAAAAGATGCAAGAGAAGGGGCAGGCGCTAAAATGCATTGTGACTCTCAGAGTCCTCTCCCTTTCTAAAATACTAAGATTCATATCATTTGAATAAGTATACTTAACCTTCCAAGGTAACAGCCTTGATGAGGGCAGCGACCAATTCAATGTATAAGCTCTCGTCTGTTTATATAAAAAATCAATCACATGGTGGCCACATTCCAAATAGCAAAAGGAAATTAAGATCTCAAAATTATTACTGCAAGAACCTGTGTAGTCTCTATCTGTGGATATGTTAAAAGTATGAGATTGACGCTACACAAGGCAGGGGTCTGAAACGAGATGGACTCTAGTTGTCTGATCCTGTAATGTTAATGATACTGAGATAGGAAGAGAGAAAGGAGGACCAGTCCAGTTAAAAAAAATGCGTACCAGAAACGCCAAGCAGCCTGCCAGGCAGCTGCTTCCATTAAGGAGGCTTTGACCTTGTCTCCTACAAGTCTTCTGCTGCTAAAGTTGGTGTAAATAAATGGGTGCTTCCTTTAGATGTGTTGTCAAGATGACATTAAAGCCATGAAATGATAACATCAAATTTTACTGTTCTAAGAAAATGTAACAAGTGAATTTAATTTTATAAAACAGTTAACATTAGGGTTAAAATTTCTGGCAAGCCTTATAGTACCTGTTAAACTCTAATCATTTTTTAAAGGATAAAGATAGTTTTTTGTTTTTAAAGGACAAATTATTTGTTACTTTGTGAAAATATAGGGATTTCAAAAGTCATTTACATTAATCTTTGTGGTCAAAATTAAGAGTGATTATGGTAAAGGTTTTCTCATTAGCATTTTATCGATTGGATCAATTAATCTGAGCAAGTCTGAAATTCTCAGGATTTCCTAAAACTGACATCTGTGCCTTTCTTAAGATGCTGGTGACACACATGATGTGAATATACCAATTACTAGACTCAGAGGTGGTTGGCATCAGTAGCAGTGAAGCCCTGGGTTTGAATTTGAATTTTTCTGGGACAAACGAGAAAATAATGTTTGATTGCTGACACATTCTTTAAAATCCCTAGGAGCTTTCCTTTTGCTCCTTTGGGAAAAAAAAAAATCACAAAATAGAGTAAATTAAATGTAAGCTTAACATATTTCATTAAAGTGCTTTTTTTTTTCCTTCTTAGTTTTCTATGCTGTATTTAACATTTCCCTGTTGGGGAAATATTAGACCATAGATTAAAAACATAAGCTTTAGAATAATAAAAAAAAAAGTCCAGGTTCAAATTCCGCTTCACTCTTTTATTAGTTCTATTAATTGTTGGCAAGTTTTGAAAATGCCATTTTTCTAACTTGTAAAATTGAGATAGTAGTATCTACCTAACAGGAGTTTTGCAAGCTTCAATGAGAAAATATAAGAGAAACACTTATTTTAATTACTATAGTGATCAACTCATAAATAACTCCATAAATGACACTTTTTTTTTTTTGTTTTTTTTTGTTTTTTGTTTTTTGTTTTTTGTTTTTTTTTGTTTTTTTTTTTTTTTTAGTTTTGGTTTGTTTTGTGTCAAGGGTGTCTTTGCTCATTTTGGACACCTATACAGCCCACTGAACATGTAACAGAAATGACATTTGCATTAGGAACCCTGCCCTTTTTAATTGCTCAGTATAACGTATCATGTTGTCAACATAATTTATGGGTGTTTTTAATAGGCAAGCGTTTCTTATTCTCATTTCATGGTCTTTTGATGCTTAATTGTTTAAGACCTGTTCAAAAATTTTCACAAAACTATGGTAACACATTGTAAGCACACTGCAATTCAGTAAATGCGTATCATCTTATTTTAAGATTTTATTAAGCTTACTAGTAATGTTGTATTAGGAGTTCTGCACTTTCTGATTTATCTAAGCAGGATTATAAAATGGACGGTGGAATTACGGAAAGTGCCCCCACAAACTATGTAAGCTAATATTTTAAGAATAAAGCATTCTAATGAACAAAGTAACGATGAACATGTAGTTCAAGAATCAAGGGAACGATTCCAGAGGTCAGCACAAAAGGTTTCTTAAGATTTGCTCACTTTCTAATTTGTGAGTGACCAAGCAGACGAGGCCTTAGATACTTCCAAATAGCACAGCTGAGGCCCAGCCAGTGGCATAGGTGATACCGCACCCACATGGGAAGGTCCTGGGTTCCTGTCCAGAGGCCTCCCTGGATACACAGGTCACATGCATGCTCTAGTGATCTTGGGCTGGCTGACACAAGGGCTGAACTGCAGTGTGAAGACCCTGTTAGGTGTATAATCTCTTTCTTTCTCTCTCAAAATAAATAAATTTAAGAAAAACTAAGGCAACTCATGCTATGACATCATCCAGACCTGGCTCTAAAATTAGCTCTGCAACTTATTTATTCTAAAATCTTAGACCATTAAAAATTTTGGAGAGGACCAGCAGTTAGCGTAATAGCTATGTCGCTGGACTCCCACGTAGTTGACAGTGGTTCGAGTCCCAGACCTGGTGGCTTAAACTCACGCCAGGCGCGTGTGCATGAGTGCCCAAAATCCTGAGAGGAGAATGGAGGAGAAGGGATTGCGGCATGGCCATCCCCTCTGGGGGGTGATTTCTCACTTTCTATCTCTCTATCTCTCTCTGTCTGTCTGCCAAGCGCACGCGCCCTATAGCAAAAATCTCTCCAAAAAAAAAGATTTTTTTGGAAGAAGTAAAGCAATCTCCCACAATGTAGTTTTATTTTTTAGTTGTAAAATAGAAATAATTTCCCCTATGGGTTGTAATTACAATTAAATGGTTTTATATATATATATATATATATATATATATATATATATGTATATATATATATATATATATATACACACACACACACACACACACATATGTGTGTGTGCATATATATGTGTTTGTATGCATATATAATCATCTGTATACGTGTGTGTACATATATGTGTGTATACATATATATATAGTCATTTGAAAAATCATGTCATATTTTTCTATGCAAAAATGAGTCATGAGATTTCCAATGACCCACTATAATCACCTGAGATTGTAGTTGTACACAGTAGAGACTTAGTGAATTATAGCTATTTTTAATGTTGTTACCTATTATAAATTACAAAATCAAAGGGACCAGCAGATGGCATGGCAGTTAAGGGTGCTAGACTCCCACATGTCCTATTGTGGTTCAAGTCCTGGACCTGGTGGCTTGCTTTCTCACTTTCTCTTTATCTCTGGTCAAATTAAAAAATAATAACAAATACACTTAAGTAAATAAATAATTCTTTAAAAAAAGAAATGGAAATGTTGATTTATATGTCAACATATCATGTAATAGTAACTTGATAGATTTTCACCAATTTTGGAGCCATATTTGAAATGGCCTGGCTTAACATATACTATGTGGCATATACAATATTCACTTTGGAAATTTTGAAGAACTTCAAAGAATGTGCCAGCCATTCTCTTGAGCAGCTGAAACTGAGGCACTAACAGCTCATGTAAGAGCAGATTGGGAGAGATCATGGACAGAGAAAACGGCAGTTTCAAAATGTAAGCCCGAGACAGCAACAAGGACAGACTCCAAATTGCAGGAGGAGGCTGGTGATTAAACTGCTTCTCATCTAGGCAACTCAATACAGCATTTTCTGTCGTGAGAAGCAACAATGGTCTTGATGATGACTAATCGTTCTTCCAAGAATTGCAGAGGAGACCAGAGAGCAATAATGAAAACGATCATTCTGGCTATTTTCTCTTTCTTCTCCCAGAGTTCCTCAGCATACTGTTCCCCACTCCGCTATCCATGTCTGCTTGCCAGATCCCTGTACAAGAATAATCTCCAGAGACTTAGGACTAGAGAAAGCTGCATGCCCAATGTCCAAAGGTTTGTGTACGTGTGATCCCATGCTTGTACACAAAAGCATAGGAGCCCTCAATATTTTCTATTCTTATTCTCTTACCCCATCATTAAAACCTTAAAGAACATGGTCATGGTAGATTATTTATATTCTAGCATATAGTGAGCCTAGTTAATAAACATACACACACACACACACATATATACTAAGATTTTAGGTTAAATAAGCTTTTTTTTTTTACTTTTTTTTTTTTTTTTTTTTGGAGAGGTTTTCGCTATAGGGCGCGTGCGCTCGCCAGACAGACAGAGAGAGACAGAGAGACAGAAAGCCAGAAATCACCCCCCGAGGGGATGGTCACGCTGCAATCCCTTCTCCTCCATTCTCCTCTCAGGATCTTGAGCACGCATGCACACGCGCCCGGCATGAGTTCTAAGCCACCGGGTCCGGGACGC
Organism: Tupaia tana; assembly: GCA_026018925.1. NCBI lineage: Eukaryota > Metazoa > Chordata > Mammalia > Scandentia > Tupaiidae > Tupaia > Tupaia tana. Next base: position 26,369,108 of record JAKSZU010000010.1, on the reverse strand, counting down.
GAACCGCGGTCGACTACGTGGGAGTCCAGCGACATAGCCATTACGCTAACTGCTGGTTCCCGGTTAAATAAACTTTTGAGGACTGGCCCAGGAATCATTTAACCAAATAAATACAATGTCTATGAAAAAAATGTAGCCCGTAATCTATAGATAACTTTTGAAATACAATCTGATTGCAAAAGAGACTCAAGAACATATTTTTTAATGAACTTTTTACTTTGAAATAATTTCAGAGGGCCAACAGGTGGTGTGGTGGTTTAGGTGCTAGGCTCCCAAATGACTGATCACTGTTCAAGTCCCAGTGTGACTTTCAAGCTACCAGGTATGGGACTTGAACAGCGATCAGCCATTTTATTTCATGTGCGTGCATGTCCCAAATCCCAAGAGGAGAATGAAGGAAAAGGGATAGCGGCATGGCCATCTCCCGCGAGGTGTGATTTCTCACTTTCTCTTTTTTTGTCTCCCTCCTGCAAGCACATATGCCCTACTGCAAAAACCTAAAAAAATAAAACAAAAACAAAAACAAAAAAACAAAGAAATAACTTCAGACTTAAAGAATTACTGAGTACAGAGTTCTCATCTGCCCTTTACCCAGCTTCCCCTAATGATATGATGGTACATAATCTGAGTATAATCATCAAAACCAGGAAATGAACATAATATCATTGGCATAATATCATTGACTCATCTATAGACCTTATTTGAGTTATAGCAGTTTTTTCACTAATGTTTTATTTCTGGCCCGGGATTTAATTCATGTATATGTCACAGATATGTCATTTAATGAAAGTATATGTGTGTGTTGGTTCCTCAGTCTTTCTTTATCTTGACATTATGGAAGAATAATTCTGGTCATTTTGTTTTGTAGTCTGGTCCCTAACCTGGATTCATCAGATATTTTCTCATGATTACACTGGTGCTATCTGTTTGACAAGAATACCGCAGAATGATGTTTTCCTTTTGTTAGTGCAACATATCATGATGTTTGTGATTTCTAGATGTGTTATAGGTTATGTTCACCTTGACCTTCGGGAAATGCCACGTCGGCCTGCTCTCTCCACTGTAAATTTACTACTTCCTCTTTTGCAATCAATGGATATCTTTTAGGAAGCTGCTTTGAGACTATGCAAATGTGTTTGTTTTACAACATATTTTGACCCATTGATTTTGGACTCCATCAATGATTCTTGCCTTTAACAATTACTACCACAGCTTTATTATACATCTTCTTCAAAAATAAGTAAATATCTGTAGAGGTCTTATATGCCCTATTTCTTACATTCAGAAAAAATACTCTATATACTCTTTTTTCCTTCTTTCACTTTTTTTCACTTATCAACATATTCTGGAAATAATTTCATGTAAACTCACAGGATCTTCATTCTTTCTCACAGGAACACTGTAGTCTATTTGAGGATATACCATAATTTATTTTACTACTTTCCTATGCATGGTCATTTGGTTGTTACTGATTTTTTGTCCAAAGGATTTTTCTACTTCCCTTATTTCTATGCTACTTAATTAGAATTCAATTGCAAGGAAGAGAGAGATGCCCCTTCCACCTCTTTATTTATTCAAACATGTATCTATATTAGTATGGACTCATAGGTATTTAATTTATTCTTTTATTTTAAATCCAATACTACACTTATTTATTTTGTTGTCTAAGTTGTTTCAGCTTTGGCCATTATCTGCTTCTTCAGATCGGCTCTTGTGTTCTTCATAATTTTTGGAGCGCTTACTTTCTGGAACCAGAGATGTTCCAGGCTCTTCTCGTGTTTTTGCTTCAAAACCCTAGAACCAGCCATTTGCTCACAAGCCCTGGTTCCTTTTATTGATGAATAGTGTTAAAAAACCAAGACATGGGTGCTAAGTATGTTCATTGCTACTGAGGCCCTCTCAGTGGACAGAGCTAAGAAACATGTGTACAAATCCACATGTCTATATACAGCCACCTGTTTGTGAATGAGACCCCTCTAATTCTACTCCACATTACTGGGTCCATTCTAGTCTTTTCACCTTTTTCTTCTTCTTCTTTTTTTTTTTCCTATGACAGTGGGAATCTTTGAGCTCATTATCCACTGTAAATACATTCACTCTGTTAAGTCCTAGTACAGACCTAACATAGTATCAGAATTGCTAACCCGTTTGTAGTTAGTACATTTGTAAATAGATTTTTTTGTTTTTGCCTTTAGCCTTATGGTATACAGTCAAAACAACAATTTTCTAGTTACTTAGGTTGTTTTTTCTTTCCTATCCCCTCTGCATACTTATTTATTCATACTTATTTTGGAGTACAATTAATTTAATTTTGTATGGACTGTATTCCATTTTGGGTTCTCCCACAGCCTAATTTCATATATGCACACACACACACACACACACACACACATATATATGTATGTATATATGTATATGTATATATATATATATGTATATGTATATGTATATATGTATATATATGTATACACACACACACACACACACACACACATATATATTTTTTAGAGGTTTTTGCTATAGGACGCGTGCGCTCACCAGACAGACAGAGAGACAGAAAGCGAGAAATCACCCCCCAGGGGGGATGGCCACACCACAATCCCTTCTCCTCCATTCTCCTCTCGGGATCTTGGGCATGTACGCACACACACCTGGCGTGAGTTTTAAGCCACCGGGTCCAGGACGCAAACCGCGGTCGACTACATGGGAGTCCAGCGACATAGCCATTATGCTAACTGCTGGTCCCCAGCCTGATTTTATTTATATATTTTCAGAGCATGTGAAATATCACAATGCTTCTATGAGTTAGTCATATGGAAAGGTACCATCAAAGGAGTATTACTCCCTCTTTATCCCGTTTACTTCCTCTCATAACCCCATTTTTGTACTCTATTCCTACTCTATGTCCTCTAGGTAATCAGTCTTCATAGTTGGTTTAGCTTTATTATACATCTTCTTCAACAATAAGTAAATATCTGTAGAGGTCTTATATCCCCCATTTCTTGCTTTAAGATAAAATACTCTGTATACTCTTTTTACCTTCCTTTACTTTTTCACTTATCAACATATTCTGGAAATAATTTCATATAAACTCACAGGATCTTCATTCTTTCTCACAGGTGCACTGTAGTCTGTTTGAAGATATACCATAATTTACTTTACTACGGTCATTTGATTGTTACTGATAATTTCTTATTGTAAAAAATGCTAAAATAACCAATGCATATGTATTTTCATAATGTTGGAAGAATATTTGAGGATCAATTCCTACAAATGGGAAGTCTTAATTGGTAGAGTACATGTGCAATTCTGATAGGCATTTCCAAATTCCCCTCTATCAGGGCTGTGCCAGTTGCATAGTCACCAACAATTTGCTGTTATATATTTTATTTTTCACCAAAAGGATAGGTGAGAAGTGGTATCTGCTATGGTTTGAATAATGGTTTGCCTTCCAAAGGTCCATGTTTTAAAATTTATTCCCCAGTAATGGTGTTGGGTGTGGTAAGACCTTGTAGATTTGAGGCTTGCTGGGTGGCTATTCAATCATTGAGGCATCACTTTCATAGATGGATTAGTAATGTCTGCAAGACCCACTGAGTTCTAGCTCTTATGAGAAGGGGTTAGTTCTTGAAAGAGGGACTTGTTATGTAAGGAAGATGGCTGCCCCTAGGTCAGTCACTCTCTCTCTCTCTCTCTTTCTCTCTCAGAATGAACCTGCCATCGTCTCTACCTCTTTCAGTTATACAACAGCTCTGTCAGTAAAGTAGGCTGGCCTGATACTAGCCCTATACCTTTGGACTTTCCAGCCATCAGAACTGTGAGTCAAATAGACCTATATTTATAAATCACGCAGGATCAGGAATTTCTACTAGCCATGCAATAACAGACTAAGACAGAAAGTCAATCCTGTTTTAATTTGCATTTCTGAGAAATATTTTGAATACAGGTGGAAAAAAAGGTTGATGGGACAGGTAAAAGATGCACAAAGAGTTCAAATGAGGGACAAGCAGGTGGCATAGTGGTCTAGTCACTGAACTCCCAAATGGCCCACCAAGGTTTGAGTCTCAAACCTGGTGGCTTGAAAATCACACCAGGCATGTGTGCATGCATGCCCAAAATCCGGAGAGGAGAATGTTAGAGAAGGGACTGTGATGTGGCAATCCTCCCTGGGGGGCAATTTCTCACTTTCTCTCTCTCTACCCATGGGAGGCACATGTACCTTATGCCCCAAAAAAATAAAATAAAAATAAAAATAAAAAAAAGAGAGAGTATTCAAGTGGAATTTATGAGTACACTAATAAGATTGCAAGTCCCCTAAGAAGCCTAGCACAAGATGATGAGTCTGAAGTGAAAAGTAATAATGCAAGGACTAGTGATCCACTGGAGATAGAAAGGGAAATAGAACACACACGGGGCTAGCCCGTGGCTTTGTGGTTAAGACAGCTGGATCCCATATGGCCAATCATGCAGTTTGAGTTCTGACTCTGGGAGCTAGGTAGACATGCCAGGTGCTTATGAATGTGAGCCCCAAATCCCCAAAAGAAGGGGAAATGGAGGAGAACGGATTGTAGCGTGACCATTCCCTGTGAGTAGTTTCTCTCTGGAGAGCACATGTGCCTGCTAACAAAAATTTAAAAAAAAAAAAAAAAAAAAAAAAGAAAGAATGAAAAAGAAGAGAAAGAACATAAAGTATGAGGCAGTAGGCATAAGACAGGTTTAAAAAGACTGACTGGATTTTACATGCAAGAGAAAGGCTAATGATAAATAATGCTTAAAATAGACTTTCAACGTGTTTGAAAAATCTGTCTTAAAGAACAGCTGTGATTTAAATACCTGAAACAAAGGATGTAGAAGCCAAGTTGCCAAGTAAGCCTCAGAAAAATCTGTAAATGGATGGTTCCAGCAGCAGAAGCAGAGTATAACTCACACTCAGCCACTAAGAAGAGAGCTAAGGACTCTGATCCTGCTCAAAGCATCGAGAATGAACAGGAGCTTGTGAAATACTCATTTTTTAATTTTTATAGAGAGATTTTTACTATAAGGCACATGTGATTGCCAGAGACACAGAGAGAGGCAGAGAGACAGGAAGTGAGAAATTACTACCCGGGGGGGATGTCCACGCCGCAATCCCTTCTCCTCCATTCTCCTCTCTGGATATTGGGCACACATGGACATGCACCTAAATTGAGTTTTAAGTTGTTGTTTCTGGGACTCAAACCATGGTCAAGCATGTGGGAGTCCAGCAAAAGAACTGCTATGCCATCTGCCGGTCCCGGGATATTCATTTTTAATAAAGGAAAAAGAATGGTGTTAGAAATGCCCAACAACAATCTTATGTATGACCAAAACATCAAAATGAACATTTTTATACAGAAAAAAAAAAAAAACGACCCAAAGGAACCTGTTTAACATAGAAATAATCACATATTGCAAAATGACTAACAAAACTTATGACAAATAGGTCTCTAGAGTGGGGTGGAAATAAGAGGTCATTGGTGATGAATCAGTTTAGCTTCAAAAAAACTGTTCAATTCTATTTCAAAAGCAAATTTTACACCAGAGATTAAAGGGATTTCTTTATTTTTATTTTTTATTTCTTTATTTTTCTTTGGAGAGGTTTTCGCTATAGGGTGCGTGCGCTCGCCAGACAGACAGAGAGAGACATAGAGACAGAAAGCGAGAAATCACCCCCCGGGGGGATGGTCACGCAGCAATCCCTTCTCCTCCATTCTCCTCTCAGGATCTTGGGCACGCACGCACATGCGCCCGGCATGAGTTTTAATCCACCGGGTCCGGGACTTGAACTGCAGTCGACTATGTGGGAGTCCAGCAACATAGCCATTACGCTAACTGCTGGTTCCCTTTATTTTTATTTTTAAAACCTGAGAAGCATCTAAAATTTATTTACAGCAAAGTGCATATACCAAGTACATGACCAAGTACAGCCCAAAGCAGATGAATTCAGTTAGATTAAGAGTTGGCTCTGGGAAGTTAGCACCAAGAGGGACAAGTGAGTATGAGAAGAAAGGAGCATCATTAACTAATATACTGACCTTCGACTATGCTTTAGGCACCATTTAGCCTGAGGGGTATACTAATAAGATACCTGTTCTTAGCTTTTCTGGGTGAGATGGAGATAATATAACAAATACTGTATACTAGTAAATGAAAACCTAAGGAAGTGGACTGAGGGTGGGTAGAGAGAGACAAGTGTTACAGAGGCCGTGACCCGGAATTAGAAATTCCCTTGGTGTGGCTTAGCTGTGGTAATATAGGCAGTAGGGCTGCTGCAGCTGTAGGGGGCGCTGCTGAAGCTGTAGAGGAGCTGCTGTAGGATGCTAGAGGCCGCTGGGAAGGTTCCCAGATTGGCATCCTTCACATGTTGGGAATGTCCACAGATGTGCTCCTGAGCCTGGGATGGCTCGCAGGGATGGAGGGAAATTCACAATACGAAGACTCTGTCAAGGGTTCCTGTTCGTCTGTCTGTCTTTCTGTCTCTCTCTCTCCCTGGAAGGAAATACACTTAAAAAATAAAATTCTCTTGGAAAAGGGGAGTTGTGTGAAGGGGGACTGATGGGGAGGGCAGTCCAGGCAGAGGGACTGGTACATGTAAACAGAGCGACCTGTGGTGCTTTCATAAGTGAGTGCTGTCTTAAAAATTCACTTTGGAGTCAAGCACTATGAGGCATTTAACATTTACCTAAAATCATATTTGTAAATAATATCGAATAATAGGTCACAGAGCGCAAGAACAGTGTTTAAAATGACAGGATTAAACTTTAAAAACGACCTTGCAACATCAGAGAAACTGACTACTCCCTCTTCTTGTGTAAGAAAAACAGTGGGCATAAATACAAAATACGAAAGGGCTTGAATAGGTCAGGAAGGGACAGAGGAATCTACTGAAATGCATGTGGGAGAGAAGCCAGCAGTGCAGGGTAGGTGCCCTTTAAAGAGAGGCTGGTAGGGCCTTGGTGGTTAAGGGTGCTGGACTCCCACTTGGCCGAATGCAGTTCGAGTCTCAGACCTGATGGCTTGCTATCTCACATTTCCCCTCTCTCTCTGATTCTGTCCCTCTCTGGTCAAATTAAAATAAATAAATAAAAATAATCCTTTTTTGTAAAAAAAAAAAAAAGAGGGAGAGAGAGAGAGAGACTGGATGCTGAGAAACAGAGGGCAAGAGTAAAGCCTGAGGGGCTCCTGGGCCAGTTCTGCCAAGGAGCAGTAGCCCGACTCGGAGGCACTCTTCAGGTGAATCTGTTTCCTCGTCTGTCAAACAAAAGGATAGAACAACCTGGAGAACCCCTTTCCATCCACGTTTTTTGGAACTAATAATATTTGGAAAGGTTGAAGAGCAGCCTGAGAGTCACGAGATGCCTCTTCGAGGCACAGAAGGAAAACTGGGAGGACTGCATTAAGCCTGAACTGAGAGCTGGGAGGTGATTTGAAAACTGCCTTCGACCACGTGATGGAATATAAAGAGCACAATCAGCTGTTCTCTCTATTTCTGGAGAGATGAGAACAAGAAGACAGAGAACAAAAGAAAATGGGATCAAATTGCAGCAAAGACGGTTAAATAACAGGATGAATTAGTCCCAGAAGTTATGAGCATGCCTTTCGGGGTAGTCTTTAGAACAGTCTGTCTGTCCAAGATGACTCCGGATAGGGTCACCAGCTGGGGCTGCAGGCAGTTGGAGGAGTCAGATGTCATTTCACTGCCCTTCCTAGCTCTGTGTTTCTGCAGTTGTATAATATTATGCATAAATAGAATAATCCCAAATTGCTCCATTTATACACTTTATATATCTATTAATATGGACAACAGCTTCCTTTCCATTTTACCAGTAAAGTTTTGAATACAAATGTAACTCGGCCTCTCCCCATTACAGCTTTGCCTTCAGGACTAATTGCCTCATGGAACACTTAAGGAGTCATTTTTCATTATGATGGTGAACAAGGGGAAGGCAGATGGCACAGTCGTGTCATCGATCTGATGATCCTTGCCTGGCTTGTTGAATAAATGGAACTGACTGTGTGGTCACTGCAGCCAGATTTTTAGGGGCGTCAAGGTTCAATTCAAATAATATCAGACAATAAGTTCAGGGGACAAGGCTTCTAAATGATGATTCCCAGGATCATGAAGAGCTCCTCAAACCACCACCTAGAGTTCTCTGGACCAATTTAAGTCCCAGTTCTTATGAAGCGGGTGAGCTCTCGTAACTGTTGTCAATGTTTGATGGCCCTAGAGATGGTGCCCCTCAGTTAGGGACCTCTGTTCAGCTTGTAGGGGCTGTGCTCATTTATAAATAAGATGGATAAAATGAGATGAATTACTCACTTTTTGGAAAACCATTAACTTTTCCACTAAAAGCCCTTAGAGAAAGATCATTGGGGCCTTACAGAGTTAACGTAATTATAATCAATGTTTACCTCGTTTTAGAATTTCATTACTACTGCTGGTGCTTGCTCCTCCATTGGGATTTATTAAGAATAAAGGGATATTCATGTTCAAAAATGCCTTTGGTAGATACTATGGCACCATTTTACCATAAATGATGGGACCTGAGATTATACCACCTGTCAGTATGCCATGGAATTTTTACCAAAGCCTTGAACATCTGTGCCTTGGATTTGGTACGTGACCACCACCCATTCAGGTGGTCCCCATAAAAATGTTTATGCAGGAAGAAGGACTCTCCAAGGCACCTTGTACACATTTTAGCATTTTGGAAAACTTGTTGGTAAAGAGACATATTTTCCCAAGCCAGTTAGTGTTCCTTTGTGAAACTAGGGAGTTCTCTTTGTCTGCCCTGTGTGGCAGTGTACGTACAGTGCTGCCTGCTGGTAAAAGGGGAATTACGATTTTCTTCTTCTGGTTGTATTTTGCAACTCAGTGCAATAAGGAAGAAGTGGTCAAGTCCTTCCCTGCATGAGCAATGCAGAGACCTTGGCTCTAGACCCTGCTCAGCTACAAACTCTTTGACTATAGACAAGTCTCTCCCCATATTTGACTTTCTCGGTTTCTCTTTTGTAACATGTCCGGTAGAACCAGGTGATTTCTAAGGCCATCTCTCAAATTCCAAAAAGTCTCTGACACTCAGGATCACCCATCCATCCTTGTTCAATGCAGAAAGCAGCTGCTATGGACTTAATAGGTGTGTCCCTCACAAGCTGACATGTTGAAGCCCTCATTCCTAATGATGTGTTTAAAGCTGAGGCCTCTGGGGTGGAGTAATTAGATTTAGACAGGTCATGAAGGTGGAGCCCCATCTGGAACTTTTGTCTTATACAAAGAGGAAGAAACTAGAACCCCCTTCTCTCTCTGCCACGTGAGAACACAACAAGAGTGACCATCTGCAAACCAGGAAGAAATCCCTTACCAGACACCAAAACCTGCCAAGCATCTTGCTCTTTCACTTCCCAGCCTCCAAAACTGAGAGAAATACATGTTTAAGCTCCACAGTGTATTACATTTCATGTAGCAGCCCAAACTGACTGAGTAGCAACCTTTTACTAAATTCCCCTAAACCTACTTAAAGCAAGACTATTTAATTCATTGAAATAATAACTTCAGTATTTTTACAGAGACCATTGTATCAGTTATCATAAGAAATGCTGAGGGAGGGGCTGACTTACACTTTAGCTTTTATTCCTGCTCACAAATATCCTATTTTGTAATTTCATTATTTCAATGGCAGCTTGCTGATTCCAAACAAAATTTGATTTCCCCCTTTGGTCTGTAAGTGGAATTGTTGAATTTTACTTTTGCCTATTTTTCTTATTTACCACAGTAATTATTTATCCATTCTAGAAATAGTTGAAAGGGGTGATAGGTGGGAGAAAAAAAAAGAAAAGAAAAGGAAAACGTGCTGGCCATGCTTTCACGGCTGACCGTCTCACTCCTTATGGCCGTACATTCGGATTTTTATATATGTTTGTTTCTAACAGCTCTATCTGGAAAATTTTTTTTTTTTAACCAGACAGAAATGACACTTATTTCAATAGCTCAAAACACAAATATAGCAAGTCAGTTCACAAAATTTCAATTTACAGCTTGAAGTATGATGAAAATCTGATTTACAAAAAACGAAAGGGTAAATAGCAGAAATAAAGCTCCTTAAGTTTTCAAAAAAAAAAAATTCAATTAACTTGAAAAATCTTCAGACTAAAATTCTCCATTTACATCAATTCAGAAATGGTTTCATTTACAGATGTCAGTAGTGAATTACAATCAAAAGAGTCTTTGAAGAAAAGAAGAATGGTCAGCTCGAGGCAAGAGTGGAAATTTTCAGTGTTGACTATTCCTTATTTGGCAGTTTCAATCACTCACTGTATCAAATGATGTGGCTCAATCATTTTGACCTTTAGCTCTAAAAATAAGTTAAATAGAAGGCCAATACCTCTATTCACATTTTTCTGAAATGACCTGTATTCGAGACCACTATCAACCTGAGGCCTATAGTATTTTATTTTATTTTTTTTAGATTTGTGCCATAGGGTACATACACTTACCTGACAGAGTGGGAAAGTAAGAAATCACCCCCACGGGGAATGGCCATGCTGCAATCCCTTCTCCATTCTCCTCTTAGAATCTTGGGCACACATGTACATGGCACCTAGCATGATTTTCAAGCCACTAGGTCTGGGACTCAAACCCAGTCACCCATGTGAAAGTCCAGTGCCTTAACGATGCCACCTAATATTTAGGTCCCCAGGCCTATATATTATTGGGGGAAAGGACATAGGTGAATACTTTTTCCATTACTTAAAACCTTTTTGTAAGGTTAGAAACATGGCCTTTAAAACTCCTTCATGAAAACTGTATTTAAATATATATTTATTTCTACATATACAGAACTTGTATGTGAAGTAGAAAAAGTTCCCATTAGGAAGATATTTAAAAGTTATTAATTTTTTTTTATCACTTAGCAGCCGGGACACATGCTTATTTCTGTTCCCCAGAAGCAATGTTAGCTACTAGTTTCAATTCAGGAAATGTATACCTTCAGGAAGATTTACGAGAAGGTTTATTCGGTCTTTTCCCCAAGCTTCTTCCATCTTTTCATTATAGGCATTAAACTGAGAGTCTGTTCCAAGCAATCTATCCCACCACGTAAATGTCGAGGCATAATTTCCAATGAAGTTCATGTGGTGGAAGTCGTTATGCCGAGACCCAGCGTAGAAAGGGGTGAGATTTGGGGGAATGAGGGAAATATCAAACCCACTATGAACATCAATACTTTCTATCAAATGAACAATGACCCATGCCCAGAGAAAAGCGACATGATCATACAAAAGCAAGATTCCAATGGAAAATCCAGTTCCAAGAATTAGGGTTTGCAAAGGATGTGCATATTCAGCTTCCATTCCAAATGAAGCCTGAAATTCATGATGAACTTTATGAATGTATTTATATATTCTTTTGTGACGTAAGAGTCTATGCAAGAAATAGTGTCAAGTATCCTCAATGACTGCACAGCCGAAGCATCTTACCAAGACCATAAAGCATCTTGGCATTCTTTCCCAATCATAAGGAATGTTGAAAAACTCTGTAAAATAATAGGTTCCACAAATCAAAGGTAGCTGGATACAAAAGTGATTAAAATGAAGTATTTTAAAACATTTCCATTGGCCTTGCAATGTTTCTGGTTTATCCTTTTGAATTTTATATCTTTTCATGTAAGGTATGAATTGGAATAAAATCCAGGTACAGAGAACAAGAAATAAAGGGCTTCATGAACTATCAGGGATCCCCATGTTGTGATCTGGAACTTTGTGTAATTATCCAACATGTAGTTCCAAGCATTTTAAAATGGTTCTTGCAAAGGATTCTCAGGCAAAAGTGAGTACATACTCCACAGCCAAGGATGCTGAACTAAAGATGCTAATACTTTCATTTGTAGCTATTTTTTTCTAATCTCTGGAGACAGTTTTATAATTCTGGACCACCTCGAGAGGACTGTGCCCTGGCTCACCCAGTTTAGACCAGCTCTATCTTGAAAGTTCTAAGTTAACATTTAGGGGTAACTCACTTCCACAGTATGTTTAATTAGGTATGTTTGGTATTCAATTTTCTCCTGTTTATTTTCTTTGTTTCCTTCACACCCTGATCAATTGCCCTTGATTAACAATAACATGGTGAGCAATTCAGAATTTCAAATGGGAGGACTAAGACCATGTCACTTCATAATGACACTGGTCAGTAAAAGAAAAAGTCTGTGCTGTTCTAAGAGGCAAATGGCTAATAGTCTTTGTCTATAGATAAAACCAAACAAAAAAGAAAAAAATCTGAAAAGATCACTTTGTTGTGAGACTTTTCTGGTTTTAAATTCTGACTCCATAATAGTTTACTATGTGGCTGTTACCACATAGTAAACTTACCATCCATAAGTTCATTTTCCTCCTCTGTGAAAGAAGCATGATAAATTCTTATAGAGTTATGATAATTCAAAGAATTGTATAAAGTATAGAATAATTCACAACCAATAGTATGTGTTAATGATAATGACTACAACAATTAATATTTTTTATTTTCCACATATATTTTGTGAGATTATGTGAGCTGAGTTCGACTAATATGTAGACATTTATTCCATAAGATTTAAAGTCATTTACTTTTCTGGTCATAAAAGATACAACAGAGTTATGCTCTTTTTAAATTTAAAATAAATGTTTTTTAAAAGTTATTATCAAGGGACCAGCAGTTAGCGTAATGGCTATGTCGCTGGACTCCCACGTAGTCGACCGCGGTTCGAGTCCCGGACCCGGCGGCTTAAACTCACGCCGGGCGCGTGTGCGTGCGTGCCCAAGATCCCGAGAGGAGAATGGAGGAGAAGGGATTGCGGCGTGGCCATCCCCCCTGGGGGGTGATTTCCTGCTTTCTATCTCGCTGTCTCTCTCTGTCTGTCTGGCGAGCGCACGCGCCCTATAGCAAAAAAAAAAAAAAAAAAAAAAAAAAAAAAAAAGTTATTATCAAGAAAAAAATTAAAGTTTAAATAGTGAAAAGGAAATAACTTTATGATAGGTTTAATATACACTACATGGGAAATATGAATGTATTGTTTTATGTTATCTTTCACTAATATTCCAATTTTTATTGAACCTTAAATCTAAACAACTAAGTTTAATAGATATATTCTATCAAAGATACAGTTTTAGGCTTGATTTTAGTCCCCAAGATATATAACTTGAATCCTACATGAATCATAAAAACGTAAAAGCCAGTCTATCAAGATGATGGGCCTGAAGTAAAATTTTACCTAGTAAAGTTATATATACATATATATATATATATATATACACACACATATATGTACATATATGTGTGTGTATATATATATGTGTGTGTGTGTATGTGTGTGTGTGTGTGTGTGTGCATGTATAAAATAGTTGTTGGGAAAGTCTTAACTCATTTTGGCATAGAGAAACATAGAAAAATACGTCATGACTTTCTCAACGACCTAAAAGTATACTTCTCTTCTAAATATTTTTTGATGAAATGATTCTGTTGTATGGGTCATTAACTGCATTCAAGGAAATATTTATCATGCAACTACTAAGTACCAGGAAGTTGTTGGCAACTAGGGATTCAAATAAGACATAGCCATGCCCTCCGAGAGCTTACTATCTTGAAGGAAGTTAGAAGAAAAATACATACATAGCAACTTTGATCATGGAAGGCAGTGAAGGAGTGAACTAGCAAATCCTGTGGGATTTCAAGATTTGCATGGAGAGGTGAGGTGTGACCTGAAATGGCTTCATGGAATAGGAAGTTGCATTTGAACTAGCCTTTGAAAACAGGAAGCTAAATCCAGTGCCTTCACCACCACACCACTTGCTGGCCCCGACTTGTATTTCTTAAATGAATAAAGTAGCAAATGAAAATTCACAATAACTATATTTTGGACAAAAGAGATTCTATCCTATTGTTAATTTTAGGGTCTTTTAAATATCTTTTTTATACAAAATCATATTTGCTAACAATCATCTCATTCATCTATTTTTCTCTCTATAGATTTTTGGATGCTGACTAATTTGTAGTTTCTTTTACCATGAAGTACTTACTTTGTTTTTCTTCCTTAGAAAGACACATATACTGGCTATAAAGAATATTTGGATTTGAGGTTAAAAGGTAACTAACTTGTCATATTTTTGTAATGAAGTTTTGATGCAGTTCAGTGGTTCTATTTCATATTCCAACCTTACCTAACAAAGGGAGTGCTAAAATTAGATCTGCAGATGTGTTTCTGTAAGTGTGAAGACAGTGCAGAGTTACCGGAGATAAGAGTCTGAAGAGAGAAACTACAGTGGTTTCTGTAAAATGGAAATTTGCCTTAAAAAACTGGCTTCAGAGGAATGAATACTTCACTGAGAGCCAGGAGACCTGGAGTCTGTTCCTAATCCATCTCTGAAATAGTGGAGAACGTTCTATCTTATCACAGTGGCATGAGCTTCCTTCTACTCCCTTCGGAAATAGGGGCATGATGAACTACCTACATCTTTCCACATGTTATGAAGACTGAGAGGTGAACTTAACTGATAAAATTATTACAAAGTATGGTTGAGTTATTTCAATGTTTTGTCTATGTATTTTAATCAATCGCACATGAGGCAAGATCAGGGTAAAATTCGACCTTTGGTTAAAGCGCACAGCTTTGTGTCAGTAGTGGGCATTTGGTCCACTGGGATTTGTAATCCAGCGAGAAAAGTTAATCTGCTTCTCATTAGGAAGAATCTATAAAGTATGAAATCCATAATCCTCCATCACAGAGTGACAGCAATCATTATCATTTTCAATTTATGCCTTTGAAGAGCTCTATTTACTTTGTCCACATTTCATCTTAATGTGACTCTAAAATGCTTGGGGGCCATGCAATTCAGGGTGATTGGAGACATGCTTGGTTGTTTAGTGTCACGCAGCAGAGTTACCTAATGTGCCCTGTTTTCATGGGGATGTTAGTCTTTCAGCCACTCTGAGGTCAGAAGGAGAAGTGGCTTCACAGTGAACATATGCCAACAGCAGTAATCCCACATTAACCCGAGAGAATCTGGTGTGGTTGGCAGTGATCGCTCCTAGAAAATACAAAATGTAGCAGCAGGTTTACTGGGTGGGGGAGCAGAGAACCTAATTAGTCCAGCTCTAGGAATGCCAAAAAGCTTATATAATATATTTTACTTTACTATTTGAAGCCACCTAAAGGGAGAATTGCTCACAAGCATCTAAATTCATTATGTTAAAAAAAAAAAAAAAAAAAAAAAAAAGGAAGTGCCTGAGCAGTCTCAGGGATGAATCTGCAGAGTTTTTCTTTTGACCTCTGGGAAGATGGCAGCCATAGGGAAAAGGATTTCAAATATTTCAGACAGAAACTAAAAGGGTCATGTGTAATCATCACTTGCTAAATATTACTGAAACAGTTGTCGGTGAAAAGAGAATAAAGTCCAAAGACAATGCCATTTTAAAAATATTTAAAAATCACTAACTGTTATTGAAAAGATATGACCAAATGAACGACTGCATGCTTCTGAATCAATCATTCTATAGTGCTAAAATTCAGTTTCTGAGACCATTTTTACCATGTTCATGGGCTGCTTCTGCTTTCTCCCTCTCCTGAAACTCATCCTTTTCCTTAAATGCTCTCCTTTGTGCCGATAAGGAATGCAGGTGACTTTTAGGAAGCTACATTTCAAAAAAGGGGAGTGATAAATGTTGAGACTGCAAAATTTGAGAGAGAACTTTAATCTAATAATGAATGCTGATTAATCACTGAATAGCTATACTAACATGTGGAGACATAAAAACATCTAAGAGCCAAGAGAGGACTTCTGGCACTTTGTCCTTCAGGAGTGATCCATGAAGCTCTTACTCCATCTCCTCTACCTTCTCTTCAATTCTCCCAACCTCCCAGCCTGCTGGAATACAGTGACTGATTTCTAAGCCAATTGCTCATTTAATTGAAGTTAACTGAGGCTCATTGACGGAAATGGCTGCTCAAGGTCACATTTTCCAGGTCTCCTATCATCATCAACATCAAAATCATTTATTTATAATCTGCTTTTCTATGTACAGGATACTCCGATAACTACAGAATAAGCATTCCAGTATGTAACCAGACAGTAGCACAGCAGTAAAACAATGCTCTGTAAAGCTGATTTCCTTGGGAAGGTTCTGGGTTCTCATACAAGGACCTCCTTGTGTAGGCCAGACATGACATGGAGATGGGTGAAGCTGGGATTGGGTCACAGCATCAAGATTCTGTTAGGGATTCTGTCTGTCTATATGTCTCTCTCTCTGGGTCTCTCTTTGGCTCATGATAGAAAAACAAAACACAATAAAGAAAAAACTTAGAAAAGATATAAGATAAATCAAACTCTAGCAATAAGACAACCAATGTCAGTATTTTCCTCCTAAAATTCAATATGGTTGTCAAATATGTATTGGAATGTATTTCCACTCAAATTTTGGATGATATTATGTTAAGTCCCTCTCTTCCCCTCACCAGAGAGAGACAGGGAGGGACAGGGAATGAGGGAGAAAGAGAAGGGGAACATGAGAAAGAACCTTCCCACATGGGGGATGGGCACACTTTAATCCCTCCTCCATTTTTCCCTTCTTTTGGGATTTTGGGTTGGTCACACAGTCACACACGCCCAATGTGTTTCTCAAGCTGCTAGGTCTGGATCTCAAACTGGAGGTCACTCATGTGGGATCCATCCACCTTAACCATCACATCACTGGCTGGCCCAGTATTACTTTAAGTTTTAATTAGCTGTGCACACATAAAATATTTTGATAAAGAGTGAAAAAGATTAGTAATTTAGTTTGTATACTGGTGTTATTTGCCATGTTCAAAGAAAATCTAGGTGATAATAGAAAATTCTCTCTTCAAGTACTACCTATGTTTTCCCCTTGAAGTGAAGTTGAGAACTTTTTATTTATTGTTGGACAATATTTCATGATTAAAAATTCAAACATCTAGTAAAGGTGAAGGAACTTTATGATGAATACCAGTATTCCCATCACCTAGATTTTACCATTAACGTTTTACTTTTCTTGCTTTATGACATATCTACCCATCTTTCTACCCATCCATCAATGTCACATGTTTCTAATGCATTTCAAAGTAGATGCAGAGAGGAGACAATACTGTATTTTGAAGTAGAATTGAAGAGATTTCTGACTCTATAAGGCTAGCTGGAGATTATACACACACACACAGACACACACACACACACATACACACACACACACAGAGTTTGCTATAGGGTGTGTACACTCGCCCACAAAGAGACAGCAGGAGGCAGGCTGAGAAGTTATCCCACAGAGGGAGAGCCGAGCTACAATCCCTTCGCCTTCATTCTCCTTTTTGTGTGTGCCCAAAGCTTCCGGCTCCAGGACTCAAACTGCACAAGTGGCCATGTGGTATCCAGCTGCCTTAACCTCTACACCACCTGCTGTCCCTGGAAGGTTTTTTTTTTTTTTTTTTTGAGAGGTTTTTGCTATAGGACGCGTGCACTCGCCAGAAGGACAGAGAGAGACAGAGAGACAGAAAGCGAGAAATCAGCCTCCAGGGGGATGGCCACACCACAATCCCTTCTCCTCTTGGGATCTTGGGCACGCACGCACACATGCCTGGTGTGAGTTTAAGTCACCGGGTCCGGGACTCGAACCGCTGTTGACTACATGGAAGTCCAGTGACATAGCCAATACGCTAACTGCTGGTCCCATGGCCCTAGAAGTTTTTAATTCAATTTTTTAGAAAAAAAAAAAAATTCATCCTGAAGTATCTACACAAGTATTATTTGTAGTTCAATCTTCAGGCTTCGTAGTGAGTATGGTTGAGTTATTTTGATGTTTTGCCTACATAAATCACCCCTGGAGACATTTTTGATGCTTACCCAAATTCTTTACTTTGTGAAGATACTGCCTCTTTAATGATAGAGAAATAAGCTCTCTGGGCCGACAAATGGCATGGTAAAGGTGCCTAGACCACACCTAGCCAACTATGCAGTACTCTAGAACCCAGAAGTCTGAAAAACATGTGGTGTGTGTGTGTACGTGTGAGTGTGTGCATGTGTGACACCCAAAAATCCCAAAAGGAGGGGAAAATGGAGGAAGAGGGGTTATGGTGTGTTCATCCCTCTTGGGGATGATCTCTTCATTTCCCTCTCTGTCTCTGTCTCTTTGTCCCTCTGCCAAATGCATGTGCCCTTTGGCAAAAATTAAAAGAAGTTGGGGGGGACTCTCTGCTTACCTGGAATACTAGCAGTAAGTATTTTTTTGCCTTTTTGCTCTACACTCTAGCATCTGCTTCCCCCCTCCCAATGAATCACTGAAAGTAGAAATAAAGCGCTTTCTGCACCTCATTATTTCCCTCATTTACAAGGTGAGTTTTATAGCAGCTACCTCATAGCCTTGTCCTGAGGACGAAACGTGAAAAACAGGAGAACACTTTGTAAAGGGTACAGCGGTATGTGCACCCGAGGTAGCACTGTCTCTAGTAACCGTAATGCATTTATAAGCAAACACAGCTGAGGTAACGGTCCACAGGGCTACTTGGTTCTTTTAAATCAGTCAAAAGAGATTTTATAGGTTAAAGGGACAAAGCCTTGGCAGTTGCTTTCACTTTGCCCATCAGTAAGTCATCTTGTCAAGGATCTAGAAGAACCTTGGTATGTATCACACAGGCTTGTTTCATTAGTAAAGTGTTTGTTTTGGAAATCATCCCAGCTTTAAAACAAATATGTCCATTAGCTGGGCACAGTACCTACAATTACCTATCTTATCAGACCAGTGCCAAAGTATTCTACTTACTGCAGCCCATTTACCTGGGTGGTGCTGAAAGGAGAAGACTGAGACATTGAGTTCAGCGTGTAAGAAGGTGCAGAGAATGTCTATTTCTTTGAATAAATACCTGTAAGTAAGCATTGAGTAGGAATTCCTGCAACAAGAGATCATCAGGTTCCACAAATGATGAGCTTGAAAATGATGGAAACCCTCTGCTTCCGTACCTGGGGAAATTCTGCCACATGAAAAATCTCACATTTGTAAGGTATGAAGTAATGTAGTTCCCTTTGTGTGTGTGTGTCTAGTTGAAAACAAATCAAGAAAATGAGACCGAGTACAAAGCCAACTAGGAAAGCAGGAAAATATAAAATAAGCAGAGAGGCCAGTTCCTCATCAATTATGGTTATGGAGGACCTGTCAGATCTCCGTCACTTTATCTTATGCTTAAGGGGAATTAAAGAGAAAGACAGATTGGAAACCACGCTTGCCTTCAAAAAAGCATTCCAGCCATCAGGAGTTGGGTAGAGAAAACAATGTGGAGTCAGGAAAATTAAAATTTGTAAATAGATGAATGAGGATATGTAAAAAGGAAGAAAGAAGTGTGGCCGGGAGTTAATTTATAAGTTATTCTCAACACTGAGCACGTTTGACTGTGGACATCACATTCTAAGAGGTTACATCCAATTACCCCTAAATCCCAAACATGCTTTGCACGTGGGAAAAGAAGAACCAGAAAAAAGAACTGGATGTGCCCATCAAAGGGAGAGGGTCCCCCTAGCTGATAAACTCAACCTGTCCTGGGAGCGAGCACACCTCTCACACATGGTGAGATGGCTGCATCAAGCTTTCATCCTCTGATGCCACTGAAGAGTCCAAAGACACAGGTAAGTCCTGAAGTTCGGTCTCATATTCCAGAAGCAAATTGGTGGCTTAGTGGTTAAGGGCACTGGACTCCCATGTGGTCGACCACGGTTCAAATCCTGGACCTGGCGGCTTGCTATCGCACCTGCTCTCTCTCCCTCTCTCTCTCTCACACTGTCCCTCTCTGATCAAATCAAAACAAGTAAAGTTAAAATAATAAAAAACAATTAAAAACATAAGTTGGGATCCTATATGATACCCATACAGAGAGGACAGAAGGGGCAAGAACATGGTTGCTTTGCTAGTGAGATGTTTCACTGTCACTACAACTATGAATTGGAGTGTGCACACATGCATGTGTGAGTGTGTAAGTCCATATATATATATGTGTGTACGTTCTATATAAATACCCATATATTCAACATGTATTTATAAGAAATAAATACTGGCACATCTAAATTTACAGCAATGCTGATTTTTTGATATTTGGGTAAAAGTCCACATTCTAATAAAATTTTGCCATGCTCTAAATTAGAAACCTGTAAAGGTCCTACTTGTTCGGCGGGATTGTTTATTTCTCCTTTTTGTTATTTTTGCTTAACTGCTAAGGGCTTCTCGCTCGCCATACCTGACTGCCCAGGGGGAGGGGCACCTGATGATCCTCGCGGTAGACAAAGAAACACAGTCAGGACAGCCGCTCTGTTCCCTGCGCACGGCTCCATGGCTATTGGTCTGGGCGCCCCCTGAAAAAGAAAACTCATTTTAAGTTTGCATAATTGACCTGACAATGCTAAACTTTTCTTTTTTTTTTTTTTTTTTTTTTTTTTTTTTTTGGGAGAGGTTTTTGCTATAGGGCGCGTGCGCTCGCCAGACAGACAGAGAGAGACAGAGAGATAGAAAGCAGGAAATCACCCCCCAGGGGGGATGGCCACGCCGCAATCCCTTCTCCTCCATTCTCCTCTCGGGATCTTGGGCACGCACGCACACGCGCCCGGCGTGAGTTTAAGCCACCGGGTCCGGGACGCGAACCGCGGTCGACTACGTGGGAGTCCAGCGACATAGCCATTACGCTAACTGCTGGTCCCAATAAACTTTTCTTTATCTTATCTATCCTTCACTTAACTTCAGTTACACCGTGCATTCCTAGTTCTTGGAAATGTACAATGTGTCATTTATACACTGACTCCTGGCTCGGAATAGAGATGGGCAATCAGTTTACATCTGAATAAAATAATGTATTTTACTACATTTGATTTGCAGTGTAAGAGCCAGAAATATGCGTTCTCAGTTGTTTCCTCTGACCAATGATGTACTACATGATACAATTTAATCAGGTGGTCACAAGTCAAAACATACTGCTGGCATATCTTTATTTTCTTATTTTTTTATTTATCACTGTCAATATTTAATGTATACAACATGATGTCTTGATATGTATATGATTTATAGATAAATGATTTACACACACACACACACACATACACGTATAGTGAAATGACCACAGTCAAGCAAATCAGCATATCTATTATTTTACATAGTTATCTTTGTGTGTGTGTGTGTGTGTGTGTGTGTGTGTGTAGTAAGAGCACCTAAAATCTACTCTCATTCCAAAATTTCAGTATGTGATACATTATTACTTCTATAGCCCTCCAGCTATACATTAGATCTCTAGGCTTATTCATTATACGTAGCTGAAACTTGGTGGCCTTTGAGCTATCTCTTCTCATTTCCTTCCCCTACCGAGGGCTCTGACAACTACAGTTCTACTCTTTGATTCTATGTATTTAACCTTTTTAAAAGAATTTACATACAAGTGAGAGTATGTTGACATATCTTTAATACCACATTAGCGAAACACATATTTAAGAATCACTCAACAATGCACTAGTATAAATAACATAACTTCAGGAATAAAATAGAATAAATGAATATAAGATAATGATGATAATAAAAATAGCTAGTACTGGGGCCAGCAGGTGACATGGCATGGCTGACTGTGGTTTGAGCCTCAGTGGCTTGAAAATCACAACAGGCACATGTGTGCACATGCCCACAAATGTAAGAGGAGAATGGAGGAGAAGGGAATGCAGTGTGCCATCCCCCCTGGGGAGGATGATTTGTCCCTTTCCCTCTCTCTGCCTTTCTCCATCTCTCTCCAGTAAGCATATGTGCCCTATAGGAAAACAAAACAAAACAAAACAAACAAACAAACAAAAAGAAAAAAGAAAGAAAGCGAGTGAGCTGGTATCTTATTACTATGGACTGAATATTCAAAGTACTTTATGCATATTAATTTATTTAAATCTAATAACACTCCTGAAAGATGACAACACTGAAGTGAGAAGTTAAAAAAGACTGCTCAAATATATATAGCTGCAAGGAAGTAGGGGGCTGGCCTTTAAGCTGTGCAGGCTGCCCCCTGAGGCCATGGGCTTAACCACACAATGCACCTTACAACGTGTGTGTTCAAATAAACACATGCACAAACACACTCTTGTATGCAAACACACAAACCATACTCACACACATAATTGGTGTTTAGATACAATGTGACATTTTAAACAACAAGGACTTAATTTTAGCTAAAGAATGGCAACTTTTGTTATAACTCTTAAAGAACAACAGGTGAGGCATGGTTGATACATCAAAGCAACAACTCTGCATAAAGGTAAAATTAAACCCAAGAAAAAAATAGTATGGCTTTAATTATTAGGAAAAACTGTTTGTTCAATTGTTTTAGTGATGATATTTGAACTTTTCATAAGAAATACAGACATACATAGTCTTTCACCAAGAATATTCTAGAATATTGCCATTTGCAGAAAGTTTAACGAGGTATTAAAGATAAAATATGTCCACTTTCATGTAAAACTTCAGCTGAAATTTCTGGTGACAATGGTTTTATGTGGTTATAAAGGATTTCTCCTTTATAGCAACATAAATCTTATGTTTTAAAATTATCCTCATATAGATACATTTGGAGAGTTTTCAATATAAAGGTGAAAGTGGCCATGGTGAGAGAAGCAAAGGACATAAAAATGTCCCAAGAAAATGCTCTATGCTAAGTTGCAATTCTGTATCAAGTTACATAACCTATGATTTTACATGTTAAAGCTTACATTTGATTTCACAGACTTCTTTTTTGAAAATATTGTCAAAATCAGCATGAGTGCATAGGTATTCTTCAATGATGTAAATATTTAGAGATTAGGTTGGTCATATTTCAAGACTAAAAGAAAAATACAATGAATGTTCTAACTGTATTTCTAAATTACGACAATTTATTTTAATTTAATAAACAGAAAGTATGTGTAAAGGTCAATTGGTTAAAATATATTAAGAGAATATAAAATAAGTTAAAGGGTTACATGATAGTGAGATATAAAAATATCAAAATCTTTTCCACGAAGCCTAAGAAATACATGATCATTTCTACCCGGACATGGTTTTCTCTGTGGTTGCTGGCTTACTCTCTCGATGAAATTACTGGCACTATTCAGAATATCCAAAGTCATGTTTAAAAAGACATGATTGCGAAATATTAGAACAGTAGAATTTTCCGATTTTTTTAAGAATTATCTTTATTTAACTTTTTAATTTAATTAACTAATTAATTTTAATTTGACCAGAGAGGGACAGAGTGAGGGGGGAGAGAGAGAGAAGGAGAGAGAGAGAGAGAAAGTGAGAAGGCAAGCCGCCAGGTCTGGGACTTGAGCCACAGTCACCCATTTGGGAGTCCAGTGCTCTTAACTGCCACGCCCCCCTCTGGTGTCATGATTTTTTTTTTTTTTTTTAAGTTGATAAACAGTGGTCCTTGGTTTAGAGATTTAGAAAAATAGTATAAGAGTTGGTAGTAGTACATCAATTGATCGTGTTGCCAGGCTACCTTTCTGCTGTTTTTAACACAAGCCAAAAAGATTTTACACATCGAATGTTGGTGTTAAAATATCAGAAACAACAGTGAAGAGAAAGATGAGCAAAAATAACAAATGTTCAGGTGGAACGTGGCCTAATTATTTAACACTTTAAAATTCAGAGACTTAGCAACAGATATGAATAAGGTAGTAGCCTATCTTTACCAGGGAAAAGGAATTGAATTATGCCTGCATAAAAGCTACTTCTGTACAATTCTCCTTAGAACAATTCTCTCATTCTTAGTTTACTGCCACTGCATAGAAAACATCTGAAAGTCTCTTTATATTGAAAACTTATATAAAAGGAGATTATCATTCCATTTTAAAACCAAATTGGCTTACAACTTGATCTATTTTTAGCTACAGGAATTTTCATAAAAGGGTATTAGCAAAAGTATGAATTATTTATTATGTTTAAAAAATTAGTTACTAGCACAGCTCTTTGACACTTTTGGAAGGAATTCACGTAATTTAAACAATGGTTTTCAAAGAGCTTGTGGTGAATATCACTTTCAATACTAAATTTTAAATAAAAAGAAGGAAAAAAAATAAACCATTTCACAGTACTTGGCTTTTACAAGAGAAAAATAGTGAAAAAAAAAAAAGAAAAAAAAACCACAAATGATAACATTTCTGATATTTTGAGGTTTGCCCATTGTTTTGCGATAAATACATAACCATGAATCAAAATCGTTTCACAATGACAGAACATGTTTACTGAACTGTGCAATTTATCATGCATTTTCCATGGCTGCCTTTGAAAGAGATAAGGCATGGCTTTGTTTGCAACAGCACTCAGCACTATGATTTACTTCTAGGCATTTTCATATTTGTTGTACCACAAGAAGCTTATGTTGGACCATGCCAGAAAACATCACTGACAGTTATGTAATTACCAGTCCGCATTTATTAAATACACACACTTCTGCAAAATACTTGCTTTGTTCATGTTAGGGTTTTTGAAAGTACTGTACTCCTATTTTCAAGTTGTTGTTTTGGGGAGGAGGCAGGGGAATGAAAAAAATTGTATGTTAAACTTTTTCTGTTTTCAGCAATTCAGAAGAACCTAGTTACCAGAGAAACTTCTGAAATCATAAGGATTTTCAAGATTCCAGTGCATAAAACTTCTAATAATGTATTCTGAAAGTGAAGCTGCCGTTGAGCTGAAGATCTGTCCTGAGAAACCAGTGCGGATTTGGATTACTGAACATTTGGAAAACACCAATGGGGAAAGCTAGCTGCTTGTTTCTCCCTCCAGTGGCCCTCCTGAAGACCGAGGGAGTGAGTGAGTCGAGGGACTCTTTTCTAAAAATCACACTGAGATCCATCACTGAAAATCCTATCCCTATTAGCCAGGTATGTAGTGGAATTATCTGATGTCCTATAATTTACATGAGGTTTGGTCTAACTCTTAAGGACTCAAAGGTTAAAAAAGAAAAAAAAAAAAATAAGAAAAGACATCACATCCTTTTTCAAAAACTTTCAGCAGTTCCAAAGTAAAGTTTGTAAATGCAAATTCTTTTAAGGCCCAGGTGGGTAACTTAACTAATATTTACTAAGTGTTTACAATATGTCTGTTGTTAAACTAAATTCATGCCTAATTGAATTCTACCCTGTGAGTTAGAGACTTTTTCTATGCTATAAGTGATGAAACAGAAGCAAAATGAATTTAAGTAACACAATAAAATTGCAGACCTAATAGGTGCAAACCAGGATTTGGATGAATGTAATCTCTCTTTTAAGTCTTTGTGTCCAGCCTGATGTTCTACTTCTACAATAGAATAGAAGACTGACTGACTTTCTGGAGTAAGACAATAAAAGTGGCAAGTACTGATTAGAAAGAACAAGTCCCCTTTAAAAACACATCTTAAAATATTGGCTGGCCAAAAGAATATGTCTATGGGTCAAAATGGGTTTAGGGCCTGCTCCTTTATGGTTTCTGTGTCCTGGAGTCCAAAATGGCATTCTAGGGTCTCTAGGCTCTTGTCTATCCATTAATGAAACTTCATCAGATTAAGTTTTATTTTTTCATCAATGTAAGAGCTCATTGTTCAAGAACTGTGTCCAAGTCTTCCAGAATCTATGCCTTTCTTCACTCAGAATCTTATTACCTAGGAGATACATTCCATAGATCTCTAACTTTGCTGACTTTATGCAGCCCTCAAAGTCAACTCAAATGTCACTTTATCCACAAAGCCTTCCCTAGTCTGAAGTATTTAATCTCTCTGTCTAATTATTTAATTAATTAATTAATTAATTTTTTTGCTACAGGACATGTGCATCTGCCAGACAGAGACAGAAAGAGAGAAACAAAGAAAGAAAGTGAGAAATCACTCTCCAGGCAGGATGGCCATGCTGCATTCCTCTCTCTTCATTCTCCTCTTGGGATTTTGGGCACACACACACACATGCCTGGTGCATTGTCCAAGCCACCAGGTCCAAGACTTGATTTGTGCACTCAGGCATGTGGGATCCAGATGCCTTTACCACCAGGCCACCTGGCTGGCCCTAGTTCTTTCATTTTAATGCTTAGTACCCTTTTGATTTTCTACTGCAATGTCAATTGAGGGACCAGCAGGTGGTGTAGTGGTTAAGGTGCTGGACTCCCAGATGACTGACAGCAGTTCGAATCCCAGACAGGTAGCTTGAAACTCACACTGGATGTGTGCATGTGAATACCCAAAATCCTGAGAGGAGAATGGAGAAGGGATTATGACATGGTCATCCTCCCTGGGGTGGGCGGTGATTTCTTGGTTTCTGTCTTTCTGTCTCTCTGGCGAGTGCACACTCCCTATAGCAAAAATCTTTCTTAAAATAATAATAATAATAATAATAATAATAATAATTGAGGAAATATTCCATCTTCCCATTGGTTCAAGCTCCTTGGGTAGTGGGCTAGTTTCTCATTCATTCCGATAGCCCATGTACTTACATGCTCGCTTCAAAATGCCCACGTGCAGCGCCTATGCCAGCTTTGTGGGACTTCTGTCTTCCTGCTGTTTACTACAGGTATTGGTGTACATGCATGTCTTGGCTTCTCCAAGACAGCTGTCTTGTTAGAGTCTTCTTGTTTTACCCAGAGCATCAGTACATGTGAATTTCACATGGTAAATAAAAGAGTGGATGAAAGAAAAAAGTAAATGAAATGGTCAGAGAGGCTACATGGTGAGATAACTGGTATGACTCATGACTCAGTTTCTTTTCAGTTTATGGCTATTAAAGGGATAATAAAACAGTGACAAATAATAATAATTTACTTTTATTGAGTACCTTTTAGATGCCATATGCCATGCTAAGCATTTTACATACGTTAGTATATATAATCTACACAACAATCTCATTGGGAGACTGTTGTTTTCTATTTTATACAGATGAAAAAATTCAGATAAATCAGGTGATGTATTCAGAGTAACACACAGTGAGCAGCAGATCCAGCATTGGACAGACTTGTCTGATTTTAGAATCTAGGTTCTTACGTACTATGCACTATTACTAAAAATACAGTTTAAGATATCAAAGAGTATCTCATTTCTCTCAGCTCAGCTTTTAATATTAGAAGACAACTTAGGATATCAGTTATGAAAGTGTATAAACCTGCCTCTTTTTTTTTTTTTTTCTTCCTAGTTTGCTATACGGTATTTGTGCTTATTGGAGAAAGACACAGAAAAAGAGACATAGAGAAAGGGGAAGTGAGAAATCATCCCCTCTGGGGATTTTGGGAACGTGCATACATATGCCTGGCATGTTTTCCAAGCCACTGGGTTGGAACTCAAACTGCTCAGAAGTCCATGTAAGATCCAGCCACCTTAACCTCCGGGCCACCTGATCTGCCCCAAATCTGCCCCATTGTTTGACCAGTTCTCAGAATGCGTAAGTCCCAAGACCAGCTCTGCCACTATCCAGCTGTTACCCTGGGCACGTTACTAAGTCAGTTTTCTCAGCTAGTTAATAGGAAGAAAGTTGAACTTAGGGTCTCTTTTCTCTCTAACATTCTGTTACTCTGGTTTATGGATAACCCCCAGAACCTGTGACACACCAATATCTAATACTTTGTGTAAATATAATGCGATTTAAAATTTCCAATCTTTCATAAGTCTTTTTCCCCCCCTGTTTAGGTAATTTAAATGGCACGTCTAAATTTTAAAGAACATTATTATATCATATGATGAATACATCACATAAGACTAAGTGGCCACCATCACATGCCAAAAAAGCAATTAGAAAATTGAATCAAGGAATTAAGGATTAATGTGGATATGTTATACCTGTCAGCAATAATAAGTGTTTTGACAAGAACAGAATAAAGCCTGACAGTAGGCACAAATACAAATTTGATATGTGAAGAAAATATTAAAAAAGCAAACAACTGCACATTAATCACTCTAACATTTCCCTACTAAAACATTTTTAATGTTATTCTTATCAGAATCCATCTATAAATAAAAATGAGTCTTTTTTAACAGCTTGCACGACTGGGTATTTGCCATTTAATGAGTGTTTATATTGATAAAAAAAATTAGTTTTTAGTCACATTAGTAAAATAGAATTAATTTACTGAGCATAGAATTAAGTCAGCCTGATGGTTTGGCTCACGGCTAATTGAGTGTGTTGATTCCATAGGATCAACACATACCAAGAATCTAGGCCTCAGAAACAGACTCTCTGATTTCATTGTTTGGACTTAGGAAAAAATTAAAAGTGAAGACCACCTCCATATTTACTTTTAGTTTCTATGAAATAATAAAGGGTGAAAACATTAACCTGGCTTTACTCAGTAGAAGAAGCATTAGTTTTAATAAAAGAAACTAAGCTGATGGACATTCTCAAAAACAAGGTTAAACTTCATTAAACTACAATTCAAAGAGAATAAAGTGTCCCATGTGGGAACAGGTAAAGAATAAAACCTAATATTCACAGAATCAGTATGCTACTCCTGAGGTTATAAATGTATTTTAATTGTAAACTTCATTTTTACCTTGTACCAAGTACTTTTCCCTTTGTTGAAGTATCTCCATGTTTAATCCCTGTTAAAAAGGTCTCACTCTATACATACGTGTGTACATAAACACACATTTATATATGCTCACATTTAAGGTGTATATTTGTAGTACAGTATCTTTTCATAACAATAGAAACAATAAAAACAGTAACAGTCTTGCTATTATTTTAACTGTGAGGCAGCGATTTGGAGAGTAAAGATCCCGGATTGTGATAGTAGTTTTATACCTATTTTCCCCCAGGTGTTTAGGTCCCAGAAAGTAAAATGGAGACAATACTGTCTCCCTTTGAGATTACATAGTCATGCTTTGCCTTGAGTTGGTTAATAAATATGAATTTTTTTAAGAGGTTTTTGCTATAGGGCACATGCGCTCGCTGGACAGACAGAGACAGAGAGATATAAAGCGAGAAATCACCCCCCAGGGGGGATGGCCACGCCGCAATCCCTTCTCCTTCATTCTCCTCTCAGGATCTTGGGCACACATGCCCACATGCCCGGCGTGAGTTTTAAGCCACCGGGTCCGGGATGCGAACCGTGGTCGACTACATGTGAGTCCAGTGACATAGCCATTACGCTAACTGCT
The DNA here is from genome assembly GCA_026018925.1 of Tupaia tana. Lineage (NCBI taxonomy): Eukaryota > Metazoa > Chordata > Mammalia > Scandentia > Tupaiidae > Tupaia > Tupaia tana. The sequence goes on along the minus strand of JAKSZU010000010.1, from coordinate 26,339,967 downwards.
AGTCCCTAAATATGAATGTTTATGGTGACTTTAAATGGATTCTCTTTAAAAGTTGGTTCCTAATAGTATTTTTAAAAAATCAAAATAGATTATCTCTTAACTAATCGCCAGAATTAGATTTTTAACGACATGCGCTTTTCTCCATAACTCAGGGCAAACCTAACTATTATACTCCATGTAGTAATTTCAAAATTGAGACCACCCTTTCTGGCCTTGAAACAATTACTCCATGTACGAGACAAATGTGACTGCCTAATCAAGTGACTTCCCATCTTGTTCAGGCCTAGACTTGTACAGGCCATTCCATTCATCTAAAATACTTGCCAGTATCAACCATTTCTACAAGATTCCTCTCAAATCTCTCTACCTGCAAGAAGCCATCCCAGGTCATCCTATGCCATTCCAGGAACTCCTCACTCTTTTCTGTCTCCATAATTAGGAATAAGTCATTTTTCTTTTTGTAACCATCGAGAAGAAGTGTAATGCAGTGGTTAAGACAACAACCTTTAGCACCCAGATACCTGGGTTCAAGGCTTTGTTCACTTTCCAGTGCCCCCTTAGTCTCATCACTAAAGCTATCTGTGCCTCAAGTTTCTCATCTACAAAGAAACTAAAACCACCTTACTTAGAGTAGCATTACAGGATTGAAAAGAGAGAGCGTGTGTGTGCGTGCATGCGTGCGTGCGTGCGTGCGTGCAGTGCAGCATACCCTCTAAGTACTTGGTAAGAGTTGGCTATCATTATTTTCTCATTATGCCCATTTTTCACTTTGCTTTGGGATATTTTCGATTCCATCTAAAGAATATACTCAACTGAAAGGTGAGCTATTAGAGTGCAGAGACCATATATTTTAAAATCTCTGTTAGTGGATAAAAAAAAAAAGTGAATTAAGAAATCAGTCTTCACGAGGGAATTTCCTGATGGCTTATAGGGTGGGAAAAATCTGATCCCAATGCCAAACTCTCCACATATGTCACAATGATGCTACTACTAAGTGTCTGCCAATTTTCTCCATTTTTTTCCTCCTGTGTTTATCAAGGAGTTGATTTGACTGTGAACATTATGTGATGTATAGAACAGACTTTCCTTGGCATCTATTACTAGGAAGTTCAATAAATATTTCATGAATAAACTGGTATTTGTTTCCTTTTTCTGTTCCAAGTTGTGCATAATGTAAATTTCTCAATTTTGTGACAAAAAGTTATAAGCAGAACCTCAGTCTAAAACAGATAGAAGTACACCAGTGAGAAACTTAGGAAATCAAGATCTTAGTATTATTCCTCAGGTTGGTCCATTTCAGAATACATCATGTCACTGATGCAAAATGTCAACTCAGGAGCCCCTGTGTTTGTAACTGGGGGTAGAATGCTCATAAGGCACTGTCCTCACTCTCGTGGAGCATCCTTCCAAACTGACTGCAACTTTAACTTAACGCTGAATGCTATGGTGGAATTATGTTCAGAGTTGTGGGAATGGAGAAGTTTGAGAGGAGGGTAGAAGGAGTTCTGGAGAAAGACTCTGCTTTGCAGAGGATGACCAGGAGTTCATCAGGAGTAAGAGGAAGGATGGAAGAAGGAAGCATAGGTGGACACAGAGGTACCAAGGCATACGGCTCGTTTGGGGAAACTGCCAGAAGGTCACTGCAGATAGAGCTCAGGAAGAAGACCATAGGAGAAAGGGCCAGAGAGGAAGACTGAGAAATCTAAGTTCCGCGACAGCCTCTTTGTACTCTTCCAGGTTGGGTCTGGAATTGTCACTTTCTGCTTAAAACGTCATGCTGAGATGCTCAGAAGAAAGCTGAGCAGTGCAGCACATAGTGGCACTCCATGCAGTCTTCAAGCCTTGATGAGAATCATCCCAAGCAGACGTTAGCAAACCTTTCTCTATCAGAAACTCACAGTACCTTTTTAATAAACTATCAGACAAAGCTGTTATACTGAGCGAACATTAAATTAAGACACTTATTTCTGAAACTTCAATTATAAAAGTAAATCAAAAAGCACCGTGAAAACTGTCAGCAGAAAGAATAAAAGTGCAGATCCGGCAATATTCTTAATGAGGAATCAAATGTTAATAGATCCAGCATAATAAATAACTTTGCTACTGTGACTATTACACCACCACAACCTATTAGTAGTAAAAGCATGAACAAAACTCTGAATGAAAGAACTTGTTACAAAAACGTGTACGTAACCACCATAAAGTCAAACCTACCTACCTGGATCTCTCAGAGGATGAGTCATTCTGGATGACAGAGCTTTCCCAGAAAGCCGAACATTAACCCTTCAGGAACTAACACTTTGCTAGTTTAGGGTAGTTCTTTAGAAAAATTAGTGAAATTAAGTGAAATCACTTAAAATAAATATTCCCTTTTCTGTTTCTCAACCAGACTACAGTATTGTAAACAGAATTAATGCTGCCCTCACATTCCATGATTAACACTATGAATATCAGTTCTCACAGTACACTGAAGATGTTTGTGTGTAAGAGTAAGTACACAACTATAGCCCTAAAGATTTATTTTCTTCTTTCCCCTCCCCACTTCCTGAGAAGCCACAAATGCCAGCTTACTGCTTATTTGTTTCTTTACATAAAGGCCACCTAAATATTGTGCAGCTGCCAGTAGATAACATGCACTTTTCTACAATACCTATTGATAAGGCAAAAATTGAAATGACCTTCTCAAGCAATTCTCTTATCCTCTGCAATATCTTCTTCCCTGTTGCTATCAGTGTGCAGTGATCTGCCAACATCACGGAAAGCAAGGCCTAATTCCTACCTTACTAATCCACGGACAACAGGTGTCTTCTTGGCAGTTTGTAAGAATCCTTCTAAGTCCTTGAAGTTTATGGGTAGAGTAGCTTTTACAATTATAATAATTTGCAGGCTGGCAGGTGGTGTGGTAGGGAAGGTGCTGGATGCTCACATGCTTAAATGTGGTTCGAGTCCCGGACCTGGTAGCTTGCTTTCTCACTTTCCATCTCTCTCTCTCTCTCTGTTTGTCTATTTCTCTCTAGTCAAATTATAAAATAATAATTGTTATTATAAATAAATTGTTAAAAAATTATAATAATTTGACAATTATTGGAGTTTGGAACTAATCTTACCATAATTTCTAGGAATACTTCATGAGACCCAAATGACTTTGCTGCATGCAAAATGAACGTGGGTTCAAATCTTATGAGATCTTGGGCAAATTATTTAACTGTTCTGTGCTGTGGCTTCTCCATATGGAAAGCAGAGACTGTAATACTAATCTTGTAAGGTTACATATACTGAGGATTATACAAGATAATTTATGAGTAAGGCACTTAGCATAGTGTCTAGCAAGAAGTAGGTGTTTAAAGCTTTATATTAGGTCAAATCACTTGTAAATGTAGTTTTGTTAGTCAAAACCAATAGAATATCAATAATTTCATGTAGTCCAACTTTAATAGTTGCCTTTCTCTTCCTCCAATCTTGTTTTGGTGATTCATGGTGGGGAAATAAAGACGTGTATATGTCGATCTTATCTTTCTCTTCTGAGTGATTTCCTTCTCTCAGACTTGGTCCCAAAGTATGGAATCAGTATTCAAGGGTCTGTGCATAAAAGTTGGAATTAAGTTCCAAGTTCAGGCATTAGCCTATTGTAGAGAGGATGATAATTGATCAATAAACGTGTTAGAAAGTTCAGAGGTAAAAGCCATTTCAAAAGATACATATTCTACTGAAACCTTTCTGCTTACACAGCAGAGGAAAAAATATTTTATGGCTGAATATGCTTAGAAATGGCTCCTAAGTGTGTTCTTGGAAGTCTCTGGCCTAGAAAGCCTCTTTGCTCACTAGCTTTAGCTCCATGATTTTATACATTAAAATTTCATTAATTTTATAATCAAGTGGACTAGAGGTTAAAAAATTTAAAGAAAGGGAACCGGCAGTTAGCGTAATGGCTATGTCGCTGGACTCCCACGTAGTCGACCGCGGTTTGCGTCTCGGACCCGGTGGCTTACAACTCACGCCGGGCGCGTGTGCGTGCGTGCCCAAAATCCCGAGAGGAGAATGGAGGAGAAGGGATTGCGGCGTGACCATCCCCTCTGGGGGGTGATTTCTCGCTTTCTGTCTCTCTGTCTCTCTCTGTCCGTCCGGCGAGCGCACGCGCCCTATAGCGAAAAACCTCTCCAAAAAAAAAAAAAAAAAAAAGAAAGATGCTAGTAGGCAGAAGGTGTTCTTAGCAGGACCATGGGTTCCTCTCACAGGCTTCTGGGATCTATAAAACATCCTCAGCCCTTGACCTGAGATGTGGAATCCTTGTACAGCCAAACCGAATATACTCACTTAGCATTCATTTTGGCTTTTTCCTTAAACTGTTTGATTGTGTGAATTCAACGACTTCATCAGAGCTTGCTTCAGAAAATGAAGTATGTGAGAGTGAATAAAATATCCCTCCAAGTCTGTTTTCTTCCCAAAGCTCCTTTTTTGGTATGACTAAAAATTAATGGTCAGAGTCTGTGTAATGATCCTTCCCCTGGTTTTATTCACGCTGCTTTACCAACTCCCTCTTGGTCCTACTAATTATCTAATTGATTAAGCCTGTAAGGAGCCTTCTGCCATTGGGTGTGGCCCACTGCACACATCAGGTTCACTGTGTTTTCTTTAAAAGGATGGTAGATTAATGAAAAGATCCACAGCATAAATATAGGTACTGACAGCAAAACAAATCTTGGCTGTTTTCTCACTGGGCCTCTGTAGTGGGTTGATTGATGTCCCCCAAAAGTTCACAACCGGCAATGTCTAAAAATGTGACCTTCTATGGAAATAAGGCCTTTGAAGAAGTAATTAGCTAATATTTGTTAAGAGGTCACGTTGTATTAGGGTAGGCCTGGGGTCCTTTTGAGAACAGGAGAGAACACACCGAGTTGAAGCACAGCAAAGCACATCGCGTGAAGACAGAGGCAGAGATCAGAGTGATGCGTCTACAAGCCAAGGAACGCCAAGGTTTGCTGGCAACCACCAGAAGGAAGGGCAAGGAAAGGATTCTCCCTCAGAGCCTTGGATGGCATCACTAGTGCCAGCACCTTCATTCCAAACAGCTGGTTTCCAGAACCATTGTTTGAAGCTACCAAGTTTATGGCAGTATGGGAACAAATACAGACTCTCTAGCCACTAACTGACCTCCAATAGATTGGCTCAGAGGTACTGATTGCTTCCCATTTTTCAAATGTTGTTTTGGAAAAGATAATGAAGAATTAATACTGAAACTGTGACTGATACCTCAGGATATCCGCCTTATTTCGAGGTCATTCAAGCCAATTTCATTTGAGCGTTAGCATGACAAATGCGGCCCATACAAAGGTCAGTTGGCAAGTTCAAAATTCAAAAATGTAAAATTCCCATGAGGAATTTTGTGATCATCACATGACTGATGACATTCATAAAATTAGAAATGGTAATAATTTTCCCTTTGACTGTAGACATAGCATATGTTGTACATTAGTTTCTTAGGAAGTAGGTTCTGAGACTCTGAACCATGTTTGCAGGAGGTTTATTGGGAAGTAGCCCCGGAAACAATGTCTGTGTGGGGAGCAGAGCACACCTGGGCAGAGGGTGTTCACCTATGATGCAGAGCCCTCTGACTGAGCAGGGTGCTCCTTTAGAGTTACATCAAATGGAGATGAGAGGACAGGCCTTGGAACCTTCCCACGAATGGAAGCTGTCATCAGGAAAGGGGTATGCATTGGTTGAGGCAATTTCTTTCAGCAGAGAGTAGTTCTTAAAGGACTCAGCTCTGGGCTGTGAGAATTAGAAGTTTGGTTCTGAAGGGGGAATCTGAACACCAAACTCCAGCCCTTCTACTATATTCATAATTCCAAATAAAACTTTCTTTATTAGCTAAGAAAGTGATTTGGCCAGATCCAATACTGTATGTTATGATATAAATAAGGTATTGTGCTCCTATACTTTCATTTCTCACAGGGTTTTACCAAGGTGCTATATTATTATCATTACTAATGTTCCCAAAGAGAGCTTGTTCTTCAGGATTGCAGCCTTCCTTTTTAATTTTCCTACCTTGGCTAGCAACTCTGAGGGTGATTTTTCTCTTTAAAAAAGAGGGAAAAATTATGATCTCAGTGCTAACTCTATGGTTAGGTCAACAGTTCAAAGAACTGAGTAAGTATTACTCAATATTTTATTCTTCACACTGGTATTCAAATTACTCAATGCCTTTTACTTTTTTGTTAAGTCATGAAACTTCCAGAGAAAGAGAGGTCACCCTTATTTTGCGTGCGGGCACAATAGAAGATGAGATAATTTATTTCACTGAGGTTCTATAAGGTGTCAAAAGGAATGGCAGAGAAGCTATCAATTTCCCCTGTTTGTCTGATAATTCATATTCTCTTTCAAAAACTTCACTTTGATATGTCTTTTCTCTAATAATAATAATAATGTCAAATATTATTTATTGAGCTTTTATTATGTATTGAGCACTCCCTTGGGCAGAGGGAGTGACTGATCTAAGAAACAGTTGCTCAAGACCACCAGATGGAATAATGGTTATGTCTCTGGACTCCCAAGAAGTCAACTGCAGTTCAAATCCCAGAACTGGTGGCTTGAAATTCATGCTGGGCATGTGTTCGTGTGTGCCCAAAATCCGGAGAGGAGAATAGAGGAGAAGATAGTTTGGTATGGTCATCCCCCTGGGGGTGTGATTTCTTGATTTCTGTCTTTGTTTATTTCCCTGTCTCTCTGGCAAGGACATGCACCCGATAGCAAGAATCTCTCTCTAAAAAGAAGTTGCTGGACACTTCGGTAAATACTAATTCTTGCTTCAGGTATTAGCAGAATTATAAGATATTTTTTAACTCAAAACATGATTAAGTCATTATCTGTTGTAAAAACTACTGCTAGTACGTAAACTAAACTCTTTGGGTGAAACATTTCCATAGACACTTCTAAGACAAAGATTGGTTTCTATTTTAATATGGGAAAGAGATACATACTAGCATAGATACATAACATACAGGACAGATATATGGTAGAAGGTACTGGGGTGAGGTATGAGGTGACAACACTCTAGTCCTATAATGCAGACATCCCATTAGAGGAAAACATGGTGGTGATGTTTCCTTAATACACATTCCATACCTGGCAATAGTTCCATGTCAGCTGGCAATCTCATGTTGTTCAAAGCAAGTAGAAACTGATCATATTACCTTATTTAACTAGCTGACAGTTTCACTTTTCAGAGTGAAAGAATCAAGAAGCAGATATTCTTGGTCTGTTTCTGATCAGCCAAAAACTGAGTAGAAATGTGGTAAGAATCTTCAAGAGAGTCAGCACCCTCTCTGAGAATTCATGATACCGGTCAAAAGCAATTTATTCATCCTACAGATACTTTCTAAGCACAAACTTTGGTAGGATTGTTCTTGGCAGTTGGCATAGAAAATGAAGAAGACAGGCAGAATCTTTCCTTTCGTGAAAGGGAAAACGATGATTGAAAAATAAATATGTGACCTAACTTCAGAGACGCCATAGGCGGTATACTAAAGCAGGTGGAGGAGGATCAAGAGTGAGGAGGAGCACCATGTCAGGGAAGGCGATTCTATTTGAGAAGGCCTCTCAGTGGGAGTGAAACTTAAGCATTATCCGAATGAAGTGGTGGGGGAGAAGCCAGGGGAAGATCTAACCAAGGAGAAGTAACAGTGAAGACACTGGCCCCCTCAGGGCAGACTGGGAATGGCACATTCAGCACCAGCAAGAATACCAACAAGTTGATTTAGGAAATAAAAGATTTGTCAGTTATTGTCATAAAGTAAAACACAGGTGATGTTTGTTTGTTTGTTTTCTGGTCTTGTTTTGCCACTTGGGTGCAGGATTGGAATAGACAGAGAATTGGGCAAGTTGGGTTTAACTGAGGTTAGAATAATTGTGACAGGTAAAAGGAGGAAGAGAGAAGAAAGAAACTATTTTAGGTGTAGATGAATAAGTGTAAGTAGGTTAAGAAGAGAGGTAAAAACATGAGGGAGATGATCACTATTGACAAGTTGTTAGATGAAAATACCAATGGAAATCAAAGAATTTGAGGAGTAGAGGTCAGTAGAGTAAGTGAGCTGAGTTTAGGAGCCAGAGAATAAGGTCTAGAGAAGCACATCCCCACTTCCAGATCTCATGGTCTGTGGCTACAGGACCAGCACTTGAGAAAACTGCAGGTTTCAATCAGAGCAACATGATAAAGAAAGCATAGGCTAAAGAGGCTAAAAATATAGCCTTTGCCTAATGACAAACTGGATTCTTAACAGCAAAGTAGAAGGGACTGAGGGGCAAACAAGAAACAGGCAATGAAGTCAGAAAAGGAGAGGTACGAGTATTATGGATTTAAGAAAGTAAGTTTCGGGACCAGCAGTTAGTGTAATGGCTATGTTGCTGGACTCCCATGTAGCCGACCGTGGTTTGAGTTCCGGACCCAGTGGCTTAAATTCATGCCAGGTGCGTGTGCATGCGTGCCCAAGATCCCGAGAGGAGAATGGAGGAGAAGGGAATGCAGCGTGGCCATCCCCCCTGGGGGGTGATTTCTCGCTTTCTGTCTCTCTCTGTCTTTCTGGCGAGCGCATGCACCCTGTAGCAAAAACCTCTCCAAAAAAAAAAAAAAAGAAGAAGAAAGGAAGTTTCAAAAGTTCAGAAAAAATATACATGTAATATCAAGGTTTCAGGATGGTTTAAAGTAGGATGACAGAAATACAATGAAAAGAATAAAGAAGGAATACGGTGGCTGCAGAAAACAGTTTCTAAAGAAATGGCGGTGGGATGAGCTAGAATATTCAACCTTGGTTGGCCTTCACAAGCCTGCTGTGGGGAGCAATTTCTTGGAGTGGCCCTGACCTTTGATGTAGGGACTGCAGGGATGCAATAGACAGCGGGGTCCCATGAGCATAGTAACAGCAACGGATTTAGCTGTGGAGAGAAAGATGGTCAGTCACACTCAAGCCCATTACCGTGTGAGACCGCAATGCTCTGGCAGTCAGGAAGAGCACAACCATAGAGAATTATTCCGTAAGAAATGTTTGCTCCTAAGAGTCTCTAACCAAGAATCATCCAGACTGAGAATACAAGTGCTGAAGGGAACATCTCTGCAGATTATGAGGCAGATATTTCCATTATAGCTTTAAAAGATAATATGCTTTATATTAGGATTCAAATAAGTTAAAATTTTTTAAGAGAGATTTTTGTTATAGGGTGCATGCTCTCATTGGGGAGAGAGAAACAGAAAGCAAAAAGCCATGCCACAATATCTCCTCTTTCATTCTCCTCTTGGAATCTTGGGCACGCACACACGCATGCCTGGCATGGGTTTGAAGCTGCCGGGTCCGGGATGCGAACCATGGTTGACCATGTGGGAGTCCAGTGACATAACCATTACACTATTTGCTGGACCCTCAAATAAATTATATACAGGCATAAATTAAGTAGGCAGTTGGTATAGTAAAAAAGGTTAAAAGTGTGGGCTATGATACACCACTACCTAGATTTGATTCCTAACCCCACCAATTACTGTGGGAACTTACACATGATTCTTAAATCTCTGTGCTCAGTTTCTACATTTGTAAAATTGCCGTAATTCTAATATCTACTTCACTGGCTTTTTGTGAGATTAAAATGAATTTATACTTACACAGCATTTAGCCTATGCCTGGCACAGGGCAAATAATCAATAAATGTTAGCTACTGTGATTTCATTTTGTCATATTTCTCTCTGTTTTTGTTTGTTTGTTTGTTTGTTTTTTTATTTGTCAGCAGGGATGTGTGCTCATCATAAAGAGACAGAAAAACAGAGATAGAGGAAGAGGGAGAAAGCATCTCCCAGTGGTTGTGGTCACACTACCAACCTTTCTCCATTTTCTATCCTGTCAGATAGATATGTGTGCACACACACACATATCCAGTGTGTTCTTCACCTCTGGGGCTAGGCTTTGAACCGTGCTTGGCCATTAAGATTCAGCTCCCTTAACCACTAAGCATTGGGGCTAGACTCTGTTATTATTATTATTATTATAATTATTATTATTATTTAATGCCAGAAGGTGTAGCACATGCACATGAGACAGAGAAAGAGAGAAAGCATAATCTGCTCATGCCACAATCCTATTTCCTCCAATACTCCATCCTGTCAGGATTCTGGGAGCGCATGCATGCTCTCGTGTATTTCTTTCAAGCTCCCAGGGCTAAGACTCAAACCTTGGTGGCCATGGGAGATGTGACTTCCTCTGAAGCACACTTAACGACTGTGCTATGGGGCCATTCCATAATTTTGTAATTTTTATGGTCTGTTTAACTTAGAGTTTTTACAATAAGACTAGCTTTTTCTTGGCCCAACCATGGTGGTACAAATAGAAGGGTACACTGCAAGGTGTCCGGGACTGATGGGAGGCCCAGGTTTAGTTTCTGTGCACAGTGGTGAGTGCCTGCAGTCCTAATTAGCTAGGAGGCTGGGCAGGATGATCGCAATCACGGAGACATCTTGTTAAAAATACCTTCCTCTCTACCCCTCCCTCCCTCTCTCTCATAACTCTCTCACACACACACACATGAAAAAGAAAGGAAGGAAGGAAGGAAGGAAGAAAAACTTAGTCTTATAATTTAGCCTAAGTCTTCTAGTTTATGATGGAAAAACCCAGGAGCTTATGTGTGACTGGTGTGACAAGAACTTTGAGGTAACACTTGCAGGCAGGTTCTATATCCAGCACATCATCCTATGTAAAGCAAAACAGTGTTTGAAGCCTGGCTCTACCACTTAAAGATCATGTGACTTCTGGCAGTTGGACTAATCTTTTTATGCCTAAAGATTCATCTGTGAAAAGAGAAAAATAATAGTGCCAATAATGCACAGGGTTTTGGTAACAAGTACACTGGATAATTCATGTAAAGTGTCAGGTATATTGCATGGCATAGAGTAGGTATTCCATAAATGGCAGTTATATTATTATTTAGCCTTTTTTCTCCTTAATGAGAGATACCTTTAAATATGCATGTTTACTACAACTGAACACTAAACATTCTTAGTTTGCAATTTCAATTTCCTTTCTTCCATGTCCTGAAGGAATTAAAAATAACCCCACTAAAATAAAATACTAGGACATAAAAATACTTGTGATGGTCCTTTTCTATCCTGAAAGGAATTACCTTGCTACTGAACTACATCTCTCCACCGTAGATCTTTGTATGTTGAAACTCTAATTCATGATATTGATGGAGCTGGGGCAGGGTAGTCAGGAGTCAGTGTCAGATGAGAGGATAAGACACAGACAATATGAAGAAGGGGTGGCTCTGAAGCAATCAAAGACAACAAAATAAAGAGAGTAAGAAAAAAAGATAAATTCCATTGTACACAAAATACAGCCATTTTTTTGAATACGTAAAGTTTGTTTGCTTGTGCAGAGAATGCGGAGGAGTCAGGATTTAAACCTGGGCCTGTTATTATTCTAATGTCTGATTCTTCCCCTCTCCTTCCTAGTGTCTAGATGTAATCAGTTGCCACAGAGATAGCCAGATACATGGTAATTGGTCTGAGTCTCAGAATCTAGGGATTCTATGAGATTTGAAGGATGAAGTGAGAGCAAAAACAATGTCAAATGAGGAGCAAATATAGAAAAACTCAAGACAGAAAGGGTTTTCTGTCACTCTTAGTATTGTCCTCTGGTTCATGGTAACAGGAGTCAATCTTACCACCTGGGTTGCTGGAGGATATGCTGGTGGTTAAGAGGTAACTGGCAGCTCCTGACAACATGAGGCCCACAGGACAGGACAATTCTTGTCATTAAGAGCTTATGGTGAGAAGATGTTGTATTCTTCCCTAGTAGAATACCTTAGTACACCTATAGTTCTCTGACCCAGGCTACAGTTTAATTAGAAAAGAACCATGCTCCCTTTTCCATGAACTTAAATAGATTTTGAAACAGAAATATTAGCTAATTTCTCCAATTCTAGCAACCAAGGTCCTTAAATTTTCCATGACCTTCACTTCTTTTCCCTCTTTGTTTACCTCATAAAAGGGAAGTTAGGACCGATTAATCTCTTTAAATAACTCCATATTTTCTGAGATCACTTCAGAAAAAAGACTGTTTGAATAAGATAAAATTACTATTTGTCAGAGAATTTAATCATATTATTTTTCTTGGCGTTGGTTGTAAAGTTTCTTAATGCCTTTAGTTCACAGCAGGTAACTATAGCAATTTTAAGGTGTCTCTTTCAGTGGTAACAATCTCTACTGACTTTTTTAGCACCTAGCAGTTGATAAAGCTCTTTAAAATCTCTCTCCAACTCCCTCCACACACACACACCAAAAAAAACAAAAAACTCACTCCACTTTTTTGGCTACTACGTGAGGTGGTTAGAACAGTATTTGTTATTCAGACTTTATAAATGACAAAACTGGGGCTCTGCAAGTTTAGAGATGTGTTTGAGGGCACAAAGTAGCTATGTTGGATTGGCAGGTGCGAGACAGGAACACCTAAGCACGGACTCCTGGGCTTAGGACATACCTTTCTAACTGGTTTGCTTTCCACACCCCACTGTACCCTTACCCCACTATCTTTTCTATTGCAATAATTTCCTTATAAGCGCAAAGGGGCCCTGGGCTGCATCACACTTATACATTTGCACTCATCTATGAGATGTGTATTTCTGTTTGTTAAAGAACAATGTCAAATATAATATGCTGAGAAAAATTTTAGATCTTCCATTTTCTGTCCTCTAACAGTTCTGTACACCATCGTAAATAAGCTATAAGACTAAAATGTTAAAGAGACACATATACAAGAGCGAACAGGACAAGAGGTGCTTGGGAATGTGTCAGATGAGAGGATAAGAGACAGACACAATATTAAGAAGGGGTGGCTTTGAAGCAAGCAATGACAACAAAATAAAGAGAGTAAGAAAAATGGATAAGTTCTATTGTATGCATAACGACAGACTTTTTTGAGCTTTGTTTTACATACCCTTTCTTCTCTCTAAGTAGCAAACAGTAATAGTTCTTAGGGAAGCTTTAGAGCGGCTACTGAATCACAGCAAAAAATGGGAGGCCAACACGCAGACACTAACAAACCAATCTAGGTGTGTTTTGGGGTAAACAAGGGAAGGGGGATATTTGTAAAGAAAATTGCTTTCTTGTTTTTCTTTTTCTTTTTTTTTCCCCAAAAAATATTAATGTGGGAATATTTGTGAAGGAAGTAAGAGGGAGGAAGGGAGAAGCATACAGGAGAGTATTTGTGGCAAAGTGTTTAGGTAGTTCACAGCTATGAAATATCAAAACAACTCCAGAAATGTATACTATAGATTTCTATCTGCATATTTTCATATAAGAAAAGTTGCTCAGGAGCTTCCTCTTTTCTAGGTGGAACCATGGAAGGCATTCAATTTCTGCTGTGGCAGAAGCTACCAAGAAATAGGTGCCTGCTGTGCCAAAAGCCCTTAAGAAAAAGTGAAGGAATTTTGCGGAGCTGAAGATCAAGTACCTGAGAAAGAAGTTTGCTCAAAAGATATTTCGAAAGGCAAGGAGGAAGCTTATCTATGAAAAAGCTATGCACTGTGGGACCAGCAGTTAGCATAATGGCTATGACGTTGGACTCCCATGTAGTCAACCGCGGTTGGAGTCCCAGACCCGGTGGCTTAAACTCACACTGGGCACGTGTGCGTGCATGCCCAAGATTCCGAGAGGAGAATGGAGGAGAAGGGATTGTGGCATGGCCATACCCCCTGGGGGGGGTGGGTGATTTCTCACTTTCTGTCTCTCTGTCTCTCTCGCTTTCTGTCTCTCTGTCTGTCTCTTTCTGGTAAGCACACGCACCCTATAGCAAAAACCTCTCCAAAAAAAGAAAAAAAAAAAAAGCTAAGCACTGTCATAAGGAATATAGACAGATGTACAGAACTGAGATTCACATGGCCAGGATGGCAAGAAATGCTGGCCCCACAGAACCCAAATTGGTGTTTGTCATTGAATCAGAGGTATCAATGGAGTGAGCCCAGAGGTTCAAAAGGTGTTGCAGCTTCTTCGTCTTTGCCAGATTCTTCAATGGCACCTTTGTTAAGCTCAATCAGTCCTCAATTAACATGCTGAGAATTGTGGAACCATATATTGCATGGGGGTACCCGAACCTGAAGTCAGTAAATGAACTGATCTACAAGTGTGGTTATGGCAAAATCAATAGGAAGTGAATTGCTCTGACAGCTAACTCTTTGATTGCTCAATCTCTTGGTAAATTTGGCATCATCTGCATGGAGGATCTGATTCATGAAATCTACACCGTTGAAAAACGCTTCAAAGAAGCAAATAACTTCCTGTGGCCCCTCAAATTATCTTCTCTATGAGGTGGAATGAAGAAAAATACCACCCATTTTGTAGAAGGTGGAGATGTTGGCAATGGGAAAGACAAGATCAACAGACTAATTAGAAGGATGAACTAAGGTGTCCACCATGATTATTTTTGTAATCTGGTCAGTAAATAAACAGAGTGGCTGTTATCAGACTGAAGGGAAAAAAAAAGAAAAAAAGAAAAGTCAGACAGTGAGAACTGATGAAAAGCAATTAGCTGACATCAGAGGGGCTGACAAGAAGCTATCTTAGCACAACTGCCTAAAGGCATTTATTGAATAGTTTCCCGTGGGGATTGACCACAAAGGTTTGGTCAAGGGCTCCCAAGGGGAAGAGCTCAGTTATGACAGCTTCTTCAGTACGTTTGTTTCCAAGTGCTCCTGGCTCCACCTGAAATCATCAGTGCAAAAAACCAGTCAGATCCCTATACCTTTTATTTGAAAAGGGATAGATTTCAAGATACTGCTCTCTCTATTTTTTTTTAACAGAGGGTCTGCATCTAGCTCACTTAACATTTAGGAACTGATGAACACAAACCCAATGTGAACTCTCATCGTCACAACTCATCCCATTCAAACAGATGGTCAAACTAAAACCCCTAAAGCTTATTGCTGCAAAGCCTTGGTAACAAGACAGTCATTCAATAAATGTTTATTGAGCATGGCCTATGTGCAAGATACTGTAGCCATGCCAGATTTCTTATTACTCAGTGTGCTGCTCCATTTAATGAGGAGGTTGATCTTACTGAATTCCTAATGAAGAGATGCCTCAAATCTTTCCTTCATGGCTGCCAACAGTGTAAGGAGAAAACAAGAATATGTTTTGGTTCTAACTCTATTTATACAAATGCTTAGGTCATTTGCTCAGATGAATTAGATTTTGCTAAGGAAAATAAAAGGAAAAAGAAAACCACTTTAGTTTATTTCTATGACCACACACCAAATATTTATTGAGATCCTACAATGCACCAGGCACTACGTATATGCTGCTACAGGCTTTAAGCAGTGTTAGAGTAGGAGAATTTTGCAGTAGCAGGAAATTATCTTGTTGCAGGTCTGCTGATGAAGTAATAGTACCTACCATGTATTATACTCACTGTAGATCAGGGGCTGTCCCTATACTAAGTGTTCTACATTACACAGACCCAAGACATAGGTGAGTTCCTATCATGCAATTAAAATGATGGAACACTGGTGATGTAAACCCCAGATAAAGCAGGACCATGATGGGCTCTTTGTAAATGGCTATGGAACGATTCTTAGGGCAATCTACCAAGAGGCTGAACCATTAAGTATATATCTTCTAGGGCCATCTAAGGTTGACTTTTTTCTGCTTAAGCTCTTGAGGGAGTCTCCCAAAACCATAATGAAAAAGAAAACCTTCTTATCATGTAACTATTGATGTGGAATTTCTTGGAAGCATTAGAGTCTTTGAGAAGGGTATCTTTTGTTTTGGAGCACTTGGAAACATACTGAAGAAAGTATGTTAAAATAAAATTCAGGAGGAGAAAGTAGTTCTATATACCAGGAACCACCAGTTCATGTTATAAACATGCAGTACTTCACTTTCTAATTTATTTTTTTTGGAAAAAAATGATTTAAAAGAAATTCCCTGAAGAGACTGCAAAATAGAAATAAACATACATTTAATTATATAGTACAGAACTAACCTTCCTAAAAATCCTTTTTATCTACCCATGTGTCTCACCAGCCAAAATAGATCTTTGCTCTCTTCCCTGTTAAAATCCTGACCCTCATAGGGACTGGCCTCCTCTCACATTTTGCTCTTCCTGTCTTTTTCCTGACACCTCTAATTCCCTCAAATTCTGTTTGCCACAAATTGTCCTTGTTTTTTCCTTGAGTAGGGAAAATTTGTAGGAATAATGGACTGTCTTCCTATAGATCTGGTCATTCCTTACATCTTCTTTCCCTCAAATGCTATGTGGCACACCACTCTCATTATCGAAATATTTTATAAATCATTTCCATGGCTTCTGGGCCTCATATGATATTCACGGAAGAAAATTCTATACACAGGAAAGCTGAAGAAGAGGATGATTATAAAATGATGCCCATCTGCAGAAATCAGGACTCTTTATCTTTAATCTAAGTCCCTCTTCCCTAAAAATGCTGTCAACATATATACCTCTTGAGGTGTCTAATAACATTAGGAAGTTGGAGAGGGCCAGTAATGTCACAGTTTTTAAAAATGAAATATAATAAGGTTCCTTTAAATGTATTAGAAAACTCTTAGACGTGTCCTGCAGAGGCTGATAAATGCAATCGTTTTTCACTGCTTGCAAAGACTAGATTGAGGTGCAACCTGGCAGCCATTTAATAGACTATTGTGAAGGTTGACTTGCAAATAACTTCCCCTGGACTGCTGAAATGGTAATAAAATTTAGGGAGGTAAACATAATGACTATAATTCGAGCTTGTCTAAAGAATATAGAAATTTAAAACATTAATAAAACCCTGAGAAATTAGAAACCAACAACAAAAAACTGGTACCACCACAGATGCCACCATGTTGTGCATCAGAGTGAGAAGCAAACACTGTGACCGTAGCTATCCATCTATTTAAACTTTTCATTGCAATTGAAATGTCCTTTGGAGTAAAATAATTGACAAGCCATGAAGAAGCTCCGCTTTATTTCTTGATTTTCATTTTCCACAGCGCCTTTCCACAAAGCCTTAACAGCTGCACACAGTCTGCTGTTCTGAGGCTTGCGCCAGGCTTGGTGTTTCTTGAAGCATTCATTCCATTCCGCATGAGTTGGGGC
Source organism: Tupaia tana (assembly GCA_026018925.1). Lineage (NCBI taxonomy): Eukaryota > Metazoa > Chordata > Mammalia > Scandentia > Tupaiidae > Tupaia > Tupaia tana. Next base: position 26,322,844 of record JAKSZU010000010.1, on the reverse strand, counting down.
CTTTATGAAAGTTTCTGCCCTCCAGTCTGCTTAAACTGCTGCAGTTCTCTGTGGTCCACTTTTCTTGGGTGCTGAGAAAGAAACAGCTCTGGGGCACAGCCTTGAGAGGCAGACCCATGGAACATTCTTTAGCCATGAATCACTGTGACCATTGCTTAAGGTCAGTCTGAGTTTCATGTCGACCACCTGCATGCTTACAGAATCCAGGGTAGTTTCTTCATGTGTCAGTATCTGACAACACTCTGTTCTTAAGTCATTTCTTACCTATGCTAACAAGTGGCACATGGGGTTATTTCTGTTCATGGGCAGATCTTATCCACTCCTTGTTCAATTTAATATCTAGCCCAGGCAGCAGTTTGGTACAGCTGTTAGGATGTTGTCAGAATTTTTTTGTCCATAAGAAGAGTGAAAAATCACACCACATTGTGCAATATATTCATGATGTGGTCATCCCTTTGGATGATCATCAACATTAACTTTGACCGGTATCCTGCCTCTGACCTCAAAGGGCTTCAGACTGATGCAACAAAACATGGGAAATACGATCTCTGCGATAGCTTGAGACCTGCCAGCATTCTCTGCTAAACTGGCATATGTATCCTTAGATAACACATTAATTGCAGGCACTAATCATACCATTTCTAAGCTGTGAACTCCCAGAGCACAGGCCAATATGTTGATTTTTCTATCCAGAAACAGTTTGCAGGGGGTGTGGCCTGTACAACTGGAAGCCTGAGCTATAACAATTTGACTCTTGCCTCATGACTTTAACTGTGTGCCCTTTTTTATAAAGCTCTGAGCTGGAGTCACGTTATCAGATTTTAAGGCTCTGTGGGTCTCTCCACAGTAGGAACACCATCTTTCAGAGCTCTGACTCTGGGCATGTTAATGTCTTGTCACATATCACAAGAGGAGCAGCCGTGATGCTCACCCCTGCTTGATTTTGCAAAGAAATCTGTCTATGGGGAAGTTCACTTTGATGCGTGATACTCAAATAGAAGGTGCCAGCACAGGGCAAAAGAGAGAGAAATTCAGGGGCAAACAGATCTAAAAAGGGGTAGAGGATAGTATACAAGTATTGTTTGATCCATTTCTAAAAATGCTCTGGGGAGACAGCAATAGCTAACAGGGCCAGGCACAGATTCCCCAAGAAACAGTTCTCCTAGGAGCTAGTCTTCGTTTTCATTTTTGTTCAATCTTGTACAACACTTCCAGGTATATAACAAAAAAATGAGCGAAAGCTAAATCAATAAAAGCTAAAATCCGGCCATATACACGAATTTCTGTTTATAGCACTCATTCACTCAGCAGTGTACCATCTGTGTTTAGATACTGTGAGAGGCACTGATCTTATATGGAAGAGTAGTTCGAGTGGGGAAGACATCTAGGAAACAAAAGGTCATGCTAAATATGGGCTATGCAAATCTGCACAGCTTGAGCAACTGTAAAAGGATGCCTAAGTGCTAGAGCCTGGGGTCTTTCCCGGAGAAGACATCATTTGGCCAAGAACTGAGTCTTAAAGTATTAGTATTCATTAATGTGCATGAAATGTACAGAGAGAGCTTGGCATACTACTTGATAAGGTTAAAAATGCATGGGGATACATAGGAAGAAGGTGAGAGATCCACCTGCAAAGCCAGAGTGTACACAGATCTCAAAGGGACTTCTGTGCCATTTGTAGGCCAAGAATGTATAACTTTAAGCATATTTTAGGTAATGAAAAGCCATGTTGAGACAGATGGGGGGAAAAGAACAATTTAAGGAACAGGCACAGCATGTTCATAAAGTTAACATATGTAGAAAGCTTACTATATGCCAGGTCCTTCTCTCTCACATTACATGAATAAACATAATTTTCACAACCTTCTATGAAGTATGTGCTTTTATCCCCCTCTCGTTAGAAAACAAGGAAATCAAGGCACAGAGAGGCAAGACAGAGGTGATAGAGCTAGTCTAGGAGAGGGCCAGGGCAGTCTATCTGCAAAGCACATACTCTGCACCAAGACTCTGCACGGTCTATCACATAAGGATCTGGAGGGGAATTCTAAAGACTAAGAGAAATGCACTGGATAGAAAAAACACTGGAACCACAGTCCTTCCCCTCGGAAATACTACAGAAGCTGGATATGCAATACTTTAGGCCAACCTGCCTTTGCTAGAAAACAAACTGACAGAGGTCAGCTGTTAATTCACAAATATTCAAAGTCTTAATATGTATTGCAGAAATCACTTTGTGATTTCTCCCCAAAATAGCTCTGTGTCCCTTCTGGAACCTGGTGAAAGGAACTACTTGAAACACTGCAGGGCCGGAGCACACAGGTAATGGGGCTTCCTGCAGTAAACACTGGAAAGCTGGAGATATACACAGCTGGAGGGGTCAATCAATACATTCTCTAGTAACAAAAACTTACTAATCAGTACTAGAGTGGCTTGAATGGGCATGAGGATGACATTTACTTAAATGTGACAGAATGAAATGATGAAGAGGAAAATGAATATCAAATTTTGAAAAAGTTTGAAGTTTCTGTTAATGTTAAAACCACAGGGAACCAGCAGTTAGCGTAATGGCTATGTCACTGGACTCCCACGTAGTCGACCGCGGTTCATGTCCCGGACCCAGTGGCTTAAAACTCACGCTGGGCACGTGTGCGTGCATGCCCAAGATCCAGAGAGGAGAGTGGAGGAGAGTGGATTGCGGCGTGACCATCCCCCCTAGGGGGTGATTTCTCGCTTTCTGTCTCTATGTCTCTCTCTGTCTGTCTGGCGAGCGCATGCACCCTATAGCGAAAAACTTCTCAAAAAAAAAAAAAAAAAACAATAATTTTCAGAGTAAGGTTCAAAGAAAGAGCCAACTTACTCATGCTCTGAAAGGGATTTACATAAACCATAGGAAGAGAGCAGCCTCCTTTGAGGCTGTATTCTGGAGGCCATGTCACATGTGGATTTGAGACTGAAGCAGCAGAGCAGGGTTAGAGCATTTTCTGGTTTAATTTCCTAGCAAACAACTCACCTCCTCCTCCTTCCCCACCTAGTCTTAGTTGCAGAATTTAACCAGATGGTAGGATTTTTAAGAACTTATTTCCTGTAAATAGAATTCTACTTTACAAACAAAAGAAGAGGATGAAGAGAAAAAGAGCTGCTGAGGGGGTGAGCTAATGACTCTCCTTCAGGAACAAGAGCCAGTGACTTGGGTGGAAGAACAGGGCAAATTGCATATCTCAAGGAATTCTATCTACACTAGGTAGTCTATAAAATACTACTTAGGGGCCGGCAGGTGGCGTGGTAGTTAAAGGCACTGGATTCCCACATGGCTTATTGTGGTTTGAGTGCCTGACCTGGCAGCTTGCTTTCTCATTTTCCCTTTCTCTCTCTCTCTGTCTCTCTATGGTCAAATTAAAAAAATAATAGCAAATGGAATTAAATATAAAAACAAATCTTTAGAAAAATAAAATGAAATATAACTTATTTGACACACAGAGCACGTAACTGTGGGGCACTACTGAGAGATAAAGACAGAAATATGGAATCATAAATAGTATCTTAAAAATATAAAAGAAAGGACCTGAATTAGAATATGGTAGAGATAATGAGAAATGGATGGATGCTAGTGAGATTTCGATGCTATAATTTGCAGGATCAGTTAAACAAATTATATTAGTGGTGAAGAGAGTGAGAAAATAGTCAAAAAGAAAAAAAAAAGCCTCTTAATTTACTCACCAGATATTTTGAATGCCTAACTTTATTAAAAAAAGAGATACAGATCTAGTCAGAGGAGCTCTCTGTTCTCATGGAATGCACTAGAAATAATATTCCAGGTGAATCATGATGTTCTTAACCAAGAAGAGTATAAGTGGAGGTGGAAAATAGGTCTGAAGAATGGATATTAAAGCTCATGAGTTCAGTTTTGAACATGTTGAGTTTGACATGCCAAAGAGACCTTGAGGTGGAGATTGCTAGCAAGCTGTTGGCTGATGGCTGCAGACCCAGAGAAGCAGCTCATCGGCATACAGATGATGGCTGAAATCTAACGAGTAGGCAAGATCACCTGTAGGGGATGGGTAGAAGAAAAATAAGGCAGAGGAAGAAAACTCAAGTAACAGTAATATTGAATGCAAAGGAAGAACGGCCAGCAAAAGATGTGGGTCTAATAAGGTGGATGAAACCCAGATCAAATGAAGTCATGCAGTGAAAGAGAAAACTGTATTTTCTGTAGTTGTCTGTTTTCTCTGAATCTGCCACTGGACAGCATACTCTGTATGGGCAGTGACCATAGATTTCTTTTTAAAAGGAAGTGTATTTATTTATATCTGCTATGAGAGAGAGAGAAAAAAAAAAAGAGAGAGAGAGAAAAAGAAAGACAAGCAGGCAATTTCAAAAAGTGTCTTCAAGTCCCGAAAACCGAGTCTGCCATCCAGGAGCTCAGGCACACGCACACACCTGGAGTATGCAGAGATCTGCAGACGTGGACTGGGAACTGTGTGCCTTGGCAGTGTGCAGAACTGTTACCACTGCACCACTGCAGCTGGCCATGGCTGTCTTGTTCACTTCGTCTTCCCAGAGGCGAGCACAGCATCTGGCACAAGGGCAGTACTTAATGAATAGTTTTTAATTCCTTGACGAATGCGTAACTGGCAGCATGAAATGCTACAGTCAAGCCAAGCAAGATAAGGACTGGAAAGTATCTATTGGATTTGCCAATTAGGACATTCCTGGTAGAGTGAGCAAAGAGCCACTTAAGTGGCTGGAAGGAAAGAAACATAACAAAATATACCCTGTTTTTAAAATATTAGAAATGTGAAGAAACATTCAGAAAAGCAGAGCAAATAATTTCTAGACTATAACCTTTTTTTTTCCCTGCAACAATTTCTTTAACAAAAATGGAATCACATTATACTAACTACTGGGTGATTGCTAGACTGATAGGAAAAATAGAATACAGAAAAAAAAAAGTTATAATAAAAGTATTAAACATTAAGAAAAAGGTCCCAGAGTATTCAGCCATCAATATAATGCCAAGTCATTTTCAAAATCCTGAATAACACAATAGCGCAAATAAGCTCCAACTACTGCTTAATGTTAAAGTAGGTTAGGAACATAACAAGTAAGACTTGCTTGCAGTGTGACTTTATGGACCAAATAGAAATCTGGTACATAAAGCTTCAGTAAATGGCTCCATATTTCTGGTCCTAATCCACAGAAAACAGAAACTAACGAGTAAAGAATTGGCCGATCGTCCAAAAAGAAAAGAAATGGAAAAAAAAAAAGGAATAAAATAAATCCCAGACTTTAGCTTGGACTTAACAAAATATGTTTCTAAACAAGCACTTTGAAGTCCTGGAAAGCAATAAACAGGAAGGCAATTTGCACAGACTAATGGAGTAGCTAAAAAAGGAAGGAGTGGAGAACTGGTTCTGTAAAACGGAAGAAAAGTTTCGTTTTAGAATTTTGTTGTAAAATGGTTTCTCCCTGGTGATAAAACACTGGCTGACACCATATAGTATGTTCTTGTTGAAATCATGCTAACTTCAAGTGTGCCTGACTATGTACTAAGACAGGAAACAATACAGCATAAAATCAAAGGCTTATGTTAGAATTTTGAAGTTCGGGAAGTAGCTGATGTCATAGAACTAAGTATCTCTCAATTAAAAAAAAAAAAAAAACAAAACGAAAACCACTTTTATATGGGCCATTTAGCTTAGACATTTTATGTTAAGTGTTCATTCAGTTCATGAAACATCTTGACAGTTTTTTTATTTTTTCTGCTCTTGTATAAGAAGTGGTATTTTCCCAAACAAAAAGGGTAGAAGATGAGACACTCAGATTAATAAGGTCTACCGCAACACAATCACATTTTTAAAAATTGCTATAGCGCTCATGTGGTCACCAGAGAGAGAGAGAAAGAGAGAGAGAGAAAGTGAAAAAGCACCCCCAGGGAGATGCCCACAATGCAGTCCCTTCTCCTCAATCATCCTCTCAGGACTTTGGGCATGCACACACAAATGCTTGGTCTGTTTATCAAGCAGCCAGGTCCTGGACTCAAACTGCATGGTTGGCTATGTGATTCCAGACACCTTAACCACCATGCCACTGGTTGGCCCCATAATCACTTTTTACATATTTATCAGTAGGCACACGTATGTGGCCATCTGTTTCCCTATCTTTCTGTCATACATATACATTTGATTATAAATAACTTTCAAGCTAAAAGTTGTGTCTCAGGACCAGCAGTTGGCATAATGGCTATGTTGCTGGACTTCCATGTAGTCGATCAAGGTTTGAGTACCAGACCCGGTGGCTTAAACTCATGCCCAGGATCCTGAGAGGAGAATAGAGGAGAAGGCATTGCAGCATGGCCATCACCCCTAGGGGGGGTGATTTCTCACTTTCTGTCTCTCTGTCTCTCTCTGTCTTTCCGGTGAGCACACATGCCCCTATAGCAAAAACCTCTCCAGAAAAAAAAAGCTGTGTCTCAGTCATTTTTGCCTGAGCCCTAGCACCGTATTTTATGCCTACTGCTCAATAAATATGGGTAACTAAAGATACTATTATCTTTCAGGTTCTTAAAGCTCTCAAGTAGTCCCATGGAATACATACTGGGAATCTTTGTGTTAAAACCTCATAAATAATTTCATGACTTTTTTATGAACAAAAAATTAGTAATAGTCCGGAATAATTATTTTGCCTCCCAAGATAAAGACTGAAAGAAGTGACCAGCAGATGGCATAATGGTTAGTTACATTGCTGGACTCCCATGTAGTTGACTGCAGTTCAAGTCCTAGAACCAGTGGCTTAAGATTCACACCAGGTACGTGTGTGTGCATGCCCAAAATCCCAAGAGGAGAACGGAGGAGGAGGGACTGCAGTGTGGCCATGCCCCCTGGAGGATGAGGACTTCTTGTATTCTGTCTCTCTGTCTCTCCAGCAAGTGCACGTGCCAAATAGCAGAAAGCTCTCTCTTAAAAAAAAAAAAAAAAAAAAAAAAAAAAAAGACTCAGAGAAAAATCTTGTGCTCTTGGTTATTTAAAACAGACCAAGAAGTGGATCTTAAATGCTTGACTTTAAAGAAGATGCCATAGTGTCCCTATGTTCCATTGGCTCCAGGGACAAATTAGTACATATGAACATACAGACGGAGGCATGGAGATTTAAAAGGGGTACCACGCTGATACATCACACCTTAAAACTGACTATGAGCTCTTTATTTTCAAACTAGAATTTGTGTTTAGAGAATCAATTTTCTTGCAAATTACCCAAGAATACAGTAGGTAAAGGAAAAGTTAGGTAAAGAAGGAAAGTAAGGTTTGGTAAATACCGGCTCTAACCTTCCTGAATTTCTGGACTTGGTTCTATTCTAACTGATGACAGTAGAGTTAAGAGGTGTAGCATGGATCTGTGCTACTCGCTTTTTCTTCTCCACTTTCCACAGTGAAGAGGGCATGTGATATCGATGAAAAGAATAGGCATTATAGCCAGGATACAAAACGATCTGAATTTGAACTCTTAACTGGCTATCTACTTAACTCTTCTACTGGCTATCTTAGTAACCCTGGGCAAGTTACCTGACATTTGCAAGGTGGCTATATTAATTAAATGGAAGAATATTTAAAATACCTAGTAGAGGACTGGAACTTAATAGATGAGGAGGCTGTTTTCTAGCGGTCTATCTAGCCCTACACACACACACACACGCACACACACACACACAAAACTAAGGATGTTAAGTCTACTCAAATTCTTTCAACGTGTGCCCCAGTATCTGGCACACAGTAGGTGCTCACTCAGTTTTTGTTGATTTAATGAATGAATGACTAACATGCATCTGATTCTTGAACAATACAAGGTATTACGTGATTTTTGTGTTTAGCATCACTTATGTGGCGTCAACAGCTAAAAGAACGATACACAGTAGGCAGGCCTCCCTTGCAGAACAAAGTGGCAGACTGTGAGAAATTGCAGTTGGCAGACCATGTTGTGTGACCACAGACACAAAGAATCCAAGCAACTTGGCAGGTAGAGTTAGATGTGAAGTGATTAAAGTCTCTGCTCACTGAATTTTAGTGATAACATGGATGCTTCTTACATTCTACTGTCACACTGGAGGGGGTTTCCTTTTGCTTGAAATAGTCTTGGTTAAACTGAAGATTGAAATTCAGTGAATTGTTTCTTCTGGAGAGTGTTTGCAGAGAACATAATTAGTGCCAGACTGCATGCTTATGTGGAGTACTACTGAAGGCTCATGGCATCAGTTTGGCTTCCTATTTATTCTCCAGGCTGAAACAAGTTTTGAACGAACTATAAGGCAGGAAATCACTGGGAAGATAAAATGTACAGGATCTATTCAGGATTCTACCACTTTCTCATTTTCTAGGCTTTCTGAAATAGATGCAGATCCAGCAGCTTCTCCTACTACTGCCAATTGTTCTTGGCAAGTATTTCTATTTATAAATACTCATATTTTTGTTACATCCTTCCTGATAAGTGGCCAAAGAGAAAAAGAAACCTCTGTTCTGAAGTAATCCTCCATCTGAAGAGGTTTCATTGACATTGCCCTAAAGGTGGTAAGATTATTATTATTTTTTTAAGAGGTTTTGGTCTTAGGGTATGTGTACTCAATGGAGAGAGAGAAGGATAGACACAATGAGAGGGAAAGTGAATAAACACTCCCCCGGAGGATGGCCACACCACAATCCTTCTCCTCATTCTCTTTCTGGGATCTTGGGCACACACATGCACATGAACCTGGCGTGATTTTCAAGCCGCCGAGTTTGGGAATTGAACCTTGGTTGGCCATGTGTGAGTCCACTGACATAACTGCTATGCCATCTGCTGATTCTGGTGGTAAGGTGTTTTGCAGATGTTAATAAGTCTTTAGGGATATCTGTCAAACTTCACATAATTTGTGACTTAGGAAATATACTGTGAAGAAAACAATAAAAGACTCATAATTCAGTTATATATTAGAATCATAATATATTTTTCTGTTTTTCTATGAAAAAATGCATTGACTTTCCCAACAACCTAATACATATTCAATAGTATATGTAAAATATATTAAGTTTATATAATATATAACCATATTTACATATAAAATATATATTATATATATACTTGCTATTCTATATTATGTTATACATTACATTTAATGCTACTGTATATAGTATATTTTTTAAGAATTATTTTATTTAACTTTAATTATTTGTTTATTTTAATTTGACCAGAGAGGAACAGAATGTGAGAAAGAGAGAGAGCAGGGGGAAAAGTGAGAAAGCAAGCGGCCAAGACTGGAACTCAAACCATGGTCAGCCATGTGGGGAGTCCAACACCCTTGACCACCATGCCACCTGTCAGGCCCTATTTTATATAATATATAGTTTACATGTACATTTAAATTTATATTATCTATTATATATCACATATCTATATATATTCATTTACATATATATACATACACACATACATCTACACCAATGAGTGTCTAGATATGTGGTGGTATAATTGAATACTTAAAAAAACCCTCAAATACACAAACTGAGTAGTTTGATTACTTTCAACTTGACACTCTACTTTTCTATAATACAGGGTTTTCCAATTTAGAAGGTTCTCAGCCCTCTGTCTCAGCTTATTAGTTATGCTTAATTAGAAGTAAGAATAAGATATGCCTGAAATGAGAATAGGAATGGCCTATGGATTTTACACTATCATCACCTAGGGATGGTTTTTGATGTTTGCTTATTTGTTTGTTTAATGACCACTGCCTACTCATATCAGAATTAGGTGGGCAGGTTGTCTTGAAAATATGGCCCTCCGATTTTCTTCTAACCCAATTATACATTAGAGCTGTTATTAATATAAGTACCATATTAGACATTTGAAGAAGTTTTTTAAAATATTATTATAGAATTTAGTAGCTCAATAATTCAGTAAGTCTTTAGTAAGTAAAGTAGATATTACTATTCTCTTTTTTAAAAATTAATTATTTATTTTGTAGATAGGGCCTTGTTACATACTCATCCTTCTGCCTCCGTTTCCTGAATAGTTGAGACTGCAGGCACACATCACCATGTTAGCTTTTCAGGGTGGGCTGGGAATCGATCCGTGGCCTCTTATGTGGCCTCAGCCTATGATACTATGGCTCAGCCTAGCTACTTTTTTTTTTTTTTAATGTTTATTTATTTTTCATGAGGGACAGCACAAGTGACTGTCCAAGTCAGGACCGTGAGTGCATATACCTCATAAGTTTCAGGTTAACTTGGGATCCAAACCCATGGGTGGCCCACTTGGCTTGAGCACCAGAGAGCAGCACACTACCACCACATGGCTGGGCCTATTCTCTTTTTAATAGATGAAGAAACTAAGGCCCAGAGAAGCTTGATAACTTGCTTCAGTTTATACATAATAGGTGTAAGAACTAGAACTAAAACTTAGGTCCCAAGACTAACTCCTGTGTGTTTTCTGGCCAAGGTGGACAGCGAGATAGGCATTGTGAAAATAAAAGTGCTTTTGTCTGCGATAATATCGGTGCTGCTTCCTCTTCTTTGTTCTTCTGTCTAACTCTTTTGGCCAACGTCCTTCCTAAATCCTGGGGGTTAATACTCTACAATAACTTCAAAAGCATGTTAAATATCACAACACTGAATCACAGTGAAAGAACAAAACATTCACCCTGCCTAGTCCAGTTAGCAAACTGTTCTTTTTACTACTTGGAATTTAATGTGACTGGTAGTTCACTATCACATATGTCTAGGAACCTTTAATACATCCTGCACTTTCAAAAACTTATTTTTAAAATTTAGATTTTCAAAAATTAAACTCCAAAAAAAATTAAACTCCATAGTTTGATTTTAGTAAGATCTACTAGATCGATTAAACTAAATCAAATGAGCATATAAAATTCATGTTATTAAAGAAACTATAATACTATATAGCATTCTGATCTACAGCTAATAACAAGTTCTGAAAAAAAGCACTTTGGAAATATTTTATTTTAATTAGAAAATGAACTTGGGGAAGTTATTGCTGAGCATATCAATATCATGATATCTTCTCCAATATGGCTATTATGATGACTCAAGCGGGATTTTTACAAAAGTATTAATCGACTCACTAATTTTACTTCCATATTTGTTTCCTAAATTAAAGTATGGGAATATTTAGAAGACTGAATGTTAAATCATTCAGTTACTTGCTCTTACATTTATATGATGTTAGAAAGTGAGCTGGGTTTTGTTTTAATTTATAGGTCAAATAAAAAAAATAAAGTACTTCTTTTCAGAGTGTACTAGGTTGTCAAAGAATATATTTTTGTAGGTACTATATGTTCTCTAAATATTTGAATAAAGTTAATTAAGGGAGAAAGAAAAAGCATACTTTAAAAATGTCTGCTGTAATTATGTTTTCTATAAATAGAAAACCCACACTTTTCATCAATACCTATTACTGTAATTTGTCTTGTAAGGATTTTTAAAACTATGTATTGTTATTTAGACATCTATCTATTATTTAATACCATTTACGATGCCTGCTAACTTGATATATTAATGGCAATATATTTTGTGGTGGAAATTTAAAAAATCAATTTAGAAAAGGTTATTTAAATGTTTTGTGATAATCTAATGCAAAAAGAATGCTGTTTCATAAGAGCACAAAGCACAACCAGCAGCTATCCTATTGCAATAGCATAAAATCAGATTTTTGGTACCCTGCCAATGATACAGTTCAGACCACTATTAGTGAAACAACAACAACAACAACAATAAACCAGCACAGAACTTTCTCCAACTCAGATTTATTTTTCTAAATTTATGCAATTGCTTTTTTATTTTTATAAATACAGAAATTAATCTGAAAGGAAGAAAACATTCCCTTGGGTCTCACTCTCTAAAAAACAATGAAAAAAATATGACATTGTAGCTAAAGCCTCTCTTAAACTCTGGCAGGATGAGCTATAAAACCTGTAGAGCCACTACAAAAGGAGATTCCAGCAGTGTGACAGAATGGTCCATTGTTATGGCAATCTTACTCCTGGTTCTCCTTTGAAGAGGAGGACATCCTCCCTGATTCTCTAGAATACTCCATTATATACAGAGTTTAAATTAAACAATTAATACAAACATAAAAATCTCTATGGTAGGTAAAACCAGAGTAGAGAAAGGTACCTACCCTAGACTTGAAATATAAGGGAAATTACTTAGTGGAATACAATCTTTACTAGATATCTTATATGTGATCAAGTTAAGAATGACTGAAAAACACAACACTGGGAAGATTTAAGTAGGCAGGGAGAATAGCTTGAGGGTATATCAGGAGGCTATGACAATGTGACTAGAAAAGGAGTGACAAGATGCTTATAATGCCTATATGTAGAATGAGAGAAAAGAAATGGTTTGAAATACGTATGAGACTGTAGAGGTAGAACAAGATCCAAAAATGACCTTGTAAACAAGTAATGTATATTTTAACTCAACTTTATTGACAATTACATTTAATATAAGTGGTTTAAATACATAAATTAAAATGTAGAGACTATCACAATGGATATAAAAATCAACAGTCAAGTATAGTTATCTAACAGAAAGTTATTTTAAAATAAAAATAGTTAAAAATAAAAAGATAAAAATAAATTACATAAAAACACTAATTAAAAGAAAGCTCAAGCAATGGAGGTTCAGTATTATGGACTGTATACTGAACAATAATTAAGATGTCAAATTTTATGTTATCCACATTTTATCACAATAAAATATTCAAAGATAAATGCATTTTTTAAAAAAGCCTATGTGCAAAGATGTAAACAGTGATTATTTCTGAGCAGAGAATATGAGTTTATGACTGATTTTTATCTTTCCACTCTTGATTATCTGTATTTTTAGATTTTTACATAATTTCTATAATTATATGTGTTACATGTATAATAAAAAATAAATTTAAAAATAAAAATAAATTAAAAATAGCTGATATGGATATTAATAGCAGAAAGAGAATACTTCACTGGCCTAGTCTATGTAGTGCAGGCACTGCCACCATGACACTGTAAGGGCCACGAGAAGACTCTGAGTTTATGGCCCAGATCTATTGAACATGCTGGGCACACTCATGTGCATATCTGTGATCCAGGATGACTATAAGGTTAGAAGGAGAACGATTGCATGAAGACCATTTCCAAGTATTCTCTATCGCTTTCTCTTTCTCTTTCTCTTTCCCTTTCTCTTTCTCTCTTTTAGAAAATAAACTTCTAAAAAAGAGAAGGACATTGAATAGTAATAAAGAAGTTAATTCATCAGCAAGATATAGCATTTCTAAATGTGCGTATTCTTAATAATAGAGCTTCAAAATACACGAAGCAGAAACTGACAGAATTTAAAGGTGACAAGACCACATTTATAGTTGGGGGTTTTAAAACCTCTTTCTTAGTAAAAATCAGTAAGAATATAGGACTAAGGTTGTGGAACGCTTAAATAATTCTATGAGATTGGCTTAATTGACAATTTTATAACCCCATAAAAAAGTAGAATATGCATTCAAGTGTACATGGATCATTTACCAGTATAGATCCATCAGTCATAAACCAAACCTCAAAAAACTAAAAAAAAATGGAAAACATATATGAATATTCTCTGACCACAATAAAAATCAACTAGAAATAAGTAAAAGAAAAATATCTTTTAAGTTGTCAAATATTTTTAAATTAAACAACTTCTTAAGAAATAAGGGCTAGCTTTGTGATGTGGTGGTAATATGCTGCTCAGAAGTCAGATCCCACAATGGTGACCTCAGTTCAAGTGCCCTGGTCTGATCAGCCTGAATCATGCTGAATACGTGTGTTAGGGCCTAGGATCCAATGGGCTGGAGGACAGGAGGAAGGAGATCATTGCATGACCCGGTTCTGTGGAGGGTTCTCTTTTCTTTCACTCTCTCTCTTTTCTCTCTCTCTCTCTCTCTCTCACTTTCACATGTACATGTATACACTCTATCATGCATAAAAAACTAAATTTTAAAAAAAGAAGTCAAAAGAAAATCAGAAAATGTTCTAATGGCATGTAAACAGAACTACAACTCAAAAATATATGCAATGCAATTAAAAATGCTAGAGGGAAATTTGTAACATTAAATGCTTATAATAACAAAAAAGACAGGTTTCAAATCAATGATATAAGCTTCCTTCTGAAGACACAAACAGATAATTATCAATAGTAAAAAAGCTGAAATACAAAGAAGAAAATAATATTTGAATATCAATAACATGCAAAATAGAAAAAAAAAAAAAAAAAAGAAAAACATTTTAAAACCAAATTTCAATAAATTTGATAAACCTCTTTCCAAACTGATCAATAAAAAGAGAAGACACATATCTGGAATAAGGTAGAAGGTATCACTACAGATTTCACAGACACTAAAATAAGAGAATATTAAGATAGGAGAATGCTGGGAACCAGCAGTTAGCGTAATGGCTATGTCGCTGGACTCCCACGTAGTCGACCACGGTTCGCGTCTCGGACCCGGTGGCTTACAACTCACGCCGGGCGCGTGTGCATTCGTGCCCAGGATCCCGAGAGGAGAATGGAGGAGAAGGGATTGCGGCGTGACCATCCCCTCTGGGGGGTGATTTCTTGCTTTCTGTCTCTATGTCTCTCTCTGTCTGTCTGGTGAGCGCACGCGCCCTATAGCGAAAAAAAGAAAAAAAAAAAAAAAAAAAAACCTCTCCAAAAAAAAAGATAGGAGAATGCCAATAAATTTAACAACTTAGATAAATTAATAAATTCCTACAAAAACACAAGCTACTGAAACTATTCAAGAAATATATAACCTGAATAGCCACATATTTATTGAAGAAATAGAATTTATTAGAAAATTCATGTGTGAGTGTATATTTACAATATATCTATATGATTCTATATGGTCCAAAAAACGCATATTATAAAAAAACGTAATCATGAATTTCAACTTTTTACACCAAACTAAACTCAAATTTTAATTCCATTTCTCACAAACTTGTTGAAATATATATGTGTATATATCTATGAAATATATGTGCATATGTATTATGTATATATATCTTTATACATATACATATTTAACCTTTGCCAAGAATTAACAAGTTTTTATGTTATTTTATACTAAAGATTTTTTGTAAAGAAAGATTTTTTTTTTTTTTTTTTTTTTGCTATAGGGAGCATACCCTTGCCAGAAAGACAGAGAGATACAGAGAGACAGAAAGTGAGAAATCACCCCCGCGAGGGAGGATGGCCATTCCACAGTCCCTTCTCCTCAAATCTCCTCCTGGGATCTTGGGTGCACACACACACACACACACACACACACGTGTCCGGTGTGAGTTTAAGCCTCTGGGTCTAGGACTCAAACTATGGTCAACTATGTGGGAGTCTAACAATGTAACCATTATGCCATCTCTGGCCCATATATGAAAGATTTTCAAATGTGTATTCATTTATTTTCTGAGAGATAAAGAGAGTGAAAGAAAGAAAAAGGGACGATCACCCTCAACAGGGTTTTCACACCACAATCTTCCCCCTACCTGGCAGCCAGCCAGAATCATGGGCACGCCCTCAGACACACCTGGAGTATTTGGGTATATCTTGGGATACAAACCCAGCACCTTCCCATGTCAGTCCAGCCTTACAGAGCAATGTCTCTACTGACTGCACTGTACTAAAGATTTTTATTTTATCAAAAAAATTTACTACTTCCATTATTGCTTTATTATCTTTTAGACAATGCCCAAATTACTCTGACTGAAGAGCAATATGTTACATGAAAATAACCAAGTTTTTTCCTGCAAAAACAAAGAGACAATCCTCATAGTATAATTCACATCTAAATATAAGAGCAAAAGCAATAAAACATCTAGAAGGAAACAAGAATAATCCTTGTGACCTTGAGCTAGGCAAAATTTTTTTAAATTTGCTATTAAATTTTCCTTACCATAAAAGGAAAAAAAATGATGTTCAATTAAGATACTTCACCAAAGTTATATCAATAGCAAAAAAAAATATATATATATAGTAAGATTCTCAACATCAGTAATCATCAAGAAAATGTAAAATCAAACCACAATAAGATACCCAATAGGTTGGATAAAATGAGGAAGTCTGACTACCAAGTGTAGATGGGATGTGGAACAATGGAAACTTTCATATATTGCTGGTAAAAACACATAGTGATGTAGCCCCTTTCAGAACAGTTTGGGGGAACAACAAATGGTGTAATGGTTGCGTTGCTGAACTCACACATAGTCAATTACAGTTCGAGTTCTGGATCCAATGGCTTGAAACTCACATTAGGTGCATGTGTATGCGTGCCCAAGATTCTGAGAAGGAGAGTGGAGGAGAAGGGATTGCAGCATGGCCTTCCCCCCCCAGGGTGTGATTTCTCACTTTCTGTCTTTCTCTGTCCCTCCTGTGAACGCACATGCCCTATAGCAAAAATCTCTTAAAAAATTTAAAAAAAGATTTGGCAGTTTCTTATAAAGTTAAACATATATTTGCCATAAAATGTAGCAGTACCACCAGTAGATATCCACCCAAGAGAAATGAAAACATGTGTTCACAAAAAGATCTGTATATAAATGTTCATAGCAGGTTTATAATGGCCCCAAATGGAAACTAGCCAGATGTCCATAACAGATGAATGAATAAATTATCAAATGTCCATACCATGGACATTACAATAAAAGAAAATTTACTAACTTGCAATAAAAATGAAATTTTACCCTCTTAGAACTGTTTTAACTATCCTATTGGGTTGTCAGAAAAGTCATGGATATTTTTCTGAGTTTTAGTTTGCAAAAATGCATCGTGACTTTTCTGATAACCCAATATACCAAAAAGGAATGTAATTTGATAAATGTTAATGCTATTTTCAATATGAAAACATGACAAATTAGTAATGTTTTCCAATTAATTACTTAATAGGGTAGTTCACTTGTACCTATACTAGAAAAAGAGAAAAACAAAAATAATCAAACTAAAAAAAATGTATGTATGTAAATGATGTATGTATGTAAAACATACATTTTACCATTTAATTAAGATTTGTTCCAGTTACTCATTATTCTTGCTTAATTAATAAGAGCTGAGTAATTCATACAGCAAAGACGAATCACAGAAGATAAAATGATGAAACGTATTACCCCTTCCAATTGCCCTCTCCCCACTTTCATAAACAAAAGCTCTCAAAAACAGGGAGCCTGGGAACAGCAGTTGGCATAATGGCTACGTCACTGGACTCCCTTATAGTCCGACCACAGTTTAAGTCCCAGACCTGGTGGCTTAAACTCATGCCGGGCACGTGTGTGTGTGTGTGTGTGTGTGTGTGTGTGTGTGTGCCTAAGATCCCGAGAGGAGCATGGAGGAGAAGGGATTGTGGCGTGGCCATTTCCCTGGGGGGTGATTGCCCACTTTCTGTCTCTCTGTCTCTCTCTGTCTTTCTGGTGAACACACGTGCCCTATAGCAAAAACCTCTCCAAAACAAAACAAAACAAAACAAACAAACAAAAAAAAAAAAAAAACAACGCACACACAAAAACAAAACCAAAAACCAAAAACAACAACAAAAAAAACCCAAACAAACAAACAGGGAACACCTGTAATATAAGAGAAATCTTTAATTAACTTGAGAAATTAACAGACACTTTTATAAGGCAATCTTAGTAAAAAGACATACTCAGATGAGCACATAAGCACATCACAATAAAGAATAAGAAGTGATTTCAGGTATGTAACTGACTACTGACTACATAGCATTTACATGCAGTTCAAATGAAGCCAGAACTTAAATTTGTTAATGCTATTAACTAGATAAAACAATATAGTCAAGGCAGTATAGCCTTAATTCTGTTTTATTATATCTTTACTTAAATTACAATACATGTTGATTATAGAATGAGTGTAAATATGAAAAGATATCCAAACTTGGAAAAGCCTACCACCCTTAGAAATGTGGTTGAGTTGAAGATCTAAGTACCAGAAAATTCTGTTTCTTTGTACAGGTGTCTTTCAAAAAGTTAATAGAAAATGTATGTTATGAAAAAGCTATGTCTAGATTTTTTTAAAATTTGAATCAAAATAAACTTGTACTTTAATTCTATTTTCCATGAATTTTTCAAAGTACACTTGTATATACTGGTCAATTGTTAACATTCTACCACATATTTTCAATAATTTCTGGCATCTTGGCAAGAGGAATCCTTTTACTTACTTGAGAAAAATTTACAGATAGAATTTGCTATTTATAACACTGACTTAAAAGTTCAACAGAACTTCAGAAAGTTTGTGGAAAATGGAATAAAAGAATGAGTTTATTTTGATTCAAAAAAATTCTGACATCCATGCATACTTCTTCTATAATATATATTTTCTGAAAACTATCTAAAGAGTGCTAGTATTTGAGCCCTAGTGTGTGTACCTGGTGGGGCCCCAGGTAATTTACTTAAAAAGGAGGCAAATTAATGGGGAAAGACTCAAAAAAATTGATAATATTTAAAAACTTAAATTTCTAAAGATTTGATTCCAGTGGTTGTAGAAAGAGATAGCTAAATTAAAGTACTTTTTTCTTAAATTTTGTTATTAAAGAAAAAAAGACACACGCTAGTTGTGGTTGATACCTATGTAGCTCCTTCCATGTTCCAGGTACGACACACATTAACTCATTTACTCCTCGTACCAACCCTGGGAGATAAGTGTTATTATAATCGCATTTTAAACATAAAGAGGTACAGAAGGTTAAGTAAATGGCGCAAAGTTCCATTGCGAGTAATGGCCAAGCCAGCATTCAAATTCAAGCTATTCTAGAATCTCCTTTCTTAGCTATTAAACTATACTGCATAGAGAAATACTGTATCATAATCAATTAATTGTGTAATGTCTTGTAAATTACATTAAAGTTCATTACTTTTAGATGGCCTGTTTCTTTATCAAGTATCCCTTAAGAAACTTTATAATTTTAAAAAGAAAGAAAGAAAAGAAAAGGTTGTGTAGCTTAATTTATTCTGATGAATTTTAGTGACTTGCAACTGTAGCATGTATTTACTCTTGCTGGCCACCCCCCTTTTTCCTTTTATTAATTTCCTACAGGAAATTGCAAGTTAATAGAAAAAGCAGCACTGGAACTGCCTCACATCCTATAGTTAGTAATTAAAGCAAAGTCTGGTTCAGTAACTTTGGATACTAAAAATATAGAGTTAAACAAAGCTGACTGCCTCTTGAAATGAAATTTCAACTTCAATAGTCTGTCTAAGAAATTTATGCATTAAAATCCACATTCTACCTTAAAGAAATTCTTCAAAATATAGTAAGCAAAAAAAGCAACTCAACATCTGACTGTTCCTCACTAAGTCTTCAGAAGTGAAAGGAATCCAAGAAAAACCGAAATAAATTACTGAAGTTTAAATAAGTTTCTTTTAAAGGCAGTTAGTCACATCATTCCACTATATTCCCATCTACAGGTTATTACCCACAATCAATAAGGCAAGACACTGTATAAACTATCTTATTAATTTTATATAATGGTTAGTAAACGCTAAAATACTGTACTATAAAACTTTTAAATGTTTCTGATGGCTTTAGATCACAACGGATAATTTATCGTTTTATGTGGCATAAAGTGTTAGATAAGTGGATACCATGCTGGGAAAATGCACATAATTTCTGAATGTGAAAATCCATTCCATTGTAGGGTTTTCTTACATGGTATAAGGTTATTATTGGGATGAATTTTAGAATCGAGTTCTGTAAAAGTCCCTGACAAACATGTTGGATATTTCTTTGAGCACACAGGCTACCTATTGGTACTCACATCATTATCTTCCCCCCCTCTTCCCTACAATTGTTGAAGAAACTGGTACCTTGTCAAGATAAAGTTGTTTTCTGACATGTTATATAGAACAAACTCCCTCTCTCACCAGACTCTGAGCCTAACAGAGTCAAGCAAGTGGTGTCGTAATGGAGTGAAACAGATGCAAAGAAATGGCGAGTAGCAAATGTTTGATCTAATACAGCCAAAACATTATTGGTAGGAAGTTCAAATTTATCTCACCATTGTTTAGTGTACTTTTGAAAACCACCTGTCAGAATTATAAAAAGCAAACTGGGAGAGAGACAGAGACAGAGAGAAACCTGCAGAAGTGGGTAACTCTAAGATGTGAAGAGAGGAAAGTCATGCCATTCTTAAAAAAAAAAAAAATGCAGCATTTTCAAACCAACACAATTAGCTTTCATTGGTGAGTAAACTATCCAAGATCATTCTCAGCATCTTCTCTTTTGATATTGGCAAACTTCCTATTATCAAGGGAATATGATAGAATAATAGGATTGTAGATAAGGCCACAATGAATTGTTAGGCTAAATAACTAAGGAACACCTTTTTCTACCATTAGCAGGGAGAAGAGAAATGTCTAGGTGCGGAATATGTACCCCTTGAAAAATACCTGTTAGGTGTTTACGTATTTTCCTAGGATGCACACTGTGAACTCCATCTTCACCTACCCAACATATGCATGTAGCACACAGTTTGAAAAGTATTCTGTAGGCTTAATTTATACTTTGTTAGACTAACCTATAAATTAACTTATAGTTAGAATGATATTTAAAAAAAATAAACTAAGCTATGTTCCCAAAGAACTTGTGGAGAATAAGTTCTCTGTGTATTGAATAATATATTCAAGTAGACTCCCCTGTAATTTTAATATGTTTTCCATTGAGAAAAGTATGGGAAGGAGGAGGCCTACCTCTACTACATATAATCTCATCCTTCTCAGAAGTCCAGGCTTTATTTTAAGATCCCTTGAGCCTTTGTTGTTTATAGCATGCATGTGTCTTGGTCAATTCTGGCTGCTGTAACAAATTACCATAGACTGTGTGGCTTAAACAACAAACATTAACTTAACTCCTCACAGTTCTGGAGGCTGAAAACTCCAAGATCAAGGCACCAACAGATCATGTGTTTGTTGAGGACATTCTTCCTGGTTTGCAGGTGGATGTCTTCTTAGTGTATACTCACAGGGTGGAGAGCAGAGAGTGAAGTAAAAACAAGCCCTGTGTCTTTTCTAACAAGGAAATTAATCCCATTCCTGGGCTCTATCCTCATGATCTAATAACTCCCAGAGTCCCCATCTCCTAATACTATCACATTGAGAGTTAGGATTTCAAATGTGAATTATAGGGGACACAAATATGTTTGTCATAATAGCATGGACTCGGGTATCGTGTATATCCTAGGGAGGCATTAGTGAGATGGACAGTCAAGACAAGAAGTAGTGCATCGAAGTAGGTAAAAGACTTAGTTAAGGAGTAGTAAACTTGAACTTAAGTCCTGGCCACTTTTTATTCTCTGTATGTCTTGGATCAGCTATTTAACCTCTCTGATCTAAGTTCTGTTCCTTTCTAAAATAATGATAACAATGCTTCCTATAAGAATTAAAGACGAAAATTATGTGGCATCCCTTTTGCAGTACCTGGAACATAGCAGAAACTAAGTATTACCTGTATGAGGCTACCACATTCACTTAAAATGCATATGATTAACTATTTTCTAGTTTATGGATATCTCATGTTCTTTATCCTTATTGGCAATGCCATGATCTTAAGTACTAAGGAGATGCTTATAACATCTGAAAAACATAAATAATAAAACTGGAATAAGTGAACATGTACATAACAAAGTATACTTCTGACTTTGCAACTGGTAGAGCCTATGTATGTTTGTGATTATGGTTAATAATTTCATGAAAGAAAATAGAAACATGAAATGAAGGTCTATGTTTCTAGGATTCTATTTGTAATAAAGAATGTGCTTAACTAGAAAGATATATTGAAAGCTCATTTGTTAAAAATGTAAAAAAAAAAAAAAAGGCAGGGCCAGAAGGTGGTATGGTGGTTAAGGTGTTGGACTTTCACATGGCCAGCTATGGTTCAAGTCCGGTATATGACTTTCTCACTTTCTCTGTCTCTGGCCAAATTTAAAAAATAATAAGTAAAATTAAATTTAAAAAATTCTAAAAGTAACCTAACATCACTAAGACAAAAATTATGCCAGAATGAAGCTTTCTCCTTATTTCTACTGTAAACTATACATCAGGAGAATCTAAGAATAGACTGTTACTCCATTTGTTCTCATTAACAGTTTACATAGTGATGTTTCATTTGCAAGGTCACATAAAATCATAAATGTAGTCTAGGCAAAAATTTAGTCCTTTTTCATAATATCAGTGATGGGCTAATTCCTCTCTTTCTTTAATGACCACTGGTAGATTTGTGTCATTGCAATGTATTATATCCATTGGGTAAAAAAAAAAGGGATGCAACATTAAAAATATTAACATATAAATTTTATCGTCTGAGGATTAGGACCAAAGTAATCCCGCCAAATTAATTTAGGTAAGTATATTAGCGAAGTAAATCAGCACCCTTTTACTTCTGCAAAGCACTCCAAGCAATTTCAGGTCATTAAAAAGACTTTCAGCTGCAACATTTTGCCTTTTAGTGTGGTCTGAATGGTTCCATGGCAGCATGACAACTACTGGCTGTGTGGCTTTTGTTATGTCCTGATAGCAGCAGCATTTTTTAAAAACTACAAAGAAAATGAAAATCAGGAGTAATTTATTGAACAAGTCTTCTAAAACTGTTAAATTAAAAATGGCATAGATGTTATGAGCGCCTATAAATTCTCATTTTATATATTCCTCTTGCCAAACATTCTATGGGAGATGAGACCTTTCTAAAAGGAAACGTAGAACAGGTAACAAATTGCAAAGGAGTAAGGAGTCCCTGAAGATTGTTCTGGAGAAGTTTTACAAATTTATCTGATTTGCTGATTTATGAACTAGCCTTATAAACTTGTGACTTAATTTCTCTTAAGTCTACAAATGTCTCATATAGATGAATGTCATTATGTTGCATATCTATTTAGATTAAAAGCCAAGTCCCACAAGGCTAAGAGACAGTCAATTATTTTCATTTTATAGTGTTATTATGAAATATTGCTGTTTTAAAAATGTACTTTTGGAGAATGAGAACTGTTCACCAACATATTTTACAGTGAATTTCAGGAGTCTAAATGCCAGAGAAAAAATAATGTAATCTCAAAGTATAACTTCAAATGAATTGTATTTATAATGATTTTGTAATTTTTTTCCACTAAGGTTTCTCTGACAAAAATGATTAATTCTTTTTTCCATTTCTGTGCTTACTATTGTAAGCTTTTGACAGTATACGTTCTTTTAAAAGGAATGTGATGAACCTACAGATTCTAGAAGATAAAGCAGAAAAGCTTCTATTTCTTGGGCAGAATCAGACCTTTAGTTTCATTTCATAACCTTGAGAGGGAATGCCTTCAGTTGCTTCCGTGGTGAACAGTATCTCCCCAAAATATCAACAAAATGGACTTTATAGCCTGTTGTAAGCAAGCTTTCACTGTTTACCACAAGAGCGACAGCTTACTTGACTCAGTCTTAGTGATCTTTCTTGGAAGAGGAAGGGCAAAGGTGGGATGTTTAAAAGGATTTAGAAGGAGGGGGCTGAATTTTTACATTAAAGCAGGTCTTTCAATAGGGGAGGGTTTGACTGGAATTAGTGAAGGTACTACATAGTAATTTAGAATTGGCGGACACACAGGTGGGGTTTCAAAGTGAATCTCAGAGAGTAAAACACCATCTGATGGTATCCATCGAAAGTTGTATTGCCTAATATTTCCATATATGGACTTTTAAAAATCCCCTGAGAGGAACAAATTATTGGCAATTTTTATCTTCCTGGAAGAGTTTCTTGAAATAGTCAAATCATGTTGACAAAAACAGTAGAACAGTAAAGTCATGTTAATAAAGATAGCTAAAAAATAAAGTCATGTTAATGTAGATGCTAAGCTATGTGGGAGAGGATCATTTTGGTTCTTAACCAATATAGTTCAGGAACAATATCCCCATCCACAAATTAATTAAAAAGTTTAGAAAAGTGAACAATGGTAAACTACATAATTTGTATTTCAAAGATAATAACATTCTGATATCTTTATTGCAGATAAAAAGCAGAGTGGCTTATTAAACACAATTGGAAATAAAATAATTTCCTGAAATTTCAGAATCTTCTGCACTGAAGTTTTATTTCTGTCTCCCTCTTACTGATTTTTATTCTCTCTCCTTATTTGTTTCCTCCTTGGCAAAGCATCCTATCCCTTTTAAGATTTTTTCAAATAGTCATAAAGATCATAATTCTTAGAGGACTCATATTTCTTTAAGGTCAGAACCAGTAATTATTTGAAATTAGACAAGATAGGAGGTTAACTAGCCCAAAGTTATCAGGGATCTGAGCCACTAACTAGTGAAAAACACAAGGGTTTGTTAAACTAACATAGGTAGGGTTACCCTTAGTAGAGATAGGGACTGAGGGACATCTACCCACGGTATAGACAATGACTCAGAAGACAAAA
Organism: Tupaia tana; assembly: GCA_026018925.1. Taxonomy (NCBI): domain Eukaryota; kingdom Metazoa; phylum Chordata; class Mammalia; order Scandentia; family Tupaiidae; genus Tupaia; species Tupaia tana. The sequence continues at coordinate 26,298,409 of JAKSZU010000010.1, read as the reverse complement.
TCTTTACTTACCCTCTAGGGCACAAATTGAAAAAATGAGGGTGTGACTCTGCCTCTGAAGATAGGTCTGGCTGAGTAGAAGATCTTTCGTTGGTATAGTCACAGAGAATATAAAGTCACTGTCTTAGTTTGCTTGGGCTGCTATGGCAAAATGCTATTAATTGGGTGGCTTAAACAAGTGCTTTATTTCTTGGAAGAGGAAGGGCAAAGGTGGGGTATTTGAAAGGATTTAGAAGGAGGGGGGCTGGTGATGGCCTTCTTCCTGGCTGGCAGATGTCTCCCTTCTTGCCTTATCCTACATGCGGGAAAGAGAGAGAAACTGAGCCCTTATGACTTCATCTAAGCCTAACTACCTCCCAACGACCTCACCTTCTAATACCAGCACATTGGGTGGGATACAGCTTTGACTTATGCATTTTGGGGGGGGCCCAAACAAAACAGTTCTGGTGGGAGTCTCTGATGCGAGAAAGAAAATGAACAGAGATAAAGGGCAGAAGTAGAAGCATCTCTTTCCAGGACAGAATCAGACCTTTGTGTTGAAAAACAGAAGGGGCAACATACTCCATTTACCTTTTTTTTCTGTTTCTTCTCTTCTCTGTTACTTTACCTCACTCTTTTTTCACTGCCATTTCCTTCCTTTACTTGAACATTAAATTAGAAGGAGAGTTGAATTATGAAAAGGGAGTGGACATTAGAGTAAGACAGGTTTGCATTCAGTTCCTAGGTTGCTCACTTACATCAGGGCCAAGCGACTTTCCTCTCAGCATCAGATTACTTACCAACAGAAGAAACACAGCAGTACCTGTTGTACAGGTTATTGTGAGCATTAAAGAAAACGTTTTAAAGGGGCTGTCACGGTATTTGGTTTATAGTAATACCTTAGGAAATGGCATGATAAAACTGCCAATATGTAATAAATGGTATCCAAAATACTCAGCTGTGTAAAAATGTGAGGTCATTTTATTATGTGATTACCTAAATGAACAAGGGAGGCCATGGAGCTGGCCATTTGAGAGTCCTGAGAGGGGCTATCTGATCCAAATTCCAACTACCCTGGGTTGAAACTTTGGTTTCTGAGATAACTTTACTGTGATACAATCCACATACACCTACTGGGATTGTTTCAGCTTAATAACGGATGGGAACAATGCTGTGACCTGCAAATGACTGGGGCTTCCGGGCAGCAGCAGTGATTCTAGGAATCTAGTAGTGAGTGTATGTACATTTTGTTGACCTGATCCCAAGAGAATGGGGTGAGAGAATAGTGGGGACCTACCCCCAGCTCCCGGCTTCCTGAGATAGGATTGCCTGGGTTTTCTTTGTCCACCCTCACCCTAGTTTCCATGTTTTCCTTGCCTCTCTGAGAAACTGGAAAGAGGAATCAGAAGCCACTCACTCATTAATCACTGTATGTCTGAATGCAAATTATTCTAATTGTACTATTGCCAAGTACATTACTTCGAGTTTTACTATCATTGAAATGAATAATAACAGTGGACTGGGTAGTGGCATTTGGTGAAACGTGAGGCTCTGAGAGGCTGACCCACATGGGAGGTTCATGATGGAGACCTCTCTGAGTACACTGGCATGAGCATGCCCAGGACCTGGGACTGGTTTATGCTGGGGTGAATAGATCACCCCATCTCTGAGATCTCTTGAGATACTGTCTCTCTGTCTCCATCGCTCACGGAAAAAATAAATAAAATCAAATTCAAAATAATATTAAGAATATTAAATGTAACAAACATAGTTTAAGTACCTATTGAATGACAAGAAAATGAATAGGTATTATGAAAGTAGAGATGAGTAAGACAGGCTCTCTGACTTAATGAAGCTTATTATCCAGTGGGCAGAGAGATACTTAAAGAAAACTGAAATGAAACAAGCAACTCTTTTTTCTTTCATTTGCTATAGGGTGCATGTGCTCACTGGAGAGAGAGAGAAAGTGAGAAAGCACCCCTCAGGGGTGAAGACCATGCTGTAATCCCTTCTCCTCCATTCTCTTCTCAGCATTTTGGGCACGAATGCACACATGCCTGGTGTGTTTTTCAAGCTTCTGGGTCCAGGACTCAAACCAAGCAATTGACCACGTGGGGCCCAGCCACATTAACCATTATGCCACTAGCTAACCCCAAGTAGTTCATTTTAATTAGATCTAGCTGAAAACATTTCAAGGAAAAGATGACATTGGGGCTGATCTGGAATTATGAGTAAGTTTTTAATAGCTGAGTAAAAGTACTCCGGGAGGAAATGAGTAAAGCCATGGAGAAGCAGGTGAGCAGGTGATGCTCCCTAACAGGACATAACTGGTTTGGTTACCATACAGGGCAGGTCTGATGGCATTCTGAGTAATATATGGTCCTACTCTTCCACAGTTTGTCATAGGTGAAAGTCTCGTGATGGTTTTCTGAGTGAAAAGACACAGCCGTGTTTGAGACCTTAGCTGCAGCAGCAGTTATTGTGGTGGGTGGCAATATGGGAGCAGAGAGATTTGAAACAGAGTTAGAAGCCACATGAGAAGTAGCAGAAACCTCACGTGAGATGCCTTCATTAGGAAAGGAGAAGGTGAAACAGACTGCAGAAACAAGATCAATGATGTGGGGAAAGCTAGGGAGTGAGAGGGAAAAGTCAGAGCTGAGTCTGAGAGAATTAGACTTTATAACTGAAGTGTTTGTAGCATTTACTGAAGAGGTTCTACGCTTACTGTCCTCTGATGACAACATTCTTGTCCCAGATATCCACATGGCTGGCTCCCTCACTTCTCTCAGGTCTTTCTTTGAATGTCACCTTCATCGTGAATTCTTCCCTAACCTTTTAAAAGACAACTCATCTCTCCACACAACCCTGAGTACTCCAAACCCTGCTTTTCTGCTTCATATACTTTTTGTCACAATACTTATCACTTCCTAACAGATACACACATGTACACACATGCACACACACACACACACACACACACACATTTTCCGTTGAATCTTCTGCTGGAAAGTAGGGGAATTTTATATGCTCTGTTCCCTCTCTTACCCTGTGTCAGTCCAGGAAAAGAAAAGAGGAAAAGAAAAAGAGTGATTTTATATTGGAGAAGCACTGCAGCCCCCACCTTACTCAAGCAATTAAAGTGAAAATTGCTTGCAATGGATCAACTGAAACTGAGCATATTCCTACATGAGGTAATGAAAATGGAGGAGCCCTTTTGCTGAAGTGAATATTACTGTTAGAGGTTACAGTATCTGAATGTAATCAGGAGGAAACACTGGGAAAATCCAAATTAAGGTACATTCTAAAATTCATTATAAATTTAGTTCTTCAGAAATGTCAAGCTTGGACCTGCCCCATAGCCTAGGGATTAAGGATCTGGATCTTCCATGGTCAACTGTGATTTGAATCCTGGCCCCAGCAGCTTGAAAGACACACTGGGCACATGTGTGCATGTGTGTATGTGTGTGTGTGTGTGTGTGTGTGCATAAAATCTTAATGGAACAGGACGGGGGAATGGAGGAGAAGGGATTGTGGTGTGGCCACACTACACTTGAAGGTGCCTTTTTCACCTGCACTTTCTTCTTCTGGAGATTAAAAAAATGGAGAGATCATTCTAGATTTAGGACAACTAAATGAAATGCATGGTTCTACTTTGGGTTCTTTTGATACAACTTTTCTGTAAAATATTGGGGCCACTGGTGAAACTTGAATGGGGTCTGAGGATTAGATGACAGTAATAGGTTAATGTTAGTTCCTTCATCTTGATGGCTATATCTCAGTCATGCATAAACATTTTCTGGTGTTTAGGAAATATACACAAAATTATTGGCAGATAAAGAAGCAGGCCTTAGGTAGCAACCCACTCTCAAATAATATGCAAGAAAAAAGTTCCTTTTGCATACCTATAAATTTTCTGTAAATCTGTGAGTTTTCTAAAAAGCAAAATGTGCCACAAAGCCTGAGCTTTCTAATAACAGCTCATCTAGACTGGAGCAAATGCTAATCTCAAATACAAGTGGTCTACCTTCTTTCGGACTGCCTCAGACACTACTGGATGCACACTAGCCAACTATGGTCAACACTGGTTGAAAGCCAATAATACTGTAATCAATTCCATCACTAAAGCTTTGGTTTTCTAGGTAACCTTACTGTAACACAATCCACGTACCATAAATCCACCTATTTAAACTGTATGTGCATAGTTCATTGATTTTTAGTACATTAATAGAGTAGTGCAACCATTATTACAATCTAATTATAAAACATTTCCATCAGTCCCCTGAAAAATAATCCCACACCCATTAACAATCATTCCTCATTTCTACCTTCACTAATTTTATTTATAAAGCTTATTTCATTTTACACTGGTACATGGTATGGTGGCACATAAATATATACTGGGGACTCGATAAATACATGATGAATGAGTCAACGGCTGGTGGATTGGTATTATGGCTATTTGACTGGCATCTTTATGGTTGTTTTCCACCTGGTACTTTCTGTGTTTTCATTAAAATGAAGTGGTCCTCAAGCATCTTGTTACTCAACTAAATGAGGCGTTCAGCTTCTTGAAAGTTATTTTATAAAGTCCATGGAAGTAGTATTTTATATATTCTATGAAATAGAATATGTATAATGAGCTAAGATTACATCAATATATTTTGAAGTGTTAAGGTCACTTTAACACAGATAATACTAATCAGCATACTTGAACTTAGAACCTTTGCCACACTGGCAACCTACTATCAATTTCTGCAATGAAAAACTAAATACTATTCCTCAAATGCAGGATAACCGTGTTACAGGATTGAACTGAAATGAACATATAAAAGATATTTTTCCAAACATAACCTTATGACAAAAAAGCAGTAGGAGTACTGATAATGAGTAACGATGCAATGATATTTTTTTATAAACTGTATGTTATTTTCATTGAAGACTGGCATCAAGACCTTCTTTTCAGGATCAATTCAGTGCAGAAATCTCAAAAATGGTCAAATTATTATTTTGTATAAAGATGAAAAATGCTTAAGCCTCTTCTTTAAAGTATCTCCTTAAATTTTTTTATTAGTTATAAGGATATAATCATTTACAAAATTGTATTCTCCCAAATACTACTTATTCTAAATGTTTGGCAGTAAAAAAAAAAAAAAAAAAAAAAAAAAAAAAAAAATCTCTCAAAAAACTAGATTAGTCTGCCATTCAAAATAGGTTCTTATCTGGAAAAAGATTTTTTTTCTCAGATTGAAAATAAATACATCAATTATATTTTTGAAGTAGAGTGTTTTACGTGTTTTAGCTTATTTAAACTTAAACTTATTAACCAGAGGGTATAATCATCTCAGCCTGCACTTAAAAATATGTTCCTCTTTTTAAAAATTTATTCATTTATTTACAGAAAGAAAGAGAGGGAAAGAGAGAGAAATCTCTGACAGAGTCTTGCTGTACCCCAATCCTTCCCCTGGCCTTCCAGAAAGTTAGGATCACAGTTGCACCCTGTGGGACTAGGTTGACCAGGGCTCTGATCTTGGGGCCTTCTCATATGGCTCCAGCATCATGCAGCGATGCCCTACTGTCTGTAGAGCTGGGCTAAAATATCTATTTTCAGGACCAGTAGTTGGTATAATGGCTATGACGCTGGACTCCCCATGTAGCCGACCACGGTTCGAGTCCTGGACCCGGTGGCTTAAACTCATGCTGGGCGCGTGTGCGTGCATGCCCAAGATCCCGAGAGGAGAATGGAGGAGAAGGGATTGCGGCGTGACCATCTCCCCAGGGAGTGATTTCTCACTTTCTGTCTCTGTTTCTCTCAGTCTTTCTGGTGAGCACACACCAGAAAGACAGAGAGAGACAGCTAGAATGAAGATAGAATGAAGATAGAGATAGAATTCATTCTCTGAATGAAGAAAAAGATACAAAATATTGAAACTAATACATAAGAAAACTATTGGGTGGTCAGGAAAGTCATGATGCATTTAGCATAGAAAAATATAGAAAAAAAAGTCATGACTTTCCCAATGACCCAAGAAATAAAAAATTACATTTTCTACAAAACTTTCAATATTTCTTCTTTATCAAAAGAGCTCCTCGGGAACCAGCAGTTAGCGTAATGGCTATGTCGCTGGACTCCCACGTAGTCGACCGAGGTTTGCGTCTCGGACCTGGTGGCTTACAACTCACGCCGGGCGCATGTGCGTGCGTGCCCAGGATCCCAAGAGGAGAATGGAGGAGAAGGGACTGCAGCGTGACCATCCCCCCTGGGGGGTGATTTCTCGCTTTCTGTCTCTATGTCTCTCTCTGTCTGTCTGGCGAGCGCACGCGCCCTATAGCGAAAATCTCTCAAAAAAAAAAAAAAAAAAAAAAAAAAAAAAGAGCTCCTAGAAATTATTGCTCTAGGGACCAGCAGGTAGCAAAATAGCTATGTCACTGGACTCCCATGTAGTCGACCGCGGTTTGAGTCCTGGACCCAGTGGCTTAAACTCACACCAGGCACGCGTGCGTGCGTGCCCAAGATGCCAAGAGGAGAATAGAGGGGAAGGGATTGCGGCGTGGCCATCCCCCCTGGGGGGTGATTTCTCACTTTCTGTCTCTCTGTCTCTGTCTGTCTGTCTGGCGAGTGTATGCGCCCTATGGCAAAAACCTCTCCAAAAAAAGAAATTATTGCTCTATAACTTTTGTTTCTAGTAAAAGGCAGCTGATGTAGAGAGAAGGCAGAGCACTGATAAAATGCTACAAGGGATGTTCATTTAGATAGACACTATTACTCTTACTGCACACTGCTTTAGATAAGTAAAATGGTAATATTCTCAACAGAAAATTTAGATGCTATACTTAATATATGTTGATAGTGTAGTGATTGCTGAATCTAAGAATTCATTTCAGGGGCCAGTGACACAGTGATTGCAGCTATTGTAGAACTCAGATTATAGCTGAATGATACATCTAATTCTAACAACGTAAAAAGAAAATGAGTGCAGTTGTCTGGACTCTGTAGTGTACAAAAGAAAGGTGGACATTGTTCCACTGAAAACTCTGTAGAAGAGAATAATAACTAACTTCAACTAGATGAGGATGAAGGACACTCGCAAATAGGCAGAGGTCCCAACGATGATAAAGTTTCATTTGCATAACCTCTGATTACTCATTTTGATTGTACATGAAATGATTGGGCACATTATCAAAACAAAATGAGATCATCTGTGAAGCAGTATGCTTGCTGGAATCTTTGGAATAAATCTAAATGGAAATTGTGGCATGTTCATGTGATAACCCAAAGCAAAGCAAAGTCATTCTGAGGATTGGGCCAGAGAACAAAGAAAGTTAGACTATTAGGACAAGCGTGAGCTTCCCTGTTACAGTTGTGTTGTTGGAAAAGCCATGACGTATGTTTTCTGTATTTTCTATGTAAAAATGCATCATGACTTTTTCAACAACCCAATAGAATGGTAACAGATATCAGAAACTCTATAACTACTAAGTTTGTTCTAGGAATAAAAGAAATTACTTGCTATTTGTCCCATAGTTATTCTGGATTCTGATGGGTGAATAATTTTCCATAAAATAAGATTACCTTGGTCAGATGATCCAGTCTAAGTTGAAAGTAAATAATGTCTCCGTAAGGTAATTGGGAAAGAATTTGAAAATCTAGTAAGGAGAAATATTAGAGTTTTAAATAAAGGTCAATCTAAGGAAGAAAAAAATCTAAGCTGGGTGCGAATGGGAAGTTGGGGATGAAGCTGATGAAGCGAGTTGGTTGTTCTAAGAAGGAGTTTTGGGGTGCTCTGGAATAGGTCTAGAAATTCATTTGTTGGTATGTTTTAACTATAATAAGTAAATTATGCATTATTAGTGTATATATGTGTGCATATAAATGTATATATAAATATAAACAATAAAAAAGGTAAAGGAATGGTTACCTTTACCATTACTTTCAGTTAATGGCTACCTTTACCCAAGTGTTCCAAAAGTAAGAGATTTGAGATATCTCAAAAATTGGAGATAATTACTTTGAGAAGATCACATAGGGCTGATGATGGGTGTTACAAGGAAACATAAGACAGAGAAGTCTGGTGGATGAAAGCAGAATGGTAGGAGGAAGTGAAAGTATCATTTTAAAGTCTAAGGTAGAAAGGTAACATTTGAGTGAAGACTTAAAGCAGGTAAGGGAGTAAGCTATGTGGATTTCTGTGGGGAAAGATTTCCAGCAAAAGGAAACAGGATGTTTAAAGGCTCTGTGATAGGAACATGTCATGTTTTGTAACATTTCCATTGTCACCCGACAGATTCTTGGTTTTCATTGATGTCTTTATAAACCCTCTGGGGTGCTTCATGTAAACCATAAGGAAACGACACTAGTTTCAGAGATGGCAGAGTAAGAAAATGTGCCTAGCTTATAACAGCCTATCGTTCCTTTCTTTAATACTAATGACAGTTCTGAATGAAGTATGAAGTATATGTGAGGTAAGAAAACTAAGAGTAAAGAATATAGTCACCTCCCCCCCACCACTCCCCACCTTAAGCTTATTAAAAAAGTAGTTGAGGCACCAGCAGGTGGCGTGCTGGCTAAGGTGCTGGACTTCTTGGACCTGACGGCTTGCTTTCTCGCATTCCCTCTCTGTTTCTCTCTGATGAGCACATATACCCTACAGCAAACTAAAAAAAATAATAAACAAAATTAAATAATTCTTTAAGAAATAAAGTAGTAGACAGGGAAAGAGAATAAAACTATGAGAGAAAAGAAGTGAAAGGTAACCTGGACTTTCTTAAAACATACTCAATAAAAAGTTATTTTTCAAAAGTCAAGTTATAAGTTTTTGAGATAAATGAGGTAGAGTATTTCATTTTCCCTCCCTCTTTCTACCTCTATCCCAATTTGAATAGTGTATCTCTGGTTAGATTAAGCTTAATTAAACTTTTGGTTGGCCACTGTTTTAAGAACAGCTATTAAAACAGCTAAAATTCAACTGTAAAAGGAGGGCCTGTAGAAAGCCTTGGGGGTCTGGGGGAAGATTTAGCACATGAGCCTTTGACATCTTAGGGCCTGCCAGTGTGATCAGAACCTTCTCACGGCTGAGTTCAGAGGGATGGAACAGTGGATGAAAGTTACGATGACCAAGTTAATTCAAAGTAAGAAAGCTCTTTCAAACAGTAAGAGATTTTTGTTTAGTTTTGTTTTGGATTTGTTTATGTCTTTAAAAAAAAAAAAGAAAAGAAAAACTACAAGGCTGCTTTCTGGGCCACCAGGTTCACTTTTGGGCAGAGGCTAGGTGAACATTTTACCAAACTGTCCTGCTCTGGGAGTTGGATGGCGTAAATAACATCTCAGATCATGTGTTCTATGATGCCCAGACGGATCTGGAAAATACAGAGATACTCACAAAATTATAATGAAACAAAATCGTAAATGTAAGAAATTCTCATTTGAAGAAATGAGAGCATAGTGAAAAATATTAATGGACTAAAAATATCTTTATTCTCTGCCTAGCAAGACTGTTTTATATTACATTTTAAGCAAGTTTTGCTTCTTCTTTATCTGCTGTGTAATTAATGCCTTTAATCCTTTTTCTATATTATCCTTCAATCATTGCCAAGTTTAAGAATAACCTCTTGGTTGTGTATTTATGTTGGATATCTTTTTCCACATTTTAATCCTCAATTGTACTGGAGCATTTAAGCTGCTCAATGATAATAGCAGATTTGCATTTGTTTTGACTTTTACTTCAAGGTAAATTTTTCCCACAGTCCTAGACATTTTGCCCTGGCTTACCAGGCAGGAGGTCCTGATTAATGTAAATGACGAAGACTGGACAGAAGAAATGATGGGAAAATACAGGGTAGGGCAAAGAAATTTAAAAATAGGGAAAAAATGAAAGAAAAAAACCATTTTCCCTAGTTAAATCATTAATTCTTCTGACATACTTGCTCTATTTTTGGAAACGTTGACCTTATACTTCTCAGCTCTTCCAGGCTAGCTATGCAAAACCCACACCACTGAACCCTTTCAGCAGTAGTACTTCAGCTCTGGGAGGAGCCCTGGGTGCTATTACCGCCAGCACTATCAAGCACACTATAATTTGTGCTGTGTACACCCATTTTGAAATGTGTCAGGAGATGTAGTGATTCAGACTGTTTCATTTTTCTTGACAGCAGATTTAACATTTTCAGGTATTTAGAACACCAACTTTCTCAACAAGTTATATTTTATTTTCTTGTTACTTGAGAGCTAAATTGTTTGACTTGCTGTCAGATAAAAACAAAATTTCCTATTTCTATCCCTTCTCATTTACATGGAATAACTAGTTGGGTAACAAAGAACAACGAGCACAATCAGAAGTTTAATCAGGCATGAAACCTGCAGGGATTTCAATAAGGAAAACTGCTAACCACGGGAAGCTTTCTGCTGAAGGTGTTTGCTGAAACATGTAACTGACATCCCGTTCTGTGAAGAGCTATCAGGTGCAGTTGGGAAGCAAGCAAAAACGAATGATGCTCCCCACAGGACCCTTAATTTTATAACATGCGAAAAATGGATGCTGATAACACAGAATGATAAAAAAAATCACCACTCTAGAATAGATTTCATAATGTTATTTCTAGTAATGAAAGAACCTTAGAGCTCATAGTGCCCCTGGTGTGGGTATAGTAGGTCACCGGGAAAGTTATGATGTATTTTTCTGGTTTTCTATCCAAAAGTGCATCATGACTTTCTCGACGACCCTCTAAGTTCACATGCAAGGTTTTGGCAGGTTATTGTTGTAAACAGGACAACGGCCTCAATTGCAGTCCCTTGCCATCCTTAGAAAGGCTTCAGACAGCCCCTCCCAGAAAGTTGTTTCTAGATTCAGGTAAGTAGTTCCTGGTTTGTTTCACTGCCTGTCATCTAATATTGCCAGATGTATTAAGTCTCCTGTTACTTTCCAGAGACTAGTTTTCTGCCCAGTAGACATTGGTACCATTTTGGGAGAGTATGATGCTCATTCTCATAATTAGTTGTGGGCACTACTAATTGCTTTTCTAATTACCTGCTTGAGAATGCCAATTATCTCCTTGCCCCCACAAAAGCATATGCAATTGGCTAATTAGACCTTCAAGTAGGCAACTAGAAATATAATTAGCCATTTGAGAGAACAATTAGTTGTACCATCAATTTTGTACCAATAAAGGAAGGAAGCTTTGGTTTAATCTGTAATTTATAATGTGAAATAAAAACTAAAAAGAACTGTAGGCTTTATAAGGGAATTGAATGCTTAGCAAAGGAGGAAATCTGAAATATACATATTATTCAGGAAGGGGAAGATGTGCCTCTTTCTATTTTATTTTTTTAATTTTTAATTTTTTTTTTGAGAGGTTTTTGCTATAGGGCGCGTGCGCTCGCCAGACAGACAGAGAGAGACATAGAGACAGAAAGTGAGAAATCACCCCCCAAGGGGGATGGTCATGCCGCAATCCCTTCTCCTCCATTCTCCTCTCGGGATCTTGGGCACGCACGCACACACGCCCGACCTGAGTTTTAAGCCACTGGGTCCAGGACGCGAACCGCGGTCAACTACGTGGGAGTCCAGCAACATAGCCATTACGCTAACTGCTGGTTCCCAATTTTTAATTTTTTAAAAGAAGTTTTTGCGTTAGCGTGCATACGGTTGCTGAAGAGAGAGAGAGAGAAGGAGATAGTTAGAGGGAAAGAGAAATCACCTCTTGTGGGGATGGTCATGCTGCAATCCCTTCTCCTCCATTTTTCTACTGGTCTCTTGGGCATGCATGCACATGTGCCCAGTATGAATTTCAAGCCATCAGGTCCAGGACTCAAACTGTGGTCAACTATGTTGGAGTCCAGAGAAGTAACTGCTATGTCATCTGATGACCCTGTGCCTCTTATTAAAAGACACCACTAATCTAGTCTCTAGGGAAATTTAGAGTTAATTTTTGACAGATTACATCTAGGGTCAAAGGGGAGGGATGCTCCTGAAAACTCAGGATCAACTCAGAGGATGTGCTTACCACTGAGCAACATAACTATTGCATATAAATCCGGCAAGTTACTACGTTTTTGTTAGGAGTATAGTATGTATCTCAGATCTTCCCAGGGATAATCTTACATACCTGTATCAGTTTCCTACGTCTGTTGTAAAAAAAATGACCCAAACTTGGTGGCTTAAAACTATAGAAATTTAGTTTTTCATAGTTCTAGAGTTCTAATTTCGTAATTAGTTTTATTTTACTGGGCTCAATTCAAGGTGTTAGCAGAAACCCAAACTCCGGAGACTCTAGGGGAGAATCTGTTCCTTGCCTCTTCCAGCTTCTGGTATTCCTTCCTACTGGTGTCTGCACTACTCCAGTCTGTGCCTCTGCAGCCACGTTGCTTCCTCCTCTCTGTCTGGTATGAAATCACCCCTACCTCTTCCTCATAAGGATATTTCTGGTTGTCTTTATGGTCTACCAAGATAACCCAGGATATTCTTGCATCTCAAATCCTTAACCTAATTATATGTGCAAAGACCCTTTTACCAAATAAGATAATATTTATGAATTCTAGAGATAGGATGGAATCTCTTTTTAGGGAGATAGAAAGGTGAGGGGAGTTTCTTAGATAATAACTAAATCCAAAGGAAATAGAATTTGGGGCATGTTTTCATCAAGAACCTTAAAAGACAACACTCCAAATAATAGGGTTTATAACTACCATGAGAAGGGATTACTAAATATGAGGAAACTTCAAAAGTTTGTGGAAATATAGACTTAAAGAACAAGTTTATTTGGGTATAAATTTTATTTATTTATTTATTTTTTGGAGAGGTTTTTGCTACAGGGCGCGTGCGCTCGCCAGACAGACAGAGAGAGACAGAGAGACAGAAAGCGAGAAATCACTCCCCAGGAGGGATGTCCATGCCGCAATCCCTTCTCCTCCATTCTCCTCTCGGGATCTTGTGCACACACGCACACGCGCCCGGCATGAGTTTTTAAGCCACCGAGTCCGGGACACGAACCGCGGTTGACTACATGGGAGTCCAGCGACATAGCCATTACGCTAACTGCTGGTCCTGGTACAAAAATTTTTGAAATCCATGCAGTGTTTTCATAATATGCATCTTCTACTAAGTTTTCGAAGACTCCTCATTTAATTTCTTGAGTACACAGATTACTACTATGCAGCTAAGATACGTAAAATCTTGCAAGTATATTGATGAGAGAAAAGGGGCAGCTCTAAAACCAAAAAAGATTTTTTTCATGGGTTTCAAATGATAAAATGGATATATTTTCTAAGAGCCAAACAGTAAAGAATTGGAATTAGCTGCTTCCAGTGAAAATAATTAAAGCTATAAGCGTCAGTCAGTCTTAGTGGCCTGAACGGGTAAAGCTCAGCAATATATTGATGTAGCAAATCTCCACTCTCGAGAGCTTAGGTAGTACAATGAATTTACAGTCTTAGATATCATTCTTTTCTTAAAGAATGACCTTCAATTACAAATAAGGTACAAGACGATTGAATACAAAGACAGGTCCAAAATCACTAGCAGTTTACACATTGACTTTGCCATTGATTGATATGTTAAAGTTACAAATCCCAGGCTGGGTAACCATGACAGACCATGTATTAAATATCAATTCACACAATCAGTTAAAGAGCCCTTGATATTTTCAACTTGAACAAGTAATTATGAACAAAAACAAAGATTATTATTTAACCACAGTCAGTAGCAGGCAGACATATTAATACAATGAAGTAAAAACAATGTTTTAGTGTTTCTGACCTCATTTTGGCAAAATTCCCATCTCCAGATAAGCATAATGTTTAAATTTCTCAAGATGAGGCCATCAGTCTGTCAGTTTAAAGGTTTAACATTTAAGAAACACAATTTGAAAGGAAATAGGGGATTAGAATGCAGACAGTAGGTAAAATGAATAAACTATCACCATAGCAACTTAATACTAGTTTTGTCAACCAAAAGAGAGGATGTGGGAGGATCAGAGGTCTATTTGAACTCCTACTGGATTGAAAAGTACTCTCCTCCCAAATCCATGTCCCCTTAGAACCTCAGAATGTGATCTTACTGGGAAATAGGGTCCTCAGATATAATTAGCTAACATGAAGTTATATTGGATTAGGATGGACATTAAATCCAGTGACTTAACATTATTCTAAGAAGGCCATATGAAAACACACAAAGAAAGGCATGTGATGATGAAGAGCAAGATGGGAGTAACATAGCTCTAAGTCAAGGAAGTCTGGGGATTGGCAGGAGCCACTAGAAAGTAGAGGCAAGGATTCTTCCCTAGAACCTTTAGAGAGGAAGAATGGCCAACGCTGATTTCAGACTTCTGGTCTCCAGAACTCCAGAGAGAGCATATTTTTCTGTTGTTTTAAGCCACCTAGTCAGTGGTAATTTGTCATGGCAGCCCTAGGAAACTGATACAGATTTTTGGTAACAAATAGAAGTGCAATGTAATAAATAATTTAAAAAATCTGCAAGTGGCTTTGAATTGGATAATGAGTAGAGGCTAAAATAATTCTGAGGCATATGATACAGAAAGCTTAGATGACTTGGGACCAGCAGTTAGCGTAATGGCTATGTCACTGGACTCCCATGTAGTCGACCACGGTTTGAGTCCCGGATCCGGTGGCTTAAACTCATGCCAGGCACGTGTGTGTGCATGCCCAAGATCCCCAGAGGAGAAAGGAGGAGACAGGATTGTGGCGTGGCCATCACCTCTGGGGGGTGATTTCATGCTTTCTGTCTCTCTGTCTCTCTCTGTCTCTGGCAAGCGCACACGCCCTATAGCACAAAACAAAAAAAGAAAAGAAAGCTTAGATGACTTGAAAAGACTATTGGGAGAAATAGAAATGCTAAAGCTAATCTGGTGAGGATTTTGAAAGAAGTCAGGAGAGCTACAGAGAAAGCTTCTATTGTCTTAGAGAACAATATATTGTCATGGACAGAATGTTGCTAGAATATGAATATGAAAGGTGCCCCTGATGAGGTCTCAGATAAAAATAAGAAACATGTTATTGAAAACTTGAAGAAAGCTAGTATAAAGTGGCAGAAAAATTAACTTAATTATTTTCAACTCAATTGTGTTGAATGGAAGGCAAAATATATAAAGCATTAAATTTAAATAATCAGCTAAAGAGATTTCCAGGTAAAATATAAAAGGAGTGGCCTATTTTCCTCCTGGTGCTTACAGTAAAGTGTGAGAGGAAAGAGAGAAATTGAGTCACAAACCAAACTCTTTTTTTTTTTTTTTTGAGAGGTTTTTGCTATAGGGTGTGTGTGCTCGCCAGACAGAGAGAGAAAGAGAGACAGAAAGCGAGAAATCACCCCCCAGAGGGGATGGCCACACCACAATCCCTTCTCCTCCATTCTCCTTTCGGGATCTTGGGCACGCACGCACTCGTGCCCGGCGTGAGTTTAAGCCACCGGGTCCAGGACTCACACCACGGTCGACTACGTGGGAGTCCAGCGACATAGCCATTACGCTAACTGCTGGTCCTGAGGCACAAACTCTTAAGTAAAAAGGAACTTGAGGCCTGTGTGGCAGCAAACTGTGACGCTCCATGAGGCAATCCTACATGGGAAGGTTCTTTGTTTACATCTGGAGACTCCCCTGAACGTGTCGGGCACAATCTGCCAATGTCTGTCCTGTGCCTGTCCCACCACTGTACTTTGAAAGTAGATAACTTGTTTCCTAGTTTTTCAGATCCACTTACAGAAAATAATTTTCCTTAGATAAATCATACCTAGAGTCTTATCTATAACCTGATTTAGATAAACAGATTGGAAACTTAGTGAATTTTTAGATGAAAATTTGGATTTAGAGATGCCAGAATGGGTTAAGACGGGATGTTGAGATGAGGAGAATGCATTTTGTTTGGGGGATAGACATCAATTTTGTAGGACTAGATGACAAATGTACTATTGTCATTGAATAGTTTTTAAGTGGTTGAATAGTGTCTCCCCCCCCCCCCCCCCCCAATTTACATCTCTTCTGAGTATGGCCTTACTGAGAAGAGGTTCTCTGAGGACGTAATTAGCTGAGTCCATACTGGATTAGTGTTTGCCTTATTAAATCCAAGAACTGGCAATTTATAAGGCCATGTAAGGGAAGAAGATCACGTAAAGATCAAGACAAGGATTGAAGCAATGCAACTGTAAGCTAAAGAATGACAAGGATTGCCAGCAACCACCAGGAACTAGGAGAAAGAAGGGACCCAACTAACATCTTAACTGCAGACTCTCATTTCCAGAATTGGGAGAGAATAAATTTCTGTTGTTTTAATCCACCACGTTTGTGCTAATTGTTTTGGCAGCTTTAGCAAACTCACGCCATCTTGCAGTGGACAAATATCTTACTCATTTGTCAACTCTCATTTAGGGCCATCTCTTGCAAAAAGTCTTTGATTCCTCCATTCTACCCACCTTTGGCATATCTCTATCACATCATCGGATTTATCATTCTGGATTGAAATTATCTCTTGATATGCTATTTCCCCCACAGTAGTCCATCAATTCAAAGGCAGGGCCCAAGTCTTTTCCTATTCACATCTTAGCAGCTAGGATTACACCTGGGACAAATAAATTCTTAAGAATCCTCAAAGCTAATAGGCCCTGTGATTAATGATTATATAGATCAGTGGTCCCCAACAATTTGGGCACCAGGGACTGGTTTCATGGAATACAGTTTTTCCACAGACAGGGGTGGAGGGATAGTTTTGGGATGATCCAAGTGCATTACAGTTACTTTGTACCTTACTTCTTTTTCTTTCCTATTCCTATTACTATTTTTAGTTTTGCTATTGGGTGCATCATGTACTTGCCAGAGAGAGAGAGAGAGAGAGAGAGAGAGAGAGTCAGAAATCCTCTCTTATGGGGGATGACCACAACGCAGTCCCTTCTCTTCCATTCCCCTTTTGGGATTTTGAGCATGCATGTGCACATGCCCAGTGTGTTTTTCAACCTGCTGGATCAGGGACTCACTCTTTGTAATCGGCCATGCGGGATCCAGCTGCCTAATCCCTGTAATGCCTGCTGGCCTGTGCATTTTATTTCTATCATTACATTGTAATAAATGATGAAATAATTACATGACTCACCATAATGCAGTATTCACAGCCACTTCCCAGTGCTAGCATCTCTGCCTTCTTTCCACCTCAGATCATCAGGCATCAGAGTCTCATCAGGAGTGGGCAACCTAGATCCCTTGCACACGTAGTTTACAATAGGGGTCATTCTTGTGCCTATGAGAATCTAATGTCAAGATGATCTGACAGGAGGTGGAGGTCAGGCAATAATGTAAGTGATGAGGAGCAGATGTAAATACAGATTATGCTTCACTCACTTGCCCACCGCACTCCTGCTGTGTGGCCCACAGGCCACAGACCAGTACCAGTCCACGGCCCTAGAATTAGAGACCGATGACAAAGCTAGTGTCCTAGTTTTTTGGTTTTTTGTTTGTTTTTTGTTTTTAGTTTTTTTGCCATAGGGTGCATGTGCTTGCCAGAGAGAGAAAGACAGAGGGAAAGTAAGAAATCACTGGGGATTGGACACAGTACAATCCCTTCTCCATTCTACTCTTGGAATTTGGGGCACAAAATCACGCCCAGCATGATTTCCAAGCCACTTGTCCAGGGCTTAAACCATGGTGGGCTGTATGGGAGACAAGCGCCTCAACCGCAATGCCACCTCCTCCCCCCGCACCCTGTCCCGTCCATTAAGTTTTATAACACCACATGAGGTGTGTTATTCCAATCTTACAGAAAAAGAAACTAACATACAGAGAAGTTAATTTCTTGCTTAAACTCACAAAAAAAATAAGAAAGCAAGGTCTTCAACACAGTTGAAGATCCCAAACCACTTTGTAACTCTTTTCCAATACTCTGAGCTAAGAAATTCCTGATAACCACCGTTAAGTAATTCACTTACAAGATTAGTAAAGAGAAACTGCCCTATGAACTTAAGTAAAATCGTACTTGAATGTTAAAATCCAGAGATTATCACGAAGTATTTTATGCTTGTAGGTACCTTGTAATATGTATATAGTTTAATGTTTATTATGAAACTTAATCATCACAACAAACTCTTGGGAGTTATTGTTCTATTTTTCAAAATGAACCTGTTGAGGTGAAGGGAGGTTCAATATTACATTCGCAGTTATTTAGCTCCCAAGTCTATGGGACCTGCATCTATACCTCTGCCTCCAAATATGAACTCCTTTATTAAATCACAACATAATTCCTTATCCTTATGCGTTTTTATCAGTCTGATTTAGAACTTTGAAAGAATTTAGGAGAAGATTTCTTCAAAAAGTCATGGAAAGTATATTTCAAAAAAAATCATATTCAAGTTCATTTCAAAATTTTCCTACACCAAGATAAACTCATATTTTAGTTCTACTTTTCTATGAACTTTTTGAAGTACCCTCATTTTTTTTTCTTTATTACACACCCTTCACACATACTTAAATGTGTGTAGGGGGAGGTATATATGTGTGTGCGTTTAGTATCATACAGGCAATGGAAACCCATAGTCTCTAATTTTTCACCAATTTCAGAAACTGTTGAGAAAGGCTAACAGTTCACCATGACCTCTGCAGAGCCATTAGATTTTAGATGCACATGAGCAATTATATTCTATGCTGTTTTGGAAGAACGTAAGTCCATGCTGAATAATGCAACCAAGCCACCAAGTAATTTTCTTGTCTGCAAGTAGAGTGTCTAAGATTTGGAAACTTTGGGTATATAAGAAGGTAAGCCTTATATATGATTAATAATAATGCCTCTAACAAATATATTTGATCAATGAACATATCAATAAGCTCCTGAATATTTTATTACTATCTTATTTATTTAAAAACAATGTGTGGGGGCCAACATGTGACATGGTGGCTTAAGGTGCTAGATTCCCACATGGCTGACCGTAGTTCAAGTCTTGGACCCAGAGGCTTGAAAATCACTACAACATAAAGATAAATAAATATATGGGGGAGGAAGAAAGCAAAGTTTTCTTTCTTTTTTAAAGCAATGTGTCAAAAATGTTTGCTTCAAGAGTAAACTCTTAGGGACCAGCAGTTAGCGTAATGGCTATGTCACTGGACTCCCATGTAGTTGACCGCTGTTCACGTCCTGTACCCGGTGGCTTAAAACTCATGCTGGGCGTGTGTGCGTGTTTGCCCAAGATCCCGAAAGGAGAATGGAGGAGAAGGGACTGCAGCGTGGCCATTCCCCCTGGGGGGTGATTTCTTGCTTTCTGTCTCCCTCTGTCTGTCTGGCGAGCGCACGCACCCTATAGCAAAAACCTCTCCCCCCCCCCAAAAAAAGAGTAAGCTCTTAGAAACCCTTTTCTATAGTTAAAAGCTTAGATTTTTATGATTGCTGCTGATATTAAAAGTCATCATTCAAGACATTTCACTGTTGATGGTTATTATTAGCGTATGGATTGAAAATATGAAGGTGAGAAAGGTAAAATGATTTTCCTGAAAGGCTTACTAGGGTAAACAATAGAATCAGGAATATGACAGACTCCAATTTGAACTCAGCCCTTTTCTCTTTTCCAAGCAGTGAAGAATCATACTACAGGAGAAGCAGTCATTTTATAGTTGCCCTGCAATAGCCAGCTGAATGAAATCAGTTACCACAAAGTTGAGGTGGTTACAATTTGAAGCAGCTGCAATTTGATAAAGATTTCACTGAAGAATGTTTATGACCCAAGAACATGTGAGTTCTGTGGACTACAGTCTCCTCACATACAGACATTCCTCACTTAACAACTGAGTTCCTTCCCTAGGACTCGGTCATTAACCGAATCAGCTGATAAGCAAGGAACTTAAAGTCAGATGTCTGTGATGTGTCCTGGTGCCACAGGGTACGCATTTTTCAATAGATATTGTGAGATGTCACATTAGAATAATGTAACTTTATCCATATGAAAAGCATACATTGGATAAACAGCACCAGGAAGTGACAAGACACACTACAGCACAGTAATATAAATCCAGAGTAACTGTTTTTATTTATTCTTAATAGTGCACAGTAAAGTACAGATATATAAATGAAATATGTAGTCTTGCATAATTAAGAAGGTTTCATGTAGTGAATACTAACGGACTCCGGGAACAAGACAGAAAAAGGACTCCCCACATAGGAGAACTGGTCGCAAGTGCAGGCAGTAAACAGGAAGGTCGTTAAGTGAGGAGTGGCTGTAGCACTTGATATGTGCTCAATTAATATAAACACACTTAAACCCAGACAACTGTAGTCCTTCACTTTCTGTTTTTTTTTTTTTTTTTTTTTTTTTCGGGAGTGGGGAGGTTTGCTATAGGGCACGTGTCTTCACCAGACAGACAAAGACAGAGAGACAGTAAGTGAAAAATCACCCCCCAGGGGGGATGGCCACGCTGCAGTCCCTTCTCCTCCATTCTCCTCTTGGGATCTTGGGCATGCACTCACACGCGCCCGGCGTGAGTTTTAAGCCACCAGGTCCAGGACTCGAACCGCGCAGTCGACTACATGGGAGTCCAGCGACATAGCCATTACGCTAACTGCTGGTCCCTATAGCCCTTCACTTTCATAAGTGAAGTGATATGAACTCTTTCTTGAGTTCATGGGTCATTATTTGACATATATATTCTAAACTATCTAAATACACCCATAGATCTACAGGAGCTATTGTTTAGGGCAAAGCAACAGAATGAAAAAATGTTATGGATAAATTGATACGAGTTGACCATAATTATCCAACCTAGATTTGAACCTGTAGAAAAAAAATATTACTATGACATTCTGGTGATGGGAGGAAGGTCGTTATTGAAATATTTCCATAGAAATCTATTAGAAATATTAAATGTACAGGTTGATATATTTTTATGAAGTAAACAGACCTATGTAATTTATGGTACTTACCTAAGGTATGTTTTTTGTATGGATAAAATTATTGTCCATTATTCTAGTGTGGTGTCTCACAATGTCTATCAAAAAATCCATTACCCATACTAAGAAGAAAAAATAAAAATTTCTGTCATCTGAGAAACATGCCTTATTCCTTCTTCCAGTCATTCCCCAACCCCAACCCAAGGGTATGCTGATTGGTACCATCATTGATTACTTTGCTTGCTATTGACCTGTATAGGAAAGATACTCTTTCAGTGTATACCTTCTTTTGTTCAACATCATGTTTGTGAGATTCATCCATATCAAGGGTGGGTAGTTGTGATTCACTCACTCTGGTATCCTTTATGTAAATGTACTAGAATTTCTCTGTTTGACTCTTGATTGACTGTTGCTGTCATCCGTAGTACTGCCACAAACGATTTTGCATATTTGTTTCTGTTGGACTTACTAAATTGAGGAGGGCAGTTGTTTGGCCATAGAGTGTGTATGTGTTTAGCTGTAGACTGTATGGCCAGTTTCTCAATACAGTTGTAGTAATCTATGCTCCCAAAAGCAGTATGTGAGAGTTGTGGTTGCTTCATAGCCTTGCCAGGATCTGGTGGTGCCTATATTTAATTTTAGCCATTCTTGTGACTATGTAATGGTTACATTGTGATTTTAACTAGCTTTTCCCTGATGACTAATATAGCCAGGACTCTTTATGTGTGTTTATTAGCCATTTAGATATCTTCTTTTGAAGTGCCTTAAGTATTTTGCTCATTTTTCTATTGGACTGACTGTATCTTATCTTATTAATTTTGAAGGAATTTATGTGTGTGTGTTGTGTGTGTATGAGTTATGTATTTATGTAGTATTTATGTAGTAAACATATTTTCTTTTTCAGAGAGGTTTTTGCCATAGGGCACGTGCGCTTGCCAGACAGAGACAGACAGAGAGAGACAGAAAGCGAGAAATCACCCCCCAGGGGGGATGGCCACACCACAATCCCTTCCCTCCATTCTCCTCTCGGGATCTTGGGCATGCACACACACGCGCCCGGCGTGAGTTTTAAGCCACCAGGTCCGTGACTCAAACTGTGGTCGACTACATGGGAGTCCAGCAACATAGCCATTATGCTAACTGCTGGTCCCTAGTGAACACATTTTCTAAGGCTATAAATTAATTTTTTTTAAGTGTTTGCTTGCCAGAGAGAGACAAAGTAAGAGCTGAGAGAGCGAGAAAGTGATAAATCACACCTCCACCCCCACCCCAGCCCCAGGGAGATGGCCATGCCACAATCCCTTCTCCTCTGTTCTCTCAGGATTTTGGGCACATACACACACACATATGCCCTGCTGTGTTTTTCAAGCCATCAGGTTTGAGACTCAAACTGCTAAGTTGGCCATGTGGGATCCAGTTGCCTTAACCACCACACACTACTGGCCCACATTCTACTTTCTTTATGTATTTCTTGATGAAAAAGTTTCTAGTCTTAAAATAGTTTAAGTTGTATTTATATACTTCTTCTATAAGTGAAAAATATCTCTAGGATTTTGATTTGGATTACTTTGGATCTATTTTCAGTTTAGGAAGAATTGACATTATAATAGTGAGTCTTCTGTTTCTTGAACATGGTATATCACACTCCATTTACTATTCTTTTAATAGCGTTTTTAGTTTTCTATATAGAGGCCTTACACACTTTTTGTTTTAAATTATTCTTAGGTAGTTGATGGTTTTGATGTTATTACAAATGGTAATTTTTTAAAATTTTGTAGTGTATTGGTTGTCTACTATCTCAATTGCATTCTAAAATCAGAGCAGATTAGACCTAATAGGTCCTCACTGGGCCAAAGAAAATAATTAGCAAGTGGAAGGTATTTTGAATATTTATTCTTAGTGGCTTGGATGGGCAGATGAAAATGCATGTTCTGGGAGTTAGTGAGATATTATATATGTTGTTGTTACTATTGACGATAGACAGTATCTTCAAGAGAGACAGAGAAACAGAGGGAGAGAGAGAGAGCGAAAGACACACACACACACACACACACACACACACACACACACACACAAGAGGATTTGACCATGCTGATACCCTTCTCCCAGTTTCTGGCTTGTCGGGATCTTGGGCACACACAAGCATGCCTGGAGTGTTTTAGGTCAATGGGGCTGGGACTTACAGCATTGTTTAATATGCTACTGACAACACCACAGAGATAGGCCTGGTCTGCTTTTCCATGTGCTAACAATTCTCAGCAATGTCAGTCTCCCCACCTTGGTACACCGTGCTATCCTTTTGCTTTTGACATTGATTTTTATCTCCAAGGTTCTGTCCTTTTGTCCTCTGAAATAACTCTGTGTATGTTCCTAGCTCAGGCCCTCCTTGTCTTGTGATCATTTCACTTTAGACTTTTCTTCTTCCATTTCATTCCACATGAAATATGAGATTAAATACGAACAACAAAAATGTTCTGAACATTTCATTCCTCAGTTCATAATTCTTTAATGGCTTTCTACTGTCAAACAGGATAAAGTTCAAGAATCTTAGATTGGTGGTCAAGGCCTCAGTGGTCTGACCTAATCTGTCTTTTAATCACTCTTCTCTCTATGCAACTATACAATAGCTGGAAGAAACCAAATACTCTATTTCATGTACATTCTTCACTTTTATGTCTTGGGTCACTCTTATCCTTTTCTTTATGCTTTCACTGTATCTTTGTCCACATTCTTATTCTTTTTTTTGAAGGTTTTTTTTTTTTTTTTTTTCTATAGGGCACATGTGCTCACCCAGAGGCAGAAAGTGAGAAATCACCTTCTGGTGGGGATGGTCATGCAGAAATCCCTTCTCCTCCATTCTCCTCTGAGGATTTTGGGCATGCATGCACACATACTCGGTGTGAATTTTGAGCTGCCAGGTCCAGGACTCAAACCATATGGGGTCGAATACATGGGAGTCCAGTGATGTAACCATTATGCCATTTGCTGGTCTCCATTCTTATTCTTTTTTAAATGACCAACTCAGTATTACCTCCTACATAAATACTTATCCTCTTTTATATTCAGAGAGAAAGAACTCTTCTGAATTCATCTAGCATTTTGTCTGGCCTTTTATTTTTTTAATGGTATTTACTGTTTTCTATTTTATTTATTTCATATTTTTTCTTCTTACTTTTGATCATAGGTCATACGTGTCAACTAGTCTGGCAACATTTGCCATCTATTAGATGGCTCTTGCTATTGGTACTCATAAGCTCCCCGACGTTAGAGCTGAGTTTCATTTGTTTTACTCCCCAGTGCCTATCTCAGTGCTTTAGATGAACATGACATTAATGAAATATTTCTTAAAATGAAGGGAAGTTGTAATACTCAGCGACAATTTCTATCTGATTATTGCAAAATATTCTAATTCTTCTTTCCATTTATAATTCTCAAACAAAGGTCTGCCTCTGGTAAGAGGAAGAGGATCAGGGGGGAAAAAAAAGAACTGAAACATTTAAGAAACACAAAAAATGGAAAATTATCTGTTGATGATAATATCTTTGACTGGACTAATATCCAGTGTATTCATGCTGGGAAAAATTCATTTTGCATGCAGTAATTATATACAGTGATTAGATGTATTAGAAAACTAAAATACTTTTAAAAAAGCAAGTACTGCCCCTGATCATTACTCTCTGTTCAATTGTGTTCTGCCTCCCACCAAATCCACATGTTCTCAATATGTTTTAGAGGACTTAAATAGGAGTAAACCCCTCCCCCTCAATTTTCACTTCAAGGCTGTCATGATGTTTTCTTCTTTTCTGAACTCTCAGCTCATATTATTCATATTTCTAATTTTGGATATTAATCATTTACTTCTTTGTTACATGTTATATATTTTAACTAATGATTTATTTTTTTTTTTTTGCTCCCTAAGGTCTGGATATTTCTTCACCACAAAGTCTTTTGTGACTGGGGGCCTCGTGTCAAGCTTTATTTTCTCTCCCACAGAATCTAGCACAAGGCTGTTTTTCTTTTGAATGAGCTGTTTGGTTGAAAACAGTATGTTCACCTAGAATTTTATACTAGATAGCTCCTTTCTTGTAGCAAGCTAGAGTTAAATCTAAGTTTGGTAAAATTTATGTCAATTATTTTTTCTTGGTGCTATGGAATTAGTAATACTGATTTGGGAGATATAGGAAATATATTATTTGCTTAGCAAGAACTTTATATTTCTTGATAGATGATTAAAGTCACAATTCCTACACTTGATATTAATACATTTTAAAAACAGTTTATCTATTTCTTCCATGGGAAAGATAGAAAGACAGAGGGAAACAGAGATAGCCACCTTCAAGAAAATCCCCATAGGGAACCAGCAGTTAGTGTAATGGCTATGTCGCTGGACTCCCACGTAGTCGACCGTGGTTTGCGTCCCGGACCCGGTGGCTTAAAACTCACGCCGGGCGCGTGTGCGTGCGTGCCCAAGATCCCGAGAGGAGAATGGAGGAGAAGGGATTGCAGCATGGCCATCCCCCTGGGGGGTGATTTCTCGCTTTCTGTCTCTATGTCTCTCTCTGTCTGGCGAGCACTCGCGCCCTATAGCGAAAAACCTCTCCAAAAAAAATAAAGGACCACAGGGACCAGCAGTTGGCATAATGGCTATGTCGCTGGACTCCCACGTAGTCGACCGTGGTTTGAGAAAAAAAGAAAACCCCCATAATATGATCCACTCAGCATCAGCCAGCGAGGATCAGGGCGTGTGCATGCCTGAAATGCCCAGGCTGGTCCCAGGACACAAACCCAGGGCCTTTTTCATGTGACTCCAGTTGTATTTTCTCACCTGGCCCTGAAATTAATATTTTTAATTTAGAAAAATAATGAAGATGTACAATTTAATTTGAACTTAATTTACATTATTTTAAAATTTATTAGTAAACATAAAAACTAGTAAAAATCGGGGCTAGTAGTGTGGAAGGCTGCATATTAGATCTTGCACATGAACAACGGTTTGTCCATTTGGTTCCCTTACCCTAACATGGCTGTCTGTAAACCTGCTTGCTCCTCCCATGAGAAAATAGCTTGTGCTAGCCATATAGAAAACCATATCCGGGGGACCAGCAGTTAGCGTAATGGCTATGTCGCTGGACTCCCACGTAGTCGACTGCGGTTCGTGTCCTGCCCGGTGGCTTAAAACTTATGCCGGGCGCGTGTGCGTGCGTGCCCAGGATCCCGAGAGGAGAATGGAGGAGAAGGGATTGCAGCGTGGCCATCCCCCCCTGGGGGGTGATTTCTCGCTTTCTGTCTCTCTGTCTCTCTCTGTCTTTCTGGCAAACGCACGCACCCTATAGCAAAAACCTGTCCAAAGAAAAAAAAAAAAAAAGAAAACCATATCCGGGACGGCATTCTATTCCTGCTATTGTCTTTTCTAACTAGCCCGAAACCCTTTCGTTTAGCAATGTAACTGCTTGCATGAAAGCCCCACTTCCCTCGAAATAATTAACCTGCTTTTAACCTGCTTGATTCAGCTTCTGTAACTGCTTGCACAGAAACCCCTGGTAACTGACCCCCTATAAAAGGATCACTCAAACTTCAGTCGGGGCTGCAGTTCTGACTCTCAGCCCCCAAGCCTCAGGCTGTAGTCGCTGGCCAGCTAATAAAGACCCCCTTTAAACTTAATCTGGCTTTGGCGGTCTTTCATTCGGTAGCACTCTACAATAGTAGGTGGTGTGGTAGTTCAGGGCGCTGGATTGCCACACGGCCAGTCATGGTTCCAGACCTGGCGGCTTGCTTTCTAGCTTTCCCTTTCTCTTTCTCTCTGGAAAAATTAAAACAATAATACTAATTATACTAACAAATTAAATTAAATAAATAAATAAATCTTAAAAATAAAAACACCAGTAAAAATTATAATAGACAATTACAGCAAAAAGTGACTTTTACTAGCCTCTTCAAATATTACTTTACGGATATAGGTGAGATGTGGATGAGTAGAAACATAAAATAAAGAACTCCCTGTGTTCTACAAGCAGGACAAAGAAGTACGGGAGATAGAGAAAGTGGTATTACCTGTGATGATTAGGAATGGTTCCAAAGGTTTGACCTCTGTGTTTTGACATTAAGTAAAAATTGTAGGAGAATAAGAGTTGCTGAGATATTAGTGAGAGCATGTCACAAAGGCATATTCAGGTTTAATGTTGTTAAAAACAGAAGTTTGGGTTGGACTTGCAGAGGGAGATGAGGCTGAAAAGTATGAATGGTTCCTAATGCAAAAGCATTTAAGTGTCAAGTTGAGGATTTTGAATTTTAGTAAGTCCTGGTGAGCCTTTCAGGAGGTCTAGATTAAGGGAATGATGAAACACCATGACAAAATGGGATTTTGTCTTCAGGAAGATGTAACTGAAAGAGTGAAACTTCTATTCAGAGAGTTGCACTACCTAGAAAAATACAACAGTTCCTAAATTCTCCTAACTATCCATTGGTATACTCATTCGAATTCGGCATGTATTTATTACCTTCCAAGCTTGCTGTCAGATTGTCAGCTCAGCAAGGACTTTCAGCAGGGGCCTGGTTTCCTTTCCACATGAAATGTACTAACTTCTTTACAGTATGCTAGCTTGGTTTCAAGGGTGATATCCCATGATACATAAGAGGAAGCTGTATCTTAAAACCTGGACCCCCAAATTCGCAGGTTTCACTTCTGTTATGTTGTATGAGTAAAGCAGCCATAGAGCCTGTCTAGATTTAAGACGACTCTACTAGGAATCTGAAGCCACCTTTAATCTACCAAAAAGATAAGATTATCTAGCAATTACACAATATTATGAAAGCTTCTTTATTCTTTACCAGGTCACATTCTTCCAGGGAAGCCAAAGGGCACTTGCATGGTGATATAACAACTAGCTACAGATATTCTACGTCAGCATTAACATATGCTTTAAATAACTGAAGGCAAAGATCTACTTTAGAATAAACGCTTAGAGATGATTTTGGTACTAAATTTACTTGCTAGATAATATACTACTAAATCTTGAACTATCTCATTAATTTTAAACATGTGATGTCAGGGCTAGGCTAGCAGGAGGTGCGGTGGTTTTGGCGCTGGACTCCCACATGGCTGAAAATACAGTTGGAGTTCTGGACCCCGTGGCTTGAAATTCATGCTGTGCACGGGTGTAGGTGTGCCCAAAATACCAAGAGGAGGATGAAGGAGAAGGGACTGTAGTGTGGAGTGTGGCTGTCCCCCATGAGGAGGTTATTTTTCACTTTCTGTCTCTCTTGTGAGTGCACATGCTCTATAGTAAAATCTCTCTCTCAAAAAAAAAAAAAAAAAAAAAAAAGAAAGAAAAAGAAAGAAAAGTGATGTCTTGCAATATGACTAAACATGGCAAGTAACTAGATCACAAACTAATTAGCTATACTATCAAGTAAGCAGACTGCCTATAAATAACACTGTTTAAATGTTACTGCTACTACGTTGAAGTTTCTTTAATAATGCAGTCTCCTCTTCTTTTTTTTTTTTTTTTGCACATGCACTCACTGGAGAAAGACAGAGTGACAGTGAGAAGGAAGAAAAAGTCACTCCCTCACTACTGGGGGAATGGCCATGCTGCAATTCCTTCTCCTCTATTCTTCTCTTGGGATTTTGAACATGCATGCACACATGGCCAGTGTGATTTTCTAGTTGCCAGGACTGGGATTTGATCCATACTTGGCCATGTGGGAGTCCAGTGTTTTAAACACTACACCACCTGCTGACACCTCTCTTTCTTCTTAAACACTGTACCTTAAACAAATTATTGTACTGACTCTATATTTCTTATATGTTTGGAATCCATACAGTATATTTGTCTTTTTAAGTTCAAGTATCGTAACTTTTTACATTTTTGTTGTAGGGTTTTGATTTCACATTTATTTTGTTATATTGGATTATAACGAAAGGCTATAAAATCCTGAAAAGATTCAATTCAAAAGAATAATCCAGCACTATAAAAAAAGTAGTTACTGAGTAAACATTTTCTGATTGAAGACAAAATACTATTTCCTAAAGTGAAAGTAATCTACTGAGAATGAAACACCGTATACAACAAATTGAATTTTTAAAATAAGTACTATTTCAGTTAAGTGTTTTCTTTGAAATAAAAGAATAATATTATTTTTAAAAATCCAGACATGTATTACAAAGCTGATTCAACATTTTTTAACTAAACTATTCAAATTCACAAGCCAGTAAGCCGACAAGCTAAGGTTGTATGTTTTAGGAGGAAATGCTTGGAGGTAACCATTTCAAAAGTATGCACTTAGAACTGCATTAGAAATAATGTAAGTTACTCAATATACGGTGTGCTGTTTTTTAAAATGAGTTTTTAATGGTCAACTCTAACTAAAAGTAAGATTTCATTTTCTAAAGCATAATCTTAAAAAAATAGTTGATCATTCTAAACCTCAAAGATATTTTCTTAGCTAATGTCTTATTACTATTAGTCAACATCATAAAAATGTCATTCTTTCATTTAATTCTATGATGCCTGTGGGATGCAGTTGCAAGAAAGTAAGGACAACCTTATATAAAAAGAGTGATCTCATTTATTCCAAATACAACTGAGAAAAAGATGAGAAGACGTTACCAGTCTATGTCTTTTTTCAAGACATGCCTGATCTTCAAAAAAAAAAAAAAAAGGAAGAGGAAAGAGAAACAGCCCTAGAACATTCTGTCAGGGGTGTGATTAATGTTATACTAATTATAGTGATGTGACAAAAAAGATGAGGAGTGAAAATTTAACAGAAGAATCAAAAAGCATCCCATTGTTGAACTGAAGAAGTCCAAAGGTAGGCTAGAAAGGAAATGCATACTGACTTACATAGCTGTAATTCAAATTTGAATTTGAATGTGAAACTTTTTTTTTACATCTTTTTTTTTGGATAGGTTTTTGCTATAGAGTGTATGCGCTCGCCAGACAGACACAGAGAGACAGAAAGAAATCACCCCCCGGGGGGATGGCCATGCCGCAATCCCTTCTCCTCCATTCTCCTCTCGGGATCTTGGGCACGCACGCACATGCGCCCGGCGTGAGTTTAAGCCACCGGATCCGGGACTCGGACCGCGGTCGACTACGTGGGAGTCCAGTGACATAGCCATTACACTAACTGCTGGTCCCAATGTGAAACTTCTTTCATCCAAAGATGTTTTTTTTTTTAAAAAAAAAAAAAGAGAGAGAGAGAGAGAGACTTTTGCTATAGGGACGTGTGCTTGCCGTAGAGACAGACAGAGGCAGAGAGACAGAAAGACAGAAATCACCCCCTGGGTGGATGCCCATGCGGCAATCCCTTCTCCTCTGTTCTCCTTTCAGGATTTTGGGCATGCATGCATGTGTGCCAGGTGTGAGTTTCAAGCTGCCGGGTCAGGTACCCGAAACACAGTTGACTATAGTGGGAGTCCAGCAATGTAACCATTACATCATCTGCTGGTGCCCAAAGATGCTTTTGATAGCTTAGATAACCAACACTCTTGAAGAGTTAATTTCTTTATTACCTGGGCTCTTAGTGCACCTCTCCATAAGCCACCTCTCATTTTTTAAATCTATTTACAGATTGCAGCATGGCCAGAAATAAGCCACACTCATGCTAATCTCAAATGTGTGAAGAGGAGTCTCTAGAATGAATGTTGGTTTGGGGACATTACAAAGAGCAGACCTTGGCTATGTGTATCTGGATGGCTCATGGGTCAAGGACAAGGAATAAACACTAGGCTTTTGAATCTCAGGTTTAAAGGTAAGGACATGGGATTCAAGCCTGAAATGGGTAATCCATAAATACTTCATATAGTCCCAGAGAAGACGGGGCAAATAGGGAAGCAGATAGGTAAATAAAGTTAAATTTAGTTATTATTTAGTAATTTCTAAGGTTTCATAGTAACTTGAAAAGAATCTGGGCTCGGAATTTTTGGTACTAGTTTTGAGAATTCACAAGTAAATGAAACACTTTCATTAACCAAGTTTTGAATTAACCATTTCCACTATAATAAGGATAAAATGACTGACTTCATGGGTACGTGACATGAGGAGTATCACATGAGGAGCCTTTAGAATGGCTCCAAGTTTGACTGAACACGCTGCTGAAATTCTTGAAATTCTCCATCTTAAAGTTTTTGGGCCAGTGGGTGGCATAGTGTTTAAGGCAGGGGACTCCCACATGGCTGACTGTGTTTCAAGCCCTGGACCCGGTGACTTCACCCTCACACAGGGTACGTGTGCATGTATGCCCAAAATCCTAAGTGGTAAATGGAGAAGGGACTGCGACATAGCCATCCCTCCTGGGGGGTGATTTCTCACTTTCTGTCTCTCTAGTGCGCTCTCTCTCTCTCTCTCTCTCTCTCTCTATATATATATATATATATATATATAAGATTGAATAAATATATCACAGAGCTCTATATATCATATATATATATATATATATATATACACACACACACACATACATATATACATATATAATTTTTTAAACAAGAGGCCCTGTGTTTATATTTTGCATCATAGATTATATCTTATGATTACTATGTGGCAGGCCTGAATCTTTAGGACTTGGTTAAATCCTACATAATATGATGGGAAAGAATAAAAATAAATATTAAGAAAAAACGGCATGTTATGTAGGTTAAGCCAAATATACTTTTTTAAACACCTCACTTTTCTGATGTCTGACCTTTCCAAAGCAATTTTCTTGTGTTCCCTTTCTACTAAATTTGGATAGGAAAGCACCTGATGTAAGCAGATTTTAACTCCTCTTAGGCATGCAAATTTTACTTATTAATCTTTTAAAAATTTTACCAGAGGGTGCATACATTTGCCAGTAAGAGATTGGAGTGTTGGGGAGAAAGCACTCCTCATTGGGCATGGTCGTGCCTCAATCTCATCTCCGCCATTCCTCCCTCCTTTTGGGACTGTGGGCACGCACACGAATGCACCTAGCGTGTTTCTCAAGCTGCTGGGTCCAGAATTCAAACTATGCCATCGGCCATGTGGGATCCAGCTGCTATACATCCATGTTACCATCCGATCTGGCATGTGAATTTTAAAGGTAACTGATGGACAAACCAGATGAAGAAATCTAAAAGGAGTGAATTGTTAATGGTGGAAAAATTTTAGTAATGGATTGTTTTCTATAATGCCTTTCCTTTTCATCGCAGTATGCACTTGACTTACTTTTAAAGCCTGACCTAAGAATTATTGTAAAAAGACATTCGCCTGGCTCTTTCTTCTTACTTTGATTTTATTTCTCAGAGCAAAGGAAAGTCCCTCCTCTCCTGCTTTCCCATAACAGTTTTCTTTACCAAATTTTCCCTAACATTCTTTACTAACTCTCTGTGAAAAAGGGAGTGGCAAGAAAATGTCTCCTCAGTTGAATACCAGTTGAAACTGCCTGTTGGCCCTGGTCGATTTTTGCCTTAGTCACTGGCCACAATTTCCAAGACAATTTCCCTTTATGCTCTTTACACCACCCCCAAATCTCTCCTCTCTTAGAATTATGAATCTCAACACCGCTGAATCATGCAGGTCTGATTTAGCCTGCAAAAATGTCAGTCAAAGCAAGCAAAATGTACTCTTTGGCCTTGAGTGCTCTAAGCTGTTATGAATCACAGGTTTAGTTTTTGCCAAATGAAAAGCAATTTCACTTGCAAAAAAAAATTCTGTGGGGATACTTCTGACATTTAGCTGCTAGGGAAATTGTACTATAATTGTCCAGGGAAAGGAGATTTCATTTATATTTACACACACACACACACACACGGATATATGTATGTATCTATATAAATAAATATATGTATAAATATAAATACATATATTTATTCAATCTTCTATGGAACCTGGAAAAAAAAATGCCAGCATTTACTGCAGTTGCTTTCAATTAAAATCTTTTCATTTCTGAGCTTCATATAACAGGTATTAACCATTAGACTAATAAATTGCTTCTTCAAATGGACCATGTCAAGGAGTTAGATACCTAATAAGGTTCACATTTTTGTAAGGGAGCAATTCACTGAGACTTGGTAAGAGTGAATTTTGTAATTAGTTGCCAAAATATTGAGCGACGTGATATTTTCTCTAACTTCCAAGCACTGAGCAAAGTATAAAAGTGCCACTGTGAATATTGTAATAAATAATTTCAGAATTTCCATTCTCGAGAAAGAAGAATTTTACGAAAATGGTTAACCTTCTTTTTCACCTTGGAATCCAATTCCATAGACTGCAAGCTTTGTTCTGTTAGTACAGTACTTCATCTCCAGCCACAGAATACCTATAATGGTCAGAGGAGCTTTCATTTCTTAGGAGGACTGTCTATCTTGACTTTTAAAGTGCAACTTAAGTCACTGTTCAATATGTTCAGTCCACACTAGCCTTCAGCTAATCCAGGACTGCTCTAAACAATGGTTATCTAGTACAGTGGCAGCCCCATTAAGCTGTCTGAAACATCTCATCTCATTTTTTTTTCTCCCAAGATTGTTCTTGTTATGAACAATTTCTGTGGGGTAGAAAAAATTGTGAAGGAGTAAGCATTTCAGATAACATTTCAGATTAGGCTATTATAGTAAAATTGAGCATCCCAATCAAGTCATTGAGCTTCTAAACTGATTTAGTACATCTATGATCTTTTATGTTTTTAACTATTTGGAAGAGACAGAAAACTGTAACTGATTTCTCTCCCAGAGTATTCTCAAGGAAGGAAAGCATATAAAAGACCAAAGCTGGAATATTACATTTACTTTCTGCTGAAAACATAATAAAAAGGGCATTTTCTAAAAATGCTGACAGATATGATCTAACAAGATTAAGAGGCAGATAAGAATAATCCTGTGAATGCTTAGGGATAACCTTAGGAGAGTTATTTAACCCTGGTTGCTCTGATATTTCCTAGCCTGTAAAATTGGAATAATGTTTCTTATTACAATGCTGGGGTAACAAGATAAATAATAGTAAGTACTTTCTGTTAGTAACTGTATAACTTATATAACTAATTTGTATAAGCTCTAGTTTCACAAAAAGTTAATACATTTACTTTTATAAAGTTGATTTGTTGTATGCTTTAGATGAATCATTTTTAACACACATCTATTTTAAGTACGTGTGTGTGTGTGTGTGTGTGTGTGTATACACACTTTCAAAGGCGATGATACACATTTTACAAGTACCTGATTTGCAAGTCAAAGATATTTTTCTGGGGAATCAGCAGTTAGCGTAATGGCTATGTCGCTGGACTCCCACGTAGTCGACCGCGGTTCACGTCCCGGACCCGGTGGCTTGAAACTCACGCCGGGCGCGTGTGCATGCGTGCCCAAGATCCCGAGAGGAGAATGGAGGAAAAGGGATTGTGGCGTGACCATCCCCCCTGGGGGGTGATTTCTTGCTTTCTGTCTCTATGTCTCTCTCTGTCTGTCTGGTGAGCGCAAGCGCCCTATAGCGAAAACCTCTCCAAAAAAAAAAAAAAAAAAGATATTTTTCTGAATTTCTTTGCATAATATTTTTCATATTTTATACCTACTGAACATGTAGGTACATATGATGAGAAAAATCCACCAATAAATTATTTTAAAGACCAAATTAGGACTGTAAATGACAAGGCATTTTCAGTGTTTTTTTTTTTTTAAGGTTTTATTCAAACTTACCAACTGATGTTCCCAGAAATACCTCAAAGTATTTTCTTCTCAGTTTTGAAGCTAACCATTTTAAATATGAACATATTTTCTGTGGACTACAGCTTATTTGTATAACACCAGAGTTTGTTTTATTGATTTCAAATATGTAATTCTCTCAGCCTCGATTATTGCAATGTGTGAGAAATAGACATTTAATTTATAATTTGTTGGGTGATCTATGAATCAATATGCTTTTGACACACTCTGACTTGAAGAGGACTGATATCTATTGTGAATGAGTTTAATCAGTTAACTTTCTCACTGATCTGTTAAAACTATTTTCCTTTCTTTTGAAAAAAGCTTAGAAAATATTGAGTATACAAACTTAGACAATTCTATATCATTGATTACATTTCTGCAGAGTTTTACTGAAGTTAACTATAATTTTCATTGCTTAATATGCCATTTTTACTTGTAACATCATGTTGAAATTGAATCTACAACATGGAATTTATGAGACTTAGGCTTAAAACAGAAATGTAACATACACATGGCTTTCGATATGTTCACTAAATGGCATAAATGCTTGCATTTCCTTGTAAAGGCTCTCCCTTGAAATTTTTTAATTAAAAAAACAAACCTTTGGGGACCAGCAGTTGGCGTCATGGTTATGTTGGTAGACTCCCAGGTAGTCAATGACAGTTCAAGTCCCGGACCGGGTGGCTTAAACTCACGCCAGGTCCGTGTGCGTGTGTGCCCAAGATCCCAAGAAGAGAATGAAGGAGAAGGGATTGTGGTGTGGCCATCCCCCCTTGGGGGTGATTTCTCGCTTTCTGTCTCTCTGTCTTTCTGGTGTGCGTAATTGCCCTATAGCAAAAATTTCTCCAAAAAAATAGAATAATGATAATAATAATAAATAAAAACAAAAACAAAAATGAAAAAAAAAACCTTTGGTATAGTACAACTTAGATCCAGATTTTGTGGAGCCTGAAACATCAGGAGCTTTTGAGGCTCTTTTGAAGAAGACTAATTTATTATTTAGAATACAATATGAAGTACCATTTGGGAAGAAACCCATGAAAGGAGGGACCTTTTTAGGCTTAAACTTCTAACTTCAAAGTCAATATGCTCCTGCACAGTAGCTTCACTCTTTCATATCCAAAGATCCATGCAAAAAAATCTCGAACCTACGACTATGTTTGGCAGTTAAATTAACCGTAATGGCAGTTTACTGTCACGCTACTGAATGCTGTTATATATAACACATTGGAAAGCCCTCTCAGACCCACCCTATGAGGTTGCTGTTATTTATCTATAGTTCATTGACATGGAAACTCGGTTAAGAGAAGTAGCTTGGTCCACATCAGACAACCACCAGATAATACATCTGGAATATAAAAACTCTGAAGTCAGTAATATTTTCTCCCTACAGCATCATTTCAAAAGAGCATGATCCATTGCTACAATGTACTGAATATTAACTATTTGCACGGACTTATGGTAAATGTGTTTTATCCTCCCAACAATATGTTGAAACCAACATCAACATATTCCTGTTACTTATGAGATGAGAATCAAACGCATTGTTTGACTTCATAAGTCATAATTTGCAAAATTGCTAAAGCACCTTCATTTTAACTCTGAAGTCACAGTATTATTGACATCTATATAAATTTCAGCTGTAAATAGTTTGAGAAATGAAAACAAGCACTGTTTAGAAAAGATGTTTCTTTCGGTTTGACTAATTTATGGTATCAACCTGTATGACTAACACATTTCAGAGAAACCTGCGCAAGTTTTAGTTTCAGTGCAGGAGGGGATGGCCTCCATATACCACTTTATCATTTTCAATTAGCAATAATCGCACCTCAAATAAACCTCATTGGCTACGATACTGCCACTGCACAAAGCTTTAAACTGATAAAAAATAAAAAAGGCAGTATAGGGACCAGCAGATGGTGTAATGGCTATGTCGCTGGACTCCCATGTAGCCGACCACAGTTCGAGTCCTGGACCTGGTGCCTTAAACCAGGCACATGTGCATGCGTGCCCAAGATCCCGAGAGGAGAATGGAGGAGAGGGGATTGCGGTGTGGCCATCCCCCCGGGGGGTGATTTCTCGCTTTCTGTCTCTCTGTCTCTGTCTTTCTGGCAAGCGCACGTGTCTAAAGTAAAAACCTCTCAAAAAACAAAAACAAAAAAAGGCAATATAAATGTCCATGGTAGAACAAATGACTGTTTTCATTTATTTGCTCTGGAAAATTTATTACTTCCTTTGTTATTATTTCATCTAATTTAGTAGAGACTAGTTAGACAATCGTTAACTAATACATGCTTTTTTCAAATATCAGTATCTTTTACTTAAAATACATTTACAATTTTTTTCATTAGTAAGAAAGAATAAAGATGAAAAAGGACTCATTTAACCATATGAACTTAATAATGAAGGAAATTTATCTAACAACTGTCATCTGTGGAGAACAAAGTATTTTATGTTTCTTGCTAGCTCTCATAAGAGCACAATAAATATAATGAGTCTAAATTTAATAGAATATATAATTCACAGGATAAAAATTAAATGGAATAGTCATAAATTATAAAATGTAAATAAGCTAAATTAACAAATAAAAGTGTTTCTTTAAAGTGGAGCCAAATGAAAGAAATAGTCACTTGACAATGTCGGGTCAGAGAATAGGTATACACACTTAGAATGCTCACGGCTTAGAGTTGTACTGATGAGAAAAAGTATAATGGTGCATATTCTCTTTTAACCAAGAGAACGATAAGTGGAAAGATGAATGAAAAATGGCACACTCATTTGCTCCTTGAAATAAGAAATATAATTTGACTTAAAAGACAGAAAATAGTTATTTGAAAAGGTCTTGAGAGCTTGTGATAGCCTGTCTTCTTAATTCCAATAGAAATATAAGTAAGTAAATTTACCAAGTCATCGACTAGCAAATCCTAAAGCAGTAAAGAAAAAACGGTTTCTGAGCCAACAGGTGGTGTACTGGTTAAGGCATCTGGATCCCACATGGCCAACTTCATGGTAGGAGCCCAGACCCAGTTGCCTGAAAAACACACAGGATATGTGTGTGTGTGTGTGTGTGTGTGTGTGAGAGCCCAAAATTCCAAGAGGAGAATGGAGGAGGGAAGGGACTGTGGTGTGGCCATCCTCCCCGGTGTGTGTGGAGGAGTGATTTCTCACTTCCCCCTCTCTCTGTTATCTGTCTCTTTCCAGTGAGCACATGTGCCTTATGACAAATAAATAAATAAATAAAATAAAATAAAATAAAAGGGATTCCCAACATCTCCAAAGCAGAGAGACTATATAACATTAATAGTAGTAAAAATGCCCACTATTGGACCAGCCTCTCTCTCTCAGTCTCTCTCTCTGTGGTGAGCACATGCATCCGTTTAAAAAAAAAGGTCACTATTTAGCTATGATAGATGATTTTGCTGTATTAGTTCTACTTCTCAGAACACAGCAACATATATATTGCTATCACAATTTTACTTATGGAAATACGTGAGGCTAAAATAAATCTGTTAATTCATATAAAATCAAGGAGCCACAAATGGAAAGACATAGGACACAAATCAAAAGCTTCATAGAAAATGATTTTTAAAATATTTTTATATTTAAACTACCAGTTTAACTTTTCAACTTTCGTAACACCAAGGAACTTACAAATCCTTGGTTAGAAAGAGAAAAATGAAGTACTTAAAATAGCCATGAGAATGCCTAAAATGCTCAGTTGGAGAAATATGATAAAGCTCCATCCAGAATTAGAATCTCCAATAATGATCCTGGGATTATATTAAGATTACAAATAAAGCCTTCCTCAGAAGAATGTGCAGCCAGGATTCAGATCCATAGTGGTATATTATATAAAACTGGCCAAGAGCAAAAAGAGTTAAGTGATAAAGAGGTCAGAGTAAGCTGAAATATTACGGAGAACACGGAATAATGGAGATAACATAGACCTGGAAAGATGGTGTCGGTTGATAGGTAAAGGAACAGAAACAGAAATTGCTAGGGAAGGGAGTATCACAAACAAAAGCATAGTTACAAGTCTGAACAGGATGCCAAGACAGGAAAAGTAGTTAGGAGAATTAATTGGTGGGAGTAGGAAGGAGTACTAGTGAATAATTTGAATTTACACAGCATATGCAGAGGACTTTCCATATATATTCACAGGGAGAAGAACTGAAGAAAAGGGTTCTCTACTAATTCCGATTATGTTATGCAGAACCCATGAGCAGGGAGATGACTGCGAAGTTCCTACCCTCAAGACTAAATTAATATTGGCACTCAAAAAAAAATGATTAACCCAATTAAAAGATGGGAAAATGAGCTGAACAAAAATCTCTCTAAGGAAGACATACAAACAGCCAAAAAGCATATGAGGAAATGCTCAACATCCCTCATCATAAGGGAGATGCAGATAAAAACCACAATGAGATACCACCTAACCCCTGTCAGAATGGCAAAGATTAAGAATATAAAAAGTGGTAAGTGTTGGCGGGGATGAAGTGAAAAGGGAACCCTCCTACACTGTTGGTGGGAATGTCAACTGGTTCAACCACTGTGGAGAACAATATGGAGGTTCCTCAAAGATCTACAAATAGAACTACCATTTGACCCAGCAATCCCACTTCTGGGTATTTACCCGAAAGACAGGAGAACGCTCAGTCAGAAAAGTGCTTGCACATCAATGTTTATTGCAGCATTATTCATGATTGCCAAGACAAGGAACCAACCTAAATGTCCACAAACTGATGAATGGATTGGAAAAATGTGGTATATATACTCTACGGAATACTACTCAGCCATAAAAAATAACAAGACCCTGGAATTTGACAGAAAGTGGTCAGATATGGAGGATCTATTGCTGAGTGAAGTAAGCCAGGCTATGAAAGAAAGATATTGTATGTATCCACTCAATATATACCGACTACCCTCACTCTATAGTAGAGAGCAAAAAATTGGAGGACATAAAAGCAGTGAAAGTACTTAACGAGAATAGGACAGTGTGGAATGGGGGGAGGTGAGGAGAAGAGGATAGAGAAAGATAGCAAGAGAACAATAGAGAGGCAAGATGTTAGTGAGAAACAGATATGGCTTATTACCTGTTGATGATGACATGTATAGTATTCTCAACTGGATTGGTCTGAGAAGTATTTCATAATGGGTAAAGTCTTTTTACAAGCAAAATGAGAAATAGTGATTGACTGTTTCAAAAAATAATGAGAATAATAATAGTGATTGGGAAAAACAGAAAAGGTATTAAATGATGAAGTGGGGAGATTAATGTATTGACTGACATGCATGGCATTCCCTTTTGAAAAAGCAATGTAATACACTGTAAAATTATATGTAATCCAATGTAATATAAAGAAGATTATGATGATAATAAAAAAAGACTAAATTAATATTGGCACTGACAAAAACGGGGCTGTTGGGAAGAAAAGGCAGTTTAGGAGATGATAATGGTGCTTACTTAATGTACTTTGAATGAATGAATGAATGATGCGTCTATCTGGGACCTGATCACCTTTGAGGACAATTGTACTGTAGTGATTTAAGGCTACAGAGTTGAAGATATTTTAAAGGTATAAAATATGTGTGCTTAATAAATGAATGGCTAAGAACAGTTTGAGGTGATTGCAGAAGTGCTGAGAGGAGATAAACTCTGGGGATACTATGAGTCATGAGAGAAAACAGTGGGGCATAAAACCTTCATAATAAGCCCTTACAATTATGAAAGGCTTTGCAGCCTAAAATATAAATAATTCTCACAATGGCTCAGTGATGTAGAGAAAGAAAATGCTATTATCCACAATTTTCAGATGGGTAAATTGCAGCTCAGAGTTTATGTGACTTCCCCAAGGTAACACAACTGCTAATTAGGAGAGCCTGCACTCAAGCCCAAGTCTTTTGACTCCAAATTTTGTTCATTAATCAAGGCCAATTTATGTAATTTTAGAGAAGATTCGGCCCACAAATACATAATAGCATGAAGATATGAAAGGATTTATAAAATAGAAATTTTAACAAAGAAAAATATAAGCACAAAGAACAGGTTTTTTTTGCGGTTAATTGAGGATTTCATATCTTTATCCCTTTATCTCCACAACGGAAAACTAAACTAAATCTCATCATTACAGTGTACAGGTCTGGGGATCTGTTATAGTAATGTTCTAAAAAATGTGAATTTACATGTAAATTAATACCATGACATACTATGTTTTAATCATCAGGTTTCAAACAGCAAATTTTTTGCTAAAATATGATATTGGCAAGATTGTGGAGAAAGAGTCATTATCGTAATTGCTGGTAGTAGGCTAAGGTTGATTAAGATCCATAGCAGTGCTTCTTAAAAAAACACTTTAGTAATGTCTGGAGACATTTTTTGGTTGTCATAAATGGAGGATGTTAGTAGCATCTAGTGGTCTATCTGTTTACCACAGGGATGCTGCTAAACAGCCTACAATGTATAGCTCTCCACAACGAAGATTTATCAGGTCCCAAATGTCTATAGTGTAAAGTTCTATAAAGATCAATTTGGCAATATATGTCAAAATTACAAATGCATATCCCCCTTAAACTAGCAATTCCACTTCTACTATTTTTTCCCTAGATATAGTTACACATATGCAAAATTCATTCATTCAACAAATATTTATTAAACATTTACTCTATGAGCTAGGGTTATAAAAGGGCACAAACACAAAGAAAAATCTCCTTTTTTTGGAGTTAATATACTAGTGGCTTATTGGAAAAGTCTTGATGTATTTTTGCATAGAAAAATGTAGAAGAAATACATCATGACTTTTCGGGTAACTCAATAGTATTAGTATTAGGAATAGGAGTGGATATTAAGAAATAAGGAAACGAATAAGGAAAATACATAATATATTAGATGATTTAGAGAGAAGGAACAAATGGAATGCTAATACAGAGATTTGGAGGAGGATATACAGGGAACACACCATGCATCATTAAAAAATAAAGCAATAACCTACACAAAATTATCTTAGAATGGACCATCGAGTTCAACATAAAGTACAAAACTATACAACTCCTAGAACATAAGAGAAGAAAACCTAGATGATCTTAGGTATGGTAATAACATTTAGATACAGATCAAAGGCATGATCAGTGAAAGAAATAACTGATAAACTAGACTTTATTAAAATGAAAAACATCTGTTCTACAAAGATAATGTCAAGAGAATGAGAAGACAAGCCAAAAACTGGGAGAAAATATTTGCAGAAGACATCTGATAAAATATTTGTTTTCCAAAGCATAAAAAATACTCTTTAAAACTCAGAAATTT
Source organism: Tupaia tana (assembly GCA_026018925.1). NCBI lineage: Eukaryota > Metazoa > Chordata > Mammalia > Scandentia > Tupaiidae > Tupaia > Tupaia tana. The sequence continues at coordinate 26,256,617 of JAKSZU010000010.1, read as the reverse complement.
AAAAAAAAAATGTCCCAGGACCAGCAGATGGCATAATGGTTATGCTGCTGGACTCCCACATACTTTACCTTGGTTTGAGTCTGGAACTAGCAGCTTAAAACTCACCCTGGGTGTGTGCATGTGTGTGCCCAAAATCCTGAGAGAAGAATGGATGAGAAAGGATTGTGGCATGGCCATCCTTCCTGGGGGGGGGAGGGGAGGGTAAATGTTCTCTTTCTGTTTCTGTCTCTCTCTGTCTCTCTAGTGAGCACATACACCCTATAGCAAAAATTTCTCTTTAAAAAAAAGGCCCCAAAACCTCAATGAACCCCTCACCAAAGAAGATATACAGTTGGCAAAGAAGCATATGAAAAAGACGGTCCAGGGAAATGAAAACTAAAATGAAATACCTTTATACATCTACTAGCACGGCTGAAATCCAGAACATTGACAACACCAAATGCTGATGAAGATGTAGAGCAGCAGGAACTCTCACTCTTGGCTGGTGGGGATGCAAGATGGTTCAAGACACTTTAGAAAACTGTTTGACAGTTTCTTACAAAAGTAAACTACTCTAAACATAAGATCCAGCAATCTTACTCCCTGATATCTACTCAAAGGAAATAGATTTATGGCCACCTAAAAACTTGTAAATAGTTGTTCACAGTAACAAAATTCATAATTGTCAAAACTTGGAAGCCACTAAAATGCCCATTAGTAGGGCAATGGATAAACTATATCTATTCCAATAGAAGATGGAATATTACTCAGCACTAAAATATGCATTACCAACCTATGAAAAGATATGTAGAAAACAAATTTACATTACTGGGTAAATAAAACAAAATCAAAACCAAAACCAAAACCAAACCAAACCAACCAAACAAACATAAAAACCCAACCTGAAAAGGATACATACTATGAATGTAATTACACTAATGTATAATTCCAAATACATGACATTCTGTAATTAGGGATTCCCAGGAGTTGATACAGCTGGGGATGAACAGGCAGAGCACAGAGGATGTAAAAGGCAGTGAAAATATTCTCTATGACACTGTAATTATAGAGATATTATCATTCCATATTTGTTCAAACTCATAGAATGCACAACACCAAAAGTGAACTGTAGTGTATACTGTGGACTTTGGCTGACTGTGATGTGTCACTGATAGTTCATCAAGTTTATGTAACATACCACTTTGGTGGAGAATGCTGACAGCAGGAGAAGCGATGCATGTGTGGGGCAGATGATATATGGGAAATCTCTGTGCCTTCCTCTCAATTTCACTATGAATCTAAAATGTTCTAAAAAAATAGTCTTTAATTTTAAAAAATGAGGTCGTTTCATAAGATACTACCTTACTGACATGGGATTATCTAGTAAGGGGAAGCACATTGCCTCTATAAAGAAGAGAAGACAAATGCTAGCATCTATATAAAATATCATTGCAAAGAAGCAAAATCCTGAAAATAGTGGCTACCTCTAGAAAGGCAGGAAGTTGGCTAGGAGATGAAGATGGGAGGATGGCTTAATTTTCATTTTCACTATATTCTTTTTTGTATCTTTTGAACTTTAAACATGAATCCTATGAAGCATGTGTTTAATATCTATTAAAACAACTCAGGGATGGCCCGGTAGCCTAGTCATTAGGAGAATCCACTAAGGTTCAAATCCTGGCCCCAGAAGCTTGTAAAACATGCTGAGCATGTGTGTGTGTGTGTGTGTGTGTGTGTGTCTTAAATCCTGACAGGATGGAGAAATGGGGGGAAAGAGATGATAGCATGCACATGCCCCATTAAGGGGTGATTTCCCCCTCCCTAATTACTCTGTTTCTCTGATGAGAGCATATACGCTCTGGCAATTAAAACATAAGCAATCACCTTTTATCCAAAAGTATATTCATGCTATAGACATTTACAATAAAAACAATGTATATACATAGATACATACATAATTTATTTACATATACACATATAATGAACAGACATACACACCTTTTCTTAATTTATTAAAAATATAACATGACACAAAGGATTACATAGAAATCATCTTTATCCTGGAAAATCTACTGAAGTGAGGGTTGGGAAAGAGTCCCTGAAGACTTTCCTGCTTAGGATGGTAAAATCCATGAGCAAGGCATTATGTCTGTCTCTTCAATGCTGAACCTCTATAGCTGAGATTCCATAAATTCTGATTTTTAGGAAATAATTAGCTCTTTATATCTGCTTTGTTCCTTCTCGCATTAAATGACTGTCCTATCAATGAATACGTAATCTTGACCTTTTCATTATTATCTAGGAAGTACTAGATTTGCATTCATTTAATATGTCTCCTTTTATATATTTTCAACCATCATGAATTAGGTAATACAAATCCTAGCAAATCTGCCGAAAGACTAGGCAGGTTTTTATTTTTATTATTTTTTATAGTTTTGTGCCATAGGGTGCATGCCTTTGCCAGAGAAAGAGAGAAAGTGAGAAATCACACTCCTGGGGGGATGGCCATGCCACAATCCCTTCTCCTCCACTCTCCTCTCAGAGTTTTGGGCACACACACACATGTGCCCAACATGATTTTCAAGCCACCAGGTCTGGGGACTTGGACCGTGTTTGGCCATGTAGGAATCCAAAGTCTTAACCACCACATCACTGGCTGGTCCTTGGGAGACTTTTTACAGTAGTCATCACTGCAGTCTGAGCCAGGAGGGAAAGACATCTAGACTTGGGGATGGGTCTGGGGTATACCAAGTACTTCTCATGGCTTCCACAGTTCATCTGTGAGGTGTGAAAAGAGTAGCAAAAAGCTTCGGTGAATAAATTAATGTTGCTAATGATAAATTTCTTCTATATATAACTTGGGTACTCTTATGTTAATGTGATTGTAGATACCTAAAAGATAAATGCTTCAATGAAAGGAGTAAAGAGCCCTTCTGGGCAAGCTTTCTTGAAACCATCAGCTTTTATAGAGAGGGAGACGTAGAGGAAAAGAAATGTTTGTTTTTGAGCCTTCCTTCGTTTCAGATATTACACTACATATTTTACGTACTTTAGCTCATTTAAGGCTCATGACAATCATTAGGTAGTCATTCCTTTGACTATTTTTATTAAGGAAACAAAGTTCAAAAAAGTGAATGAACCTAACCAAGTCAAACACCTAATAAAAGAGAAAGCTAGAATTTTTATCCAAGTCTGTTTGAATCCAAATTCTATTCCAACATGCCATTGTTTACTTGAAACAAATATACAAACAAACAAACAAAATGAAACACCACCACCAACAACAAATGTGCTTTTATTTTGTCTGTCCCTTTTATTATAAATCACCTCAATTCTTTTTTTGGAAGTAGGACAGAACATAACAATTTAAAAAATCCTAATGCTATCAATAAGGACATTACTTGACAGTCCTCTTTGCCCAAATGGAGAATTTAGTATTTAACAGGGAAAATTACTTACAGTATTTGTGTCTCATCAACACACACGTGTGAATCACCAGGTAGTATAACCAGGTCGCATATCATTAATGCATGTGTGTTCTAACGTCCAGCTTCTCTCACTCAAAGACTGTGTATCTTCCCTACCTCTCAAACTGTTCACTAGGCGATGACACAGCATATCTACAAACAGGAAACACACCAAGTGTAATTATTGTCTTCTATAAGATGTGTTTTAATATTATTTGAGGCCATTTTTAAGCCCTTCACATTTGTATTAGAATAGAAGAAATGTTTTTCTAATAAAACCAGCCTTTTGCTATCATTTTCAGCTTTCTTTTGATAATGTGAATTGATTTTTTTTTTTTTTAAAGAGCTCCAACAGCATGGTCTTTGAAACACAATCTCAAATAGGTCAGAGTCTTACTTCCCTCGTTGTGTTATACAGCATGAAAGGCTGCCTGTGTTTTCTCATGACTTTACTCCTCAGGGGACCTCCCATGGATCATTTCTCTTAGTAAAAAAGAATCCATTGACTGAGCCTATCCTAAAGCTAACAAACTGAGCTTTCCATGGGGAAACAACGGCAAATTGAGTGCAGTTATTGACCAGCCTTCTGTAGTTAAAAATACAACAAACTATACCTTGTCCAATTTACTCTTGAATTACTGGTCATTTTCATGCTCTGCTGGCATTACTTATTACTTGATAACCTTTCAGACAAGTAGAACAAAAATATCGGGCACTGTCTCCTATCTGTATTTACTATCTCTTATCTAGTACATATATAAGTGTATTTGCTTTACTCATAGCTAACAAGAAACTGAACTACTTTGCATGTATTAGTATAGACATACACAGAGATATAGATAGGCAGATATGTTGGATCATCAGAAAAGTCATGATGCACTTTTGCATAGAAAACATAGAAAAAAATACGACATTTTTTGACAACCCAACAGATAAAATTTATATTTTACTTCAAAAGAAAAGTATTTAAAATCCAATTACTTAATTATACTAATGTAATCCAACATTTATATTTACCTTTTTTTGTAGTCCAGAATAATAGGATATAAGGAAATGATATGCCCTAATAAATGATATAATTAAACTACAATTAATTTTATTTAATATTTTTAAATTTCATTTTTTTAGAGAGATTTTTACTATAGGGTTTGCGGGCTCACTAGAGACACAAAGAGACAGAAAGGGAGCTATTACCATCCCAGAGGGGATGCCCAGGCCACAATCCCTTCTCCATTCACCTCATGGGATTTGGGGAACGCATGCACAGGTGCCTGGCATGAGCATAAAGCTGCTGGATCCAGGACTTGAACTGTGGTCAACTATGCGGGAATCCAGAAGAAACATAACCATTACACCATCTGCTGGTCCCAATATTTAAAATTTTCTAAATATACTACTTAGGGTATTCAAAATTAGTTCCACTTTAGTTTTATTTAAAAATATGCACCTAAAAATATGAAAAAATAAATATCTTTATACACATACTGTTTTTTTTTTATTTTTGAATGAGGAAAAAGTCATGTCACTACATGGGAAAAGAATCTACAGGATGATACTATATGTACTAGAGCAAAAAAATAAAAATGAACCTCTTCCCTCCTAAAATTTAATCAATATTTGTAAAACCAAAATAAAAAACAATAAAAATTAAAAACTGAATATATTTAATGCAAGCTTAGTCAATTTTATAAGGAAAGGAATGTACAGTGTTTTATGGTAAGAATAAATGTAAAAAGATCATATGTAATGGGCTGTTGTCTAAAATTCACATTATTTTCTGCAAATTTTATCAGATCAAATTTTATCATATTTTCACAACTAGAAAATCCTACTTTTTCAAATATTTCATCATGGTATCATAAGCTACCTTATAAATTATCATTATCTTTACTTTTTAGTAAAAAAAAAAAATCTGAACCCAACTAATTACAGATTTGTAGTGCTATAGTTTAACTTTCCTTTGCTATAGTTTAAAGCTCTGACTCTCACTTTTTCTCCCATTTGTTTTCATAAATATCCCCTGGTTCCCTTTCAGGGGAGCTCTGACAATTCTGGAAGAAATACTTTTGGTTGTCACCACTGGCACAGGGGAACTGCTGGCATCTAGTGGGTAGAGGTGCAATATCCCACAATTCCAAGAAAGCTCCCCACAACAAAAAATTCTCTGGCTTATAATGTCAATAGTGTCAAAGTTAGAAAACCTGGTTTAAAGATGAAGGTAAATCAAAATGGAAATTTGTTTTTAAAAATACCAATTTCCTCAAGACAGAACAATTCCAGTCTAACTACAGACTGCCGGCATCTGCATAAACAATACAATATGAGGAGTGCCAATTTTCAGTATGATCTGTATGAGTTCAATTTATTCCTTATAAGATGAGGATAGCATAAATATCTATATTATGAGGCTGTTGTGAATATTGAATGGAGCATTTTAAAACCACAATGCAAATATTTTGTTATTGATGCTTTAAATATAAAAAGATTATTATAAAACACAGAATTTATTGTGTTACATTTATTAATACTATAATTAGTAAGGTATGGAAATGAGCCAATGCATTTGAACATTTCTTCGAAACCATAAGAATGAAAATATAACAGTTTACAGTTATGTTAAAGAGAATTTATATGTTTTTAAGTTTATTTAGCTTATGCATGATAGCACATGCATGTAAATGTACAGATGACTGAGAGAGGGAGAAACGCACACTTGACAGGTTTTTGTCATGCCACAATCCTTTGTCTCCAGACCTCTAGCTTGTTAGGATCTTGGGCATGCACATGCAGAAATTTATATTATTGATAATAAAATATTATTAATAACATCAACAACTATTATCTGTGCATCTCTCTGTATCTTCAATAGCATCACTGAAGGCAAGTATTATTAACCCTGTTTTCTAGATGGAGAAATTGAGCTGTATGTAAAAAATCAGACCTAGTGTCATCTTACTATTAAATAGAAGAAAAGAATATCCCAGATTTGTCACTAGGCCTTGAACAAGCTCATTCAGTTTTTATGAAGAACAGAGCAGCTCGACTAATCAAAGTGCTGGAAATACTTGGTTTCTGTGGAATTTCATTGGTTAGGGGAAAAAAAATCAAAAGAAAAGATGACCTCCATACATTTCATTGAAAAAAATAGCTCTGTTCCCAGTAAACCAATCTACAGGTTAAGAACCTATGTGGTGGAAAGTTATAGAGTTATAAAGATGAATTTGGAAATTCTTTCATGCATCAAGCATCATTTATTGATTAAATAACAGAGCTTGCTTATATATGTATTATTGGTTTTCAAGTGTATGTATTTATAATGGGATAATTAAAAGGCAAACTCATGTTTAAAAAGTACTGCTAATTTTATTCTAGTCTTTGACAGCTATATTTTAGTTCAATGTCTTTACTCTCTCGTTTTATTATTATTAATGCAGAAACCTGACTAATGTTAAAGAATCTCTGGAGGAGAAAAACAAATTAATTTTTTTCTGTAACAGTAAAATCTTGAGTTGTAAGATTGAATGGTATACACAAATTTTTTCACATATATCACTTACGTAAGTAAATGTCAATAATAGATTTTAATGTATCTGTGAAATTATTTTTAAGGTTATAAAATCTATGATTAAAATTATTTTAAGGTTTACATTTTAAGATGTAGATGTGTTCTCTGATAACTGGACAAGTTGGAATTTATGAACCATCTTTGTAAATTTTCCCTTATCTACTGATATATCAAATAATATTTGATCGTCTATCTTCAGTAAGTGCTACCTCCCTGTAATAATATTAATTGTGAACATTTCAAAGGCTGGATAGTGTAACTGAGTATAAAATAATTGCTAACATTAATTTAGATAAATATATATCATTTTTTTATCCATATGTGGAAACCCTCATTGAGAACTTGCTGTTTGTTAAGTGCACAATATAATGTGAGCTCTATGGAGGCCTCTTTTATTTATTTATTTATTTTTTTTTTTGAGAGAGAGATTTTTGCCATGGGATGTATGCACTGGCCAGACAGACAGAGGGAGACAGAGAGACAGAAAATGAGAAATCACATGTCAGTATGAAGACTGTTAGGAAGAAAATAGGATAGGTCATCTCTATCTAAGGGTACTATGAGAGTTTTGGTGATGGGGATGTGCGTGTTGTTGCCAAGGTCAACAATTCTCTCTGCAATATTAAGTTAAATCATTAAGTTCTGATTTTCATCTTTTATTTATTGTCTGTCACATTCAACCCCAACAAATCATAAGCTTTGAGGACAAGAGCTATCGACTATTTTAAAAATTACTGAACCTTGGGGCCAGCAGGTGCATGGTGCATTTCAAGTCCCAGACCTGGTGGCTTCATGTTCATGCTGGGCATTTGTGCATTAGCGCTCCAAATTCTAGGAGGAGAAAGGAGGACAAGGGATTGTGGTGTGGCCTTGCACCCTGGGGGATGATTTCTTACCCCTCAATATATTGTTTCTCTCTGTCTCTGTCTGGTGCACATGCCCTACAGCAAAAACCTAAACAAATTAATTAATTAATAAAAAAAGAATTACTGAAACTCTGTTTCTACAACAGCATTTAACCCATAATTATACTCCATAAATGTTTGTTGAATTTAAGATTAACTGAATACAAAGTCTTTCCTAGTCCCCTAAGTGGAAGTATTCTCTCCTGTCTCTTGAAATTCCATCAAATCACTTTTTAGGATATTTCACTATCTACCTTGCATGTACTTATATATCACCTGTTTCTTCTCCTTGTTTGTGAAGCCCTAGTGGACTTTGAATAAATTTTGTTGTTGTTGTTGAGATTTTTGTCATAGGGTTCATGCACTAGCTAGAGAGACAGACAGACAGAAAGCAAGAAATCATCCCCCAGTGGGTATGGCCACACCACAGTCCCTTCTCCTCCATTCTCCTCTCGGGATTTTGGGCATGTGTGTACATGCACCCGGCATGAGCTTGAAGCCACTGGGTGCAGGACTTGAACTGCAGATGGCCATGTGGGGTTCCATTGCTTTAACCACTGCACTACCTGCTGGCCCCACGAGTAAATATTTCTTAAAACAAAACAAAACAAAAAACTCCATCCTTTGTCAATTTTGAGGACTGCTTTCTACAAATTACAAAATGCTTATAAGATCTATTCATATTTCTATTTATTTGTATATCATTCTACGTTTTGCCTATTTGTTTCTTTTTGGTTTCCCTGAATCAGTAAAACTTTATTATTGTTATACATTTATATGTTTTCAGAGTCATAGCTACAAAATAAAGTACATTAGAGATGTCTACCTTTCCTCCTTGTTCCCTATGAATAACCACAAAAAGAAACAACCAAAAAACAAATAACCACAACAACCAACAAAAGACATACCTTTTTAGTTTTTCCTTTCATCTTTTTATAAAGCAAATTTGCATAGGTATGTATACATATATTTTCCCAATATTAGTCAAACAGTAACATACTAACATACATTTTTTCCTAACTTAGGTACTTCCGCTTAACAATATCACCTGAGGGAACCAGCAGTTAGCGTAATGGCTATGTCGCTGGACTCCCACGTAGTCAACTGCGGTTCGTGTCCCAGACCCGGTAGCTTAAAACTCATGCCGGGCGCATGTGCGTGCGTGCCCAAGATCCCGAGAGGAGAATGGAGGAGAAGGGATTGCGGCGTGACCATCCCCCCGGGGGGGTGATTTCTCACTTTCTGTCTCTATGTCTCTCTCTGTCTGTCTGGCGAGCACACGCGCCCTATAGTGAAAACCACTCCAAAAAAAAAAAAATCAAAAAAACAAACAAACAAACAATATCACCTGAGATCGTTCCCAACAAAATGTAGACATGTGTTTCTATGGCCATATAGTATATTATACCATATTCAATTCGACCAATATCAATTGATAGATATTTGAATGGTTCCCAGACTCTCTCTGCTATAGTGCTCCAATAGACATTACATATCTTTATAATTTTGGCAGTGGCATGGGAACCAGCAGTTAGCATAATGGCTATGTCGCTGGACTCCCACGTAGTCGACTGCGGTTCGTGTCCCAGACCCGGTAGCTTAAAACTCACGCCAGGCGCATGTGCGTGCGTGCCCAAGATCCCAAGAGGAGAATGGAGGAGAAGGGATTGCGGCGTGACCATCCCCCCGGGGGGTGATTTCTCGCTTTCTGTCTCTATGTCTCTGTCTGTCTGGTGAGCGCACGCGCCCTATAGCAAAAAACCTCTCAAAAAAAAAAAAAAAATTGGCAGTGGCAGAGGCGGGTTTGTGGGATCTAAGGTAAAGTGTTTATGTACATATAGTAAAATTGTCCTCCACAGAGGACGTGCAGTTTACATTCCTCATTCACATATGAAAGATTCTGTCTCCCTGCGGCCATCTTAGTATTGTATTCATTGTGTATTGCTATAGTAATAAATGACCTCGAACTTAACAACATCCTTGCATTTCCAAAGTTTGAAAATTAGAAGTCCAGAATGGGCTGACTGAACTGAAATGAAGTATCAGTAGGTTCTCCTTCCAAGGGCTCTAGGAGAAAACCCTCATTGCCTTTTCTAGTTTCTCAACATTGCCTATATTCCTTGGCTCATGCTTTTTTGCACCTCCAAAACCAGCAATCACAGCCCTCTGAGCTCTGCTTCCATCACCACATCTCTTCTGACTGACTTTTGGCTTCTCTTTCACTGTTAAGAAATTTGATGATTACATTGGGACCATGCAAGTAATCTACAATAATCCCCACATCTCATATTTCTTAGAATGTTTAATTTTCATATTTGCACAGTACCTTTTGCCATGTGAAATGTTAGGAACTAGAATGTAGACTATTTGGGGGTAGCATTTTTTAGCCTACCATAAGTATGTTGTCAGTCTTAGATTTTTGCCAGATGTATTGATAAACAATTGTAATCTCAGTTAATTTAAATTAGAAATTTTTACATTATAAGTGATTTTTGAATGTATTTTCCTATGTTTAAAATCCTTTGCAGTTTTTTCCTATGAACTGTCTATTTATAATTCTCACATTTTTATAGGGGTGTTGGTCTGTTTTAATTTTTAAAAATCTTTGTATTTCATGTATATTAACCCCTTTGCCCATGACACAAATGGAAAATATGTTCCATATTTTTCATTTGTTATTTTTTTCTTTTGACTGTGAGAAATCTTTATTTTTAATTTCATTTAGTCAACTTTATTAATCTTTTCCCTATTGCTTCTGGATTTTAACTCAGAGTTAAAAAACTCAGCTACTCAGAGGTTACAGAACAATTCACCCTGTTTTCTTTTAGTACCAATGGTTTCTATATTTAAATTTCGAGTAGTTTTAGGGTTTGATTCTATTATATTTAGGACAGATTGCTTTTTCCTTTTCTATATAGCTTTTCAGCTATTCTATTATTAATTTCTGAGAATCCCATCTTTTCCTACTGATGGATATGCAATTTTCTTCACATACTAACTTTCCAATATAATTTGATTTATATCTATATCTATATTTTAAATTCTGTTTGATTTTAGATTATTTTAAAGCTATCATAATATCTTTTGTTATATAATAATTATTAAGACTCTGCAAATATTCGGCCAAGAACTTGTCAATAAAAGGCAATAACTGAAATTGAAGTATTTTATTATGTGTTCACATGTCCTTCCTTGATAGTATTTGGGAGGTGTGGGTACTATCTTATTCCTTTTTATTTTTTAGTGTCTAGCAGTGTTCCTAGCACACTGAGGATTATCTGTAAACCAATATTAAAAAATGTATACATTTAAACAGTGAGACATAAACCCCTGTTGTTCTTTGTTTAGGTAGCAATGTTGCATTTGCAATGAAAATGTAGCATACCTTATTTGATTCGGCAAGAACTCTAAATGCTAGGTCTAGAATATTTCTTACCTCAACTTTATGATTGAGAAACACGAAGCTCAGAAATGCTTAAGTTACTTTTTCAAGGACACATAAGTCAAACAGTAAAACTGGAATTGGAATTAGGTCTTCTGACTTCAAATTTAATGTTCTTTATGTAGAGGTTTTACAATGACAACATTTTTGTTCTTGATTTTATTCCTCTTTAAATATCTGTCTTGCAATGCCAGAATAGCTTTAGTCCTAGAGATGTACATGTTACTAAGGTCCAAACCTGATTAATTATGACATGAATCAATTATTCTCTACCAAAGAAATGGATGAGAGCTGAAATAACATTTATAAAAGGTCAGCTTTAAACATTATTCTGAGAGTAATATTAATTACATATCTGAAGGTGATATTAAATAAAAAAGTAAAGGTTTTTTCCAATATCTTTAATATATATGTGTGTGAGTGTGTGTGTATATATATATATATATATATACATATATATATATATATATATATATATAAAATCTTTTACCATTGTTTCTACTCCACTGATCTTATTTCTAATAGATAAGAAAAACTGTATATGAGCCTAATAAGTCTATATATTCAGATATTGGCACAACTATGCATAAGAAGCCTAAAAAAGGAAATATTGTGTTTCCAAGTATAACTAACAGGATAAAAGGAATAAACAAGAGGGGAAAAAATAGCGAGTTTTCCTTACTTGGGAATTCTTGTTTTATTGTTTACAGTGATAAAGGAAGAAGAGAAGCAAAATAGGTACAATAAAAACATGTGAAATTACTGTAATTCACTATGTTATTTAAAAAGTTGACTTACGTACTATTCAGCCATAAAGAATAATGAGGCACTGTCATTTGTCTCAAAGTAGTTGAATATGAAGACTACTGCTAAATGAAGTAGGTCAGACTTTAAAAGACAAACACTGGTGACCTGCAGATGGCAAAACAGTTAAGTTGCTGGACTCCCATATGGGTGACCACAGTTGAGTCCTAGACCAGGCAGCTTTAAACTCACACCAGGCACATGTGCATGCATGACCAAAAATCCCAAGAGGAGAATGAAGGAGAAGGGACTGCAGTGTCTCCCTCCCTTCTGGGTTGTGATTTCTTGGTTTTTGTTTTTCTGTTTCTCTCTCTCTGGCAAAAGTGCATACCCTATGGAAAACAAACAAACAAAAATTCTAAAAAAGAAGACAAACACTATCTCCATTTAATATATACTGAATGTCTGCACTCTATGGTAGAAATAAAAATATCTGAAATATGGTAGTAGTAAGAATAAGTGTAGATACCAGAGTCTGTAAGAGAGGGGAGTTGATGGTAGAGGGTAGGTGGGAGGGGCATAGGAAAGAAACATTTAACCGACCCAAGAATGTAGAAGTCTCTATTGAAAATGATGTACATGATAATATCCTTGATTTGATTGTCAAAAATAAACACATAAATAATTTTTAAAGAATTGAAAATCTGTTTTTAAAAGTTTTCCTGATAACATGGCATTACATTTTAGTTTGCTAGGCAATATATTAACTAACTGATTAACCTAAGACTATCAATTTTTCATTTGAAATCTGTGGTTCATCTGAAAAAATTTACTGTAATATTCATCATTTAAATCAATTTTATTGTGATTATATTTAAAATCATCATAGACTCTAATAAAATGCCTTATACATTTTATTGTTGCTCTATGGATGTGTCATTTAAATATACATTATATACACTAAATACATTTGTCTTTAATAAATGAACATTGAATCTAGATGGCATGCCCATTTTCAGAATTAAGGTTCCTAAGGGAAAAAAAGAAAATTGCTGCTTGTGGAAGCCAAACATAATGCTGTATAATCGATTGGTTCACTTAAAGGCATCAGCCATGCTCCCTTTGATGATAGATTAAGTAAATATGAGAGTAGACAGCACAAATATTATGGGTATTATACAGCATATTGTAGTAAAGACTATGAAAATTGGTCACGCTCTAGAGAGAGCAAAATGGATGAAAATGCTTTATGAGAAATGTATTTATAAAGAAATCGAGAAAAATGTTTACATTAGTTATATAAGTGGTGAATAAATAGTGATATATAGGGTGAATTAAAACCAAAGCAGCTTCATGGCTTTCTGGGGGTGGGTAAAAGATTCCAGATCTTTAAAAGCAGTCAAAATAATCACATAGGTTTACTTATGTAAAGAAAAATCTCCATTTGCATGTGGAATTAAAAGATCCAAAGTGAACAAGAAGAAACTACAACCCCTAATAATCTATAACAGAGAGATAAGAAAAGATATAGCTGATCACCAACATTAATCAAATGAATCACAGATCAGATGAACAAGATGGCCTCATAGATTTCCTTAATTGTATAAAACAGTCTTGAAGCTTCAGAACTGGTGAGTGTGCCCAGCATTGCTGGCTACCCTAGAGACAGGTTTCTTTGTTAAACCACAGGAAAGTTACGATAACACTACATCTTACAGGACTTACAGTCTTGACTAACTAGGCTATCAGGTGTGGGTGAAAAGAATAGATAGCTTTTGCCACGGTCTGAATGTTTGTGACCCCAAAATTCGTATGCTGACATCTAACCTTCAGTGGGTTGGTACTAAAAGTTGGGGTATTTGGGATTAGGTTATGAGGGCAGAGTCCTCATAAATAAATTAGTGTCCTTATAAAACAGGTTTAAGGGAGCTTTATTGCCCCTTGTACCACATGAGGACACAGCTAGAAGGCATCATCTATGAACTAGAATGTAGGGCCCTCACCTGATGCTCAATGTGCTAGTCCCTTGATCCTGAAATTCTCTTGTACTTCCCAGGTTCCAGACTGTGAGAAATAAATTTTTGTTGTTTATAAATCACGCAGTTTATGGTGTTTTTGTTACAGCAAACCAAATGTGCTATGATAACTCTTAATGGCAGCCTTCTCTCTTCTGATCTGATTATCCTCATCAGTGACAGTCACTAGTTGACACTCCCTACCATTTAAAGTGAAAAGTGAGGGCATGTCTAAAACAAGCACAAAAAACCCTGTATTTGGGTTCTACTCATTAGCCATGCTGTGGTTAAAATCAGGTCCCTGAACACTCACATGGTGATCTTTCAAGTAATTTGAATCTCTTCCCAGTGTTACCACTGAGCTGCTCATCAGTTTTTCCACCTGCAAGGTGGGCCCAACACTTTAACTTACTTCCTTTGTTAACAAAGATGTGATGAGAGCAAATCAGAAAACATGCTTTCAGCTATTTGGAAGAAGAAGCACTGCAGAAATTGAAGGTGTTTCAGCTGCACATGAAAGATAACAGGATGTTATCCTAGGACCCGTCTGGGAGAATGAATAGGAATGAATTTGAACTCAAGGCTGTTATCGATAGAGGGTGACATAACACAACAAGAAAAGGCTGCAGGCTGTATTTTGTTTCCATTCTATCTATGATAACTATGTTCCTTATCAAAGTGCATACCAACTCCTACTGCTCATTAAAGCTGTCATGTTTTTCACAGTCTCATCTGCCTTATAATTGAAATTCTTATTTTAACGGCATTATCTTAATGTTATTGCTAGCTATGGAATGTCTTATGAAGAGTGCAACATTAAAGTTAATTTGGCCCTACATCTTTGGTAATGGATACTGTCTGGAATATAATAAACTACAGATACTCAAACTTGGATTGAAATGTGTCAAGGTTACTTCCTCAATTATTGTAGTTTGTTATAAGCGACCCTAACCCTATCATTTCTCACATCTGACTAATCTCATATTGCTCACAGTCATTTTTGTTAGAGTAGCAAAACTCAAAATTACTAATGATGTGAAGTTTCTTTTTCTTTTCATTTTTTTTATTCTTAATTAAAACTGGTTATACACTTCAATTGTGTTTCCCAGTGAGAAAAATTAGATTGGTATTGTAATAAGAATTAAGGAAGTACTCCTAGGCTACAGTCAATGTGTAATTTAAAAAATATATAATGCAGTAAATAAAAAGGGTAGATCAAGTGGTCTATATTGTTCATTTAAGTGGCAACTTCCATTAAACAAAACCTGCAGTTCTTATGATTTAATGTCTATACAGTGATACTAAAAAACTATATACACAGAATGATTATAAAGTAAAACAATCTCACTTAATGAGCTTTTACTCCCATTCAGGTGTGATGATGTCCCATTGCTTATTGAATAAACACTTGGACTAATACACCTAGCAAATACTTGAAAATAGGTCATACTGAGAGATTACTAAAGCCTTAGAGATTAATACTTGAAATTAATTTTTAAATTTAAACATTTTAAAATAAGGTTTACAATACTAATATGATAAATCAAGAACTCTGTGATTCAATTAAAATTTAATTGCTGATGCCTGGGATTTGCTTCAAACTAACACTGTAGGGAAGAGGGGATAGAGATGAAACAAGATTGGCAATGAGTCAACAATTGTTTATGCTGAGTAATATGATTCATTTCTCTATTTTTATGTATGTTTATTTTTTTATTACAAAAGTTAAAAATTTATCTTTGCGATTAATATTTTATTTCTTATTTAATGGAGTTATTTCACTAAAGAGAGCCTCGTAGGAATCTGGAAAAATACAACTATTTATAAATGTTTTTTTCTTCCTAAGTTACATGTCTGGTTCTTGTTTTATAGCACATATTAAGTGCCTCCTGGCCCCCTGCCTAAGTACCCCTCAGTTAATGTTGATACATATATGCCTGTGGAGACATTAATATTTGAGGACATGTGTACCTATAACTACAGAGTGAGGCCCTATCTATGTTGAAAAGTTATTTAGGTCTCCTCAAAACCAAATAGGACAATGAGATATCAACAAACACCCAACAGAATAAAAAATATATATAAAAAAAAATCAACGTTATCTAGTGTTGATGAGGATTTGAAGTGCCAGAACTCTCACATATTGCGGATGAGAATATACATGATAAATCCACTTTGGGGAAGTGTTAAAGTTAAACATACCTTTACAACTCAGAATTCCTATTGCTAGATTTTCACCGAAGAAAAATAACAACATGTTTCCTTAGAAAAGCCTGTGTGTAAACGTTAAGGGTAGGTTTACTGACAATAGCACCAGATCAGAGATAATACAAATGTCCATTACTTGGTGATAAGATAAATGGACAGTGGAGTATCTAAACAATGGAATAAACTTAGTAACAGCATAAATTCTGATGCATACAATGACATAGAAGCATCTCAATGAAAGTATTCAGCTAAGTGAAAGGAGCTAAACACAAAAGGCTGCATAATATATGGTTCAATTTATTATATACATTTTTCTGAAAAAAGGCAACACTATGAGGACATAAATCAGATCAGTGGTTGTCAAGGGTTTGAGACAAAGATATGGGCTTGACTGCAAAGGGATCTAGGGGAAATGTTTATGGTGCTGAACACATTCTGTATCTAGATTGGGGAGGTCACTATGTGACTGGGCCCATTTGTAGGACTAATGGAGTATGAATGAGGCTTCTTATTTTTATAGTGTATATTCCATATTTTGCAGTTTTTACAATTGGAATTTTAGTTTTTAGACCAGAAGAAGAAACTAAAATGATTAAACATTAAAAACTAAAATGATGACAACTATATTTCCTTGAATATTCAAAAATATATTGGAAAGGGGGCCAATGATTATGTCGTTGGACTTCAATGTATTTGACTGCGGTTTGAGTCCTGGATTCGGCTACTTAAAACTCATGCCAGGCACATGTGTGTGCATGCCCAAAATCCTGAGAGGAGAATGGAAGAGAAGAGATTGCAGTGTGGCCATCCCACCTGGGGGAGAGGTGACTTCTTGCTTTCTGTCTCTCTCTGACTCTACAGTGAGTGCACACGCCCTACAGCAAAACTTTCTCTAAAAATGGGAACCAGCAGTTAGCATAATGGCTATGTCGCTGGACTCCCACGTAGTCAACCGCGGTTCGCGTCCTGGACCCGGTGGCTTAAAACTCACGCCGGGCGTGTGTGCGTGCATGCCCAAGATCCCGAGAGGAGAATGGAGGAGATGGGATTGCTGCGTGACCATCCCTCCTGGGGGGTGATTTCTTGCTTTCTGTCTCTATGTCTCTCTCTCTCTGGCAAGTTCACGCGCCCTATAGCAAAAACCTCTCCAAAAAAAAAAAAGAGGCTGCCTGTGGCTGTAGGCCCATCCACCCAGGACCTTCATGAAACCCCACCCCTACTCCTCTATGGACTTCAGGTTGGTTCCGTGGGACTTTAAGATGAACTAGCACCCCACCCCACCTGCAAACTGGATCGAGCCGGCCAGCAGTTCTGGACATCAGGCTGCCTGCATCTGCAGGCCTGCCTGCCTGGGACCTTCATGCACCCCCACCGCTACTCCTCTCTGGACTTCAGACTTCAAGTTGGTTCTGTGGGACTTTAAGACGAAGTCGCACCCCACCCCACCCCACTTGCAAACCGGATTGAGCCGGCCAGCAGTTCCGGACACCAGGCTGCCTAGGGCTGCAGGCCCATTCACCCGAGATCTGTCGCTCATCCTCTGGCCCTTCCCCACTTGCCTTTGGACTCTCTGAATTTTAGTGTTTTGAATAGCGTGCAGCACACAATGCGATTTTTTTGTTGTTGTTTTGTTTTTCTTTGCTCTTGAGGTGTTGCTTATTAGGTCAGTTGGAGGCTCACCACTCCTTAGAAACAGGGAAGACTTTGGGTCAACCAGGACCAGTGACAACAGTACATGCTACTGGTGAGCAACAAGTAGGCCAACCATAAGATAAATCATCAATTTTCTAATCCTGTACACCTTCTAACACTCAGAGAGACCATAAATAAATTAGGAAGCAACATATAGATCACCTGATGACTAGGAACAATCAAAGAGGCTCAAGAAGTATGAGCAACCAAAAAAAGGCCTCTCCCCCAAGGGAAATCATCAAGCCTACATCACCCACAGTCAATACAATGGACGTCATAGACATGTCTGATAAGGAATTCAGAATATTTGTAGTGACCAAACTAACTGAGATTGAAGAGAAAAGAGACAAGGAGCTCCAGGAGATGAGGAAGTCCTTTCATGATTTGAAAGAAGAAATAGATACCTTAAACAAGAACCAGATGGAACTTCTAGGGCTGAAGAATGTGATACAGAAAATCAAAACCTCCCTTGAAAGTATTAAAAGTAGGATAGATCAGGCAGAAGATCAAATCTCTAATGTAGAAGACAAAACATCTGACCTAGAAAAAAGTATCAAGAAGATTGAGAAAATAACTATGAAAAATGAGGATAATATATGAAGAATACTGGATACCATCAAGTGCCCCAACATCCGGATAATTGGTATCCCAGAAGAGGAAGAAAATAATAAGGGCCTAGATAATTTATTCCATGAAATCCTGGAAGAAAACGTTGCAAACCTAGAAAAGCATTCAAATATCCAGACCCAAGAAATACATAGAACCCTGAGTAGAATCAACCCAAGAAGATCCTCTCCAAGGCACATCATAGCCAGATTGGCAAAAACAACAGACAAAGACAAGATACTAAAGTTGACAAGGGGGAAACATCAATTTACTTACAAAGGTCACCCCATCAGGCTAACATCGGATCTCTCGGCGGAAACAATGCAGGCAAGGAAAGAATGGGGAAATATAGTCAAAGTGGTGAATGAAAAACAATTTCAACCAAGAATACTACACCCGGCAAGATTATCTTTTATATGGGGGGAAAAAAAAGGTAAAAACATTCTCGGATAAACAAAATTTGAAGGAAATTATCAACTCCAGACCAGCTCTTCAAGAGGTTCTGAAGGGAGTACTATACCGGGAAAACTAAAAAGACAGACAGACAGTTATACAAGTACAAAAAGCAACCAAGAAAATGGCTCACTCAATGATAGGATCAGGTATAGAAATATGGATAATTACATTGAATGTCAATGGATTAAATTCTCCAATTAAGAGACACAGAATGGCCGAATGGGTAAAAGAAACAGAAACCCTTTATCTGTTGCCTTCAAGAAACTCACCTTATGGATAATGACATATACAGACTAACAGTAAAGGGTTGGAAAAAGATATTCCATGCAAATGGAAATCAAAAAAGGGCTGGAGTAGCAATAGTGATCTCAGACAAAATAGATTTCAAGACAAAGACTGTAAGAAGAGACAAAGAAAGGCATTATATAATAGTAAATGGGATAATCCAGCAAGAAGACATAACGCTTATAAATATCTATGCACCCAACTCAGGTGCACCTAAATATGTGAAGGAAAGACTGCTGGAGCTAAAAGGAGAGATAGGGAGAAATATTATAATTGTTGGAGATCTCAACACCCCATTATCTCCTTTAGACAGATCTTCTAGGCAGAAAATAAATAGAGAGATACAGGACCTAAATGATACTATAAATCGAATGGACTGGACAGATATCTGTGGAACTTTCCACCCTACATCCACAACATGTACATTTTTCTCACCCCAGCATAGAACCTTTTCAAAGATTGATCATATGTTAGGACACAAATCAAGCCTTTCAGATTCAAACACATAGAAACTGTATCTAGCATCTTCTCTGACCATGATGGAATTAAACTCAAGATTAATTCCAAGAAACAACCCCGAAAATAAACAAACACATGGAAACTGAACAACCTACTTCTGAAAGACTTCTTCATTAATGAAAAAATTAAGTCTTAAATCAAAAAATTTATGGAAACAAATGATAATACATACACAAGTGTCCATAATCTATGGGACACAGCAAAAGCACTCATAAGAGGGAAATTCATAGCAATTAGTGCACATAAGAAAAGAATGGAAAGATGGCAAATAGAAACTTATCATCATACCTCAGGGAATTGGAAAAATAACAACAAACAAACCCCCAAAATGCCAGGCAAAAAGAAATAATAAAGGTTCAAGCAGAAATAAATGAAATAGAAAATAAACAAACCATACAGAAAATAAATGAAAGCAAAAGCTGGTTCTTTGAAAAGATTAACAAGATCGACACACCATTGGCTAGACTGATCAAGAAGAAGAAAGAAAAAAACCAGATTAATCAAATATGTGATGAAACAGGCAATATTACAACAGACATAATAGAAATAAAAAATATCATTAGAGGATACTATGAGCAACTATATGACAACAAATAAGATAACTTGGAGGAGATGGACAAATTCCTGGATGCATATAATCTACCAAGATTGAATCAGGAGGACACAGAGAACCTGAGTAGACCCATAACAAGCCAGGAGATTGAATCACTAGTAAATAACCTCCCGACAAAGAAAAGCCCAGGTCCAGATGGCTTCACTTCTGAATTCTACAAAACTTTTAAGTAAGAGTTAACACCTATCCTACTAAAATTATTTCTAAAGATTCAAAAGGAAGGAAACCTTCCAAATTCATTTTATGAAGCCGCCATCGTCCTCATCCCCAAAACAGATAAGGACATGACAAAAAAGGAAAACTACAGACCAATATCATGGATGAATATAGATGCAAAAATTCTCAACAAGATACTCGCAAATCATGTCCAACAATATATAACAAAGATTATTCATCACGACAGGTAGGCTTTATCCCAGGGATGCGAGGGTGATTCAACATATGCAAGACCATAAATGTAATACGCCACATTAACAGAAAGACAGATAAAAACCATATGATCATTTCAATTGATGCAGAGAAAGCATGTGATAAAATACAACATCCTTTTATGATTAAGACCCTCAGTAAGATTGGTATAGAAGGGTCATTTCTCAATACCATAAAAGCCATCGATGTAAAACCTACAGCTAACATTATACTGAATGGGGAAAACCGAAAAGGTTTTCTGCTAAAAACAGGTACTAGGCAAGGCTGCCCACTTTCTCCACTCACTGCTCTTTAATATAGCTCTGGTAGTCTTAGCTATTGCAATCAGAGAAGAGAACAATATAAAAGGCATTCAAATAGGCAAAGAAGAGTAGAAAATATCTTTATTCACAGATGACATGATGGTATACTTAGAAGACCCAAAGGTCTCCATGAAAAAAACTCCTTGAAGTAATAAGTGAATACAGTAAAGTGGCAGGGTACAAAATCAACATCCAAAAATCTATAGCATTTCTCTATATAAACAAGTTGGACGAAGTAGAGCTGAAGAAAGGAATCCCTTTCACCATAGCCACAAGATGTATAAGATACCTAGGGATAAGCCTAACTAAGAAAGTCAAAGACCTTTATAAAGAAAACTATGAAAATCTTAAAAACGATATTGAAAGTGACATAAAAAAGTGGAAGGACATCCCATGTTCCTGGATTGGAATAATTAATATAATCAAAATGGCAATTCTATCCAAATTAATCTACATGTTTAATGCAATTCCAATCAAAATACCAGAAATATTCTTCACAGATCTAGAAAAGACAATCATAGAATTTGTCTGGAGTCATAAAAGACCTCGTATTGCAAAAGCAATCCTGCACAAGAAGAATGGAGTAGGAAGCATATCACTCCCTGATCCCAAGATATACTATAAAGCTGTGATCATCAAAAAAGCATGGTATTGGCACAAAAATAGACATGTGGACCAATTGAATAGGATAGAGACCCCAGAAATAACCCTCAAAGCTTACAGCCAACTGATTTTTGACAAAGGATATCAGTCAATCCATTGGGAAAAGGAAAACCTCTTTAGTAAATGGTGCTGGAAAAACTGGGTATCCACCTGCAGAAAGATGAAACTGAACCCCCATCTTTCACCATTAACAAAAATCAACTGAAGATGGATCAAAGATCTGAACCTAAGACCTCAAACAATAAAACTACTGGTGGAAAATGCTGGGGAAACTCTGGGAGACATTGGAGTAGGCAAAGACTTCTTAAATAAGACTCCCATAGCACAGGCCATAATCCCTAAAATAGACAAGTGGGACTATATCAGACTAAGAAGTTTCTGCACAGCAAAGGACACAGTAGCAAGTGTGAACTGACAACCCACATAATGGGAAAATATTTTTGTTAAATATGCCGCAGACAAGGGACTGGTAAACAGAATATACAGGGAACTCAAGTGCCTTATGTGAACAAAAAATGATTAACCCAAATAATAGATGGGAAAATGAGCTGAACAAAAATCTCTCTAAGAAAGACATACGAACAGCCAAAAAGCGTATGATGAAATGCTCAACATCCCTCATCATAAGGGAGATGCAGATAAAAACCACAAAGAGATACCACCTAACCCCTGTCAGAATGGCAAAGATTAAGAATATAAAAAGTGGTAAGTGTTGGCGGGGATGTGGTGAAAAGGGAACCCTCCTACACTGTTGGTGGGAATGTCAACTAGTTCGGCCACTGTGGAGAACAATATGGAGGTTCCGCAAAGATCTACAAATAGAACCACAATTTGATCCAGCAATCCCACTTCTGGGTATCTACCCAAAGGACAGGAGAATGCTCAGTTGGAAAAGTGCTTGCACATCAATGTTTATTGCAGCATTATTCACGATTGCTAAGACATGGAACCAACCTAAATGTCCACAAACTGATGAATGGATTGGAAAAGTGTGGCATAGATACTCTATGGAATGCTACTCAGCTATAAAAAAATAACAAGACCCTGGCATCTGATAGAAAGTGGTCAGATATGGAGGATCTATTGCTGAGTGAAGTAAGCCAGGTTATGAAAGAAAGATATTGTATGTATCCACTTAATATATACCGACTATCTGCACTCTATGGTAGAGAGTGAAATATTGGAGGACATAAAAGCAGTGAAAATACTTAAGAATAAGACAGTGTGGAATGGGGGTGAAGAGACGAGCATAGAGAAAGATAGCAAGAGAACACATAGAGAGGCATGACATGAATGGGACACAGATATGGCTTATTACTTGTTGATGAAGACGTGTATAGTATTCTCAACTGGATTGGTCTGAGAAGTATTTCATGATGGGTAAAGTTTTTTTACAAGCAAAATGAGAAATAGTGATTGACTGCTTAAAAAAATAATTGGAATAATAATAACAATGATCGGGAAAAACAATAAAAAGATATTGAATGATGAAGTGGGGAGTTTAATGTCTGTATTGACTGACATGCATGGCATTCCCTTTTAAAAAAAGCAATGTAATACAGTGTAAAGTTATATGGCATTCAATGTAATATAAACAAGATTATGATGATAATAAAAAAATAAAAATAAAATAAGACATACAGAGAAACTAAAAATACAATTGTAACTCATAAATTCCATTTGTACATATGTACCTGTCGAGAGACTCTTATATGGGTGCACTAAAAGTACATATGTAAGTAGTAAGAGAGCAATTTGTAATAGAAAATATTTTTAATAATCCTAATGTTTGGGATCCAGCAGTTAGCGTAATGGCTATGTCGCTGGATTCCCACGTTGTCGACCGCGGTTCGCGTCCCAGACCCGGTGGCTTAAAATTCATGCCGGGCACGTGTGCGTGTGTGCCCAGGATCCCGAGAGGAGAATGGAGGAGAAGGTATTGCGGCGTGACCATCCCCCCGGGGAGGTGATTTCTCGCTTTCTGTCTCTATGTCTCTCTCTGTCTGTCTGGCAAGCGCACACACCCTATAGCAAAAACCTCTTCAAAAAAAAAAAAAAAATCCTAATGTTTATCAATAAGATAATGGATATATAAACACATTTTTGAATACTTACTATGTTGCTTAATTGAATAAAATTTCTACCAGAGACAGTAAGTTCCAGAAAAAAAATTCTCTAAAAAAAATAATAAATATATAGGAAAATAATTAAATATAAAAATAATTGTCAATGACTTTTTTTTTCTCATTGTTGGGTAGAAACTGTTTATATGCACTTCTGCATACATATACTCATACCTCATTCAATACAGTGGGAGACTACAAGTATTTGGTTAATCAAATATTATAGTGGAAAGAGAGCTCATATGTTACCATGACTATACTAAAATGTATTTATTACTAATTATACCAAAATTAACATTTATTTCATGAATCAATAGTATTCTGGAATCTTAAACTACTTTAGATTTATCATCAGATGTATCAATAATTATAATGCATAAGACTGGAAAATAACAGAATTAGACTGAGAGAGAAATAAAGAAGAAGCTGTAGCAGAAGAGAATAAGTCAAAAGGTGAGAAAATTAATGTAATGCTTACCAGCAGATTCTGAGGTCTGCTACAGTACCAACTGTGCCATAAACAACTTTGTTATGTCTGGAATGTCTTCCATAAATGTATTGTACTTTTTTATTTTTTTTTTTGCCAAATAAATCAAGTCATCAAAATTTAATGTATTAAATAAATAATGTATTAAATAAAATGTTTTCTGGAACCACTTGAATTCAATTTCTATAAGTGAATTCTATTTTGTGAGTATACTTTCTAAAAATTATCAAAATTCCCCAAAACACACAGATGTCATAGTGAATCATTCCAAAGAGAGATTTAAGAGGCCACATATGTGATACATACTACAAAATTTTGAAAGAGTGACTCTCCTACCAAGAAGCTGTAAGAGGTATGTATGTTTAATAATATCCAATACTCTGTTGGGTACATGCTCACTTACACTTCTTTCCCCCTAGAATAAAGACACCTGTGTGCATGTGTACAAAATACTGACTGAACAACATTTTTCAATGTACTGACCAAAAGATTTTTCCTATTCCCTTAACATAACCATCTTTTGCAAACAATTTTTTTTTGCTGGCTTTTTTTTTTATATCTGGGACACTGTTTATGTGTTTTAATGCATTAAAGTAAAACAATCAAAATTCAGTGATTAGAACACAGGTCTCTTGGAAAATATCAATAAATAAAGCAAAAATCAGGCAGTCTTCGCTACTTTATAATTTAAATCTATTTAAGTCTTGAACATTGAAATTCTCCTTCATATCTAACCATGGGTATAGGAACTGCTCCTAAATTAATTTTTGTATTCTCAATGCTTCTCATATAGAAAGTAGACAGTAAATATTGGATTAGTGAGTAATAGTGAATTGATTAATTAATCTCAAGTTTCTATTCTTTAAGATACATATCCATTTTGTCAAATGTCTATTTGTCTTCACCATCGAACCTCTGGCTCCTAGCCCCAGCAACTTAAAAGAGGTTTCCTTATTAGAATCCGGAATATCTCATTAGCCTGATTCTCTGTTCTTAATCACCTTGCCAATATGTAACCTTGAGCAAACTCCACTATTTGCTTTTCTCACTTCTGACTTTGGTTGGAAGGTCATTTTAAGAGAAAGCAATTGTTCCTACCAAAATGCATCCTCCCTAGACTTTGGGTTTTCATAGCTCCTTCACAATCTTTTTGTCACCTTGAGATGATGTTTCTCATCGTATTTTTCCTTTATTCACTCATTCTTTCTTTCTTTTTCAGATTTCAAGAGTTAATGCTATCCCATCACCTAAACAAGTTCTTCGAGGACACAAAAACAATACAGACAATGACAGAGGCAGGTATAGGGATGTTGGGTGAGGGTGAGGCTACTGGGGTGAAACCACCAGACCACAAGACATGGCTGAATAGGAAGGAAGGTTTCAGATATTTGTAGGGTACAAAGCACATTAAGCAGAATAGCTGATTTCTTTTTAACTACAGGAAATAGGGAGTTATAGGGGAATTTATAACAGAGTACTATGATATTTGCATGTTGGAAAGATCACTTTGATCGCAATGTGAAAAGCAGCTTAGAAAAGGGAAGTAAAGGAAGAGGGACAAGTAAGGAGGCTAATGTAATAGCTCAGGAAAAAAAAGATCTTAAAGGCTTAAAATAGAGTAGAAGTAGGAGGGGATGAAGTGATGAACTGAAGACGTATTTCGGCCGAAATAGGCAGGATCCAAGGACTGACAGAAGATAACGAACAGGGAAGGCACAATCTTGGCTATCTCCCAGTTTTCTGTCTTAACCGCCCATCATAGCATTTACAACAGTATCTCTTCTTTTATTCTTAAGCCTTAAACTTATACATTCACCTCACCCTCTGCAGGTGACTTTACTTCTAATGTTACCAGGAAAAGTTACATGGTCAACAAAGGTGAGCTACTATGTGGAACTACTCACAAATTTGTTTAATCATTTTATTATCGTTCTCATCTGTATAAAATTCTTATACTTGTTTCCTTGCGCCCCTCTCTGCTTTCATCTCCCTCTACATGATTTTTTCATTCAATATTTCTTTTTCCAAAAAGCTACTTCATGAGCTCACCAATTTCTTAAAGTACCAGCTCATTCCTTCCTTTCAGCCTTATCAAATTTAAAATGGTAGTCTTTCTTGCTGCATCCACTTTCTCATTTTCAACCCAGCCCTTATTGACTGGCTTCTGCCATTCAAATGAATCTATTATAATTTCTTGAAAACCACCAATGACTGCATAATTATCAAATTCTATCTTCTGATGTAAAGTGCTCATCTTCATTGGCTGCTAGGAAGTAGATGACATTTTTTGCCACTTCATGTTTCTCGGCTTTTTCTCTTTTTTTTAATTCTAAAACTCTTCAGTCTGCTTTTCCCTGTGGTCTTTTGGAGGTTGTCATT
Source organism: Tupaia tana (assembly GCA_026018925.1). Classification (NCBI taxonomy): domain Eukaryota; kingdom Metazoa; phylum Chordata; class Mammalia; order Scandentia; family Tupaiidae; genus Tupaia; species Tupaia tana. Next base: position 26,229,738 of record JAKSZU010000010.1, on the reverse strand, counting down.
GGACTCTTTCTTCCCTTCACTATACATCTAACATCTTATTGTATCAATTTGCCTAGATTCTACCTTTAATTATCCTTTTCCTTCTCATGCCCATGATTTCAAGTATATACGAAGAACTCCCAACATTCTGACCCCTCCCTGTCTTTGCCACGAACTCTGTTCACGTATTCAATCAGTTACTCAATTTCTGTAAATTCTGCATCTTCACAGTTGCATTAGTGTTTTGCTCCATTTCATTTTGACAGTCATTATTCAGGGCGTAGCCGTCCTACTTATTTCTCTACCTCAATTATTCTTCAATTCAGTTGAAGTTACAAAATACTGCCAGAGTAATCTTTCTAGAATCAATCATAAAACTCTCCTACTCAAAAATCTTCTGCGTGATCCTTGACATCTTGTTAAAATTGAGTTTCATAACATGCTCTTATATTTTCTGTCTTCACGCTCACAGCTGCTTCCTCACCCAGCTACTCCTGACTTCTTACTGTTTACAACACGCAACACTACCTCTGTCGCTTGTTCATGGTGCTACCTCAGCTTGGTGTGTTTCTTCACTCATTCCCCATCTCAACCCAGCTCTCATCTTTGTCTACTGACATTTTATATATCTTTAAAGGCCAAGATCAACTACTACATCTTTCGTGAAACTTTCAGTAATACATTGAGTATTGAATGCTTTTTTCTCCTTTTTTGCTTACTGTCCTTATACCATTAATAACATGATAGAGTTTAACAGAAAGGATTTTTAAATGTTTTGTCTCTCCTGTCAATCTGTAAGTTTCTGTAAAGTCAATACAACGTCTCTTCCATTTTCATCTCCTGTACTGCTTTGCACATAGTAAGTTTGGTAAATGTTGCTGATCTAGTTGTTCATAGTACAGAGTTTCATCGTGTGGTGTAATTTCCAGTATAAAATGTGGAAAAGTAAAATTGGGTTATTATTATTTTTATTTTCTAAGAAGAGAATGGAATTAAGAAATAAAAATTCCTTCATGAAAAATTGCACCTGTAATTACATACAAATTACATACAGGAATAGTTAGTCTGCTCCATTTTTACTATATATGGCATTAATGGTTAACTTAGAGCCTTTCTTCATGAACCAAATTAAAAGAGGCATGCAAGAAATATGAATAAAATGATAAAATATAAATAGGAACAAAGGTATCTGATATGAAAAATATAAGAATAATGACCCTTGATTAAAAGGACATGTATAAAGTATTAAGATTTGAGAGAAATTTTCATATTTAACTTCCTATATTTTGACCTAACTGGTATTTTACTTTCTAAGAAAGTAAAGTATGAGAATACAAAAATACTTAGCTAACGTATAACATTATTGGTTTCTTAGAGTCCATGTATAAAATATCTAGCTCTAGATTTCCCATATCTTGTATTTTACTTTATAAGATTTTTATTTGATTTAAGAGAATTTTATAGAATTCTTACAGTCAGTTATTCCATTGAGGATATAAATCTGATGAGATTATCTGCTAATGCACATAATGGAAAGAAGGAAAAAGTTAAATTAGTAAGTAATTTAATGTGAAACATAAGCAAAAAAACATATTAAACAAAAACATAAATTTATTATAGAAGCAACTGTCACAGGGAATGATAACTTAATACAATATTTAAACAAATATTACAAAATAACAATTGTACACTACCAGATACAAAATAAAGGCTTCAAAACAATCTAAAATGTTAGAAAAAGGAGCCCAAAACATTATGACGAGCTTTTTGTTGGTGTTACTTAAAAGGAATCAATTTAAGATATTCATGCTAGTTTAATGTTAACAAATTAAACCCTCATTTTTAAACATAAGTAGGAATGAGTATTATGAGATAATACTCAAATTTCCTCTATTGTGTTTCAGACTGTGGGATGTTCTTGGTTACAGAAGATATACTCTGCCACTGAGCACTATTTTTGGTAAGTCCAATACTGAAGATATACTCTGCCCAGTGAGCACTATTTTTGGGTGGGTCCAATACATTGTTTATTTGAGAGCAGGTGAAGGGTTGGGGACAGTGTTGAAAATTCAGTCTTATTTACTCAGGACTAGAACACTGCTCTGAAGAATTCCTAAACTGTATTTATAGCTTTCCAATAAATGATATAATAGCTTTACTTTATATAGCCACTTTTTACGTGCAAAGCTACTATGTGAAAAACAGATGATGTCGATTGCTTCAGTTGTTACAATACCATGGGAGTAAGTAGTGCATTATTCGGAATGGCAGTCAATATGAATAAGGGGGATCAGGGCCATAAGCCTTTCATATGTGCAAATGTTTCTGTGCCCAGTGAAACAGAGATGCCATAGAAGACAAAGTGAAGTGAGGCCCTCCTAAAAGGACATATTAGCCCCGACCCCACATATCTTAGTCATTTCTGAGGAGAGGGGTGCCTTCAAAGTTCCACAGAGGTCTTGGACATTTTATTTTTTTTCTTTTTTGAGGGATCAACCCTTGGATGTCTCATCTTGAGCTCTGCTCAGGGAAGGCATTGTCTCCAGGTAACCGTGATACCCTTTGTAGGTGAGGAGAAAAGCCTAAAGGGTCAGACCTGATGTGGCTGATATGTGGGAAGGGACATGCCCTAGTGGGGCATTCCTGAGAATCAGAGGAAGATTTTCACTTGAAAGGAGAGAAGAAAGGAGGCTTGCTGGATCTTACTGCAGATGGCTGATTCACCCAGAAATAACATCTGAGCACCAGATGCTATAAAAGACCACCTGGCTGCTGTCTCGTTACTAACTTACCCTACCCTAAATCCTATTCCTTCAAAGTCCATAGCCCCCAACCTTCAGGGAAGATGCAACTGTGGGTTAGTAAGTGAATCGTGAATTAATTAATTTAATCTCAGTGAATTTATCTGGCCCCTTTCCTCCCCTGCAGTAGGTGAGTAAATCTTTTCTATCCACTCCTCTTCCAAGTCTGTGAATTCTTTCACAGCCCAACACCGATCACCCTAACTCCTCCCATTTCTAAATAACTAAATGCATAATAAGTGTACCTTTCGATGCACTGATGAGACTACACGCAGTACGGGCAAGAAATCAGGCAAAACTGGGAAGGAATAATAAACAGCAAGCAAACATGAAAGCAGAGTTGCTCTGAGGACAAAAGTTAATATAAGCAACCCACAAAGTAAAAAAATCTGAGTGTGAGATTTACTGCACTATTCCAGATACACTAAGAGACTTGATTAAAGAATAATGACAGGCCCTTGGTTTCTAGCAGAAGCAACCCTCTTTGAGAAAAACCTTTGTTGAGGTCACTAAAAAACCACAGAGGAACTGACAATGATCATCGAACACACAAGAAAATAAGATACAATGAATGAGAGCTAAGACAAACAGTAGATTTAGATTTCCAAGGCTTTGCAATACTGGAATGGTCAGATATAAAATAAAAATAATTCGTTTTGGAATAAAATATGAAGCAATAAAATGAGCAAGCAAGAAGAGTCTCAAACACTGCTAAGCAGGTGTCTAAAAAGAATCAGAACATTAAAACATGTGTTTAAAGTAATGCTATGGATAGGGTAAAAAGCAGGTAGAAAACAGATTATATACAGCTGAATAAATAATCAGTGAATTGGAACGAGGCTCTGAAGAAATGTCAGAAAAGGGCCCGCTCTGTGGCTTAGTGGCTAAGGGAGCCAGATCTCACATGGCCAACCACATTTTAAATCCCACCCCAGCAGCTTAAGGAACACAGTGGAGTGTGAGCCTGTGTGCCCAACATCATGAAGAATGGACAAACGGAGGGGAGGAGATTGTGGTGTGGTACTACCCTGTGGGCGGGCGCTTTGTCTCCCTCTGCTTCTTTCTGATGAGTACAAGCATCCTCCAGCAAAATATAAATTAAAAAAAGGAAAAAGAAGCATAGACAGAGAAGAGATGGAAAATACAAAATTAAGAGATTTTGAGGATAAGATGAGACAGTTCAACACACATCTAATCAGAGTTTTAGAAAGAGAACAAATAAAGTGGAGAAGAAAATTCAAAGGAATAATGGGCTCAGAATTTTTTTTTAAGATTTTTATGTAGCTTTATTTATTTATTTAGACTAGAGAGAAACACAGAGAGAGAGAGAAAGTGAGAAAGCAAGCCACCAGGTCCAGGACTCGAACCATGGTTGGCCATGTGGGAGTCCAGTGCCCTTAAGCACCACACCACCTGCTGGCCCCATGGCTCAGAATTTTGAGAAGTAAACAAAGACTTGAATCTTCAGTTCCTCAAACATAGGAAGCACAAAATATGCCAAGCATGTTAAACACAAAAAAAATTTGTGCAAAAGCAAATCATGGCAAAAGGACAGAAGAACAAAGACAAAGAGATTTTGAAAGACATTGGAAAGAAAAGCTAGGTTGGCTTTACCAATTATACCGGTAAAAAGATAGCTCAGAACCAACAGCAGAAAAAGGCAGAAGTCAGAAAATTTTCAGCCAGAAAAAAATGTTCGTGTAGGATCCTTCTACTACAAAACAACTACATACTTGATAAACTGTAATTAAAATACATTTCTTAGATTGTAAGCCATAAGGGGACACTTTGAGGCATTGAAACCTGAAAGGGGAATAGTAAGAGCTGTTATCAAAAGACATATACTAAAGAAATTTCTTAAAAATAAATAACAGCTGGTCAGTTGATGGCATGGTGGTTAAGGCAACTGGGACCAACATGACAAGCAGCACTGTTCAAGTCCTGGACAGGTGGCTTGAAAAACATGCCAGGCAGGGATGCCCGAAATACCAAAAGGAGAAATGGAAAAGGAGAATTTGCAGCATGACCATTTCCCCATGGACAGTGCTTTCTCACTTTTTCTCTCTCAGAAGTACACACACTCTCTAGCAAATAAATAAATAAATGACAGGAAGATAAAAATGTTTCAAAAGATAGTTCTGAATGCAAGAACATTATGAGAGCAAGAACAATGGTAAACATGAAAGTAAATTTAAACACATATTAATTATGTAGAGCAACAAAAATAATATTTAATTAGACCAGACAGTGACACAGTGGCAAAATGTAATGCTCTGTAAAGTTATCCCACATGGAAAAGTTATGGGTTCAGGTCTAGAGACCTCCCTGAGTACTCTGGGAATGTGCATGCCCATGAACTATTTGATTGAAGTTGGGGGTGGAGCACGGCAACAAGACCCTTCTAGGGGTTATGTCTGTATGTCTCTCTCTCATGCATAAAGAAATAAACTTTAATAATATATAATGTTTAATTCAAATGGTGACAAAACTTACAGAACTAAAATAAGAAAACTATATGTAACTTGGAAACAAGATTTAAATTATTCTTATATTGTTTGGGAAGAGGGAGAAATGTTTATTAATTTTAGACTTAAATTATGCCTTTTGAAACAACTGAGGTGGAGCCAGTTGGTAGGCATAGTGGTTAAATCGGCTAGATCCCACATGGCCGACAGCCTGGTTTGAGTCCTAGACCTGGCCCCTTGAAAGACATGCTGGGTGCATGTGCATGCATGTCCAAAATTCTGAAGGGAGAAATGGAGAAGAGACTGCAGTGTAACCATCCCTCACAGAGGGTGCTTTTTCATGTTCCCTCTTTCTTTGTCTCTCTCTCTCTCTGTCTCTCTCCTGCAAATATGTTTAAAGTAATCATTAGAAGAAAAGAGTGTATAATATGAAAGTCAATAGAGAAAAAAATTGAATACTTTTTTAAAAAAAAGAGGAAATAAAAAAAATGGAAAATTTATAATAAATAGAAACCAAGGACAGGGTCTGAAAAATACTAAAAATAGACAAATAATCCAACTAATAAAAAATAGCGAAAATTTAAAAACAATATCCAGAAGGAAAATAATTAATGAAATTTAATATATGTGATTTATAAGTAAGAAATGATATGTCCTAATAGAAAAAAGAAGATGCTGAATAAGCTATTCAATGATTTCAAATGTTCTTAGAATTAGTACAGTATTTCTTTCATAATCAGATTACTATCAATTAATGCTATTAAATAACAAAGAACAAAGAATAATGGGCACCAAAATTAACATCTAGAAGATGTTAATTAAGCACATGCTTAAAGACTATACAAACATTTTCAGTTTCACTAATAGTACATCTGATTGAAAGAAGGTAACGTTTACTTACCTAATTAACAAAATTGTTTTAAAAATGTTAACAATCATTTTTGCCAAGGAAAACAGGGATTCTTATATTGTGCTTAAAGATATCAGGTTGTTGGGAAAGTCATGATGTATTTTTTCCAATGTATTTCTATACAAAAATGTGTCATGACTTTTCCAACAACCCTATAGTTTGAATAGAGATCTTTTTAGAAAGTAAATAAGCAATATATCTCAATATTCATAAAAAGTAATCATTTTTTGATCTAGTAGTTTCTCTTTTATAAGTTGGGATCAGGAGGAATATATAAAAACTGATTATAGTATTATTTATAACAGTGAGAAATTATAATCAAGCTAATTGAAAAATTAGGCAAATAAATGATGGTATACTACAAAATAATTAAAACACCATTTTTAATCAAACTGAGATGTGAAAAATGTTTTGTTATAATACTAAATAAGAAAAACAGAATGCAAAAGCATATATACAGCATACTCCTAGTTCTGCACAAGTATATACATGCAAAATGAAAATGAAGGAAAATAGCAAAATGAAATGAAGGAAATAACAAAAGTTCTGTCTGTGGGTATTTATGGTTGATATAATTATGGGAAAATTCTTTTTTTATTTATGTATAAATTGTTTTCTATCATGAAGATGTATCATCTATGTAATCAGAATATTAATGGTAAATAGTAATGAAGTAAGTAAAAATAAATATCACAAGACAGAACACTGGAAAATAAGGAACCTGGTGAAAGGTTCACCTAAATAAGCTGATTAGGCCAGTCAGTGAACTACTGTCCAGGAGGCTGGCGGGCCAGGCATTAAAGAATAAGAGGGGTCGCTGGCTGTGCCTGGGAATAGAGGACTGAGCAGGCGACTCTGGGGCAATGCTCTTACCGTGAGTGTTCCTTCACTGTGTCTGGCTTGGACTCGTCACCTAAGAGAGAGGTTTCTTACAGAACATACTAAACTGAAATTTCCCCATAGAGAACTGATTTCTTTCTTTTTCTTTTAAGAGAGATTTTTGATATAGGGCACATGTGCTTGCCGGTGAGACAGAGACAGAAAGTGAGAAATCACTCCCCAGGGGGATGAACACACCGCAATCTCTTCTCCTTCATTCTCCTCTTGGGATTTTGGGCACATAGGCACACACACAAGCACATGCGCCCGGTGTGAGTTTCAAGCTGCCGGGTCCAGGACTTGACTCACAGTCGGCTACGTAGGAGTCCAGCAACAACGTAACCGTTATCTTCTGCTGGTCCCCAGAACCGATTTCAATGCACCATTAAAATTAATACAGTTAGTACTACCAAACAAAAAGTAGAATCCATGTGCCAGACAGTGGCGTGTTGGTTAAAAAGGCTGGATACCACACCGCTAACTACATGACATGAGTTCCAGACCTGGCACCTTGAGAAACACATCAGCCCCTTGTATGTGCCTAAAATCCTGAAAGGAGAAGTGCAGAAGGAACTGTGGCATAGCCATTCCCTTTGGGCGGTGCTTTCTCACTTTCTTTCTCTCTGTCTCTCTCTAGCAAGCAGCTACACCCTTTAGCAAATTAAAAAAGAAGAAAGAAGGAAGAAGAATCCAAATTAGATTATTACTGGATTATTTTCTAGTCTAGGAGGAAATGAATTCATGTATACTTCTCATGTGGTAAATGGCGTTTTGCAGAAAAAAACACTCCAAAGTTACAATTTTCTTTAGATGGAGGGAAAACTGAGTTATTACGAATAAGTATAATTATAAAAATAGAGGTTCATTTAGCTCATGGTTGGGAAGTCTAAGGTCCAGGGACAGTATCCCATGGGGGCCTTCTGGCTACGTTTATAACATGATGGAGGGCAGGAGCACATGCATCTGTGTCTGTGTGTTTCTGTTCTGGCTCATTATCTCTTCTTGTAAACAAACCTGATAGAAGTCAATCAGGGAGCCCTGCCCTGATGCCCTTAATTCTACTATTCTCCCAAAAGCCTCATCTTTCAACACCATAGTCAGATTACGTTTTTACCCTTTTCATCCCATCGTAACCAAATTTCAATACATGAAAGTGGTGGTGGTGGTGGTGGTGGTGGTGTCAGACCATAGCTAGTGGTTAAAAATATTTACGTAAAATACTAATAAAGTTATTAGTGTGGTCAAAACTACTTATGTTATATATACTTTATTTAAAAAAAATTTTTTTGGAGAGATTTTTTGCTATAGGGTGCGTGCGCTCGCCAGACAGAGAGATAGAAAGCGAGGAATCACCCCCCGGGGGATGGCCACACCGCAATCCCTTCTCCTCCATTCTCCTCTCGGGATCTTGGGCATGCACGCACACGCGCCCGGCGTGAGTTTAAACCACCGGGTCCGAGACTCGAACCGTGGTCGACTACGTGGGAGTCCAGCGACACAGCCATTACGCTAACTGCTGGTCCCTATTTTAAATTATTTATTAGCCTACTCAACTACAATGACCAAAAATATCCATTGAAGCCACTTTTGTTCTAAAGCAAATTGGAGAGCTATGATAATTTCTTGGCATAGAAACACTACACAGGTTTTCTTATGAGAAACTTCTGTTTAAAAGTAAGAGAAAGATTATGTGCTGAGTTTATTGCACTTTAGTACATCACCCTGATTTCTTCATAACAATTGAAATTAAAATGGATAACTGCTGGAATTCTCTGGTACACTAAGAAAAACTATAACTCTGTAATGGCAAGTTCTTTTTTAAGAGCCACAACTATCCATGTCGAGTAGGACACCTAGAATCAAAGAATTCTACATGAATTTTAGGTAAATCTATGCTCATAAATAGCTTAACAAAGGATGTATAAAGAGAGGTATGAGAAAGAAGCCTGTGGGCCAATCTGAGATTTGAACTCTGGTTCTTGCTTCTCAATGACTGAATTTGTGATCTTGAACAAAGATCTTAAACACTCAGAGATTCAGTTTACTCAATAGTAAATTAAAACAAAAACAAAGTCTGCTTTGCTTATTTTATAAGGTTGACCTAAAGCTCAAATAAAACTAAGACAGTGTATGTAAATAAATTTTGAAAAACAGTGTGTTATAGGCAATGTAAACATTTCAATTGTTGCCATGATCTAGGAAGATTCAATTGATATGCTCCTTACCTTAGCATATAAATACTCATTTCTACTGCATTGAAAGCTCTCTTTGGTGCATGCTTGATGAATATCTAAGCACTAATCTAGAATAGACCCAAAAGGTCATTAAAATTTTGAAAAATTAGGAATAGAATTAATTAATCGTAGCTAGTTAAAAGGTAACACATGCCACATAAAAATACCTATACAAGGACCAGCAGATGGTGTAATGGCTATGTCGCTGGACTTCCATATAGTTGACCACGGTTCGAGTCCCGGACCCGGTGGCTTACACTCAGGCTGGGTGCGTGTGCATGCGTGCCCAAGATCCTGAGAGGAAAATGGAGGAGAAGGGATTGCAGCGTGGCCATCCCCCCTGGGGGGACGATATCTCGCTTTCTGTCTCTCTGTCTGTCTCTGTCTTTCTAGTGAGTGCATGCGCCCTATAGCAAAAACCTCTCAAAAAAAAAAAAAAATACCTACACAAATGTTCATAGTAATATTCAGAATAGATAAAAAAAAATGAAAATAATCCAAGTGTACATCATCCAATTTATGTGTAAACAAAATAGGGAAGTACAATGGAATATTATTTGGCAATAAAAAAAATGAAGTGGGGGACAGCAGGTGGTACTGGACTCCCACATGGCCAACTGTGGTTCAAATAGTGGAACTGGTGGCTTGCTTTCTCACTCCCCCTCTCCTCTAGCTCTTCAGATACTTATATTGCCATATTCTTACTTGAATGCTTTGAATGACTACATCCAATTCTGCACCTATGCCCTCTGGTATTGCTTTTTAACCTTTCTGGAATCCATTTTCTAAAAAATACATTTTCAGATCTGAGAGCTAAAAAAATAATAATAATAATAATTATTATTATTATTATTTTATTTAACTTTACTTATTTATTTATTTTAATTTGATCAGAGAGGGACAGATTGTGAGAGAGAGAAAGCGAGAAAGCAAGCTGCCAGGTCCAGGATTCGAACCACAGTCAGCCATGTGGGAGCCCAGTGCCCTTAACCACCATGCCACCTGCTGGCTCACTGATATATCTTACAACACAACGAACTTTGAAAAGTTACCCAGACTGAAAGAAGAGAGTCACAAAAGACTATATATTACATTATTCCATTTTTATAAAACATCCAAAATAGCAAAATCTACCAAGAAAGAAAATAATTTAGTGCTTTCTTGGGACTGGAGGGAGGATGCAGGGAGGCCTGAAGAAAAAGAGGGTGACTGTTAAAAGATATGGGGTTCCTTTCAGAGATGACGAATGTTCTAAAATTGATTTTGGCAATGCCTACACAACTCTGTATATACCAACAACTACTGAATTGTATACTTTATATGGGTGAGCAATATGGTATATGAACTATATTTCAATAAAGCTATTCCCCCCCAAAAAAATACTATATACATTAATAGCTAGAACTTGATTCCTGGACAAAAAGGGTTTCTCCAAAAAGAGTTTTCATGTTATTATTATTTTCTTTGACATCTCAAATTTAAGTTTCTGAAAAGAAGTGGTGGAAAGTAAATAAATAAGTAAAAATTGGAATCATGCCAGTTATTTAGAGACCAGATAACGGTAAACATCAGACAGATCACAGAAATCTCAATGTTAACATAATGCTTTATGTTATACAAAGCACAGAAACTCCTCCTGCAGTCAATGAAGAATAGCAAACCAGAATGAGTCGCTTGTTTCCTCACGGACTTTAAACATGGAAGAAACATACAAGAGGAAAGAAGTTTGATGACTCTCAGGGGCATAATCAGTAATTCACATGCAACTTTTAGGAAATACTTGGAAAAACAGAAAGTGGTCAGGTCTCTCGTAGGTGAGAGTGGCCTGCATTAGTAAAGAGCCGGAGTCTACGTCGTCCTGAAGGCTTGATACCGCCCTACCTTTTGCAGGGCAGGAAAGCTGTAGTACCAGTCCAGTGCCAGCCCCAGGCTGCAGCGTACTTTCAGAGCTCAGCACAGATAAGAATCTCACAGCCACAGATGGACATGGCTGGACAACCCCTAAACATTCACTTTTCCCTACCTCAACTACTGACCTGGCAATAAATTATGCAATATCTTTTATTACTTGGGAAATACTTAAAATATATCTCTATATTAGGACACATCAGAGCAAAATTTAAGAGCATTGAAAATATTTATTTTTCAAAATTATATTTTTTTTCATTCATTTAAAAAACTTTCCAATTAATTTCACATTTTTACAAAAAGTTCTCATCAGGATGTAAGCAATATATTTTTTTACAACAGAGCACTTTTTTTTTGTCTTTCATAAGAAAAAATTTTGAAAGAGTCCAAAAAGAAAATGGACATTATTTATAAAGGACAAAGAATCAAACTGACATCAATTTCAGACAGTGGGATAGTATCTTTGAACTTTTGAGAAAAGAACTTGAACCTAGAATTTATACCCTATTGAACTATTATTTACATGTGAGAAAAATAAATATATGGTGGGTATTTATGCATTCAAAGAGAATGCCACATAAAATTTCTCTCTGAAAAAAAAATTCTCTTAAAGAGCTTGCTTTAGTACAAAAATTTAAAAAAAAATGTTTGAGCAAACAATTATATATAAAAAAAGTAAAGGAGGGTAAATATTATTATTTAAATATGCCATGAGAAAGAAAAAAGTACATCCATAATATCTGAATAAAAAGGATTATAGTATCAGGGCCAGTATGTGGGGTGTGGTTAAAGGCGCTGGATTCTTTTTTTTTTTTTTTTCTTTTTTTGGAGAGGTTTTCACTATAGGGTGCGTGTGCTCACCAGAAAGACAGAGAGATAGAAAGAGAGAAATCACCACCAGGAGGGATTGCCACGCCGCAATCCCTTCTCCTCCATTCTCCTCTCGGGATCTTGGGCATGCACGCATACATACCCGGCGTGAGTTTAAGCCACCGGATCCAGGACTCAAACCACGGTCGACTACATGGGAGTCCAGTGGCATAGCCATTACGCCAACTGCTGGTCCCAAAGGTGCTAGATTCTCACATGGCTGACTGTGGTTCGAACTCCAGATCTGGCAGTTTGAAAATCATGCAGGGGGCATGTGTGTGCATGCCCAAAATCCTGAGAGGAGACTTGAGAAGAGATTACCACATGACCATCCCCCACGAGAATGATTTCTCACTTTTCTTCTCTCTGTCTCTCTTTGAGGAGTGCACACATCTTATAGCAAAAACAAAGGAACAAACAAAACAAAAACAAAACAAAGAAAGAAACAAAAATAAGTCATAGTGTCAATATATGGAAGGAGAAATAGAGCATTGATACTTTAAACATTACTAAAAAAGAAACTATTACTATGCCTTGTTAAGTAAGGGATAATTATCAGAAACAGAAATAGAATACACAATACTCAATTTAGTAGATAAAAATCAATTTATCTAGAAAAAAGAAACAAAGCTAAATAATTTACACATACACAAAATAAGTTTGCAGAAACAAGCCTTGGCAAGGCAGTAATTATTGTGACTGCAAATACCAACCAAAGGACTCACAGAGTGGATGGGAAACTATCCTTTTCAACAGGGGATATATATAAAACAAAATAATTCAGAGAAGTTAGAAAAAAGGAATGAAAGAAGGATCACCAGGGAAACCTGAATTAAAAGAGAAAAGGGGGCAGACATTTTGAAACTCTACAAAATAAGCTTTATTTATTTATTTTTTGAGACATTTTTGCTATAGGCCATGTGTGCTCGCCAGAAACACAGAGAGACAGAGAGACAGAGAGACAAAAAGCGAGAAATCACCTCCCAAGGGGGATGGACATGCCACAGTCCCTTCTCCTCCATTCTCCTCTTGGGATCTTGGGCACGCAAGCATACGCGCCAGGTGTGAGTTTAAGCCACCGGGTCCAGGACTCGAACCACGGTCGACTACATGGGAGTACAACGACACAGCCATTATGCCAACTGCTGGTCCCAGAAACTCTACGAAATAAACTTTCAGGTTAAAGAAATCACAGTGATAAAGAAGAAAATAAAATTTGGGGAAAAATGAAACATGAAGCCACGATGCTTATGAACACATGAACATCTAACGATACATTTGGGAACGCTACTAAGGACCAATGTATGAACATTATGTTGTGCGCATTTATTTATGCTTGTGAGTTTTCTAGCCGTTTGATGATTTCTTTTCCTTCTTGACATAAGTAAAAATTGCTTACATCCATTTTCCTGTTATTATTCGCTCTTTTTTGCAGTAGTTGAGAATGTTTTAAACACATGGGGAGAAAAAAAGAATCTGAATTCTAATAGTTCGGGATTTCCTGTTTGTTAAAGGTTTCATGTGAAAGTGATCTGGAACAAGGGGCCAAAATGAAATTAGTGTACTTACTGCAACTTTCATTTATTCATTCTCTGTTTTCTAATTTCTTCCCAAGTACTGGAAGATATACACATAAATTTGCTAACATTCTAAGCTTCCATGACAACCTATAATCTAAAGTAGTAAAATATAATCAAGACTGTAAGCTAGAAAAAAAAGAAAACATTCTCTCAAATATTCTGCTCCCTCCAAAAACTGATCCTATGAATGGCAGCCATGATTATTATTTAGTTTTATTTTTCCAGAATAACTAAAAGTGCTATAAACAGAATGAATTATATTTTCATTTCCTATTTGCATTTGAAGGAGTCTATTTTTTTATATTCCTGGCTTTTCTTGAATAACATCAAAATCTGGAAATAACAACATGAAATTATTAAAATAAGGACATCTTTTAAAAGGAAATAAAGTATTTTAATTCTATGAATTTTCCTAATCTTCCTACTTAAACTTTTTACTACATATAAAATATAAATTAAAATAAGCATACAATTACATTAGTATGGCTCAAAATACTTCAATTGTTAATCATAACCGGTGAATTTTTCCTCTTTGGGGGTTATTATATTCAGAAGCCATTATTTCGGGATTCCAATACCACATTTACTTGCACATAATGATCTCTGTTTCACCGTAATTTGCAATATTTCTGTATTTGCAATAAAGGAATGTAGTAATGCAGCCATTAACTACAAATGAAAACACTTACTATATTTTGCACTTCTCAACATTCAAAAATGAGACTATGTAATTAAAATGCGACTCATCTCCACCCATCTTTTGTGGTAAACATAGTTAATAAATAGAGAGAAATATGTGTGAATTAACTAGGGGCTACTGGTACTCCAAGGTCTAAATATAGGTGCTTTGTTTCTTCCATCATACCTGTATCTTAAATTCCTTCTGCTCCTACTGTCAGGGAAAGGCTGCCAGGTGAGCAGTCTGTCACTCTTGCCTAAGCTAATAGATTCTCCAGTGGCTTTTGTTACAGCTCATGTCATACTATTAAAACTATGTGCCTCGAAAATGGCATAACATATGTAGCTGAATCTTGTCAACTCTAGATAATCAGACTCTGTTTGGCTTCACAAGCAGATGCAGATTAGAGAAGCAATATAAATATGCAAATCACAGTGGTCCCCTTTCAGCACCGCTGTTCCTACCTCTAATGGCCCTCGCAGAAAGTTTGTTTGTTCAGCTCCCACTTCCAGCGCTACATCAACAGAAGCAAAGGGACGGCTGGCCATCTGCTGTCGTTCTCGAAGCAGTTGCTGGAGGGGGTTAAAAAGGATTTATTTTAAAACAGGTTTAAAAGTGCATTAAATCCAACCATATCTGGTTCCATTTTTGAAGAATGGCACTGGAAAACTTAGACATCATTTTATACACATATTCATATCCAGAGCACTAAAGATGAAAATTGCTTTCTCCCCAGGGTCTGGGTTATATTTCCATAGAGGCTTTAAAGGCCTACAAATAACTTTTCCCCTGACCTCCATCCTACACGACTAATAAAATGTACACAAAAGCATTTTGAAAACCTCAGGTGAGAGGTGCTACTTAACTAAAAAGTGCTATTATCGTGACGGCTATGCCAAGTTTTTCCACTCAAAATAATCCATGCTTTTGTCTTAGCTGAAATACAATAACAGTACAAATGTTCAAGAAAAGATAATGAAAAGCCACCAAAATGCATGAATAGAGACTAAAGGAACATATACTCCCAAAGCTAAATTTTAAACACCCTGTCAACTGCTATGGAACCAGCAGGAATTGTCACTGGCAGTGTTTATAACTTTATTATAACTTTATTCAAAGCCTCTAGGTTCATTATTTAAAATGAGGAATGATTAGTTAGTTGCAGAAATTTTATGCCAGGACTTCTAAAGTACCCTCCAGACAATTCCTTCTCCTCATACCTACTCTAAGATTTTCCCATGCTAAAACCAATAAACTAGCAAGTCCCAACCAACTACCAAGCTAATTTATCTTTCTGCTTTTCCTTGTAATTACAATAGTCATGAAGTCATGATAAGAAAAAAATTGATGATCAGTACTAGATACCGCAAATCTTGCTCCTCTCATTCTACACAGCTAATAAAGTTATCATTAAATATTAAAAGCAGATGAGTGATGCAATTAAATACTCTTTCAAATGAGAAGAAAATTTTATCATTGAAGAAAGGCAAAATCCTTGAACACAATGAATGGTTTCATTATTTATAGATATTTTTAAAGACTCGGTGACATTAACTTAAAGTGTTAACTGCTGGCCTTTGGATATGAACGTAGAACTGTGATGTATCATTTATCACATCTAAGTTATCAAGTTATTTAATATAAACTAAAACTTATTTTATTAATAACACAGCTGCTGTCAAACAGTTTGGTTTGTGCCTCTCTCAATAGGAGTGATCTGAATACTGTGTCTGTGCAAAACGCAAATATAATGTCATTTTAAATGCCAAAGGACACTAAGTGTAGAAGACACCACATTTCTGGGCCAGCCAGTGGTGTGGTAGCTAAGGTGGCTGGATCTTATATGGCCAACTGTCCTGTTCGAGTCCTGGACCTGGTGGCCTTAAGAACATACTGAATGCACATGCATGCATGCCCGAAATCCTGAGAGAAGAATAGAGAAGGGATTGCAGTGTGGCCATCCCTCCTGAGTGAGCAATCTCTCACTTTCCTTCCCTCTCTCTCTATCCCTTTCTGGTGAGTACATGCACCCTATGACAAGGAAATAACAAAAAATAAAAATAAAAATAAAATAAAAAACCCACTATGCTTTTTGCTTTTTGTCTTTGGTAAAAGTATGCATGCACACCACTATTTCCCTTGACCCAACACACACATGAATGAATATACAACATACGTTTCCTATAGTAAATTATAAATAGCCTTGAGCAAACTGTAAATCCTAAGAGTTAACAATCTCCTTCATATGTGTACGTTCTCCTCAGTTTATAAATGGCATCTCAGATGAGTAAGTGATTTTTAACAAAAAGAATAACTTCTGTTTTCCTCATCTTGCCTTGTTCCTACATCTAAGAGTAAAAGGTCTATAAAATATAATTAATAAATACCCAGTATCACAAATTATAGTGTAAACTAGAACCAGCAGATCATCACTAGGATCACACATAGTGGACTGTGGTTCGAGTTCTGGACCCAGTGGCTTAAAACTCAGACTGGGCGTGTGTACGTGTGTGCCCAGAATCCCGAGAAGAGAATAGAAGAGTAGGGATTGTGGTGTGGCCATCCCCCCAGGAGGTGATTTCTTGCTTTTTCTGTCTCTCCATCTCTCCAGCAAGTACATACGCCCTATAGCAAAAATCTCTCTCTCAAAAAATATTATAGTGTAAACTGATAAATATTCCAAATTCATTATCTTGGATAGAGTTCCCTGGAATGTACTGTATTATTGTGATCCCCCTCCCCACAACACTCCTAATGAGGAAAAATCTGGGCCAGCTCTGTGGCACAGCAGTAATGTGCTGCTCAGGAGAAGATGGATCCCATGCGGTGAACCTGGTTTGAATCCCTGGCCCAGTCTGCCTAAAATATGCATGACACGTGCATGAATGTCCAAGATCCAACAGGCTGGCAGACTGGATAAAGGGGATCGTGGCAGGACTAGAACCCATGGAGAGTGCTCCTCTCTTTCACTTTCATGTGCACATGCGTGTACTACATCCTGAATAAAGGAGAAAACATTTTTCTAATTCAAAAGAAAATCACAGAATGCAAAAGTAGTTTGAAAATTTCCAGTTTGTGTTCTGAGCTTTGAGTTTCTATCACTGTTTAGGAACTAAGTGCATAATAAAATACTTTTTACAAAGAAGAAGAAAAACATTGTTCTTGCCCAGAAATTTAACACGATAGTTCATAAAATAAGACATGGTAAAATTATAAAATAACTAAAATAATTAGAGCACAGGATAGTATATCAGTGAAGGGTACAAATAATGAACTAGACAAATGAATTTATTCTGGACACTTAGCAGGAGACTAACTGGGGGACTCTTGCTGACAAAGTGTGCTTCTGTCTTTGGGAAACCAAGACAAATGTTCTTACTGTGAAACTTAGGAAGGGTAACTCACTTTGTCATGAAAATCGCTTTGGTGTGATGATAGTCAAATAATAAATGGAATAAATTGCAATTATCTTTTCTGCTAATTTCTGACTCTCAATCATATTTTCAACAATTGTCCACCTTGACAATTAACATCTGATGCCTTACTTCCTGAATCTCATCTTCTCCAATTTAGGAGAAAGGAGATCAAAACAATATGCTTACATCTTAAATTTTACAAAAATGTGTCAAAAATACTGGTATACAATATAGTGGGTCATCAGGAAAGTCATGATGCATTTTTGCATAGAAAAACATAAAAAAAGAAAAAAATCATGACTTTCCCAATGACCTAATAGTTAAAACTCTCCAGTCAGAAGGACCTGCATTTGAAGACCAGTTTCTCCACTTAGCTTTTTGAACTTAACTAAATTATTTAGACCTCCCTAAGCCTCAATTTTTTACATCTGTAAAGAGGGTATAATAATGGCACCGATCCCTAAATCTAAACCTCAGAGGACCTGTGTTGAATCCTAACTTCACTTACTAGTTATTGGCCCATAATCAAAATCCTGAGACCTTTCAAATATTTATTCTTTCTCTTCATAAAATGAGAATAACGGTATCTTGAAATTTTAAGGTTGGGAATAAAGGGATAATGCACGTGGACTGCTCAGTACAGAGGCTAACTCAGAAACTGCTAATTGGTGCAGTTATGATGTTAAATTTCGAGCACTAATTTTGCCTTTGAAGATGGCACAATAATTATCACAGGTCCATTTTCCTCAGCACTAGTGACACATTTCGCTCTACTAGTCTCCCTTTTAACAAATGTTACAAATTTATGAGACAGTTGGAAAATGTCATTATTGTGGTAAAATGAATTTAGATTTGGAACTGCTTCCTGCCATTTGTGACTAAGCATGATAAAATCTCAACCAAAAAATCAGGAAAAGTAGAGAGTACTTTCTCAAGAAATTTTGAAATTTATCTTCTGTGATTGCATTTTTTATATAAAATTAAGTTTGGCATTTTATACATCCATAAGAAGCCATGTAACAGATGTATCTGTTTTATAACTAATCTGCTATTGCCAATTATTCAGCAGAACAATAAAGCCAAGAGAACAAATGGGTCATAATACAATAGATAATAATCATGCTGCCATAAACATTGTGAAGAAAATTTAAAAATTAAAGAGATGGTCTTAGTATCATATTTGTTGTCCATAATAACGGTTTTACTATTCAAAATTAACTGCAAAGCAAATTTTGGAATGAAACATAATATACAAATCCATGCTTGCAGTTCACAACCAGGTACAGTCAGGTATAGTCAGTCATTGATTCCATCAAATGTACATACAAATACAGATAATTCTTCTGCTTACTACCACTAGTACTACTTCAAATATTATATCTTTCCCCAAAGTTTGTACTAGGCAACTTTACAATTACTACAAGGCATATGCATCTCTAATAGACTATGGAATAAAACACACACACACAAAACAGAACAGTAGGAAATTCTGCCCTCAAATGTCTTTTCTCCTACTTCATGTCTATTAAGTTTGGGTTCCTCATCCATCCTTCTCAACCTTCTAATGTTTTTCTGTCCCACTTCAAATCTGAAATTATCATATCTCATATGAATTACTTACTATATTAATATGGCCCTATCTCTTTAAATCTCTATGCTTTTCTGAAATATTCTTTAATGAAAAAATCTATTTTTAGTTGTTTCACATTCACCACAGCACTTAATCAATCAGTGGTATTTTTTTTCCTAGTTCCAGAGAGTACATGCACCTACACAACAGAGAGTAAGAGAGTGAGAAAGAGAAAGCACCCCTGTAATAGGACTTGCTATGCTACAATTCTTTTTCCTTCAATTCTTCATTCTATTATGGTCCTGGGCATACATGTGCATTCCTAACATGGATTTTCAAGCTGCCAAGGCCTGGGCTCGAACCCTGGTCAGCCATGTGAGATCTGCCTTTCTCTCTGCAGTGCTTAGCCACTGAGCTATAAGGCTGGCCCACAGTTGACAGTCTTTTATGAATGAACAGTGAATACATGAATAAAGTATAGCATAAATCTCTGTTTCATCTGAATGCGGGTAAAGGAAAATTATGATAAAACTGGTTTTAACCATGAGTAAACTTCTAAAACTGTATATCCTTTGGTAATTCTACAATCTATGTATTATGTATTATCCTTTAAAGTAGATAGACATGGATTTTTGTTCGTTTTTATTTTAGAATAGAGCAGTTCTGTGAATGTCAAATCAACATAAAGTTTCATATTTCTCTTCATGTAGCTTATTATAATATTGCAAAGATTTGAATAACACTGTTGATACAATTGATGTAACCAAGATACAATCTTTGTAACTTTTTAGACCTAGAAGGGACCTTGTAGATCTTCAAAGATTCTTCAACCTGCAGATTAAAGACCTATAAAGGGTAAATGGATGAGCACCAGAAACTCTATGAACCTGGCAATAATAGTTGACCATTTTCTTTTCATATTTTTTCTACAATTTTGGTGAATTCAATCATTTAACTACTGCTATCTTCTTACTCAGAGTCAAAATATAACTTTATTGTTTTCTTAAATTCTTTCACAAATTGATCCATGTACCTTAGTGCCTAAAATGAAAACAGAATGGAATAAATTCTAAAAGCAAACAAAAGTACTTTATAATTTTGGACACATGGCTATTGGCTAGATATAAATGTGAAAATTGGGGCCAGCAGATGGTGTAGCAGTGCTGGTCTCCCACATGGTTGACCATGGTTTGAGTCCCAGACCCAGTGGCTTGAAACTCACGCCAGGCGTGTGTATATGCATGCCCAAGATCCCAGGAAGAGAATGGAGAAGGAATTGCGGTATGGCCCCTGGGGAGTGATTTCTCACTTTTCCTCTCACTGTTTCTGTCTCTCTCTCTCTCTCTGATGAGCACATGTGTCCTGAAGCAAAAACCTCTTTAAAAACAAACAAACAAAAAAATAACTTGAAAAATTCTTATAGGTAGAATGAGTTCAAAACTCAAATATATAATTCTAAAATTTCCTTTTATTTCTTTCTCTCATTTAGCTCAGTGGTTCTCAAATTTTGATTTTTATACAATGGATTTCATGCAATGCCACCTATACTCTTATTGAATGATCTTGTCACTGTAAGCCATTGGCCTCATACACTGATTTTAGATTATAGTTTTCATATAAAATTAGTCAATCAACACTATTAACAAGAACAGGGCAGCACAAACTATATGGCCAGATAGTATCGCCATCATTTCCATATAAGATCTTTATAAAAGCTTTCTACTGGGCCAACCAGTGGTGTGGTGAGTAAGGCAGCAGGAATCCACATGGCCAATTGTGCGGTTCAAATCCCAGACCCAGTCACTTAAAAAACCCACTGGGCACATGTGCGTGTGTGTCCAAAATCTTGAGAAGAAAATGGAGGAGAAGTGACTGTGGCATAGTCATCCCCTCAGGAGGTGATTTCTCACTTTTCTTCTCTCTGTCTCTCTCTGTTTATTTCTGTCTACCTCTCTCCTACAAGTGCCTGTGCCCTACAGTAAAAATTAAATAATAATAATAAAAAAGCTTTCTACTAATAGAAATTAAAAATGTACACCTCATTTTTATAAGTACAGGCATTTTAAGCATGGACTTTCTTTGTTTAGGAAATATCAAAGAAGCATGGCAGACCTTTTATCTTTTTATAATCATGGTTATGAATTCTTAAACGTCATGACAGCCAAAACTGTACTTTTTATTTGGACAATTTTTCCCAGTTGAAGTTTGAAACCTAGAAAATACAAAGAGCACCTGACAACTATCCACTGACGCATAAATTGTTGTAAATCTTTATGAAAAATAGGTTTAAGTTAAAAGAGATAGAACTTAACCAAAATTTGAATTTTTCTTAATACAAGGGCTGTATCTTAAAGCATCCTACAATGTTGTTTATCAAACTACTTAAGCTTCATATAACTGAAAGGACCTTGGTAAAACCTTTTGTTTGGAAGGATCAAGTTGGTTTGAAGTAAATAAAGAAAAGTAAAACAATACCCCTATCAAATTATCACATCTACTCCAGAAATTGATGATATTTGCTAACATTTCTTTTAACATTTTTAAGTATATTAGAAAAGAATTGGAAGCGTCACAATTTCTCTTTAGTTTACATGAAACACTAACATGTCCCAGCACAGCCAATTACTGGTTTTCCTCAACTGCTGCCTGCTGACTTCATTAACAAAAAATTTCAACTTGTAAGCACTTATTAAAAAAAAAAAATTTGTATCTTCCTAATAGTGAGGAGTTAACATTCTATGGAAAATTTGATTATGCATATGCTATCTCTGTGTATTCTTATTTTATACTTGGCAACATACTTAATTTTGTCTAGTAACAAGGACAGACGCTTGTAATGTCAGGTGGCACATCTCTTCATGCTAGTGGTAAGAAAATAATTCTGCATAAATCCTACTGCCTGGTCAACACATTTCACCAAGGACTGGAAACAGATTAAGATGTTTTCTTTTTTAAAGAATAATTCATTTAATTTATTATTATTATCTTTTAATTTGCTATTGGACATAAGCACTCATCAGAAAGAGGGAAAGAGAAAGCGGGAAAGTGAGAAAGCAAGCCCCTAGGCCTGGGACTCATCTGGAGGTCAACCATGTGGTAGTCCAGTGCCATAATCAACACACCATCTGCTGGCCCTAAGACTTTTTTTTTTTTCCTTTTTTTAAACTAAAATTTATTTATTTACATTCATTCACTATACATCATTACAACATATAAAATGAGATTTTTCCATCCAGAATACACTGTATGTTGGCTCAATCAAGCATATCAACATATGTGTTATCGTCAACAAATAATTTTCCATCTCTTGTTTCCTGCATATTTTGCTTTTTTTCCCCCCATCCTTGATTTCCTATCTCTCACCTTCTGCCATCTCCCACCTTCCTCCCACACTGTCTCTGGTATCCATGATGCCTAAGATTTTTTGTTTGTTTGTTTGTTTGTTTGTTTTTAACTTAGCATTCCAAAGGATGATCTTGAAGAGTATAGTCCAAAATTCTAGATAGAATTTTCTCTCTCCTCTACCCCTTCTACTTCCCTCTCTCCCTTTTCTCCTTCCTTTCTTCTCTCTTTCTATCTAAAATAAAAGCCTATTCTTGGAACAACTTGACAGAAAGTTCATTCATATCTATATTTATTTGGTGAGTAAATTTTATTGTAATCATTCATTAATGGAACAAATTACTACATAGCTCCTACTCTGTCAGACACTGGAAACTAATGTGTGAGGTTGCTTGATTCTATTCAGCAAGCTTTTCCATGCTAACAATAAAACAAAACAAACAAAGAAACAAAAATTAGGGACTTTTTTACCATCTCCAGAGAGACTGAAGGCGGAAAACAGACATTATATTCTGGCATGGAAGGAAGAATTTATGTAGCCTGAGGTTGAAAGCAACAAAGCCTCGTCTATTCCTTGGTGGAGAAAAGCCTGGATATATGTAAAAACTATTGCAGAATTTCCGAAGGTTACTTCAAGCAATTTTGAAATTACAAAGTGGATTTTTAATCCTTTTTTGTTGACATAGATGGCATCATTGATCCAGACTGCCAAAGATGATCTCAGCTCAGGATGAAAGAAAAGAGACTACATCTAGAAGAGTCTTCAGAACTCTACTGCTGCTTGATATAAGGCTAGCTTTCCTGGTGAGCAATTGGAACTGCAAAGGACCCTTGCATGACAGTATTTTGTCTCATTTCCCATACTTGTTGACATTAAAACTAAAAGTCAAAAGATGAAATACTTATTGTCAATTTTAAAGATTACTTTGGGCGTGGGACCAGCAGTTAGTGTAATGGCTATGTCACTGGACTCCCATGTAGTGGACTACAGCTTGAGTCCCGGACCTGATGGCTTAAACTCATACCGGGTGCGTGCGTATGCGTGCCCAAGATCCCAAGAGGAGAATGGAGGAGAAGGGATTGCAGAGTGGCCATCCCCCCTGGGGGGTGATTTCTCACTTTCTGTCTCTGTCACTCTCTGTCTTTCTGGCGAGCTCACGTGCCCTATAGCAAAAACCTCTCCAAAAAAGTAAACAATAAAAAAAAGATAACTTTGGGCAATTTAAAATCGTAATTAATAGCTTATAGGAGTCTTGTTTGCTAAAATCTATCTATAAAAGCAAATTAAAAATATTACAGGAAAAACACTATGGAAAACAAAATGGTCAACGGAAAGAGTCAGCATAGGGGGAAGTACTTTAGAAAAGGTAGTAGTCACAGGTGGTCTAAGAATTAATTACATTTTCCCTGGAACCTTGAATAGTCAGTCAGAGTAGGCATGCGTTCTTGGAAGTTCAGTAGTTTAGCAAAGAAAAGTTTATTTATTGTTCACACAAAATCTTCGGCAGGTTGTGGAAACTTACTATGTGATAATTCAGCAATTTAGTCTCATGACTCTCCTCTCAACCCACGGAGGAGAGAGACGGACGAGCTGCATGGGGACTTTTCAGTGACTGAGTCCCAAAGTGACACATTTCACAGTCCAGAAATAATCACCCAGCCTACACTAATTACACAGAGGCCAGAAAATGTAGGAGAGCAAATGGAATATTAGCTGAATGGAACAAAAGAAGCCAGGAAGGACATTTCAGGTGGAGGTGGTAGGGAGTATAAAGTTCCCAAGAAAAGCCAGAGCTGAAATCAGTCAAGAAACAGAAAGAAGGCTGAACCTAAATAAGCAAGATGGCGAGGCGCCGACTGGTGAAAAAATAACACTGGCTTTATCAAAGTTAAAAAAAAAAAATCAAGGGACCAGCAGTTAGCGTAATGGCTATGTCGCTGGACTCCCACGTAGTCGACCGCGGTTCGAGTCCTGGACCCGGCGGCTTAAACTCACGCCGGGCGCGTGTGCGTGCGTGCCCAAGATCCCGAGAGGAGAATGGAGGAGAAGGGATTGCGGCGTGGCCATCCCCCCTGGGGGGTGATTTCCTGCTTTCTATCTCTCTGTCTCTCTCTGTCTGTCTGGCGAGCGCACGCGCCCTATAGCAAAAACCTCTCCAAAAAAAGAAAAAAAAAATCAAAATAACATCTGTAAATCATCAGGCACATATGATCTAAATAAATCAGATTCATCATTTGTTCAAACTCAAGTTTCTCTTTGCATTGTTCAGAGTCCATTCTATGATGTAAGGAGTACCTTGGAAAAAAATGAGGCACAAGAAATAGGTTTTATCATCCTCAAATAAAGTTATTTAACATGTAATCCAGAAAATAGCAACAGCAGTTAATCTCAAATACAATGAGCCTAGTTCTCCCAATAAGTATCAAAAGGTCAATTTTGTATGTAACCTTCTTTAATACAAAAGGCCAGGTGGTTGTAATTTATCTGAACAAATCAAAATGAGCAAAAGGATGAAAGTATGAAAAGGTCATTTAAAAGCTAGATCCCCAGAATGGATTTTAATACATATTACTCCTCACCAGAGCAAAAGTGGGAACCTGCAAAATTTCAAGTTTTGAAACTCATACTTGAGAAAAATTTCATGTATAGAATACCCTCACAGTCATACTGTGGGATATATTACTTCCCAAAGTTAGAGCACTAAGTTGTAGGAGAAGTACTTGTCTCGCTCTCAAATAGAAGAGCAAGTGAATGCTGTGTCTTTGACATCCAGGAGGTGCACAATGTGATCAAGTCAACCTTGACAAGTAAAATATAAAAGCAGCTGATTACAATAGAAATGACACATCGACTCTTGCTTGTATGCCAGTAATTTATGACTCGAGGCTCTTGTTACAATAGCTCAGATCAATCCTTCAGTAGCCACCGCCCCCCATACACTAAAGAATTAATATACTAAAGAAAGATTTTTCCTTTTGATTCTGGGAATCAATAAAAAGCTTAAGATTCAATTCTGAACCACAACATGCTAGCTTCTAGGTTAAGAAATTCTAAATGCAACATAATCTCGTTAGCTTTTTCATTTAGTGTAAAAGGAGTTTGTGTTGAATGTTTAAGCATTTTGTGACTATAATTTTGAAGTTCTTCAAGAGGTACTTAAATCTTCCTAGATACATAAATGACCCAAACACTGTCATTTTCCTCTTAATCAATATTTAAAATTTTTTTCTTTAAGGAAAATGTGGTTATATTGCTATGAGCTAATGGAATCATGTTCAGTTCAATAGTGAGAAGCTCTAAAAATGGTTCTTTTGCAAAACCTTTCTTTGTAAAGTAAGATATCTGCTAATTATAATTTTTAAAAGTCTCTGTTGGAAGTTATCTATGATGTCCATTGACTAGTTGGAATAATAGAGAAATATGCAGTCTTGCTTTCAATATTTTTGGAAGGAGAATAATACAAATTTTTAAAAATTAATTTCAGTCGTTCAAATTTTTAAATGTGAAGGGCAGTTTGAAACAGCATAGATTACTCTCACTGACATAAATGAGCTTTCTTATGTACTTAGTGTATTAAACCACAAAAATTAGAATGTAAGAAAGTCAATGGTCATAACAGACTGACTGGAATAACTCATTCTGAGTTAGAAGGGATCCCTAGGGTTTTCAAGTCCAAAGCGTTCCTTAAACAGGGTAAGAAGTGCTATGACTTTTCTGACAGACCGTCATCTAGCACACTCGAATAAATCTAGCAGAAGAAACACTTGTTAGCAAGTCATTATAACATCATTATAAAGTTCATTATATTGAACAAGAATTTATATTCTTAGGCATTCTTTTATGAATAGTATGTGTGTGTGCATGCACGTGTGTAACAGAAAGAGAGAGAAAAAAAGGGAGTGCTAAAGAGAGAATCATCTTCGACAACCTCTCATCGCGCTGCAATCCTCTTTACCCAGTCCTCTAGTTCTTCATAATCGTGGTTGCCTGAGTCTGAACATGCAGGAAAGGCATGCTTTTAGACCCACCTGGGGAACTATCCCCGTGGTTGGTTGTGTGACTTCTAACCTCACAGGGCATTGCGTTAACACTGTACCACAATGGCTAGGTCTTGAGATATTATCGGATAATTAAAGTCAGGCAAGGTACTTCAAATCTTATTTACTACAATTTCTTTAAATATGTATTAAGTATCCTAAGTTTGTTATTCATTTGTTAAACAACAAATATTGATGGAATACTCCAGTGTTCTGGGAGGAGGAATAGGCACTGGCCCTTAGAGGTACGAAACATAGCCTGCCCTTCAGGCATTCACTCGCAGCCTCATGAGGCGGAAAGAACTATTTCTCATGTAACATGGTTTTTAATGTTTAGTTTTTCGATGTCTTTCTTAAAATGTAAAATGAACACAATATTCTAAACGTGATCTGACTAGAACACAATATACTAGAACCGTTTCTCTTAATGTTTTCTAAATTAAGTTGCATTTTTTAAAGAATTATTTTATTTAACTTTATTTATTGTTATTATCATTATTATTTTTCAGATTGACCAGAGAGAGACAGAGAGAGAGAGAGGAAGTGAGAAAGCAAGCCACCAGGTCTGAGACTTGAACCTTGGTCGGCAATGTGGGAGTCCAGCGCCTTTAACCACCGTGCCACTTGCCGACCCCATTAAGTTGCATTTTTCTCTTTATAAATTGTTTTCTTTTTTTAAAGATTTTTTGCCCTTGTCACGTACACTTGCTGAAGAGAGACAAGAGAGAAGTAAAGTGAGAAATCACTCTCCAAGGGAGATGGCTACACCACAATCCCTTTTTCTTCAGTCTCCTCTCAGGGTTTGGGCATGTGCACGCCATGTGTCTGGTATGATTTTCAAGCTGCCAGGTCCAGAATTCAAACCACAGAATTGCTCATGTGGGATCCAGTGCCTTAACCACCATACCACCTGCTGGCACAATAGTTTTTTGTTTTATTTGCAGATCTGCTTTATGTTGCTAAATCTAATGAATAATGTTAAGTCTTTCTGACATGAATTTTGATCAAGACAAGTCTTCCAACTAAGTAGTTCTATGAGTAAAGTTTTTAAGCTAAATTCAGAAATTCACATTGGTATTTATTAATTTTCCTATTTTATTGTTGTTTTTAACCTATTGTTCCTTGAGCATAGAATTGTCTCTGAACCTTTGAACTTCCAATGTATGAGTGATCACTCCCCATTTAGCCACTTATGTCAACCTCCTAATCCATTCCTTTGATGAGGTTAATATCCTTTGGTGCCAAAGAGCACAATCAAGACAGCAAGTTGCCCCACTTGCTGGAAATCTAAGGCAAATCATATAAGCCGTCAAGAAAATGACTTTTGCCTTTTCATATTTCAGGGTTCCCTTCATACAGTAATATCAAAAGATTAAACAAATACAATATATAGATTGAGTAACATCCCATTTATTTCCACAGACTATTTCCTCTCTGGGAGATAAGATGTCCAAGGTACATAAGAAGTTCTTAAGGGAGAAGACAAGGCACTTCCCCTTGTTTTCAAATGTTATAAAATCATCCTTCTGATGCAAAACTTATCTTCCTTAGATACTGTCCTGAAGTGCAATATTTCAAATCATATGTTGTTGAATTCTAACTTCTAACATACATAAAGTCTGAGGAATAACTGAAAGAGATGCCTTTGTACTTCAGTCCTAGCCAGTCCCTCAGCAACAGACAAATAGTGTTCTTGGGTGGATGAATCTCTGGTCCAAAAATGCTCCCAAGAACTTTGTATTGTATCATCTTCCTTTGTATCAAGTTTCCTTTACCTTTCAATTGGTACATCTTTTCCTGCATTTATTGACTTATAATATATTCCTACTAACAAAATATATCTAACCACATAGTTATTCTCCCTTTACCAAATGTATTTTAACTTCTGACCAAATATATTCTATATTCTTTCTACTTCATCTACAAATTCCCTTTATTCTAAAATAGTTCCCTTCCACCAATTTGCTCATAAGTCTCTAAATTTTGTAATCAAGCCATTTATTTCTGGGTTGATGGTCATTTTAAATAGATCAGGGAAAAGAAATGAACCCTTTATTACCTTATTAGAGCCCTTTCTCTAGACATGGACACTTATCTAGCAATCAACAATGAATCTATTAAACTGTTGGGGTCTCTGATAAGATTTCCATTCAAAAGGCCCTTCTTATCTGTTTGGGATTCTGAATAAGCTGAAAAATGAAATGATGATAAAGAACATAATACCATCTTTGCTACTGAGGTTGTTTATTTTACCTAAATTTACAAATCAAATAAGTCACTCCACTTCCTCACAGGTAGAACAAGTAATGGGGCAACCTAAAAAAGATGATCACTAGTCTTCCACTATGGCCAAGGCCTTATGGTGTAACTTATCGTGTGCACACAACTATTCCTAAGCAGGCACAGTTGAAGCAATGATTTAATTATATTGAAAAGTCTTTAGAAATTGTTTCATAGAACAATATCTACTGTTACCAAAGTGCAAATCAGTCAAGTTCCATAGACATACTACCGAATCTGAATGAGCTTTAAATGGCTGGTGCTTGGCCTAAGTAGCCAAAACTAGTTCTTCTGTTTAAAATTTCATTTTATACCTTCTCCCTGACCACTCCATTTTAAAATGTCAAACACCACCACACGCACACGAAGCCACTATCCATCTTTCCTGTTTTTTCTTCCAGTATCCTCTATATACCATATGCTATATATTTTGCTTATGATTTGTTTCAAGTCTGTCTTCCTATTGATAGTATAGATTATCTCTGCTATAATCTCATCATCTAAAAAGTATCGAGTACATGGCAGATGCTCAATTAATATTTGCTGAATTAAAGATATAATTAATGACCAAGGAAGAGTTAATGAATGAACCTTAAAATCATCTAGCTGAGAGGCCAGCAGGTGGCATGATGATTAAGGCACTGGACTCCCACGTGGCTGACCATGGTTTGAGTCCCAGACCTGGAGGCTTGAGAATAACACTGGGTACATGTGTGTGTACCCAAAATCTCAGAAGGAGAGTGGAGGAGAAGGGATTGTGGTGTGGCTACCCTCCTGGGAGGTAACTTCGTACTTTCCTTCTCATTATCTCTCTCTCTCTCGGTCTCTCTAGTAAGAGCATGCACCCTATAGCAAAAACCTAAAAATAATAAAAATCATGTAGATTGAGCTAGGTCCAAGGTCACTCTCTACCATGTGGTCTCGAGTTGTCTTTCAACTGGTTGATTATATATGTCAGACAGATTTTTCTTGGGAAGTTGTCATAAAGACAACAGCCTGAGTAAAATAGCCACAGTAAAGAAGACCAAAATTGCTGCTGGCTAGTCACAAGATAGCATGGTGTGCCCTATCTGCAGGAAGCATATCCTTGTTGCTTTAATCATCTTAGCCTAACAAAAAGGAAAAACACTCAGTTGTAGTTTTCAATTTCTAACATCATTTCTTTTACTGATAAATGAATAATTAGAATATTTTAACATCCCTTGCAAGAGAACAAACATAGCTTTCCTGCAGACATTTTGAAATTAAGTTTGCCAAAAATCTAAGGGTATATATATATATATATATCCTTCATCTCTTCCTTTTCTTTACTATTACATATTCTAAAATAACATGATCAATTTTCTCTCTCCCAGGACTTCTACATGCCAGAACTGGTTGGTTGTTTCTCTCAACTATTCTCTCTGTCTTCTGAAAGCTGGCGCTGTCAGCAAAGCAAATCAAAACTGGATAAGATCTACAGCTTTCAATGGAATGTCTAGACGGTTTCTATTCCCCTACAAATATTCTATCTTGACTCAGTGCCAGTTTTGTAACCTGTCTGAGGACAAAGACAATTTATCACAGGTTATGCAATTATGAGTATATATACTTCCAGCTCCAGGGAGATGTTTCGGAATTAATTCAAGCACAGCACCCTTTAGAACCACCACCTCTAAAATGTAAATAATCTGACTCACGTGCCCCTTTTTCATTTATTATACTCACTCCTTCTATCAGCGTTGGCTCGGCTCATAAGCACCGATCCTCCATGTCAGAACAATAACGTAACCAAGATAATTAACTTACTGATGAAATATGTGTGACAAAGCTTCTAAATTTCCCTAAGTCGCTGTATGCTTTCAGTGTTATTTAATCTTATTTTTAATACAGGATGAGTGACTTCCTTTGGTACAAAATGCTATATATTATATTCAGCCACTCATTAGACAATTGATATCCCTCCATAATGCAAGATGCTTTGCCAAGGCTGTAGAGACTAGCAAGAAATGGGACAAAGTGCTTGTCTTCCAGATTAAAAAATTGAAATTTAATGCAAATGTGTAATCAGCTATCAAGTAAGTGGCATAAGCGAGGGCTGTGACTTCAGTAAAAGATATCACAATGAACTGGACTGGTTGTAGAGGCCTCAAGAAGTCTGTGAGACACAGCTGACACTTAAAGGATGGATAGGATTTGAATACCTATATTATAATTAAATGTTAAGTTGGGTCCAAATAATTCAATTTCACAATTCTCTAAGTTTTATGACAATACATGGAGCTCTTTATCCTTCCTTGTACTACAAATTCCTGTGCCTTATTCCTTCTCATTTGCCAAACTATGTACATTCTTTTTTTATTAGTTATTGTTTTTCTCTTTGACTCAAAGCTCCTCATATTTGAATCCCACAAATATCTTATATCCTGCCTTTTCCATTCCATTTTAAAAACTGACTAACCATAGGAAGTAAGTTTTCACCATTCATATGTATGAGAATACGTTTGTGATACCAGGATTTCAAAAACATAACATATGTGTCATTTATTTGACATATATTTTGCTCGCCAAACACTGTAATACATAGTGGGTGGACATGCAAAGTATCGGAATATATTACATGCCGACAAATACCAAATCACTACTGTCACCATGATGATGTTTTAGGATTTCTTAATTAAGAAAGCACCTTAAGGGGACCAGCAGTTAGCACAATGGCTATGTCACTGGACGCCCATGTAGTTGACCGCGGTTCGAGTTCCGGACCTAGTGGCTTAAACTCATGCCTGGCACGTGTGCGTGTGTGCCCAAGATCTCTAGGAGAATGGAAGAGAAGGGACTGTGGCTTGGCCATCTCCTCTGGAGGCGATTTCTCTCTTTCTGTCTCTCTGTTTCTCTCTTTCTGGTGAGTGCACATGCCCTATACCAAAAACCTCTCTCAAAAAAAATAAATAAATAAAAAATAAAAGCACCTTAAGGCCAACTGGTGGCATGGTGCTAAAGGTGGCTGGATCCCACATAGTTGACCACATGGTTTGAGTTCTTGACTGGCAGCTTGAGAAACACATTGGGTACAGGTGCATGAGTGCCTAAATTTCTGAAAGAAGAAAAGGAAAAAATGGAAAAGGGATTGTAGTGGGGTCTCTCTCTCTCTCTCTCTCTCTCCAATGAGCACAAATGCCCTCTGGCAAAATTTAAATAAAAGAAGGAAAGCACACCAGGTGCATGTGCACGAGTGCCTAAGTAGGGATGAGAGACAAGATGGAGAAATGGATTAGAAAGGATTGTGGTGTGACTGTGCCTGATTGGAGAGCATTTTCTTCTTCTGTCTGTTCCTCTTTGGGGAGCGCATGTCTCTCTGGCAAAGGGAAGGAAAAAAAGGAAGAGAAAAGAGAAAAAAGAAAAAGAGGGCCAGCTCCATGACCTGGTGTATAAGGCAGTAGGATCCCACATGGCTGACCCCAGGGGTCAAGTCCCAGACATTATAGATTGAGAAACACTCCAGTGGCATGGGCCTGTGTGATCAAAATCCTGAAGGAGGGAGAGATGGAAAAGGGATTTCATCATGACCATTCCCCATAGGGGTGCTTTCTTCTCTCCTCTCTCTGTTCTTTGGTGAGAACATGTGCCCTCTAGCAAAAATAAATAAGTAAATAAATAAATAAAAGTAAAGAAAAGGAACCACCTTATATTCTTATATTCACTGATAACTCAAAGGCCACATAGGTCAGAATTCAAAGAAAAATGTAAGTTATTGTAAAGTGAAAGAAGTTTTATATACACAGTTTTATATATTAAAACAGACCTAAAAACTTGGGGCCAGTAGTTAGTGTAATGGCTATGTCGCTGGACTCCCATGTAGTCGACCATGGTTCAAGCCCTGGACTCGTGGCTTAAACTCACACTGGGCACGTGTGCGTGTGTGCCCAAGATCCTGAGGGGAGAAAGGAGGAGAAGGGATTTCAGCGTGGCCATCCCTCCTGGGGGGTGATTTCTTGCTTTCTGTCTCTCTCTGTCTTTCTGTTGAGTGCATGAGCCCTATAGCACAAGCCTCTCAAAAAACAAACAAACAAACAAACAAAAAACCCTGAAAACTTAACTCTATATTTAACTACCTCTTTTCTTCATGAATAATAAAAGTAATGAATATAACAAAAATTATTACTCAATCCACTCAATGTCATAGCTGTCAACCAAGTATTGGGTTGTCGGAAATGTCAAAACATATTTTTCTTTGTTTTTCTATGCAAAAATGCATCATGACTTTTCCAACAACTCAATATATGCATGTGTTTCTTTTCTGATAATCTTAAGTAAACAGCTATAATTTATTTTCCCAGTTCATTGCCTACTTCAAAAAAAAAAAAAAAACTGAGATAACTAACCAAGCAAATTTTATTCTAATTTAAATGTTGTCTTGACCTCAAAAAATTGACCAAAACCTTATTTTAATTCAAGTTAGCAGCTACTGTAATTTCATCAGCCTAAGTAATATATACCACAGACATTAGCAAATACACTGAACCAATAAGAGTTTAAATGCTACCCTTTAGCAATTCTCTTGCTAACATTTCAGCTTGAACTTACAATAACATTTATGATAATTTACTGTATACTGCTGACTTAAAACACTTAATTGGAAATGATGTGAACATACCTTCAGAGAATAATGGATCAGATCTGGCAAGATTTTCTCTAGTATAAACAAGCAAAAAAAAAAAAAAAAAAAAAAAAAAAAAAAAAAAAAGAGCAAGACCAAGTAGAATGTCTTTGGAAATAATACCTTCTTTGTATAAAAAGATGTCTTAGCCTTTTCAAAAAAAATAATATTAAAAGGAGAGCCAGAATTTGTGGATTTTCACATGTATTCTTAAATGATATACTGATGTGCCTTTTGTTAAAACAGTAATTCCCTTTTGAAAGATCACACTTCTGAAAGTAAGTGTATCTTCACAAGAACCCTGAGAGTTCAGGCTCCAATCTTCCTGAGGGAAAAGTGAGTCCCAGAACAAATATGGAACTTGATAAAAACTAAAGGGCACAGAACAGCTCTAGTTAATAGTGCACGTTTTATGCTCACAGTCTGTTCTTTCTATTGCTATACTGACGACCATAGTCTACTCACAGTAAGTAGCTGGGGAAACCTAGGCTGAGAGTCCTCTCCATTCCATCCTGTGTTCTCTGCCACCTTTAGAAGTTATCCACCTGGATGTTTATTTGTATTCTCTAATATTAATGCAGCAAGCTGGATAAGGATGATTTTTCTATTACGTTTGGTTATTGGGAAAGTCATGATGCATTTTTGCATTAAAAACAGAAAACTATGTCATGACTTTCTCAAAGACTTAATACATTTTCTTTTACTGGAGTATTTCAAAAGTTCATGGAAAATAGAATTGAAGTATGAGTTTATTTGGGGGAAAAGAAATTTTGAAATCTATGCATAATGTTTTGAGAATGTGCTTTTCTATGAACATTTTGAAGACTCCTGACATATGCCATTTAAATAACTTGAAAGAGCTTTGTAATAGAAATTAATGTACAAGAATACATCAAAGAACATTTTTGCCAAATCGGCAAAATTAAATAAATGAGCTTTCTGGTAAGAATATTTTAAAAAAGCAACTACTCTGGCCCTTTTGGAAAGCTATCTGCTAATAAACATCAAAAACACCAAAAGTGCATATATTCTTTCTTTTTTTTTTTTTTTGGAGAGGTTTTTCGCTATAGGGCGCGTGCGCTCGCCAGACAGACAGAGAGAGACATAGAGACAGAAAGCGAGAAATCACCCCCCAGGGGGGATGGTCACGCTGCAATCCCTTCTCCTCCATTCTCCTCTCAGGATCTTGGGCACGCACGCACACGCGCCCGGCGTGAGTTGTAAGCCGCCGGGTCCGAGATGCGAACCGCGGTCGACTACGTGGGAGTCCAGCGACATAGCCATTACGCTAACTGCTGGTTCCCAGTGCATATATTCTTTGACTCAATGAAAGACATCGCAAGATTTATTAATTCTTACCGAAGCACAGTTTGTAATTATAAAAATTTAGAAATAATTTGGCTAAACAAACTGGAATATCAAAAAGGTAAAATTTTATATAACCATTAAAATCATTTCAAAAACACATTAGTGACATTGGAAAACACCAAGGATATACAATACCTTTACATGAAAGACTAGAATAATAAATAAATATATACACATGCACATGCCTACACACACACACACACACACACACAAAGTAATATCTGTGATTAAAAATAAGATTTGGGATGAAGTTTACTAAGAGTTGGTAGATACAGTGGGAGAGAGCCAACAAAAAGCAATATTTTGCATGAGAAGGTAAAAACACTATAAAATGATCCAAATTATATATCTATGTCATCGAATCTATCTTCATCTATACACCTATACATACATACACATATATCTGTGCACACGTGCTCACATGCATGTGTATATATATATATACACACATGTGTATATATGTGTATGTATATACACACACACACACACACACACACATATATATGTATATATGAGAAATTCAAGAAAGTTTTATCTTTAGAACATAAATCTTGGGGGAACCAGCAGATGGCATAATGGTTACATCTCTGGACTCCCACATAGTCGAATGCGGTTTGAGTTTGAACCTGGCAGCTTAAAACTCATGCCAGTGCAGTGTGTGTGTGCCCAACATCCTGAGAGGAGAATGGAGAAGGGATTGTGGCATGGTCATCCTCCTGGGGGTTGATTTCTCACTTTCTTTCTCTTTGTCTCTGTCTTTTTGGCAACCACACATGCCATACAGCAGAATTCTCTCTTAAAAAACAAACAAACAAACAAAAAAAACCATAAATTTTAAAAAGAATTATTTATTTAATTTTATTTATTATTATAATTTTAAAAATTTGCTATAGGGCCCATGAACTCACCAGAGAGAGACAGAGAGCCAGAGAGAGAGAGGAAAATGAGAAAGCAAACCGCCAAGTCCAGGACTCAAACCATGGTCAGCCATGTAAGAGTCCAGTGCCTTAAACACCACACCACCTGCTGGCCTCAAAAACAAAAATTTTAATTAATATATTGTCCAAATTTTCTATAAACGTTTCTGTAAGATGGAAAGATGTAGACTATTAGCCATTTTTTGATGTCTCTGAATTGGTAATACTGACATCATATGTATGATTACAGAAAACAAAAAAACGAAAGTAATAAATGAATAACTTTTGCTTTTCAAAAGCTGGCATATTTGTGACTTATTATTTTTAGAAAATTATTTAATTTCATTTATTATTAATATTTTTAATATTTTTTTTTAGCAATAGGGCACATGTGCTCACCAGAGAGAGATGGGGTCGGGGGGATGGGGAGTACGAAAGCAAGCTGCCAGGTCTGGGACTCAAACCATGGTCAGCTATATGGGAGTCCAACTCCTTAACCACTATGCCATCTGCTAGTCCTGTAACTATTATTTATATTATTTATTACAAGATACCTCAGGATAAAAGTGGCAAGGATTAGTACTTGCCTAAAAAAAAAAAAAAAAGCAAGCAGTAACAAAATAAACTCTAGAAAAATCTTGTATACAAATGATTACAATTGAAATAAATAATTGAATATACCAAAATTCAGGAAACTTGTAAGTTACTGAAAAAATTAGAGAATATAGCAGTGGAAGATTCTTCTGTGAGGTAGAAACATTCTTAATTGTTGATGTTCAAGCTAGATAAAAAGTTATGTTTCAAAGTCACTGAAGTAGCTCAGGGGATCCTTAAAATTTGATTGTGTATAGTTGTTCTCATCACAAATGATCTAGTAAGATGAAAATTCAGGTGATTCCATAACAGCATGGTGCTATAACTGGCTTTAAACTGGTATATTTAACTACCCAGGTTGTCAAAATTACTTAGATTAGGACTAAGAATATAGTGACAAAGTTTGCCATCTGGTGGTCAGTGCGATACAGGTCTGATATCTTTACTTACATATGAAGAGATTTCAGAAAATTGCTAGAAAAATGTGATTAAAGTACTAAATTACTTTTAAATTATTTTTCTAGGTGTATTAGTGTCTTCCATGAGCAAGAGAGACAGAGAGAGATGAGAAATAGAAACAGGAAGACAACTTGCCTAACAGGGTCTGGATTTCACTGTGATCCACCTCCAGCCCCAGTCAGTCCTGGATCATAGGAATGCAAGAAATCTTGAATCCAGAACCCACCTAAATGGGTCGCTTTGCAGAATGTCACATTCTACCACTGTGGCACTATCCAGCCCATATTACCAGTTTATTTTGGTAAAAAAAAAAAAAAAAGAGAGAAATTCATGCATAGTTGTTTTTCTCTTTTTAATACATAACTTACATTTTCTATGAACTTTTTAAGACTTCTTGTATGTCTTCATTTGCATATTTCTATGTCAGAATTTTGAACTGGGTCTAATAATGTGAAGACAGTGTATGTACTAGATAAATTCATGGGTAAAATTAAAGGTCTGGCAAAGAAAATTGCATTGTGTGATTTGGTCGGCTAGCAGCTGTGGTAGGATGAATAACGCCCCACAACGATAGCTGGGTCCTGGAAACTTCATATGGTTTGGGGAGTGTGATTAAATTAAAGGTCTTGAGATGGGGAGATGTTTTCTGGATTAGCCAGATAGGCCTTACACATAATCATAATGTCCTTGTAGGACGGAGGCAGAGAGAAATTTGCTTACAGCAGAAGAGGCACAAGCAATGTGACCACTGAAGCATGATGCAATTCTACTAGCTTTGAAGGTGAGGAAAGGGGCCAGAAGCCAAGAAATGCAAGAAATTGAGCTTTAGAAGCTGGAAAAGGCAAAGAAATTGACTGTCTTCTACAGCCTCAGGAGGGGTTATGTCCTACAGACACCTTGATTCCACACAATGAAACTATTTTCAGACTGCTGACCTCCAGAACTCTAAGGGCATAAACTGTGTTAAGATACTGAGTTTGTGTTAATTGTGTTACAATAGCCATAAGTAGCTAATACAACAGCTAAGTGGAAGAGGGCTTGAGGCTGGAATGATAAAAGAAGATATTAGAGGTAAACAAAAATGAACTCTATCCAGTTACTGATTAGATCCTAAATATGACAGTGTCTGTCAATCTGTCAATAAAGAATGTATTAATACCCAAGTTAATATTTTTCAGGCCTGAAAAATGTCATCAACATGATTCAGAAAGAAACCAAAGTTAATGCACTCCAATTCATTTCTACATAATTCCTGCAATCTGACCAGGTAAACAATAGGGACAAAATAGTGAAAGTAGTTCACTCTCCAACTGTTTTGGGCTCTTAAAGTGTGACAGTGATCTTATAGTACAGTGGTCTACAACCTCTTTGGCACAAGGCACTGGTTTCATGGAAGATGAGTTTTCTGTAGACTGAGAGGTGAGGGGTAGAGGATGGTTTTGGGATGATTCAAGTGCATTATGCTTATTGTGCACTTTAGTTCTATTATTATTACATTGTATCATATAATGAAATAATTATACAATTCACCATAATGCAGAATCAAAGGAAGCCCTGAGTTTGTTTTCCTGCAATTGTACAGTCTGATCCAGTGGCTTCTATGAGAATCTAATGCTGCCGCTGATCTGACAGGGAATGGAGCTCAGGTGGTAATGAGAGTGATGGGGAGCGACTGCAAATACAGATGAAGCTCCGTTTGCTCACCGACACTCAGCTCCTGCTATGTGGCCT
Organism: Tupaia tana; assembly: GCA_026018925.1. NCBI lineage: Eukaryota > Metazoa > Chordata > Mammalia > Scandentia > Tupaiidae > Tupaia > Tupaia tana. The sequence goes on along the minus strand of JAKSZU010000010.1, from coordinate 26,191,079 downwards.
GGTTTCTAAGAGGCCACAGCCCAGCCAGAGTTTGGGGACTCCTGTTATAGTACATGCGAATTTTACTAACTAATGGAACACAATTTATTTTAAAAAGTTAAATAAACCAAAGCAAAGAGCTAGCCTGTGGCAGAGAACAGATTTAGAGTAAATGATACTTGAGATAAAATTCAGTAAGTCTAACAAAATAAGGAGATACCACTGATATGAGGAGTAATGTGCAGTGCATTCTCTCCCTTTATTTTTTTTACAAATGCCTCCATGATTTTAACCAATCATGTTTTCTGGGAAGGAAAGAGGAAACATTTTATTCCTAATGCTAAAAGGGTCTATTTGTATTTTAATCAGTAGAAAGTGTACTTATGCTTGAAAAATAGAAGCACACAGTGTTTTCAGTTCTCAAGATCCAGGGGCAACAGGTGATCTGATGGCCAAGGTCATAATCAGATATAAGAGAAGCATTAATTAAGATCATCATTTTAGTTCAATAAACATTTACTGAGTAAATGCAAGATTCTGGGGAGGATGATGATACCTTGACACAAGTAAGTTAAACACTCAATGGAAGAGGAATCCACGTGAGGCCCGCAGGGCAAAAGAGGGGAGCCCTACTGGGAGTGAGTGGATGGGGGCTGGGAAGGCTTTTACAGGAAACCTGAAAGAGAAAAACAAAAGTTAACTAAGAAGAGAAGAGAAAGAGAAGACATTTATGTTAGAAGGAAGGAGAGATGAGAGGGATGAGAGAAAGGTGAGGACATAATAAGCAGAAGGACTAGAAAAGGGAAGGAAAATGCACAGAGTTACAAGAGAGCATGGAAAAATCAACATTTAGTTTTCCTTATAAAACAAGGCAGTGTGATGGGAATGAAGTTACATAGTTAGGCAAGGCCTTATGGCACATCCTACAAAAAGTATTCTGTAGAAGACTGGGAACCTAAGTATGATACCTATTGGATTTTTTTCTTTTATTTCTTTTTCCCATCAATAAGAGAGACTGAGAGATAGACAAAGGGATAGAGACACATAAGAGGTCCTGTTGCCAAGATCCATCCCCAGCTTCATCCAGCCCCTGATCATGAGCATTGCACATCTGACACATCCAGGAAGGACTCTGGATGGGAAGATAACACCTCCTCATGTGAGGCAGCCTTGTAAAAGCATTGTGTTACTGCTGCACTGCCCTCTGGCCCCCAGGCTTTCACTTCTCAACTTAAAAAGTTTAGTACAAGACAAAAAATAATGTTCAAAAGTTGTATATGATTAAAAATTTATTCTAATATTATTCCTAAAAATAAAATTTAAAAATGTATCTTAAAACTGTACATACCACAAAAAAGATATGCTGATATCCCATCTCCTAGTACCTCAGAATGCAACCTTATTTGGAAATAGGATCATGGCAGACGTAATTCGTTAAGATGAAGTCATACTGGAGTAGGGTGGGCCCCCTAATCTAATACGACTGGTGTACTTATAAAGAGAATGCAGTGTGAAGAGACAGAGACACAGGGAGAATTGCCTTGTAAAGATGAAGGCAGAGATCAGAGTGATACAACTCAAGGAATGCTAAAGATTGCCAGCAATGCACCAAAAGCTAAGGGAGAGGCATGCACGGCCCTCAGAAGGAACCAATCCTGCTGATTCTGGAACAGTGAGTGTTTCTGTTGTTTATGCCACCCTGTTTACAGAGCTTGTTGCAGCAACCCCAGAAAACCTATACAAGTACAAAATGGTTATCCATGTACTTAACAATCACTTAACCAAGAAGATGATCAGTATCTTTGAAGTTCCCTGTATTGTCTTCCCAGACTGTCTGTCTTTCCTTCCAGATAAAACCTATATCCCGAATACTATGTTAATTGTTCTCTTTATTTTAATAGTATCACCATATACATGTGCAACGCTAAACAATATATGGCTTAACTATGGCTGCTTTTGTTCTTTGCATAGTGTATATATTTTCCCATTTGCTCTTCCGGCACACAATTATCTTTCTAAGATTTATGTCAGTCTCTATCTGTAAAATGAATTCCTTTTTAAACTATGATATTACACTACACGAATGTAGCACAATTTATTTATGTGTGATGTCTGTGTTATTTACAGGTTTTTTGTTCTTACAAACGATGTTATCAAGAACATTTTTGTACATATTCCTAGTGCACATGTCAAGTTCCTTCAGGATGAGCTCCAGAGAATGTTATGTGTATCTTCAACTCTGCTAGATAGTGCCAGTTGATTTTCCAAAGTAGTGCCAAGTTACATTCCTACTGCTCTCCAAGCACACCAATACTTAGTACTGTATGATTTAAAATATTTTCCTAATATGGTGTGTGTAAAAAGTATTGAGTGTGGTTTTGATATGCATTATTAATGATGATGACCATCTTTTTATGTTTATAGCTTTTATAGTTTGACTATTTGTGCTTGTGTGATATATGACTGCTGATGTTTTTTCTCTAGTTTTCTATTAAACTTTTCTTATGAATTCATAGCATTACTTAAATATTTTTAATCTTTTATTGGATACTATGCCTTACAAATATCTTCTTTCAGTATATGGCTAAATTTTTAGTGCTCCTTTTGATGTTTTTTTTTGTTTTGTTTGTTAATTAGCAAAGATTTAAAGTTTTTGTTTGTTGTTAATTTGCTAGAGGACAGGTGCATTCCCTGGAGAGAGACACAGAGTCGTGTGTGTAGGGTAGAGTGAGAAGGCACCGGGTGTGGCCATGCAGCAATCCCTTCACCTCCACTTCTCCCTCCTTTTGGTATTATGGGTGCACCAACCTGTTCCTTGTGTGTTACAAGCTGCCAGGTCCAGCACTCTAACTGCATAGTTGGCCATGTGGGATCCAGCCACATTAACCACTATGCCATCAGCTCGCCCCCTTTTTTTTATTGTTTTTTCCTCAGAGAGGGCACATGGTCTTGTGTGTGTGTGTGTGTGTGTGAGAGAGAGAGAGAGAGAGAGAGAGAGAACCCTCCCCCATGGGACATGATCATGCCACAATATTTTTCCCTCCATTTCTCCATTATGATTTTGAGCACACACACACACGCACACGCACACACACACACTCTCTCTCTCTCTCTCTCTCTCTCTCTCACACACACACACATTTGGCATGTTTTTCAAGCCATAGGTCTGTGATTAGAACTGTGGTCAGGCATGTGGAATCCAGAATCCCACCCACAGCATTTAAACACTGAGCTCTGGGAATGGCCCAAGTTTCAAGTTTTAATGTAGTTAAAAAAAAATGGAAATGATGGAAACATTTAAGTTTATTTGTGTCTTTCCTAATAATGAGACACACACAGAGTATGGTCTCACACCATGATCCTCCCGTAGCCTTCTCAGCCAACCAGGAGAACGGTATATCTGCCTAGTGTAAACAGGTTGATCGGGGAACTGAACTCACAATCTTCCATACGGATCTAGCACTGCTTGAACAGCATGTTACTGCTAGGCCAGTGAGCTGACCCTGTTTCCATCATTTTCTCTGTTTCATCTTTTGAGTCTCAAGGAATTCTTCCCTCACAAAATGGTCTAAGATAGCATCCTATATTTTTTCATACACTTTAGATTTATTTTAAATGAAATCCATTGCCTTTGACATACCTGGGATTAAAATGTATGCTTTTACAAAATGAGATTCTAGTTCATTTTTATTTTATATGGAAAATTAGTTTTCCCACTATCATTAGCTAAATATTCCATCTTTTTCCCAGTGATACGCAATTGAAGCCTTAGGTCCAATTTCCCACATGTTACATGGGGGTCTATTTCTGGGCTTGCTATTCAATTCCATAAGTGATCTATCCTTTAACCAGTGTTATAGTAAAGGAAATTCCCCCAAAGTATTTCATCTTTTTCTAGCATAATCTGGTTTTGTTTATATATATATATATATATATATATATATATATATGTATATATATATATATATATATATATATATATATATATATATATTATTTATTTATTCTAGAGATTTTTGCCTTAGGGTATGTGCGCTTGCCAGAAAGAGAGAGAGAGAGAAAGACAGTGAGAGGGAAGGTGAGAAATCATCCCCAGGGGAGACGGCCATGCTGCAATCTCTTCTCCTCCATTCTTTTCCCGGGATTTTAGGCACAGGAACACATGCACCTGGCATGATATTCAAGCTACTGGGTCCAGGACTTGAACCACAGTCGGCTATGTGATAGTCCAGTGACATAATGACTATGCCATCTGGTGGTCCCAGGATTTTGGGCACACACACATGTTCCCAGGGCGTTTTTCAAGCCTCTACATCCAGGACCCATTTTTGTTTTTTTAATTTACTATTGTTTTTTGTTTATTTGTTTTTTTCTGGAGAGGTTTTTGCTATAGGGCGCGTGTGCTCGCCAGAGAGAAAGAGACAAAGAGATAGAAAGCGAGAAATCACCCCCCAGAAGGGATGGCCACGCTGCAATCCCTTCTCCTCCATTCTCCTCTCGGGATCTTGGGCATGCATGCACACGCGCCCAGCGTGAGTTTTAAGCCACCGGTCCGGGACGCGAACTGCGGTCAACTACATGGGAGTCCAGCGACATAGCCATTATGCTAACTGCTGATCCCAACTTACTCTTTTTTTAAAGAGGTTTTTGCCATAGGGCACTTATGCTCACAAGAGAGATAGAGAGACAAAGACAGTGAGAGGAAAAGTGAAAAATCCCCCCCGGGGGTGGGGGAATGGCCACACTTTCTCTTTCATTCTCCTCCTGGGATCTGAAACACACATGCACTCGCGCCTGAAGTGATTTTCAAATCACTGGGTCTGGAACTGAAACTGTTGTCAGCCATGTGGGAGTTCAGCAACTTAAATATCTGCTGGCCCTGTTGGCTTGTTTTAAACGTCTTGACATGTCCAAGACTTTATGTTTATTTCTATTACCTATACATATATGTTTATATGTAAGTTAAAGTACATGTTATATACAACCATTAAGTCAAAAGCATACTTTAATTAATGAACCCACCACTCAACCAAAAATTAGCATAAAGTTACAAAAGCTAAAGAAAGCAAGAGGTTCAAACACTGAGTGTTCAAGTGTGGCAGACATATACTCCCTGGTTTTTGTCTCTGACCTTTAACAGCTTATGTAACTAATCATGATACTTAGTCCTCTTCATGTTCTTCTTACCTCATATTAGGAATACTTTTTTCTTTCTTTTCAATACATTGGTTTTACTGGGATATTTCATGGATATTTTTGACCTTAGTTTAGCAACAGATTTCCATTTCTTAAAGATTTACTTTTTCCCATAATTTGCTTTAGGTTTCTTGGCCCATAGTGTTCTTGTATTCTTAACTGGGGAGTTTAATAAGAAGGCTTTGGCTCTCTTCTGACAGGAACTAAAATTTCAGTAAGATGTAGCTGATGACAGATTATATGTACTTCTTAGCCTGTCAATAGCAGTCAATGGTTCTTACTATCTGGAATGCTTCTTTTTTTTTTTTTTTTTGAAGAGGTTTTTTTGCTATAGGGTGCATGTGCTCACCAGAAAGACAGAGAGAGAGACAGAGAGATATAAAGTAAGAAATCACCCCCCAGGGGGGATGGCCATGCCGCAATCCCTTCTCCTCCATTCTCCTCTCGGGATCTTGGGCACGCATGCACATGCACTGGCATGAGTTTAAGCCACCGGCTCCAGGACTTGAACTGCAGTCACCTACATGGGAGTCCAGCGACATAGCCATTACACTAATTGCTGGTCCCTGGAATGCTTCTTGATGCCCACATTATTTAGTAATGTTATAATTCCTTATTAAAAACAAAGCTAAAATACAATCAACCAAACAACAACAATGAAAAAAAAGCAGTTATTTCACACATGAAGCTATGGTTTGGATTTGCAGTTCTATTTATACTGAGTAACTGTAATATTTTTGGTTTTTTGGTTAAAATAATATTTTCATAACTTATCACTTACTGAATGTACCTCATCCTATGTGTGTCATGAGACATGCTACTGATTGACAATATGATTAAAGCAGAACTTCATTATTTCAATTCAATGTCTATGAACTGCTAAATTTAACTATTTGCAGTGTTAGTGTAATCCCTAAAACTTCAACCAAATAATAAAAGATGTAAGGAAATGGCTTGAAAAATATCTTTATTTCCTCCTCATATCCCCACTTTTCTGTGTTAGTTATCCTACAAAGACTGTATGAACAGAAAGTACAACTTTGTGCATATGCAGCTTTCATAGTCTTTTTGAAACACCTAATGAATAAAGCATAAAAACGATACTATTAGTGATGACAATTTCTGTATAGTTCCTCTTTTTTTCTCTCTCTCTTTTCTTTTTCTTTCTGTTTTCTTTTTGGTACTAGTAACAACTGGCTTCCACCAGCTTGCCATATGCTAGGGAGGACCATCATGCTGAGAGGCCTCTGTGATCTTACCTCTACTCACTTGCAAATTCTGGTGTGTATTCTGGCTCAAGGGCATTCAGATTCACCACAATTCAGAAAAATTATGGGGCACAAGTCCATTATTTTACTTGGAATTTTTACTTGATTTTTTTTTCTTTTTTTCTTTGTTTTCATATCATTTAACTAATTGTAATGTATGTGGTAAGGCACCCTTTCCCAGGGGGTAATATTTCTTCCTTTTTAAAACGATTACTATGATGATATATTTCATCTGGGTCTGTTTTGCTGATAATCATATCGTCAAATCTATAGGAACTATGAAATTAGCAATATATAGTTCATTTGTATTTCTATATCACCACAATGAGATTTTCAGTATCAATGCAATGAATAGAATAAATCAAAATACTCTGTATGGCACTTTAAGCAGTACTTATTGTTTTCCGAAAGGGGAGAAGGGGACAATTTAGAGTCTATCAGTTATAGCACATAAAATTAGCCTCCATCATTGACTTGGCTCGACAGCCTTCATCTATTTTAATTTACAATAAAAAGGACAGCCAAGTACAGGACAGTAACAATGATGCGGTCAGAAGGCGGCTCTGTCTTCAGAGCTATAAAAAAATGCATTGCTTTTGTAGCATTAAGATATTATTAAGATATAGAAATCTAACTCAAAGTTTCAAAATAGCATATATTCCATATTATTTACATTTGTAAGAGTTGATTATAATAACATTTCATATTTACTGCATCAAAATATTTCATTCATTTAAAAATATGTGATCTTCTTGCATTATAAAGTACAAATTCCAACAGATATTCTGCTAATAGGGCAGACTACATTCAGATCATACTATTCATGATTCTATTGCTTCAGAGGTATATATTTCTCATAATAGGAATAATATTTTACAGACATTATTGAATGGGGGTATCAACCTATTCATGGCAATAACATTTTTTATGCAGCACAATTATTTCAAAATAAAACTAGCACTAAAATAAGGCTTTTTCCTTGAGATTCCAAAAAAATTAAAAGATAATTCACAAGTGAACATATAATTCAGTGATATTTAATGGAAAATAGTTATGGATCACCTAAAACTATCTTGTCCATTATCTAAAATCATTTGCAGTGATCAGTTGCAGTTTGGTTTTCATATTTTGGGAAGCACTGTACTAATATGTCAAGAATTTAGATAATTAGGTACTATACAAAGACATTACTATTAGTAAGTGGTTTCCCAACTACATGGTATTCATAAAAATATTTATTTGACTAGTCCAATTTCTAGAGTTCAAAAGAACTTAATTCTTTGTATTGTATCACATAACTAAATGTTTCTATTAGTACGAAAAAGAGAAAAAAACTAAATTAATTCATTATAAACTATTAACATGTTAACTATCTGTTTAATGGATGCAAGTTGTCTATCAGTGCTTTCAGAAAATGAGCCCCAGTATAGGATAGAATGACTTCGATAGAGAGAAAACAATTAAGAAAGTTCTGTATAAGTGCTATCCAGAAAAGTGACTACAGCCAATTCATTTGGGGAGAGATTACCAAGAGAAAAAAGGGTGGTATGGAATAAGCATCTTCTTAATCTATTTTAAAATTTACTTTGATCAGGTCAGCAGGTGGCGAGAAGGTTAAGGTGTAGGATCTCACATGGCTAGCTCTGTGGTTCAAGTTCCTGACATCGGGGCTTGAAAATCACACCAGGGCCATGTGCATTTGTGCCCAAAATCTTGAGAGGAGAATGGAAAAGAATGGATTGCAGTGTGGCCCTCCCTTCTGAGGAGTGATTTCTCACTCTCCCTCTGTCTCTGTTGCTGTTCCTCTCTAGTGAGTGCATGTGACCTATGTTAAAAAAAAAAAAAAAAAAAAAAAAAAAACTTTTGGTTTGATCTTTGGCCACCATATGTGTTTAAGAAGCTGACTGTAGTCATCCATGGGAAACATGAATGCATGTATGTGTCTGTGTATACTGTGGGGTGTGAGTCCAAAGGTAGCGGTGAGCAACAGGTGAGAAAAAGTGGAGCAAACTTTCTGCTCAAACAAACAACTGCATGCAGCACAGCCTCAGACCTTGTTCAATGGAAATTTTTTTCTTTTTTTTTTTTGGAGAGGTTTTTGCTATAGGGCGCGTGTGCTCGCCAGACAGACAGAGAGAGACAGAGAGATAGAAAGCAGGAAATCACCCCCTGGGGGGATGGCCACGCCGCAATCCCTTCTCCTCCATTCTCCTCTCGGGATCTTGGGCACGCACGCACACGCGCCCGGCGTGAGTTTAAGCCGCCGGGTCCGGGACTCGAACCGCGGTCGACTACATGGGAGTCCAGCAACATAGCCATTACGCTAACTGCTGGTCCCTTCAATGGAAATTTTAAACAAGTGATATCAAGATTCTGAAATATGTCTCAGAAGAACTGTAACAGGAGAAGATCCATGGCTTCACTAGCAGAATATTTTTTTTTGAGAGGTTTTTGCTATAGGGAGTGTGTGCTCGCCAGAAAGAGAGAGACAGAGAAACAGAAAGTGAGAAATCACCCCCGAGGGGGGATGGCCACACCGCAATCCCTTCTCCTCCTTTCTCCTCTCAGGATCTTGGGCACACACACACATGCACCCGGCATGAACTCAAGCCACTGGGTCCGGGACTCAAACCGCGGTCGATCACAATGTAGTCCAGTGACGTAGCCATTACACCAACTGCTGGTCCCTTCACTAGCAGAATTCTGAAGACAAAATACAATCATAGAAATAGCTACCAAGAGATGGAAGTGGTCCAATCAAAGCAAAAGTAGACTGATAATAAGCAAAAGTTGTAGCCTTGGTTTTCTGGCATGCTCAAGGCGTTTTGCTTGTTGACTTTCTAAAGGGACAAAGAACAATAACATGTTTATCCTAAGAGTGTTTACAGAAAGTTAGCTGAGGCTTTAGCAGAAAAACTCCTGGGAAAGTTTCACCAGAGTCTTTTCCATCACGACAATGCTCTTGATCTTTTCTCTCATTAAACAGGAGCAACTTTGTTAGCGTTTCTATAGGAAATTATCAAGCATCTATCTTACAGTCCTTATTTAGCTTCTTCTGTTTCTATTTGTTTCCTAGTCTTAAAAAACCTTTAAAGGGCATCCACTTTTCTTCAGTTAATAATATAAAAAAGACTGTACTGACATGACTGTATTCCCAGGACCCTCAGTTCCATATGGACAGACTAAATGCCTGGTATTACTGCTTACAAAAGTTTCTAAAACTTGGGACCAGTAGTTAGCGTAATGGCTATGTCGCTGTACTCCAATGTAGTTGACCAGGGTTTGAATCCCAGACCCAGTGGCTTAAACTCACGCTGAGCGCAGGTGCATGCATGCCCAAGATCTCGAGAGGAGAATGGAGGAGAAGGGATTGCAGCATGGCCATCCTCCCTGGGGGGTGATTTCTCACTTTCTGTCTCTCTGTCTCTCTCTCTGTCTTTCTGGCGAGCACACATGCCCTATAGCAAAACCTCTCAAAAAAAAAAAGTTTCTAAAACTTGACAGAGATGATATTGAGAAACGAAGTTTGCATTTTTACTTTTATATTTTAATTTCATTTCTACAATCTTTTTGAAGTACTTTTGTGGTTACTTAGAACAATGAGAACATACTCCATGGATAGTCATTTGATTTACATATTTTATTTTCCATTCAAGTATACTTTATTAAAATGTGCTTCAGGGGCCAGCAGGTGGCATTGTGGTTAAGGCGCTGGACTCCCACATAGCCATCTATGGTTCTGGTCCTGGACCAGGCAGCTTGAAACTCATGGAAGGCATGTGCGTGTGAGCCTAAAATCCTGAGAGGAGAATAGAGGAAAAGGGACTACAACGTGGCCATCCCTGTTGGGGGGGTAATTTCTCACTTTCTGTCTCTTTGGTGAGAGTACGTGCCCTATAGTAAAAATCCCGAAAATAAATAAATAAATAAATAAATAAATAAATAAATAAAATGCTTCAATGGTAGAAATGGGGTTGAGGAAATGAGGATAAAAGCCAGCAAGCCTCTGAGGTGCCCCTTCCCCCTACAAATATAGCAATTTTTTTCTTCTATTTGCTTTACATTTGGGCTGGGGAGTAATTTGGTATGGACAAAGTTAAGTTACCAAAGTTAAGTTACCAAAAAGTATCAGAATGAAAAATAGCCATTGCATAAAGTTTGTGTGGTCCAATAGCTTTGCTAAAATTCTTCTAATGTTTGCTTACATGAAATAGTGATGCATGTGGAACTATTCGAGTACTAGTAACAACGTGAATTTAAGTCCTGTTTCACGTGTGTTCACAATATTAAAGAAATATATGTAAAAACATTTTGAAATAAGTAGTTACTTCTCAGCCATTTAAATAGTCACGAAAGTATTACTATATATCATTTTTAAAAGATTGACAAAATGCCCTTTTTTCAATAAAATCTTTCCTTTTTATTCTATTACATATGAAAAAATCCCAACTAATTTACAAAAGAATTTTCAACAGAAATTGCTCCTCAGTACATATATGTATCAAATTTCGATGCTTTTGCTAAGTGCCTTTTTAAGAATATGACAAGTTGGAGGCAATAACACCTATATATAAAGAAGGGTATTGCATTTCAAATAGGCTGTGGCAAAACAAGAACTCTGCCTTGCTCACAGAGTATATGTATGGCCAAATTATAATTGTTTCAGCATAAAAATACACTGAACAATAAACTCAGAATACTTTACTATATAATATCAATCTTTTCTCTAACTGCTATTTGATTTTATAACCCAATTTTATATTGGTGTTTTTTAATATTGTATCTCAGTAGGTATAAAAACACATTCTAAATAAATAAATAAATACAGGTTAAAAAAATGCATTCTAGAACGTGCTTATGGGCCTAATTTTAAAGAGCGTTTTAACAATCCAACATTTGTTGTCAAGTTAAACTTCCCAGGGCCTATGAGATTATAAACATAGTAAAGTGGCTTTCACCTGTAACAAATCTAGTACAACATGAGCTTAGGGTTCATAGCTTCTGACTGAAACTTTGTACACTGCCAGTGCCATATGGCAATTTATTCTGCAAATTCTTGCACTGTCTTCCTTACTGCCAATTATTCCTGAACCCCTGTGCTTCACAAGTCTAATAATGGAAGAACAGTTCTGCTGCAATATCCTTAAAGCAATAAAGTCCCATCAGATACCTATCAGCTTCACACATTGTTAACATGAGTTTAGCTGTTTGTTAATAGACAAAATTTTGTTTTACTATAATTGATGCAAATGGTATTTTTCTTAATTGATCAAAAATTGGTCATTTAAATTATAATACTTTATTCTATGCTATGCTAAGGAAGTGTCTTAAGACATCACTGAATCAAAAATGCATCATCAGCGGAGGTCAGAATTTTGTATTTGGCTTCAGTAGTGACTTCCCGAACATGACACCATAGCACAGATAACAAGAGTAAAAACAGATAAACGAGATTACATCAAACTAAAAAGCTTTTGCATACGAAAAAAAAATAATCAGCTAAAGAAAAGGGCAAAGTACAGAATAGGAGAAAACATTTTCATCCATGTATCTGATAATGGATTATAATATTCGAGGTATATAAAGAAAGGACCCTATAATGCAATAGCAAAAAAATAAACAAACAAATATTCAATTTAAAAAAAATAGACGACCTCATGGTTAAGGTAGTCAGATCCCACATAGCTGACCACATTGTTCAAGTCCTGTAGCCAGTGGCTTGAAAAACAGGCTGGGTGCATATGCGTGCATGCTCAAAATCCCAAAAGGAAGGAGAGACGGAGGAGAAGGTACTGTAGTATTACCATTCTCACAAAGGATGCTTTTCTCTTCTCTCTCTCACACAAATGTCCCCTCTAGCAAACAAACAAACAAAACAAAAAACAAACAAGGCAAAAGAAGTAAATGGATATCTATTCAAAGAATATATACAAATTGCCAATAGCTAAATGAAAAGGTGCTCAACATTACTAATTACCAGGGAAATGCAAATTAAATACATAATCCTTGCATTCATTAGAAAGGCTACTATCAAAAAAACACAAAAATAGTAAAGTGCTGGCAAAGATGTGGAGAAAAAGGAGCCCTTGTACATTGTTGGTGGGAATGTACATTGATGTAGGTACTATGAAAAATAATGAGGTTCTACAAAAAATATAGAACTACCATTTGTTCCAACAATTCTATTTCAGGGTATATGAGAGTGCTTTAAAGACTGAGCAAAAATGGAATTAAAGTACAAATTTTTTTTGGTACTTTTTTTTTTTTTTTGAGAGGTTTTTGCTATAGGGCACGTGCGCTCGTCAGACAGAGAGAGACAGAGAGACAAAAAGTGAGAAATCACCCCCCAGGGGGGATGGCCACACTGCAATCCCTTCTCCTCCATTCTCCTCTCTGGATCTTGGGCACGCACGCACACGCGCCCGGCGTGAGTTTTAAGCCACTGGGTCCGGGACGGAAACCGCGGTCGACTACGTGGGAGTCCAGCGACATAGCCATTACGCTAACTGCTGGTCCCTTGGTACAATTTTTTAAAAATCCAACGTAGCTTTTGGTTTTTTTAATTTTCATAATATGCATTTTCCATGAACTTTTTAAGAGAGCTCCTCATATATCAAGAACTGAAATCAGTATTCAGAAGAGACATCTGCATTTCTACATTCATTTAACCATTACTAACAATAGCCAAAACATGGAAGCAATCTAATGTCCATGGATTGATGAATGGAGCAATGAAATGTGGCAAATAAACACAGTAGAATTCATCTTTAAAAAAGAAAGCGGGGCTGGCAGGTGGCGTGGTGGTTAAGGTGCTAGACACCCACATGGCTGACCGTGGTTCGAGTCCTGGACCCAGCAGCTTGCTCTCTCTCTCTCTCTCTCTCTTTCTCTCTCTCTCTGGTCAAATTAAAATAAATAAATAATAAAAATAAAATAGAGTTAAAATAATTCTTTAAAAAAAAAAGAAAGAAAGCAATCCCGCCATTTGCAGCAACATGAATGTACCTGATGGACATTTTGCTAAGTAGAATAACCCAGACATACAAACAAACACTACAGGAAACCATTACATAGGGATCTAAATTGGCCAAACTCATAGAAGCAGAGAGCACAACACATTTGCTAGGGACCGGCAAAGTGGGAAGAGAGGGAGTGTTAGTCAAAGGGTACAAAGTTTCACTTATGTAGAATGAACAAGTCCTAGAGAAAGTATAATACCTATAGTTAATAGTAATATATTAAATACCTAAAATTTTGCTAAGAGAGTATATCTTCTTGTTAAGTGTACTTAATACCTAAATAAGAAAATAAATACATAGGGCAGGAGGAAACTTCTAGAGGTTATGGATAGGTTTATAGTATAGAACATGGTGACAGTTTCATGGATGTACACTTATCTTCAAACTAATCAAGTAAATATATTAAATATGTACAGCTTTTAAAACATCAATCATATCTCAATAATGTGGCTTTAAAGAAACTTTGTATTTATTGTTCAGTAATATGCTTGGCCAACTCCAGATGTTTCAAATGCAGTAGACGGCATTTCTATCAATTCTGTAATAGATTCGGTGAAGAATAAGGAAGATAATTTGGATATCAAGTCAATAAATTGAAACTTGAACTAAATGACTCACTTGAAAGTGATTCTCTGAGATTAATCACATATTTGACATGTCCTGGTTTAGTCAGCTGACATCAAATCTGTTCATTTCCAAATGCTCACTGAACACCTAGTAATGTGCCAAGCATCAAACTGCGTAGTAGGGGTGAAAAGATAAACAGATAGAGAGCCTGTCATTTAGATTTTATATTGTAGGAATGGAATTTTGTTTTTGCTGCAAAAGTGCGAATCAGTGAGGGTTAGTGGGAGCCCCTGTGAACCCTCTCTTTCTCCCATGCGGACAAAGGCAAAGTTTTCATACCCAGGAAAAATCAGAGTAAGGTTTCTAAATAGACTTAGGTCAAAATAGTCAGACTGAAATCCTCTAGAACTAAGTCTGGAAGGAGGAAGTGCCTTTTCCTATAAAGGAGCAATTTCCAGTACTGAACTATTTTCTTCTTCAGAAGGCAATTCTTTGTCTCCAATGATTCAAACATGTGGATATATATATATTTTTTGCCCACAGTGTGGCATTAATAATTCAGCATTAACACAAGAATAGCACTTCCCTCTGAGAAAATAGAACAAATGCTGTTCAAATTAAAGGAAATGCTAAGCTATTTTTTTGTTAGCTAATTATTGTTTTTCTCCTTGTGATGTTTTATAAAAATAGCAGACAGAGTAAATTATAAACACCATTCTAATTTTCCTAAACTTGTAAAAATAAAGCATATATGATAACTCGCTGTAAAAAAATGAAATATTGTACTTATTTGACAATTATTTATTTTTCTTTGCAATAAAACGACTTTCATAATTGTGCAGCTGGCATATAGCAAAGCATTACTTTAAGAAATATTGAAAACTCAAGGAAGGAAATTTTTAAAAATTTAACTAAATATAGAACGTAATTTACATTTTAGTTGTATTCTTGGGCTTAACAAAAGCACCAAAAGCCTAGTCTAACAGAAAATAAAGACAGGATTTTTAAAATAACCAAATAAAGTATAAATAATGTTCAATGACAATATTTAATCTAGTGCAGCAAGTAAAGGTAGTTTGTACTTTCACATTCAATAATAATTTCATATGTTACTGAATCTATCTCTGACTTCTAGGTATCATATCATCTGTAAATATAGGCTTTCTTTACTTTAAATGTGATTTTGACATAAGATGAATTATCTAAACGGATGATTCCCATATTTTGCATTTCACAGACTAGTGATTATGATAGTAATTTTAGTCCTTTATGGAATGCATAAAGAGTTATCTGTCAGAACTGTTCTATGAGTCTTAGATGTATTATCTAATTTTATCTTAATAACAATTGATGAGATAGTTAACAATTGATAATGTATTCCCATTGTATAGATGAGAAAATGATACCATGAAGAAATTAAATAACTTGTCGTAAGTTATACAGGTAGTAAATGAGAGAATTAATATTTAAAATCTCAACTTAGTCATTTAAAACTAAATTTGGGCAACTGACAGAGGAGTTTCAACTTCTTTATTTTGTAAGAAAAGGCTTTTTTTAGGTTTTTGTCATAGGGCACGTGTGCTTGCCAGGGAGAGACACAGAGAGGGAAAGCGAGAAATCACCCCCACAACCTGGGGGAATGGCCATGCTGCAATCCCTTATACTCCATTCCCCTCTCGGGATTTTGGGCACGCAGGCACAGGCACCCAGCATGATTTTCAAGCATCTAGGTCCAGATCTTGAACTGTGGCCAGCCATGTGGGAGTCCAGCGTCTTAGCCACTATGCTACCTACAGGCCCTATAAAGAGATTTTTTAACTCCTCAAACATTGCTTTTTAAACTATCTATTCATAGAAAACATCTGAATAAACAACTCAATTAGAAAGAATATAATAATTAAATGAGATTCATTTAGCCTTAGTATCTAATAGTCTAGATACCTGATGTACATATTTTTGTCCAATAATATGTCCTAAGCTCTCTTGGGAATTTTTTTTAAAGAGATATTTTTGCTTTAGGGCATATGCTCTCACCAGAAAGAAAGAAAGTGAAAAATTGCCCCCCGGGGCGATGGCCATGTCTCAATCCCTTCTCCATTCTTCTCTCAGAATTTTGGGGGCTCATGCATAAGCACCTGGCGTGAGTTTTAATCCTCCAGTTCTGGGACTCAAGCTGCAGTTGACTATATGGGAGTCCAGCAATGCAACCATTACGCCATCTGCTGGTCCCAGGAGTATTATCAGCATACTAATAATCATGGAGGAGAAGGGATTAAGGCATGGCCATCTCCCTTGGGGGTGGGGGGGGGTGATTTCTCGCTTTCTGTCTCTCTGTCCTTCTGGCGAGTGCACGCGCCCTATAGCAAAAACCTCTCAAAAAGGAAAAAAATAGATATAGTGGTCAATGAAAAGTTTCTTAAGACAGGACTTACGCATTATGTCTATTTTTTTATATGCTTTTCTAATGTTTATGTAACAACAAATCTTTTTAAAATATTATAAAAGTTTCAACTTAGGAATCTAACTTAGGTGCTAGGTTCTATAAATTGTTTATGATTCATCTCTATTTCAATTATTTACTTCCCCTGAGTTTTGGGGCTATTTTGGGTTGAATTTCCAGAACTATAATTTATTTGTTACATAATCTTGGTCAAGTATTTTCATTGGTAAGTATCTGATCAGTGGGTTGTTGTGAGGTTAAATGCGTGAACACGACAAAAGGTGTTTAATATACTAGGCATGAAAAAAATACTGGTCTTTTCTTCTCTCCATATGCTTTATTTCCCTTCAATACAGAAAGCATATTGATATTTATTATTGAAGAGTATCTTCACAAAAACTCTGTAGGGACAGAACTATAATTTCCCTAATGAAATGAAATTAACATAATGTCTGAGAGGTTAAGTGACAATACATTCAATACTAGGAAAAACTTCATTATCAGAATAAAAAAAATAGCATCTTTAGAAGAAAATATTTTAATACAAAATAATATATGTGTTGGTAGAATATGTT
Organism: Tupaia tana; assembly: GCA_026018925.1. Lineage (NCBI taxonomy): Eukaryota > Metazoa > Chordata > Mammalia > Scandentia > Tupaiidae > Tupaia > Tupaia tana. The sequence continues at coordinate 26,174,035 of JAKSZU010000010.1, read as the reverse complement.
TAAAATTGTGTTTATCTGAGACCAGCAGATGGCATAATGGTTGTGTTGCTGGAATCCCATGTATTGACCATGGTTTGAGTCCTGGACCCAGCGAACTTAAACTCATTCTGGGCATGTATGCATGCATGGCCAAAATCCCGAGGAGAATGAAGGAGAAGGGATTGCTGTGTGGCCATCCCCCTGGGCGGTGATTTCTTGTTTTGTGTCTCTCTCTGTATCTCTGGTGAGTGCACATGCCCATTATCAAAAATCGCTCTCTAAAACAAACAAAAATAATTGTGTTCGTTTATTTTATAAGCAGAGCAATACAAACTTCTTTACTACTTTGTAACTGTGTTAGTAATGTTAATATGTACTTAAGAATAACCTTATAAAAAAAGTATTATGAGTGTTTACAGAAAAGGATATTGAGGTTCTGAAAGAGTACATAACTTGTCTCAATTTATATTGCTAGTTAAAAAGAAGGGCTGGTAGGGACCAGCAGTTGGCGTAATGGCTATATCGCTGGACTCCCACGTAGTCGACCACAGTTGGCGTCCTGGACCCGGTGGCTTGAAACTCACGCCAGGCGCATGTGCGTGCGTGCCCAAGATACTGAGAGGAAAATGGAGGAGAAGGGATTGCAGCGTGGCCATCCCCCCTGGGGGGTGATTTCTCGCTTTCTGTCTCTCTGTCTCTCTCTGTCTTTCTGACAAGCGCACATGCCCTATAGCAAAAACCTCTCCCCCAAGAAAGAAGGGCTGATATTCAAACCCAGGTGATCTCATTCCAGATTATGGGCTTTTAGTATTTTTAATAATACTGCTTTTGTTGTGGTATTTAGAGAAAAATGTAGTTCCTTGATATACTCCTTTAAAACAAACACACACTATCTCAGGGCCTACTCCTTGATTTGGTGATAATGTGCTGCTCAAGAGAAGGGTCCCATGTGATGATGGCCTTTTGGATCCACACATCACAGCATAACAAAGCCTACCTTGACTAATCCAGAAATTGGTACCAGGTGCAGGACAATGACATTACAAAATCCTAAACTATGTGGCACTGACTCAGCAGTCAGTCTATGAAAAAACCTGCTATTGGAAACTGGAGAGAGAGCAATCCATACTATATAATACAAGGAAAATTTGGCTAAATGTCTTTGATTAACTGCAAGACAGATCATGCCCCTTGTGACTTTGGCCCTAGGAGAAGAGAATGGAAAGCAGCATCCTTAGTAGTAAAGAGTGTTGAGTCCTTTTGGCAAGATATTAAGGAAAGAACTTCAATCAGGAGATAGTCTGCAAAGATACATGAAAGAGAATTTAAAAAGTCCTCAAATTTGAGGCTTTGTAATATAGAAAAGCTAACGGATGTAGACCTAAACAATAAGAAATACAGCTGAGGAAGACTCTGAATGACAAAGGTCCATTAAAATGTAATCTGTGTCTGGGCCGTATGCAGATGGTGGCATAGCTGGACTCGCAAAAGGTCCTGAGTTTGTGTCCTGGGTTCCTCTAGGGACAGTGGGGATGTGTCTGTCCATGGTTTTAGCCAGCTGAGACGGGATAGATCACGGGGTGGAGACCCCAGCGGGGTTACCTGTCTCTTTCTCACTCTCCTGGCAGAAATAAATGCATTTTATAAAAGGAAAATATTTAATCTGTGTGAAAGATAACAATAAAGGTGTAGCTTTCATGTCTACTGTTTACATTGTGGAGCTCATTGTGAAGCCTCAGGGCAAATACCAAACTAGGGAGGAGTCACACTAAAAGCATTTTAATGGGTTACAATATCGAAAGATTGACCTTTCCACAGAAAACAGACATCTTCAATGTAACCACCACTAAGTCTGCAGAGTGAGGTATGGGGGGGGGGGGGAAGCAAAACAGCAGAAAACTGAGAAATTTTAATTTTTTTAAGTTTTTTTCCATAGGATACCAGTGTTCACTGAAGAGAGAGAGAGAGACAGTGAAAGGGAAAGTGAGCAATAACCACTCGAAAGAATGCCCATGCCACAGTCCTTTCTCTGGCATAATTTTCAAGTCACCAGGTCAGGGACTTAAACAGTGGTCAGCTATGTGCGAGTCCAGCGCCCCAACTACCATACCACCTGCTGGCTCTGAGAATGATGTTTCTCAAAGGACGGTGGGCAGGGTTATTGGCAAATACATAAGAAGCCTAAGGAGTTTTCAAAGGGTTTTATTGCCAAAGAAACCACTGTAATTTAAAAAATAGTGAGACTGCGGTCCAACAGGTGGTATGGTGGTTAAGGCACTGGACTCCCACATGGCTGACCATGGTTTGAGACCTGGACCCAGTAGCTTAAAACTTACGTCAGGTTGGCACCAGCAGATGTGTATGGTTATGTCACTGAACTCTCATGTAGTTGACTACGGTTTGAGTCTCAGACTCAGCAGCTTAAAACTCATGAGAGAGTGTGTGTGTGTGCCCAAAATTCCAAGAGGAGAATGGAGGAGAAGGGACTGTGGCATGGCCATTCCCCCGGGGGTGGGGTGGGGTGTGATTTCTTGCTTTCTGTCTCCCTGGTGAGCACATGTACCCTCTAGCAAACATCCCTCTACAAGAAAACAACAAAAAACATACAAACAAAAAACTCACGCCAGGTGTATGTGTGTTTCTGTGTGCTCAAAATCCTGAAAGGAGAATGGTGGAGAAGGAATTACATGGTTCACTCTCCCACCTCTGGTGGGTGATTTCTCACTCTCTCTCTCCCGGTCTCTGTCTCTCTGGCAGTGCTTGTGCCAGATGGCAGAAACTTAAAAACAAATGAAAAGTACTGTTATTGTTCCAGACTTAAAATGACAGTTGGGGCCACCGCGCAGGCCTCAGAGCTTCTCACTGCACAGGTTTAGAGCATATGCTGTTCTGTGAGTTAGGAATCCTCCTCAGGAAGAAGCCATTAGGAGTTGCTGCCTCTAAGTGCCCAAGCCCTGCCTCTGCCACTATCTGTGACTGGCTGGAGGACTGTGTTATTTGCCACGGAGGGGCCTGTCGTCTCCCTGTCTCTGGGTACCCTGGAACCATGAGCTGGAGAGAGACTGAGCAGGCCACAGCATAGCCAACAGCCGAGAGTGCCCACTGGGGAGGTGCTGGCTGTGGAGGTGGCGTGGGGAACAAGATGCCAGAGCCGGAAGCTGAGACTCCACAGAGGGAGCTGCGCAAGCACCCCACTATCATCCCCTGGAAGGGAAGGGATCAAGACCGCCAACTGGAAGCTCCCACTTTAGAGTCTGTCTGTGAAGGAACCAGTAAATGCCTCCGCTTCCACCAGAGGAATGCGGTGAGACTAAGGAACTACAGGAATGCTGGCAGGAACTTCTGGAACACATCATTTCTACTTGGACATGTAAAGAGGTGTTCATCCTCTAAAGCCAGTGTTGCTCCGGAGGAACAACCCCTCCAGGGGAGACCATGAGAGGGGTTCTCTCCTCGGAAGTTCTGAACCCCAGAATCCCACTGCAGATTCTAGCGTTACACACCCACATAAGAACACTAAAATTGGCACAGAGTTAACACATATTTTAGGGAAGTGCACAAGCGTATATCTTCAGAAAATAACACTGGATCTCCCACCCCACCCCAACCTGAAGCGACAAGAGCGCTCCACCTTCCCGTGAGCTGACCAGCAGGTGGCGCTCCATTTAGACGCCACAGCCTGGTGGGACCAGGGGATGGATATAGAAGTATTATATTGTAATCGTTGCAATGGCTGGTCGGGAATTTGAGATGAGAGGGAAAAATATGAATGCAACTGGCTTCTGTATGCAGAGGACCCAATATTATTAGCAACAGTGAAAATTTCTTGTGAAGGTGAACAAGAAAGAACAACTTCATTAGGACACTCTTACTTGAATTTCAAAATTAATATCATAGGCTTTATCAGTTTCATTATATGAACTGGCTGGACCATGATGTTCCTTCATTTGATACTATTCTGGACATGATAAGCTTAATGAGGAAACACCAAAAACATGAAGCCGTGCCTGTTCGTATTCATTGCAATGCAGTCTGTGGAAGAACAGTTACCATTTGTGCAATAGATTATATGTGAACTTTGCTAAAAGCTGGAAAAATACCAGAGGAATTTAATGTAATACTGGAAACGAGAACACAAAGGTATTCTGTAATACAAACAAAGGGGCAATATGAGCCTGTTCGTAGAGCTACTTCCCCACTATCTGAAAAACAGTTATGACTATGTAAAATTCACTGAGATTCACGGAGCCCAGAAAATTGCTTCTAGAGAGAATGAAATGAACACTGAAAATATGATCAGCTGTACAGATTCTGAAAAACAAGATTCTCCTCCTCCAAAGCCACCAAAAACCTATGGTTGCCTTAAAGGAAATGCTAAGGGAGAAATACTACAGCCACCAGAACCTCACCAAGTAGAGCCACCTTGGCATCTCCTCCCCCCTTAAGCTTTATAAACAGTCACTACTTTGAGGCAGGACAATGACAACTACCATCCAAAGCCCATTTTGTACATGGTTTCATAAGAACAACACTCAACAGATCTCAACAGAAGCTATAATGAATCAACATAATTTCTAGGGAAAAAAAATAAACTAGTCAATACAGATGAAAATTGGAGTAAAATTTAAATTTGCTATTAAGATTCATCTTCATGAGAGACCAAAAAGTTTTGATGGAAACACACTCTTGAATGGAGGACATGCAATCAAAATTATATCTTCATCACCCTGTAGAATTGAGGACATCTCTAAGCCACAGGAATTAAGTTTAAAGGATCTAAAAATTAAATGATATTTCCCAGAATTCTTATGTGGACTATAGTGTAACACTGTCATACAAAGCTACGTTTATTCTACCAGAATGATCACAGAAGAATTCAGACCTCCAAGGCTTAGAACGCTTGCATCCTGAAGAGAAGGACATGTAATATGGCCGTTTTATGGCTGAAAATGCCATACTCATACCTGATTCGTTTAAAGGGAAGTCTTCAGATTTTCAATGTCAAACTGTGAAAACTGTGAGTTTAATACAAGCCCTACAACACAGTTTGAAACATAAGGTTTTGTGGGTCATCGTCAAGTTCATCTCTATTCAGTGCAACCCTCAGTTTCACCAGTCCTCTTGACTGATGAGCCAGACTCAGATGAAAGGTCTGATAGTGCTGTGACCAAGAACTAAGCTAGTGTGTCCATGACAAGTGTCATAGCTTCTGCTGCCACTAGTACTGAAAGCATTTCGTAGGAAAGTATTGCCAATGTCTGTTGCTAGACAAGATGTAGTAGGAATGATACATTTGGGTGCTGAAGAAAATGGTGTTAGTGAAGATTCTCCTCCTCCCCTACCTGAAAGAACTCTTGAGTGGTCTGTAGTAGCCAGGGAACACATTACACTTCTAAGAGCTGAATTGCATGAACCTCAAAGTCAGCAAAAGTCTGAACAACAAGGCTTGATAACCTCCTGAAATTGAAAAATGTAATAATCAAGCAGGAGTTATTCATACAGAGACTTGTATGGAAATTCCATCTACTTTGACGATAAAAATCAATATCAGAAAGTTCAACAGAAGTCACAGATACTGGTTTTGGTAATCACCGTTGGAAACTTAATGACCAAGAGTCCACCCTAAGAATAAACATGATATAGGGAAAGGACACTAAATTATACTAGAAAATTCAAGTACCACTGAAAGCCAGATTTTTACTGCTTCATCTTTAAAATATGGAACTAAGAGTGGTGTAAATTTTTACTTTTTGGGGGGGGTGGGGTGGGGTGGGATCATCTACCTGCTTTAGGAGAAAGTATTACGTGTGGTTATTTTGTAACTCCAACTATTATTGCCTTACTGTCTCTTAGCGCTGTTACATTCTGCTTGTAGACTTGTTAATACAGTAATACTTTTATGATAAATTGAGTTTAAGGACTACTCTTTTGCTGTTTTCTCATGTGTGCATTATTTTGTATGTGTACAGAGCAAATATATATATATACAATTTGCTAAAGTTGCAGTCATAAAACTTTATTAACAAAAGATAGAAGAAATTTGTGCACGGTCTATCTTTACGTACCTCTTTGTAAGTTACTTGCCTTAAGTTTTAGAAAGTAATTTCTGAATTTTAAAACTGCTAGATTCGTGCAGCCAGTACTGCAGGTTACCAGATATCAGAGATTGTAATAACAATATATTTTGTACAAGGTAAGCAAAATGTTATTTTTATGTTACATACTGTCTAATTGTTCATCCTAATTGCTTTTGTTTACATGTAGTCATGGAGACTCAGTAAGTACTTTGGAACAATATTAAATTCTCTTAGCTTGTGTGTGTTGCTTTAATATTTGAACTCAACTAGCATTAGAAGACTACCAAACTATATGTATATTTCAGAATATCTGACCTGCCATTGAAAATATAGGACAATTTTGCATGGCCAAAAGAAGGAAAGAAAGCAAGCAAGCAGGCAGGCAAATAATTAATCTAATGACACATCTAAAGGAACTGGAAAAGCAACAACAAAAAGCCCCAAACATACTAGAAGAAAAGAAATAATAAAGATTAGAGTAGAAATACATGAAATTGAGAATAAAAGAACAATACAAAAATTAGTAAAGTAAAAACCCACATTTTGGATAGGATAGATAAAATCAATAAACCATGAGTTAGACTAACAAAGAAAATCAAGAGAAAAGAGCTAGATAGATAAAAATAATTACTGAAAAAAATAATATTACAACAGATATCACAGACGTACAAAGGATCATGAGAGAATACTATGAGCAACTAACTATACACCAAAAAAAGAGAAAATCTAGATGAGATGGACAAATTTCTGGACACATACAATATACCTAGAATGAACTAGGAAGAAATAAAAAACATGAATAAGCCAATAACATGCAATGAGATTGAATCAGTAATAGTCTCCTAAGAAGGAGAAGCTAAGGTTCCCACGGCTTCACTTCTAAATTCTACAAAGCTTTCTTGAAGAAGAATTAACTCCAGCTCTCCTCAAACTACTTCTAAAAATCCAAATGCGAAGAACTCTGATACTCATTCTTTGAAGTCTCCATTGCATTAATACCAAAAGCAGACAAAGACATAACTAAAAAAGAAAACTACAGATCAATGTCTCTGATGAATACAGATATAAATATCCTCAGCAAAATAATGGAAAATCAAATCCAACAACATATTAAGAAGATTAGACACCACAACCAAGTAGGTTTTATTCCAGGGATGCAAGGGTAGTTTGACATACACAAAACAATAAATATAATACATCACATTAATAGACTAAAATATAAAAACCACATGATCATATTAATTGATGTAGAAAAAGCAATCGACAAAATATATCCCTTCATGATTAGGACTCTCAACTAAATAGGTATAAAAGGTACATCTCTTGGGACCAACAGTTGGCATAATGGCTATGTTGCTGGACTGTCATATAGTCAACCACAGTTTGAGTCCCAGACCCAGTGCTTAAATTCATACCAGGTGTGTGTGCATGTGTGACCAAGATCCCGAGAGAAGAATGGAGGAGAAGGAATTGCAGTGTGGCCGTCCCCCCTGGGGGGTGATTTCTTGCTCTCTGTCTCTCTCTGTTTTTCTGGCAAGCACATGGGCCCCATAGCAAAAACCTCTCCAAAAAAAAAAGGTATATCTCTTAACATAATAAAAGGCATATATGACAAACCCATAGCTAACATCTTACCGAATAGGGAAAAGCTGAAAGTTTTCCTGCTACAAACTGAAACAAGACAAAGCTGACCACTTTCTCCACTCCTTTTCAAACATAGTGCTGGAAGTCCTAGCCAAAGCAGTCAGACAAGAGGGTGAAATAAAAGGCATTCAAATGGAAAAGGAATGAAAACTGTCCCTATTTACAGATATTATGATTATATATATAAAATCCAAAAGAATCCATAAAGACACCTCCTAGAAGTGATATATGGATTCAGTAAAGTTGCAGGATACAAAATTATTATACGAAAATCTATAGCATTTTTATACATCAACAATAAACAGACTGAGGCAGGAGTGAAGAAAGTAATCTCATTTATAATAACCAAACACATACACACATAAACAGAATAAATAAAATACCTAAAACTAATCTAAGTAAAGAGTTGAAGGACCCCTACAAGGAAAATTACAAAAAACTGAAAAAAAAAGGAATACAATAGAAAAAGAAGGGAAGATATAACTTGTTTTTGGATAGACAATCAATGTAAGACTAGCAGATGGTATAGTGGTTATATCATTGAACTTCTACATAGTCAACTGCAGTTCAAGTCACAGATCTGGTAACTTAAAACTCATGCCTGGTATATGTGCATGCGTGCCCAAGATCCCAAGAGAAGAATGGAGAAGGGACTGTGACATGGCCATCTCCCCCGGGGAGGCGATTACTTTCTGTCTCTCTATCACTCTCCGTCTGTCTGGCAAGAGCACGTGCTCTATAGCAAAGATCTCTCTCTTAAAATTGTTTTTTAAAAAGAACCAATGTAATTAACTTGTTAATTCTATCCAAATTAATTTACAAATTCAATGTGATTCTGATCAAATTACTAGTGGTATTCTTCCAAGAAACAGAAAAAGAAATCCCAAAATTTGTCTAGAATCATAAAAGATCCTGGATCACCTAAGCAATGTTATGCAAAATGAATACAGTAGAAGGTATCTCACTACACAGTGTCAAAATATATTATAAAGTTGCAATAATCAGAACAGCATGGTACTGGCACAAAAACAGACACATAAACAAATGGAACAGAATAGAGGATCCAGAAATAAACCTCAAAACATACAGCCAACTGAGTATTGACATAAGGCATAAGAAAATCCAGTGGGGAAAAGAAAGTCACTTCAGCAAATGGTACTGGGAGAACTGGATATCCACCTGCAGAAAAACGAAACTAGACTTCAATTTCTCACTATGAATAAAAATAAACTCAAAATGAATCAAAGATCACATGTAAAGCCTTATATTATAAAACTACTTGTGGAAAACACAGGAGAAACACTTGCAGACATGAGAGTAAGCAAAGACTTCTTAAATAAGACTTCTGAAGTGCAAGTAACAATTTTAAAAATGGACAAGTTGGAGTACATCAAGCTAAAAACTTCTGCACAGAAAAAGAAACAACAGAATGAAAAGACAAACCACTGAATGGGAGAAAATAATTGCAAACTATAATTTAGATAAGGGATTAATAACTAGAATATAGGAAACTCAGGCAACTTGCTTGCAAAAAAGATTTTAATAATCCAGTTTTTAAAATGTGCAAATAAACTGAACAGAGAATTCTCAAAGGAAGATATACAAATAGTTAAAAGGTGTATGAAAAAAATTGTTAGGGGCTGGTGAGTGATGTGGTGGTTAAGGTGTTAGACTCCTACATGGCTGACCATGGTTCAAGACCTGGACCTGGTGGCTTGCTTTCTCACTTTCTCTCTGTCTATCTTTGGTCAAATTAAAACAAAAAATAATAATAAATAAAATTAAATAAAAATAATTCTTAAAAAAATTGTACAACATCTTTTATCATAAGGGGAATGCAAATGAAAACAACAATCACTTAACCCTGGTCAGAATGGCTATGACTTAAAAAAAAAAAATAAAGAGATTTTCAAAAAAATACTAGGAGGGGCCAGCAGTTGGTGTAATGGCTATGTTGATGGACTCCCATGTAGTCGACCACAGTTCGAGTCCCAGACCCGGTGGCTTACACTCATGTTGGGTGTAAAACCAATACAGAAGTTACTCAAAAACCTACAAATAGAACCACCATATGATCCAATAATCTTATTCCTTGGTATTTATCCAAAAGACAGGAAAACAGTCAGAACGACACTTCCACATCTGTTAACTGCAGCATTATTCAAAATTGCTAAGATGTGAAATCAACCTAAATGCTCAACAACTGATGACTAGATTTAAAAAATTTGGCACATATACATTATGGGATATTACTCAGCCAAAAGAACAGTTAGACTATGTCATTTGATACAAAACTAATGAACATAGATGATTTAATGCTAAAGTAAATAAGCCACACTATGAAAGGCAAACATTGTATATCCCTGCTCAGTAAATACTGAAAGTACTCTAGCAAAAATTGAAATATCTGACAACATAATAGTAGAGAGGACACTTTTAGATACCAGAGACTATATGGGAATGAGGGGCAAATATACAGGGGTTCGTGGAAGGGGCACATCAAAAAGCTTTTAATAGACACAAGAATGTAAGATTCTTGGTTGAAAATAATGTATATGGTAATACCCTTGATTTGATTATTAAACACTGCATCATATTCAAAAAACCATATCACATGCTATAAGGATGCATACACTTAAATGTAAAAAGGAAATTATAAAATAAAATAAAAATTGAAGAATAAAAAGGTGTAATACAGTAAACTGTCCCAATAGAATTTAAAATGAGCATATTAGGATGATATGAGACTACTGTCTATTTAGAATTATACCGAAAAAAAGGACATACGAATTTAAGTAAAATTTTAAAATACTGAAACCATTGTGTCAGCACAGTGAAATATTTTACTACAATAGAAATACAGCGACACTTGGATTACCAGCTTTCTTTAAGCATAAAGTTTAAGAGAAAGCTTCACAGCTCCGATATAGGGCACATTCCACATTTACTTCACAGATAGCCAAGGAGGATAATGGAAAGTAAGTACCTTCCAGAGAGTACATCTAGGGATGGTGAAGAACAATAAGGGACATTAAGGGAAGGAACCTTCTCCCAGACGAGCAGGATTCCTCACACTAGCAAGGACTGCACCGTGGATTTTAAAAATGCTTACAGGCCAATGCCTGCTACATATCTGCCATTACTCTGTTTCTGAATAGGAGTGTTTACTGTTTTTCTTGTCCTTTCTACCACTGTCTGTTGGGTACGTTGAGAAGATTTTTATTTTAGTTCACAGGTGTCAGGATGAAGAAAGTCAAACTGCAACATTATACAGAGACTACATCTTATCACCAGATATCTGGACTTCAGCTAGATGTAGTGACTGAATAGAACTTTTGAGTTACTCTCCTTTGCTAGCATCTATGACATATGACACCTTTAGTGATAGATATGACATAACCTACATGTATTACAACATTTAACTTAAGATGCAAATTCATTTTTGGAAGAGACCGATAAATATATGTAAATGTAAACTTTAGTCTTTACTGTTAATATTTATTATTATATCATTTGTAAAAGATGATTATAAGTACTCAATATTACATATATAGCTAGGAGTGTGTGTGTGTGTGTGTGTGTGTGTGTGTAGCTAGAACTGAGTTTTCCTAAAGGTAGGGTAGTAATAAAAAAATGTAATTATGATTTATTTCTGTTTAAAGGGTTTAATTTACCTTCTCCATGTATTGTCCTCTTTTTGATATTAATAAAAGTGGGAGAGTTATTTTATTTCATAATCAATTTTATAAAAAGATGTATAGTTTATTTCTTAATCTATAGAGATCAGTATTTATTGTTCAATTGTGCTTTTATTGCAACTCAAATCATAGAAATGATTCTTAAATTTGTGAAAGTGTACAGTGGTGTAAACCTGCTTCTCAGTATAAAATAATATTTTAGTTGATATGCCTGAAGAAATTAAGTATATAAAATGATGCTTGGTAAAAACCAATAAACTCACTTCCTCTCTTTCTTAAATTATTGTCTTTTTTTCAAAAAGAATTATTTATTTAATTTTATTTATTCATTCATTTTATTTTTTTAATTTGAGCAGAAAGACACAGAGAGAGAGAGAGAGTGAGAGTGAGAGAGAGGGAGAGTGAGAGAGGGAAAGTGAGAAAGCAAGCCACCAAGTCCAAGACTCAAATCGTGGTCGGCCATGTGGAGTCCAGTGTCCTTATCCACCACGCCACCTGCCAGCCCTCGAATTACTGTCTTTTATATCATATTTATTTACTGTAATTTAATAAGCCAAAGATGGCTTCTACATAGTGGTCCCTAGGCTGTTTATTTCTTCACAGCAGGTTGAGGCCTGGTAGCTCAAAAGTCTCCAGCTTCAAATTCAAATTTTTACGTATGCAAGTGATTTATACATAGTTAAAATAGCTAGTTAGAGTCTGCCAGCTTTGCATACCCCATGAAATTTGCTCAGTGTTTGCTGGCTCCAGACTACAGATCAGCTCCAGGCTATAAAGACTCTAAGCCACAGGTGACCCTTCAAGCTCTCTGACTCAGAGGCTCACTGTGGAGATCCTGAGAGACATCATCTGGAACAGTTAAACCTCCTCTCTTTTCCCCCCTCAACTCTAAGGGTCTCATCTTTCTCCTCCTCTTCTGAATGATGGCTCCTAATGGTGATGTCCATGCTGTATGAGACTTCTGCATGCAAATTTGTTACCTCAAGTTTATGTACACTACTGCCACCTTGTGGTCATATTTTTTCTTTAACCAGCCCAGAAATTCCTGGAACTCTTTTACACTTAAATTCACAGCATTTATCCCATGAGACTAGATACGCATATCGATAGTCCTTTATCGGCTTGTCTTCTTTTATTTTATTCATGACTGAACTACGGATACTGATTTAGAGAGATACAGATGATTATTTATCAATATAGACAGAAATTTTAGTCAGTCACTCCAGATCATATATAATTAACCTGCCATTCTTTTCTCATCTGCAAAGTAAAGTTGCATGAGGATTAGGATTAGATAACTGAGTAAATAATTCTTTCAATTTTGTGTGTAAAAAGTATCGCAAACTGTTATGCCTAGCCACTGCGGAATAAGTACGTGTGTCATAAGTGTTTTCCTTGTCTCAAGCTATGGACTATCCCTAACAAAATGTATAGTACCTTTGAAATAGTTGTCTTCCAAGGTGTGATTTTTTGTGTGTGTAAAAACTTGCTTTCTTTCATTTTTTTTTAACCAAAATTTTATGTACCATGACATTCTTTCCTTATTGCTATTGTGTATGGTTTTGCTTTCACATGTTAGAGAAAAATGTATTTAAAATATTTTTTTGCCATGGAGTGCGTGTGCTCTCTAGAGAGAGATACAGAGAGGGAAAGTGAAAAATCACCCACCAGGGGGGATGGCCACACTGCAATCTTTTCTCCTTCATTCTCCTTCTGGGATTCTGGGCATGTACACCCAGAATGATTTTCAAGCCAGCCACCACGTCAGGAACTTGAACTGCAGTGGGCCATGTGGGAATCTGGAGCCTTAATCACCATGCCATGTGCTGGCCCCTAGAGTAAATTTCATCTAATATTAACAATTATTTGTAGCAAACTATAATGCATTACCTATTTTTTTTTTTTTTTTTTTTTTTGGAGAGGTTTTTGCTATAGGGCGTGTGCACTCGCCATACAGACAGAGACAGACAGAGAGACAGAAAGCGAGAAATCACCCTCCAGGGGGGATGGCCACGCCACAATCCCTTCTCCTCCATTCTCCTCTTGGGATCTTGGGCACACACACGCCCGGCGTGAGTTTTTAAGCCACTGGGTCTGGGACGCGAACCGCGGTCAACTACGTGGGAGTCCAGCGACATAGCCATTATGCTAACTGCTGGTCCCTGCATTACCTATTTTTAAAAAATTATTATTACTGGTTAATAGTACCTAAAATGGCTATTAGGCTTTCTTTCTAAAAAAAAAAAAAAAAAAAAAAAAAAAAAAAAAAAAACGACTGATTTGTTAAATTTTGCCTCAAATTATTTAGGAATGCCTACCTCGACTTTAGAACTTTCTTCCTTGCTTAGAGTATTGCTAAGGGTGCTGACTCTGGAGACAGTAAACCCACTGTTTATTAGTTTCCTAGCTTTGTGCTCTTGGACAAAGTCATTTCACCTTTCTGTGCCTGCCATTCTTCATCTCTAAGATGAGGATAACAATAACATGTCTTGTAGGGTTGCTATCAGAACTGAATAATATACATGAAACAAGTACCAGACTGCCTGGGAGGGACCAGCAGTTAGCATAATGGCTATGTCGCTGGACTCCCATGTAGTGGAGAGCAGTTCGAGTCCTGGACCCGGTGGCTTAAACTCACGCCGAGTGCGTGTGCGTGTCTGTCCAAGATCCTGAGAGGAGAATGGAGGGGAAGGGATTGCGGCCTGGCCATCCCCTCTGGGGGGTGATTTCTTGCTTTCTATCTCTGTCTCTCTCTGTCTTTCTGGCGAGCGCATGTGCCCTATAGCAAAAACCTCTCAAAAAAAAAAAAAAAAAGACTATCTGGGACATTACCATACTCACAAATGTTAGCTATCCCAGCAGTTTGATCACATCTAGCCAGGTATGTACCGCAGGGGGCGCCAGAATAGAAACCCTATGGCCTTTTGCATGCTTCTATTCTCGTTCACTGTAATAAAAATAGCTGTTGGCAAATAAAACAAACAAGGAACCTTGGAAGTTAAAAGATCTAGAGGAACATCTGTTGAAAGGACCTTCATTACTACGGATTTCCACGGAAACCAGACCATAAGGAAAGACAGAAGGCCCTTATAAGTCTGTTTGGTTAAAGCAAATAAATAATATGGCTCAGAACAGAAAAAGGAGATTTTCAAACAGAAACTTATGGACATTGCACTGTATTTGGTTCACATCAAATGTTAATATATTTTAATTTCCAAGTTTTATTGCATTTTTAAGTCAGAGTAGAGCATTTATTTAGCCAAGTTCATTTTTCTCTTTACTCTAAAAAAAATCTGGATCTAGAAGTAAAATATGTTAACTTAAACATTATTAATATTGAATCAATAAATAAATTACTGTGCCAGTCCATGGCATGGTGGTTAAGGCAGCTGAATCTCACATGGCTAATGGGTGTGGCTTGAGTCCCAGACATGGTGGCTTGGAAAACATACTGGCTGTATGTGTGTGCATGCTGAGAGTCCTAAAAGGAGGGAGAAATGGAGAAGGAATTGTTACGTGACCATTCCCCATAGGGGATGCTTCCTCAATTTCACTTTCTCTCTGTCTGTCCCTCTCAAGTGAGTGCCCATATCCCCTGACAAAATTTAATAATAAAAATGAAAGATCAACTTTACATAGCTATTTAGATGCATGAATATTATATTTTATAACATTATTAAAGCATGCCCATATTTCAGGTCTTTTTTTCTCCCCATTTGTTATCAGTTTTGACACATGACGCTTGTTTTATAATAAAAGTCAAAGGAAAATAACTGAAATCCCATTTTTAGATATTCATGTTATATCAAATTTCCTCCAATAGTTTTGAAATCTTGTATTTGCCTATTTTCTGTTTGTACATCTCTGTTCTGTAATAAATCAATTCATCCAGGAATACTCATTTCTCTATGTGTTTTACCATTTGAATTAGGCACCCTACCCCTAATTTAACCTCAGAAAGAGGTTAAATTCTCACCAGGTATTGGGGACACCAGGCCAGCCTTGAAAGGTGCAGAAGTGACAAGATTTAGAAAGGGATTTCTTTTCCCAAATGAGATAGGAACATTGGATTAAAAATAATTTAATAAATACAAAAGTTTTGGCCAACATTACTTATTCAGTAAGATGGAGACACTGATGACAGATGATTAATCTATTTTTTAATAATCACTATCTTACATAAAATGAATATTTTCTACATTAGGAAATATTATTAGTTTGAAAAATCTAAGAAGCTTATATTCTTAACTTCTCAATGCTCAGCTCAAATTTGTCTAAATTAATACTATTGCCTTGGGTTATTTTTATCCTCAATCTTTTTCTTTGAACCAGTCCAAATATGTTCTTTTTTATATACTATGTTCTAAAATGCTATATGTAAAATTCAATTTAAGAGACTACAAATACAGAATTAATAGGCAATGATTACTAAAATAAGTTGTGTCCTTTTAAAAGGACCATAAAAAGTTGAAGAGAAAATGGTCTTTGGTGTCAACCTCAATTGAAATTTCAGCTTTGCCACTTTCTGGGCTGTGTGACCAGGCCATATCACTTAATCACTAAACCCCCTTTATTCTTATCTTTAAAATAAGGGTATGAACCATTACCATGTTTCGAGTTATTGTTAGGATTAGATGATATAAAAGAACCCAGCATAATCTCTGGCTGTGAAGACAGAAATAGTAGCAGTGGTATTTTTATTATGCAAAGCAAAATATATGATATACAACCATGTTACTTGATTTCATAGCTCTCAATTATTGACCGGTGTAGAAGTTGTGACCAATAATATTAACATTAAAATTTACTTATGCAAAAATCCTGTGGCACTCCCATTCTATTTGGTTTATTTCTTCACAAATCTTTATGTATAATTTATCAGGCCATGTTGCTCTCTCACCTTACGGCCATACCATATTCAAAAAAAACCTTCAAGCACCCACAAATCCAACTTGAACACGTCAAAGTGAAATGTGGGAGTTAAGTGATGTTTCTTTGGGGTGAGGAGAGTTATATTACTGTTACAAGCAAAATTTCATATTCGATGTTCTTTAAAAGCATGGCTCCAAAATTCCACTTCCTTTGGAAGCTGTGCCAATGGTTTTTTCACTCTTCTTTGAGTCAGCAGTTCACTGTCCTCTTCTCTTCCCCAAATTCATTTACCCATGCTTTCACCTTTGTCTTTACTCAGCATTGTGATTAAAAAAACAACAGATCTCTTCAAGGTAGCTTCTGAAGGAAGAATGCAGATAACTTTCCTTGTTAGTGTTTTTCCTTAACTCCACTGTAAGGCCCTTCAACTAAAAGGATCTCTAAAACAAGGCATGGCTAATCATCATAATGTTGTCAAAATGCTAGCACAATTAATGTTTATGAAAATAATTATTTTTGCTTTTTCGAAATAGCACAACTAATTTTTTTTCTTTTTTATATTACAAGCATCTACTATATTCATATATTTTTCTTTTCTTCTTTCTTTAGGCTATATTCTGGGACCATTAGTACCTTCACAATGAAAAGAAAGGATGAAAAGAGGATACAATTGAAATCTTTTAATTTTTGTCTTTATTAATAATCCTTAGAAAAACATTTGGTAAGAGATCCATTTGTCAAAAGACCTCAGACAAAAATAAGACTTCTAAATTATCTTTTGGACAACATTAACCTAACCTGTAGCTTGCATCACTTCTGCCAAAGGCAGCCTGTGTTTCTCCATCTAAGGATCCCTTTGAAAGCTGCAGTCCCACTGAAAAACTGGCTGGAAGTCATCACTGTGCCTCTCCCTAAGCATCAACATTAGCACGTTCTACAGTTCCTCAAACCCACTTCTACACGATCAGATTAAAAACCAGTTTAGTCTTTAACCTCTTCAACAGGATACAAGTAGGGCTGCATCTAATCAAAATGAACAAAAATACTGCTTTTTATTTATATCTAGTATTTGTAGTATTCATGGTGTTTTTGTATTAATTCTCATATTTTGTTTTTAATATAATCATGACGTTTGTTGATCAAAAAACTGAGTTACAAAGATATAAGGTCAACATGGCAAGTAAATGTCAGAGCAGGGACCAGAACACTGGTGTTCCGCCTGCTACACCATTGCCCATTTTACCACACTTCACCGAAATACGAGGGCACTTTCACTCTCTCTTAAGAAATGCATCAGTTAGAGTCAAAATAAGGTCTTAATCTCTATAAAGTGAGAAACATAAAAAGTATCAACATTACATGCTTAAAGAGTAACATGTATATGGCACCCACAAACTGGGTTCATTTTAGTACTACTTGTTGGTTGTTAAGAACACGATTTGCTTTGCCTGGTTGGTATAGTATTGTTAGAGCCTCTAGGAATAGACATTACTCCAACTAACTCTTCTTAAATTCCCACTATCTAATACATTGTGCAACACTATGAGATACTTCAAATACAAACTAAAGGGCGACACAAACTATCAAAGAGATGTCAAAGAGATCTCATTGCACTATTTTTCTCTTCAGGAAAAATGAAATTAAATGATTTAAGAACAATGATCGGAACTATTGGATTGTTGGAAAAGTCATGATGCATTTTTTCCAAAGAAAATAACGTCATTACTTTTCCGACAAAACCCAATCTAAATGGGCAAATGTGCTTTCATCTTTTTCTTAATAGCAATTATGAGAGCAAACAAACAGAATTTACCATATGAGAGTCACTAGTTTAAGTACTTTACACATATTTACTCTTAATCCCCACGATGGCTTTATAAAGTAGTATTACTCTCATATACACAAACATAATTCACATTTTACAGATGAAGACACCGAGGCATTAAGAGAGTAAGTAATTTGCACAAAGTTAAAAGCCAGTAAGGGACAAAGCAGAGATTAAAACCCAAGGATGTCTGGTTTCAAAGTCAGGGCTTTAACCACTGCGCTATTATAAAACACCCTTAAATTATTCTATATTTTCTGCATATATCAAATGTGAAAACTTCCAGGAGTATAACACATTTCTAAATCAATGAAAAGGGAAATGACAAGTTATGAAATTGGAGAACTGTTAAAAACACCTCCAAGTAATAACACCTCTTCTAGTTCTCAGTTTTTCTTCCCAGCTGGGAATTCAGGTGAAAAACATAACAATGTATATATGAAGTTCAGAAACATCATTATAAATGGGAATTAAATATCTGAAATTTCACTAACGTTGCAGAAGAGAGGGCATTTAATCACATCTCCCTACTAGCATATCAATTTTATCTGTTAGAGCACTGAAATATTTTTGTGCTCCAGTGAATATATAGATGATTTATCACTTGGCAGAATGTTTCTGGCCTACTGTTACAAAGTAATGCTTTGCTGGAAAGCTGCTACACTTGTATTATGTCAATAAAAAAGTCACTGTAGTTCACAGGGAAGAGGGTCTTTCATGAAACAGAATGATGGGAATGAGTATGTCAGGAGCACAGTGAACCTGAACATAGATGGTCAGTTATGAAAAGTGATACATGGTGAAAAGTTAGCGTTTACCTTATGATAAGTCATACAAATTTATTATAGCTGCAATGAAATGCCATAGTGATGTGATCACAATATTAGAAGCCCAGTAATTCTATATCTAGAGACATACCGGTTTTAGTGTGAATCAGGTAATAGGCTGTACTGACTACCTTTCCATTTATAAATATTATATATCTTTCAATGAGAAATATGAATTAAAAAAGTTCAGAATTTCAATAATATGATCTAAATACTGCTAAATTGTTAAGTATAAACATTCCCTTAAGTCTCAGGTAGTGGTCCATTTTAATTAAGACTGCTATTTTTTTTTTCTTTAATCAGAATCAAAGATAAACTTTAAAGGAATACGGCATGTCATAATATTTATCTATTCTGTTTTTAAATAATTATTAATGTAATTTTACTTACTATTTAAGAAAAAATTGCCATAGGGTATTTGCGCTCACCAGAGAAAGACAGAGAGAGAGGGAGAGAGAAGGAAAGTGAGAAAGCAAGCCAGCAGGTTCAGAACTCAAACCACAGTCGACCATGTGGGAATTTGACGCCTTAAACCACCATGCCACCTGCTTGCCTCTCCATAATATTTAAAAATAAAGTTATTTGAAAATCCATTTCTTTGTAAATTCCAAGGGGGAAGACCTCTTCCTTTTAGTTTTTTTTTTTTTTTGACAAGCTGTTACTGTGTCATGACTCCTCCCTCCCTCAGCCTCCCAGCTGGGACTATTTGCAGGTACCAGCATGTCTGGCTCTTTCTTAGACAGGGTCTTGCTCTGTTAGACAGGGTCCTCTGTTACCCAGGCCATGCCTGAGCTTGCAACCCTCCTGTTTTAGACTCCCTGAACTGCTGGGATTACAGGTGTATGCTATAACACCAGGCCTTTAGGGAGCACAACATCTTATAGCAGCATGCTCCACTGGGGCTGTGACCCTCTTTTTTTCAAATCTAGTTCTAGGAACTCTAAAAAAGTTATTATCAAAAAAAAAAAAAAAAATCAGTAGGCTGGCCCTGTAGCCCAGTGATTAGGGGAGCAGGATCCTATATGGCCAACTGCTGTTTGAATCCTGGCTTGAAAAATACAACGGGTGTGTATGCATGAATGCGCCAAATCCTGATAGGATGGAAAAATGGAGAAGGGGTTGTGACATGACCATGCCTCACTGGGGAGTGTTTTCTCCCTCTTTCCTTCTCAAGCTCTCTTTGGCAAGTACACATACCTTTATGCAGTATATATATATATATATATATACATATATATATATATATATATGTATTTATTTTTTTTGGGGGGGGAGGAGGTTTTTGCTATAGGGTATGTGTGCTCTCCAGAAAGAAGGAGACAGAGAGATAGAAAGCAATAAATCATCCCCCAGGGAGGATGGCCATACCGCAATCCCTTCTCCTCCATTCTCCCCTCGGGATCTTGGGCACACACGCACACGTGCTGGTGTGAGTTTAAACCACTGGGTCCAAGACACGAAATGCGGTCAGCTCCATGGGAATTCTGCAGCATAGCCATTACACTAACTACTGGTCCCAATAATTTTTTTTTTAAATGAGTATGTCTGAAGGGCAACACTGACATTTTTTTAAAAATCCTGGATCCTTGAAAGACTGAGTGATCACATTACCATCTGGTTTAAAATTCAATTGCTCAAACAGAAATCAGATTAAAAATAAGAGAAGCATCTATAAGAATAATGAAAGGTGTGAGTTCTATTAAGAATATACAATATGGAAATATTAAAGAGACACAAATACTTTGTGAATTGTTTAAGATATAAAAACAAACGATTTAAATAATCCTAGAAAAATGGTGGATATTTAATGTACTGACATTGAATTTGAACTTGGAACTGCATCATGTAATTAGAAATTGCCAGCCTTGTCACTTAAGGTAGGAGATATTACTAAAATCATGAGATCTGAGAAGTTTGAAAATGAGGTGTATTATAGATATATTAGTTAACATTTACTCTGAATAAAGATAATTGATATAAGAAATCATGAAATTAAGTGCAAAGCTAATTGGGTAGAGGAAATTCCTAAACACTTTATGATTACTAAAAAATAAAATGATTAATAGAATATTATAAATAAATTCAGATGTGAGATGGTAGCATAAAGTATTATAGTATAAACCATTGTTAATAAACACGCTGAAACAGGATCAAGGAGGGAAAAGAACTCTTCCTTCCAGTTAATTTGGAGTTTAATCAAAGGACTATTGACCAGGGAGTGGTCATACATAGGAAACTGACAAGGTATAAGTGAGAGTTTTGAGATTAGTAAGAACTGAGGAGTCACACTACCCTTTCCTAGGATAAAGTGGTAAGGGGAACAAGTGCTTACCAGGAAATTAGAAGCTAAGAGGGCTAATAGGCTCCTTGACAGAATGTGACTTTGAATGGAACATATGATCACCAGCAGTTTCTCCTGTCTCTGCAAGTGCGCACTGCAGAAACATGCACTCATCCCATGACTTGAAACTGTGCCGATTTCATGACTTGATTCAACCAGTAAGATTCAGTGGTTGTAATGTTCGACCAGTTTCAGGCCTAAGCCTTAAGAGATGTGGAAACTTCTATGTTCGCTCTCTTGAATCTCTGAGCTATCAAGTAAGGATGTTTGCTCTCCTTAACATAGAGAAAAAAGTAACCACCCCCAACACCCCCAAATCTAGCTACTCTGGCTGAGGTTCCAGGCATGCTCTCGCTCTAGCTGACTTTCCAGCTGAATACGTCATATAATTGACCTCGGCCAAAACAACATGGAAAAAAGGAATTTCCCAGAGAAAACCCATAAAATTCAAAGAATTGTGAGAAAGAATACATCACTTTTGTTTTAAACCACTAAGTTTTGAGATGGTTAGAGAACAGTAGATAATTGATATACTATGGGTGGTAAGACACAATCAGATTTCAGGATCCTGTAAGGGCACTGGAGTCATACACATCCTGATCTCATACCCCACACCAAACCTACAGGGAGAAAGAAGACAAGGGAATCTGTTGGCATAGCACCTACAGGCTGGTCCCTGAGGCAGGGTAGGCAGGGTAGGCAGGGCTGAATGGAGGAGCTGGAGGGGTCCACAGAGTGTATCAGCACACCGACTAAAAGGAATACATTCAAGTAAAATTGTACTTGAATTGTTTATTTAAAGTTATCATAGTCCCTGAACTGCATGTATTTTGAGTTATTGATCAAAATGTGATTGAACATTGAACTTTCCTTTATAGCCTGTAGCAAAATTCTTTGAATATCTTTTCAGTGTTGGCAAATTCTTTTACCCTTTTAAAGTGGGTGTGAATATTGGAAATAGTTAAAAGTTCTCAAGACAAATCTTGTGACAAAGGTCAGTCTGGATGAGTACTGTCTGTGCAACAACATTCTGTGATGACGGAATTGCTCATACTTATGTTGTTCAATGCGTACTAAATGCATCCTGAACAACTGTGGCTACTGAACATTGAATGTGAGGCTAATGTGACAAAGAAAGAACATTTAAAACATTTTTATTAACAAAATTGAATAGCCATATGTGACTAATGGTGCCAATACTGGACAGTTCAGATCTAAATATGTTTTTACAGAAAAAAATATGTGGCATAGCTACATAGCAGTGAGACTGGTTTTTTTTTTTATGTATTTTGCCAATTATCTCTGAAGGTAGATCTAAATAATAAGTTTGATCAATATTTTAAATACCAAAGTATAGAGTTATATAATTGTAGAAATATAGCTTTCCAACGCAACCAAGTCAACACTCAGTAAACCAGGATAAAGGGAGTTTAAAAAAATCGCAAATGGCCCAAATACACAATAAAATTAAAAACATAACAGCAATAAACACTGGTCAAAAACAGTATAAAATGAATTAAAAATATTATACAACTGTTTAGGTTGGTCACAGAAAAATATTTAAACTGTATAGGTCAGTGGTTTTCAAACCTTGGATGTACTTTAGAATCTTCTAAGCATTTATTTTAAAATGATAGATTCTGGGACCAGCAGGTGGCACAGAGGTTAAGGTACTGAATTCCCACATGTTGGACTGCAGCTTGAGTCCCAGACCTGGTGACTTGAAAATCATGCCAGGCACGTGTGTGTGTGTGTGTGTGTACCAAAAATCCCAGGAGGAGAATAGAGGAAAAGGGATTGGACTATGGTTTGGCCAACCTTCATGGAGGATGAATTCTCACTTTGTCTCTCTCCACTTTGGTAAGTATATGTGCCCTATGGCAAAAACTTTAAAAAATCATTATAGATTCCTGTATCAGAATTTCTGAAGATGATGCTAATAATCTGTATTTTGGGGGCTGGCAGTTGGTGTGGGTGACTAAGAGCGCTAGACTCCCATATGGTCGACCATAATTCACATCCCTGGTGGCTTGCTATCTTGCTTTCCTTACTCTCTTGCTCTCTTGCTCTATTCGTCTCTGGTCTAAATAAATAAATGAATGAATGAATGAATGAAGCAAAATAATTTTTTTAAAAAAAGAATCTATATATTTTATTTTGCCAGTGAGAATTTTTTACAGCTATCTTTCAACTTTCTTACAAGTTTCCTCTTAGTTTCATCATGGCTTAGAACATCAAACCTGGGTTTAAGTGCATCGCAATAAATTATATAATATTATTTTCATTAATTTTTAAATCATAAAACCCAAGCAAACAAACATTACCCAAAAAACACAAAACAAAAGATGTTACAAATTTGCTATTTATTTATGGGCTGGTCCCAGTTCAAATTCTAGCCTCGGTGGTTTGAAAAAAAAAAAGTCAAGAATATGTGTAGTGTCCAAAAATCCTGATGGGAGAGAAATGGAGGGGAATGGATTGTGGCATAACCACACTCCATTGAGGAGGTGTTTTTTCTCTATTATGGTGTGATATCAAGATCACGATGTGATGAAACCCTGTTTCTGTTCCTTTCTCTCCTCTCTGGTGAGAGAGCATGTGCCCTTCAGCAATTAAAAACAAAACGTTGCGAGGACCAGCAGTTAGCGCACTGGCTATGTCGCTGGACCCAGCTGTTTTAGCTACCATGGTTTAAAGTTAATAATATTTTGGGACCAGCAGTTGGAGTAATGGCTATGTCGCTGGACTCCCATGTAGTCAACCGCAGTTCGTGTCCCGGACCTGGTGGCTTAAACTCATACTGGGCACGTGTGCGTGCATGCTCAAGATCCCAAGAGAAGAATAGAGGAGAAGGGATTGTGGCATGGCCATCCCCCCTGGGGGGTGATATCTCGCTTTCTGTCTCTCTGTCTCTGTCTTTCTGGCGAGCACACAAGCCCTATAGCAAAAACCTCTCTGAAAAAAAAAAAAAAAAAAAAAAGTTGCAATCCACTTGAAAACTCTTAACTTTTGGTAAGTTTTATAGACCTCTGAGAATCAGGTACTACTTTCTGGACAAAATATACAGAAATAAACTGAAACTGAACACCAGTCTAGTCTCAGGGTGAGACTG
This sequence comes from Tupaia tana, assembly GCA_026018925.1. Lineage (NCBI taxonomy): Eukaryota > Metazoa > Chordata > Mammalia > Scandentia > Tupaiidae > Tupaia > Tupaia tana. Next base: position 26,149,660 of record JAKSZU010000010.1, on the reverse strand, counting down.
CTTTCATTCAAATTCTGCTTGCTTACATAGTCTTTTAAGATCTGACTCATCTTCATGGCTTCCCTTTGATCAAACACATGGTCAGACTGTGATTCAATAAAAGTTACAACTTTTGGTTTGCTCAACTTCTAACATTTATATGGGAATCCTTAAATATTAATGGTGAAAAAAGAGTATTCTAAGATTCTAGTAGGTCTAAACTGGTGCTGATTCTCAGCAATTTTCTGATGACATGATATTTTTCAAGATCACAGAAAAATGTATAACATGAAAAAAATGCATAAATTTCCAAAAAAGTTTTTCACCAAAGTAAACTTGGATTTTTACTATTTTTTCATAAGCTTTTTTGAAGCCCCTCATATATAACTTTCTTTTCCTCCTCCGACTTTCTATACTCTTCTTCCTTCTCTATTCTCCTTTCTTATCTTTTTCATCCCAATCATTTATTCCAGTTAATCTAAAATAAATGCTCAGGAAAACTTTGCGGTAAATGTCTTTTGAAAAAAATGACAATAGCTCTTCACATATCTATTCCAAAATGTTTAATTAAAAATTACAATGGATGCTCAACCTGGTGGCACTGTCAGTAGCAAACTGAGCTGTGATTCGTGAAGCCACACACAGGTTTTGATCCCCTGGTCAGCTTGGAAACATGCCACGCACATTTATGGGAACCTCAGATCCTAAGAAGGCTGAAGGACTAAGAAAGGGGATCATGGCAGGATGAGGCCCTGTCTAGAGTGTGCCCTCTTTTTTCTTTCTCATGCATTCTCTATCATGAGTAAAATAAATAAACTTTACCCTAAAAATTACAATGGAATAGAGTGAAGAAATAGACTCATGCAAATATAGTCAACTGATTTTTGACAAAAGATAATTCAAGGGAAAGAGGATCATTTTTTAATAATATGGCTAGAATATTAGAATATCCATATGCAAAAGTAATGAACCTAAAAACAAATCTCACATCTTATACAAAAATCATCCCTGAAATAGTTCATAGATCTAAGGGTAAAAAATTTAAAATGTAAAACTTCTAAAAGAGAGTATTGGAGAAAATCTGTGTGACTGAGTGGTGAAAAAATTTTAGACACAATGACAAAAGCATGATGCACAAAAGAAAAAATTATGTTGGACTTTGTCAAAATAAAAACTTTGGGGGACTAGCAGTTAATTCAACACTCTGTGAGGTTCCATGTAAGAAAGTTCCAAGTCCACATCCAGAGACCTCCCTGAACATGCTGGAACATGCACACTCATGATCTGGGATTGACTGAAGCCAGGGGTGGATGACAGTGTGAGGACCTAGTATGACTGTCTTGGCCCATCTTTGTCTGTCTCCCCCCTCTATGACCCATGGAATGAAGAAGAAGGAGAAGGAGAAGGAGAAGGAGAAGGAGAAGGAGAAGGAGAAGGAGAAGGAGAAGAAGAAGAAGAAGAAGAAGAAGAAGAAGAAAAACAACCTTTAGCACTGAAGAAGATACTATTAAGAGAATAAAAAGACAAGGCACAGAAAATATTGTAAATCATGTATCTAACAAAGAACTTGTTTGAGAATATATAAGAAACTCTTTCTCCCTTCCTTTTGTTTAAACTGCTATTATTGAGATACAATTCAAATATCCTACCCATTTAAAGTATACAAATCAATGGTTTTTAGTATATTCACAGAGGTGTGCAATCATCACTACAGTCTAAACTTAGAACATTTATCATTTCAAAAAGAAAGCCTGTACCCATTGGCAGATACTTCTCATTCCATCTACCTAGCCAACTGCACATCCTAGGCCTAGAAAACCAATAATCTATATCCTGTTCCTATAGAGTCACCAGTTCTGGAAATTGCATATAACTGGAATCGTACAATTCATGGTCTTCTATGACTGGCTTCTTTCACGTCTGAGATTGTTTTCAAGGTTCATCCGTGTTGGAATATATATCTGACCTTCATTCCTTTTTGTGTCTGGATAATATTCAATTATGTGGGTATATTACATTTTGTTTATTAATATTTGGATTGTTTCCACTTTGATTTTCTAAAACTTTTTTAAATTGACAGGTAAAAATGGTATATATTTATGGTGAATAACACAACGTTTTGAAGTATGTATACACTGTGAATTAGGTAAATCAAGCTAATTAACACATGTATAATATAGCTATCATTTGGGACCAGCAGTTAGCATAATGGCTATGTCGCTGGACTCCCACGTAGTCAACCGCAGTTCAAGTGCCGGACCCAGTGGCTTAAACTCATGCCGGGCATGTGTGCGTGCGTGCCCAAGATCCCAAGAGGCTAATGGAGGAGAAGGGACTGCAGTGTGGCCATCTCCCCTGGGGGGTGATTTCTCACTTTCTGTCTCTCTGTCTCTCTGTCTGTCTGGCGAGCGCACGTGCCCTATAGCAAAAAACCTCTCCAAAAAAAAAAAAAAAAAAGTAATAATGTACAGCTATTATTTATGTGTGCTGAAACACTTAAAATCTACTCTCTGGGCAATTTTCAAGTATACAGTACATTGTTACTACTAACAGTCACTACACTGTAAAATATATCTCTTACACTTATTCCTCCTGACTAAAAAAGGACATAAATGAAAAAAGTAGGTAAGTCCAGATAAAAATCTGTAGTTTAGTTACCAGTAATGTACCAATATCACTTTATTAAGTTTGACAAATACAACAGGAGAATATAACATGTTCACAATAAGGGGAATGCTGTGAGGGGTCTATGGAAACCCTCTGTACTATCTTAGCAAATATCTTTAAATCTAAAATTGCTCTAAATTAAAAGTTTATTTAAATTAATATTATTACTTTTTTCCATGGTATCAAGTGGACAAGCTCTACATTTCAGTTTTCATTTTCCACTTTTAAGATAAGCTGAGTACTTAAAATAATTTTATTAGACTAAAACTCTAAGATTACAAAAGGAGACTTAGGTAGTTGTGGCAATCCGGACTATTTTAATTCAGCACCTAAAGTACCTGAGTTTTCTAGTGTACCTCAGTCAGTGCTAGGTATTTCCTGGATTTCCCCTCACCATCGTACACTCAAGTAGTTTATCCTCTAAAAATTGTGGTTTTCTTCCTCCAGCGTTGGCACTATTGACATTTTGATGAAGATACTACTTTGTTTTAGCTGGGGGGGAACTACCTCACATCGTAGGGCATTCTGCAGCATCCCTGTCCTGTACTAACCAGATGCCAGTAGCCTCGAGTTGTGAGAACCGAAATTGGATTCTGACATTACAAGTATCTCCCAGGGGCCAAAATTGCAGCCTACCTTCGTAAAACCATTTGTCTAAGGCCTGATTAGTATATAGAGGCCATGGATAGGTGCAAAGCACAGACAATTATTTTTGACAAAACCTTGCTGATTGCACGTTGGTAATGCACCCTGAGGTACGTTACTATTGTAGAGAATACTATTTCCTTATGAGGCCCTCAAAGAGTATCTAGATAGCCAAAGAGGGCAACAGAATTGAACTTGGCATTCCTGATTCATATTTTAAAGTGAGAAAATAAAATGTTGACTCTAAAAATCCTAATTATGGATACTAAAGTTTAGTCATTTAAAAGTATAAATATATATATTTATAAAGTTTGCAAAATAGAGAATGAACATTTTTTTCCTCCAAAAGTAACAAACAAGGTAAACATACATTTTTCCCGAATGTTAGTGCATATGAATATCTATGTCTGTATTTTTTTTTTTAAGTCTTTTAAAAAGGATGAAAGTCATGGGATGACATTCTGGTTTTGACTAAGTGTTAACTAGCTGAGTTATACTGTATAAGTGATTACTTTTTTTGTGTCTCAGTTTGTTTCAGAAAAATGAGAAGTTTGTACTAGGTATCTTTAACTATCTTTAATAATCAATGACTCTGTAATATAATTTTATTAAAAATGGTGTCAAGAGTCAGCCAGTGGCATGGTGGTTAAGGCGGCCAAATTCCACATGGTCAACTGCGTCGTTCAGTCCTGGACCTGATGGATTGGAAACCACCGAAAGTGCATGTGTGCATGCCCAAATCCCAAAAAGAGTAATAAATGGAGAAGGAACCGTTCCCGCAGCATGGGTGGGGAGGTGCTTTCTCATTTTCTCAGTCTCTCTCTATGGAGCACACAGACCTTCTAGCAAAAAAAAAAAAAAAAGTGCCTTAAAACCTCTCCCTAGCTCTTTGTCCCCACCACTGTCAGCAGTCTTTTGCTCCTTGACTACTTTTATTTTAATGCTGGCCATGACAACAAACATGTTGCTTGTTCTATAGCTAAATGTTCTGGATTAATTAGAAATCATTAGATGTTTTCCCATCTGGTCTTCAGTTTCAGTAGCCAAATGACCAAATAACATTTCTGGATAATGTTCCTAAGCTGAACCACTTATCTGTGGTTTTAAAATTAAATAAACAAATACTCAGAATTTAATATCTAATGACAAAAATTTTAAAGTACAGAAGCAATTAACAAGTGGAATAACTTGACATAGGGCAAGGTGACCTTGATCCTGGAGACTTCATCCCCGGATGAAGCTAGTTAGGTAAATCAGAGAGTAAGCATTGAAAGAAAGTCTGTACAAGTGGTATGAATTCTAATTCTAAAGTGCAAAGAGATATATTTTTTCTACATTAATAAAGTTGAAATGTGAAGAGTGTATATTAAATTATTTATATGATAATTTTCATATGCTTGAAAGTGATTATAACCTTCATGATAAAAAAAAGACTAACTTAAAAAATGTACAACTATTTTATGTCTGAATTGTATTGTGCCGTAAAACATTAGATTATTTCAAAGTGGTATGCTTATGTATATATAGCGACAGGACGTAAAGTTAATAAGCAAAATAATGACTCACTATATTGAACAATGATATTTTCTTTCCATATATGTATTACTCAAACCACATTAGAAATAGAAATGATCAAAACCCTATATATTATACTCATAAACTATAATTGTTCATATCTAATGGCACAGCAAGAAAAAAAATGACATTTGGAATTTATAATAGTGTCATGATTCACAGCCTTTCATTGCATGCCTTTGCCATGATGAAGCTGTTCCTGCTATTAAAACACAAGTTCCAAATATCTGACTCTTCCAAGAAGCCCACAGCTGAATACTGATTATAAAGTTTCTTACAGATTAGAACAAGAAGCCAGTCAGTGCTGGGCAGCTAACTCAAGAGGCTGGCAAGGATTAAGTCATCTCCTCTCTTCAGTAAGGAACACTGATAAAGAGACAAGGAAGGTAAGCTAAATGAGAATAGAAACCAGGGAAGGATACTATTTGTAAAAGGCTTCCTATAGAAAAGAATATGGTGTGGCAGATCTTACTGGATGAAACGCAGGGAAGTCAGGAATTGTGGGAAAATGGAGTAGAGCAAGTAATAATATATGTCAGTTAGCCAACATAGGGATCTCGGCTACATCAGAATAATATACAGCAGACAGTAAGCATACGGATTAATGAGGACAATGTGCCAAAAACACCTTCTGAGGGTGATACTCATAGCCTAGTGGCTAAGGAGCTGGATCTCACATGGCCAGCTGCAATTCAAATCTCACACCCAGTGGCTGGAAAAACGTGATGGGCACACATGCTCGCTTAAATCCTGACACGGTGGAGAGATGGAAGAGAGGGGACTGCAGTATGACCACGCCCCATCGGAGGGTGCTTTCTCCCTCTTCTTCTCTTTCCACTTCTCTGTCTGATGTGTGCCCTCGGCAATTGACATATAAATGATAAATAAATAAATAAATGCGAATACACAGTAATCTAATTTTTATCAGCAGATGTCAAGGCTATGTCAATTGTTTCCTTTCCTCCTCAGTACTTAAGATATATAAATTTTAAAGTTGCATGAGATCAATGGTAAAAGTAGTAAAAAGGTTTTAATTATAATTTTTTTCTTATTTGGAGCTTTTTTTTTTTTTTCCCCCCCAGTTTGCTACAAGGTGCATGTGCTCATGGGAGACAGACAGAGAGATAGACAGAGAAAGGGGGAAAGTGGGAAGTCACCCACAAGGAGATACAGCCACACTAAAAATCCCTTCTTCTCCATTCTCTTGGGATTTCTGGGCATGCATGCACACATGCTCAGAGTATTTTTCAAGTCACCAGGTTGCGAACCTGTAGTAGCCTTAACCTGTGTGCCACCTGTTGGTCCAGAGCATCATTTTTATGATGTATAAAAATTGATTTGCCATCAAGTTACTAATTACTAATTCTGCCTTTGGACAAGCAATCAGGTAGTTAAATTTGTCTTCCCTATCATTTAAAATATAACTATTTTATATATTTTGAAATTCTATTATTGAAGGTTAACTTAAATTTGTAAGTTAAATGTTATTCCCAAGTATGTATCATAGCTAAAATTCTCAAAAAAAATATTTTTTCAGAAAATGTGATAATTCAGTAAGTTTCAGAAAAAATGACAAGTAGGCTGCATGTGACTGATCAGGATACGCATCCCACTGCCACCAACATAATTAGACATAATTTAATTTTCATTGAGTCATAATAGTGAATCTCTTAGACAAATATCCTGACATCTTATTATAGATCTTAGATTACTTCTGATCAGTCATTAAATTTTAAATTTTGCTATGACAGAAAACCAGGTGGCTGGTATGTAGTCTAATCTAGTGTAAACAGACTTGAGTCTCCTGAAAAAAGATAAATCAATACGAAAGAACAGGTGAGATACAGGGCCATGAAAATAAAAGCTGTGAGTACATAATCATCTTAGGACTAGAATCTATATGAAAGAGACTTTGTCGCATATCAAATTGCTATCACTGTAGAAGTAATATAAGGTCTTCAATTCATATTTTATTAAATTTAACCCTGTTGGTCAAACTAACTTTTCACAATCATCGCTTTCTTTTTTCATTTAGTACATGTTAGATGAGCACTGAAATGATATACTTAGTACTAATACAAAAATATTTAAAATATAATTTGGTGTCCAAAATGGATAATTTTAAAAACATTCTTATATATAAAACACATAGAGAACACATGTTTGTTAGTTTTTGAATGTAGGATATAAGGCAAATATTGGCTGAGGAACTTGGGCAAATTCTGAGAAAAATTAACTCTCAGCAGGCTAATGTTCCTTTTTGCCTCAACTAAAATATAAAGACCCTAGTAGTCTCTAAGCAATGTTTTAGGTGCTGAGCATTGAAATAAACATATATTTTCTGCCTTTCTAGGGATCAAGCTAGTAGAACAACATAAATTGATGATATTGTTCCTACCATACCTTTCCATGACTACGTCTACTGAATATTTTAATGTTCCTATATCTTAAATCCATTCCCTACTGACTGTTTCCATGAGCATTTAAACTTCAGATAGCGAAGCCAGCAGGTGATGTGGTGGTTAAGGGTACTGGACTCCCACATGGCCAACTGCTGTTTGAGTCCCAGACCTGGTGGTTTGTCTTCTCTCTCTCTCTCTCTCTCTCTCTCTCTCTGTGTGTGTGTGTGTGTGTGTGTGTGTGTCCCTCTCTGGCCAAATTAAAATAAGTAAATAAAATGAAATAAAATAATTCTTTAAAAAAATAAACTTCATGTAGCATCATGAACAGTACATAGATGCATACGTATTTATGTGTACATCTACACATGTAAATACACACATACATACAATCCATGTCCCTAAGGCACCACCATAGCCACCCAAACTATAATCCTATGTTCTGTCTTTCAGAGAAAAAAAGACTTTGAAGAATTATCTATACTAACTCAATCTATTGTTTTACCTTTTAATTTCTCTAATCTAGGTTTACATCCCCGCCACCTAATGAGAATGGTTACAGTCAAGGTTTCTTTGTCAGCTTGTTCATTTCTTTTGATGAGCTCTTATTTATCAACTATAAGCATTCTTACAATGCTCTTTTTTTGCATGTAATACAATAATATTTTTCTTATTAACTTCTCCAGCTTAACGTCTCTGTTTTAACCTCACTTGCTTCAATTGTCATCTTATATTGAGGACATCTAAAACTATACTACCAGTCATAATCTGTCTCATACTTCTCAACGCCACATAACTATATAACAATGAGATAGTCTACTTAGATTCACCATGCCTAATGCAGCATCCATGACTTTATCTCCAAAACCTATTCATAGTCAACTTTCTCTACTTCATTGAAAGTTACTACCAGCCAAATTGTTCCCTGGTGAAAAATTTTGAGGTTTATCCTAGAATTTTCCACTCTCCTATGGAATTAGGGACCATACTCCCCAAATTTCAATAAACCACCATGTGTCTATTTATAAAATCTCTCTGAAATCAGATCACTTTTCTTTTTGCCATTACATGCGTATATATTGGTTCGGGCCACCATCATGGCCATTGATATAGTCTCCCCAATTCCATTCTTATTCTCTTCTTAATCATTCTCTAGAACTTTATCATAATGATATTTACAAAGTTAAAACCTGTTAATTTTATTCTTCTTTCTTCAGTTAATTCCCATTAGAACAAAAGTAAACTTCCTAGCATATTTTATAATGTCCTTAATAATTTGCCGCAGAGTTGTTCCCCAGACTAATCTCTTGACATACCCTCACTCATCCTAAACATTCCGTCAGTTAGCTTTTGTTACTCAAACATGGCTTGTCTCCATTGTTTCAATTTTGGAAGTGTGTTTTTCTTGGCCTAACATACTCCCTTCTCACCTTCAATTAGCAATAATCGCGCCTCGGATAAACCTCATTGGCTACGATACTGCCACTGCGCAAAGCTCCCTTCTCACCTTCAGATCTCTCTGCATGACTCATTCTTACTCATCTTTCTGGTCTCAGCTTCGATCTCACATTCTTTGCGACAAGTTCTCCAATGTTTTTGTGTAAGGTGCCTTTCTTACGAGCTTCATACCACTAAGAACTTTCCTATGTGTGGGCTCATTAAATTAAATAACTGCCTATCTCTTGGCATGTAACTGCCTTACTAAAACTAGCATAACTGATGCATGTTTCCCATGGACCCAGGAGACTGCCTGGCACCTAAGGAGTGCTTAACAAATACATGTGGAATCAGGTATTATATCAATGAATAGAAGAGCTGTGTGGGAATGTCATGGGCACATCAAGGAGAGAATTAACTGTGCCTGGAGGGTGTACCAGTCCATGCCCTAAGAGCATACAGGTGACACACTGAAATTAGGAAAATGCAAGGGAAGCTTAATGATCCATAAATAATGAAAGATTATTTATGAAGGGATGGACAGAGTGTAGGGAAACTATATGGACTTGCCTAGTATCATTCAAAGAGAAGAGGGTTGTGGTTATTGTAAACCAGAGGAGAAAGTGGTGTGTAGACAGGGTTACCTTAAGAGAAACTCTGACCTGTGGCAAAGGATGTGGTCAGCCCGAAGCAATCCCATAGGGAAGAGGTTGAGGGAATAAATACTCTTATATTACTACTGAGCATTCTTGATACTCCAAGCCCATTTCCTGAACTGATGTCTTCCCTACCAGGTGGAGAAGACGTTATACCCCTTGGTATGCTCTCTTCTTGAGCAGGCCGGGCTGCTAATTTGAAACAAGCTGCTTAAAAGTTTAAACCTGTCACTTAAAAAATGTTGAAACTTCCAAAAGTCACAATTACCCATCAAAGGGTAATAACAGAAGTCAATTTTTCATACATCTATTCAACAAACATAACCAATACTATATACGTACATTTATTCTGGGTAATAGATCTCTAAAAAGAAAAAAATTTGCTCTTACTCTTATGGGGCTTTATATTATTACAAATACACAGATGCATATACACAAATAAAAGGAGGAAAAACCACTAGTAAGAGTATAAAGTGGGAAGTATACAATAAGCTGGGTAGTATAAAATAAAGATATAGTATAAAATTTATATGTCATGATTTATGCACATAGAATACACTTGGTAAGTTATTTCATAAGGGAAAAGTTACGATCATGTCATTACGTTACATTTGGTAACATTTTGTATTATGTTTAGTTAAGATAAATTATAGGTGTTAATCCAGGGAATTCAGAAGACATGTACAGTCAGCAAGATGCTGTGGTAGAAACAGAAGAAATAAAAAACCAAAGGGTTTAAGGAAAGGTTCTTAATTGGTGAAATGATCGTCCTGGAGGGATGTTATGTAAGTTTATCGGGTGTGTGACCATGTCAGTGCTGGCACAATGACTGGAGAAATAGCTGTACTGGCATTTCATAGGCAGAAGCCGGGAAGCTAAAAGGCCCTGCAATGCTCATGACAACCCCCCTACCATGATCTATCATGATTTCTGCACGACATTCGAATGTCTTAGCAAGCAGTCATCTGTTTGTAATGATCTAAATCAAACATTAACTACAGTTTCAGATATACACTGAGTATGTTTGATACAACTGTCACTAACTCTAAATTTTTCAGGAATGCCACTCCTGTGCACCTTAAGAAGACTGCCCTTTGTTTTGTTCCTCATTTTACTGTGAGTCTTGTAACCTTTCAGAAAATCACATCATTGTGCTGTAATGCTGTTCTCAGTGCGTGAGTCATTAATACCACAAACTTCTAGCTGTCAAAATCTGTAGCTGTCATATGTGTGCTAATTCTATGACTATATGAAAGCATCTGATTCCATCATTATGCTTATAAAACAGTCAAAAGCATTTAGTTATTAAAATATATATTGATTCATTATCAATTACTTTTATGTATTCTCAATATATAGCATTTTATTGTCTTATTAAGTTATGTATACATTTAAGTAATATGGGTGGTAAGTTTCATTACAAGGTGATAAAAGTGATACTACAAAATATCTGCTGTAATGGCATAGAAATGAAAAATTATTGGTTTCAGTTATTGGAAGTATACAGCTGATATAGCCAATAATACCGTTGGAGATAACTAAATTTAACAGAAAGCCTGGCTAACTCCAAACAATGAAGGTGCTGCTACCAGTTGTCTTGGTCATGGAGCCCTGGATATAGTCAGTAACATCATAATGGGAAAATCCATGTGCAAAGAAAGATTATTTAAGAGAATCAGTACATACGATTTTCCCATTTACTGCATGTTAAAAGGAGTAATTTTAGAACAAATTTTTTGCAGTAGAAAAAGGATAAGAATCACCAGCAAAAGACTTAGTTCAAGTAAAAGAAAAGGTATTGAATTTAATAGCTCAAAGTATTCTTGTTTTTCCTACTGACATAATCATCGTCGGGGTATATTAGCTGAGTTTTCATTATTTTACACTGTCTCATAATTGTTAAGTTTATCTGGATTAATAGCAATTTATTGCAGCTTGTTGCTTTAATTGCTTTTCATGTTCTTACTAGCCTTCCCAAAAGGTGTAAAAGTAAGCCCCCCAAAATATTAAAGAAAGTGTTTACAAAATTCAGAATTCAGAAGAGTTAGTTATCACAGAATGAGTTGGCCCTCTTGGATTCTACTTTATCCACTACGTTTATTTTTGGGGTGCTTCAAACTTTTTTCATGTCAATCTATGAAGAAAAAAAGCATAATTTGAATATTTTACTAATTAATATGAAATCTAAAAAGAGACTTTTGACAACATGTATCCATTGCCAAGAATGTCAAAGATATAATTCATGATGCACTCTGTAAGCTATATAATAAGAACATTTTCAATATGCTGTAATAGTTTAATAATTTGTAAGTTTCCATGTCTTATAAAATCACCCTTTGTTTTAGTAATCTTTTGTTGCTTAACAAATAGGAAAACTTGGAAGAATCTGAATAGGTAATTTATCTCTAATTTATATTGTGCCAGCTCAAGGGAACAGGATCGAAAAATCCACTTCCAAAATAGATTTACATTCTTTATTCACATACTTGGTCTCTTTCTCTTTCTCTTCTTCTCTCTTTCTCTTTCTCCACATACCTTGATCTTCTCACAGCACGGTCGTCTGAGGGAAGAAAGACTTCCTCACATGGTAACTGACTTATCCAGAGTGAATAAACTGTCAGTCTCTCGAGATGTGTGCCATTGAACTGGCACATCATCACTTTCACTGTATACTATTGGGCAAAGCCATTATAAAGACTTCCAGATTCAAGAGAAGGGGCCATAAACATCATCTTTCTTTGTGTATTATGTCAAATAATTTGTGGTCACCTTAAATCTACCATATTTTGTTTGTAGTGATAATGAAAAAAGCTGTTTCCTTTCAGTAGTTCTCATTACTCAGCTAAACATGACCACCAACTACATAGAAAGCTAAGAAGCTGTATAAAACAGTTCCTCACTTCAAGGAATTAAAATTTTCCTAAAAATATTAAAAATTCATCTATAAAGAGTCAAATAACTAATTTTTTCCAGGTAATATTTTAAACTAGTCAATGAGAAAAAAGGATGGAGTAAGGAACGGATATATTAGATATTTTGTCTACAACAGCAATGTCAATCTCTCCCATGTGCAAATATCTAGAAAACATTCCCTACAGCTTTTATAAAATGTCAATAATGAATGTTTCAGACTTCATGTCTTTAGTTCAGTTCCAAGGATAAAACACATTTTCAGAAACAAATATGGTGAGTTATTTCACAGCCTTCACAATAGAAATGATAGATATTCATATTTAATACTATTCATGATACATTATCAAAATCCAGAAATTATGCATATAAAAAGATGTGATAATAAGCATATTTAAAATTGCAGGTGTAGGTGGACCTAATAAGTGATGCTGTTTGATAAAAACTAATGAAACATACATTTACTGAGTTTCTATTTTGTGTCATGGTATTATACTATATCATTTGGAGACAGAAATATAAAGACTATCTTTGCAAACAAGAAGCTGAGGGTTTTGGGGAGGGGAAGGAGTAAATATGAAATCCTGTAACAGCATAACCAGTCCCACCACAGAGGTATACATAGGCTGCTAGCAGGATACATAGGGAAATACTTAGGCCAAACAGAAGATTGATAAACCTGGGAAGACCCTCCAGAGGTCAATGATAATCTGACAGCTAAGGATCTGTGACAATGATGTTGTTAGAGAATGAAGGCCAACTTGGGTTAACAAAGGAATTAGCAAACATTTTAGACATGAGAGCAAAGATTTCAAACAGATCTAGAAAAGAGAAATAATGATGGTTCAGGTCAAAGCCAGTGTGAAATAAAGGGAAAAGTTTGGGTAAGAAGGTACATTGAAGATAGCCTGAGGGAGATAGCTGTGATCACATTACTTAGTGTCTTGTAAACTGATGTTAATCAGTGTTTTATACTGAAAGGCATGAGGAGGCACTTACGGACAAAATAAATGTACACAAATATTGTAATCCATTCCTTTATTAATAACAGAATTGTGTAAATCTACAGAATTTAAAAAAATAGGTTTACTCAGTTTTTGCTTTGGAAGACCAAGAGCTAATGGAGGGCCACATCCGGTAAGGGTCTTTTGGCAAGTGGATAATGTGGTGGAGGGCCAGAGCTTGAGCAGAATAGAGCACGTGTCTCTCTTGCATGCATTCCCTCTTCTTATAAACCCTCTAGAACTCAACCATGGGGCCCCACCCTGATGCCTAATCACTCCCCAAAGGCCTCTCCTTTCAGCACCATAATTAGATTAAGTCTGCCTTCACCCTCTCAATACCATTACAATGGCTCACCAAATTTTAACACATGGATTTTGGGAGAACACATTCAAACCACAGCATTAATTTCAGATGAATACTTAAATGTGTGTAGCCATATATATAAAAGCAAACTGTATTTGCAAATAACAAGTATAATACTTTTGCAAAGTCACACATAAGAGTTCAAAAATAAAGGCGCATGAAAGTTTTTAAACTTAATGTCATAAATCTGAAAGGTTTTATTTATGAGATGAATGTGTTTTTCAGTTGCTTGCATCTATTAAATTACCTATTGATTTAGTTTGTGGTTTTAGTGTTATAATTATTTTATGCAGTGACAAGTACAAACTTTATTTTTAAAATGAGTAAATCAAAACCTTTTGTTCTAGTTTTTAACTAGAAACTACCTTACTACAATATTTAAATTGGTAGTATATTTTTCTTTTTAGAAAGTCAAAGAAAAATCTACATGTACTATAAATTTCTCATAATTCATCTATAATAAATGACAAATAATGTTTTAGAAAGTAAGATAACCCATTTAAATTTTACCTTGATAAAGATAGAAAGAAAGAAATCACCCCCCAGGAGGTACAGCCATGCTGCAATCCCTTCTCCTCCATTCTCCTCTTAGGATTTTGGGAATTCAGGCACTTGTGCCTGGTTTGAGTTTTAAGCCATCAGGTCTGGGACTTGACCATGGTTGACTATGTGAGAGTCCATCGACATAACCATTAGGCCATATGCTAATACCTGGCATCTGGTTTTTAACTTATATCTTATCTGGTAAATTATTTTCTAGTAAGTAAGGATGATTATGATTTTACCATCTCAAATACTAGGTTGTCAGAAAAGTCATGACATATTTTTTCTATGCAAAAATGTGTCATGACTTTCCTGGCAACCCAACATATACTGACAAAAATAAAAGTAAACAGCTCTAACTTTCGAAAGACTGAAAGGTAAAAACATACAATGATTTCTGGCAGGTACATGTGGGTAGGGAAATGCTAATAATCATCTTCACAACTATGAAAGTATGCAAAATTATACAAAAAAGCTAAAATGCAAAGAGTAACTATGAATTATTTAGGTTTCTCCTTTGTAGCATAACTCTATTAAAATTCATAACAAATTGTGAACAAGACAGTCCTTTAGTATATAGAACATAAAATTCTTATAACCTACTGTATTTTGTAAATCTTTTAAACAAGAAAAACATAATTGTCTGCATTGATCATAATGGTAATTAATTAAATAGCTCACCCTAGCACATATTTCTTGCTAGTGTCATTTGCTTGGCCAATTGCAAATTCTATATATAGTATTTATAAACCATTGCAGTATAGAAGAGTAATAAATTCAGTACTAAACAACCATTGGTAAATTCAAGACAACTAGAAAAGTCAACTTCAAAATAAAATAATTAAAGGATATGGTCCAAAGGTTCTATTTCATGTTACAAATCTCCACAGAAGTACATTTAATCATTTCTAGCAAGATGCTTATGTTAAGGTCCCCCCTTTGAACGTCCCATGATCTGTAATAATTTTATGAATGCCTTGCTTATCCTTTCAAACATACAATTTCTTTGAATTCAGACCAACTCTTGATCATTGATCTTCCACATATAAATTAGGTGGTAGTCAGTCAATAGCTGAAGAAAGGGCTTGTGGTTAAGTGTTTTCTCATAGCTAGCCAACAGAGCATTGCAACTGACTCTTATTCTGCCTTGAATTAATTGTACGTATTAAAGCACATATGGATATTTTTAGACAGCCCATGTTCCACAAGGGTCAGATTAAAATATGTACTGAGTTATAAATTAAGAGACTTACTCTAGTGACTATCCAAAAAGCTTACTGCAGACAGAAATTATTCAGTTGGGAATAATCAACTATCCAAAAAGCAGAAATGGCAATGAGTCAATATGGTGAGAAAAACCAAAAACTCTGTCAACCTCTTTCTCTTATGAAACAGCATTCAATACTTACAAGACAGCCAACTGAAGTACACTATGCAATTTTTATTGGCAAAAAAGCTGCAAAAATTATCGACAAAAACTTAAAAGGCAGGCAAAACAGCAAATTCAATCCCTTTTCTCTCTTTCTTTAAAAATCTTTTCAAATCCTCAGTTAATTTTCCTATTCAAGTGAGTATATGTGTATACATTTATGTACATTATACTGGGAGTTATTTATTTGTTTTGCTTTAGTGACTTCATTAAGTATCAAATTATCTTCCACATTTGAAGACATATAATCATTAATAATAAATATTTATTAAGTGCAGTATACTCCTTTGGCAACTTGATTTAAGAAGAATATCTTTTGACCAATAAAATGCTATTTACATATAAGCTATGTAAACAAAGGTGAGACAAACACAACCTCCATGACATGAACAAATAGCATGCAGTCTGAATTGCCAAGATGTTTGGACAGTCATGTCCGATTGCATCAGCTCCTTATCCACTAAGGTTTCAAAGTCTTTGAACATATTGGGAAGAAGGTCATTGAACTGATTTATTCTGCATGTGCACAGCTTAAGTACTATAATAATGAAATCACGTTCGCCTGGAAGAAAATTGTCCAGTGTTAAGTTGCTGATAGCCGTGTTAATAAGGCTTTCCAACTAACTTGGTTGATAGAAGCTTCCTGATCAAAAACTATTAATTTATATAGTAATTCTAAAACGCACAAATGAAGAAAGGAGAGGAGATACTTTCCAAAGAAACATAGATAATTCAGGAGGTCTATTGTTGTTCTTCATAACAATAGAGCTTTTAGTTCTATTCTCTAATTTACTGTCACTTTATCACTTTTATCTTCCACTTTAAGTCTGTTTCTTTTATTGGACTATCCATTCAGCTGATAATTCATTTAGACTTTTGAAGTTCCATGCCATAAAAACTCCATTTAACTGCTTCCTAAATGGTGGTTAATCTGCACAAATTTTGAATTTGACCTTAATGGAACAGCTTATTCCTGAAGTTATTAGGACATTGGGAAAACAGATCATGTCCTTAAAAGTGTACTCATTTTAAAGGTTCTTTTTTTTTTCACTCACAAAATGAATTTTGCACAGAGAGATATTTGCAAAGTGCCTCCATTTACAATAAAATGCAGAGTCATTTTCCCATTTGAATTTTATCTATACAGTTCAGAATCTCACTCAAGTATCAGATGAGGTGTCAAAGTGCTTTGTTAACAAACTTATTTCCCAGATGTGGATGGAACAGGGACAGAAGGCTCAAATGCTCTAACATACCTAACAATTCAATTACAGTTATCTTGTGGTGCCATCACATATTTTTCTTCAACAATCAAACAACCTCAGCTGGAAACCTCTAGCAATAACATAAATAAAGGACCATCTGGCTAGAATAATTAAGGAAGGCTGGAAATAAAACATTAATTAGTGCAGTATTTCAAATGACCTTCAAAGGCCTTATTATGAAATTATATCCAAAACAGGTAATCATTTATTTCTTGTTGCTGTTAAATTAAACTAGACATGAATAAATATAAATACCAAGTCTTTACTCTTTGGTAAGAACTACTGACTCAAAATAATAATGATGTATTTCTGAAAAATAATAATAAAATAAAGAGACAAATAAGAAGTCACTATAAACCTTGAAAATTTACCTAACTCAAATATAATTTTAACACTGAGAGAGATCATTACACCTATCTAACCTCTTCAATTATGGATCAGAAAACACAGGCTCAGAGAGATTAAATGATTTTTCCCAAGGTCACATACCTAGAGAGTGATAGAGAATAGAGGTGAACACAAATCTGATTTTCATTCTAGAAATATTCTGTACTGATAATGAGAATTTAAATAGAAATATTCTATCACAAGGTGGCATACCACATAGTTTGTTATTTTGCCACTCCACTTAATTAAAATGAAATTTCACAAAACATGCTAATATGTTAAATTTTAGAGCCATATACTAAACCAATACCAAAAGTAATAAACCATCTTAAACAGTTTGTGCCAGCTAACTACCAATGATTCCCTTTCCTTAGGGAGGAGTTGATGTTATCTTAGCCACCTGGCAACCAGGTTAGAACAGCTGATTACTAGTTCTAGTTAATATAGATCTATATGCACAAATGTGGATATTTATTATTTCAAGGCAATAGTTTTTTATGAAGCAAGTATGCCCTCTCCACGGTCTCTTTTACCAACCTGTTAGTTGCAAGGCCTAGGGAATGAGGTAACCACAGATAGAAGGAAAAAGGGTCTTTGACTTACTATGCAGAGCAAAAGAGCTTACTGGCAGGAATACCAATATTAAACTTGTCTATGAAGGAGAATTAAATTCCTTTGGATATTAAAATTAGTATTACTATATTACCTAATAAAAAACCCAAAGTAGATCTGGATGGACACTACTTTCACACAACAGCAGTCATTATTATAAAATGATATCACTATATAATTTTGTAAGAATATTAGAATAAAGCTATTCCTTAAATTTAAAAATCAGTGTAAGTAGGCCTAGCCACTATGGCACAGGTGTAGCATAACACTCTGTAATTCTGGAAGCCTTATGGCATATTAGGGTCCTGGATCAACTTGTACATGCTGCAGAAGTGCACAGGCCCATGATCTTGGCTGGCTGGAAGGCTAAAGGAAAGATCATGGTATGAGACCCTGTTGAGGGTGCTTTTCTTATTCTTTCTCTCAAGAAATTAATTCATTAAAAAAATTAAAGTTAGCATAATTTCTTTTTTTGGGGAGAGGTTTTCACTATAGGGCGCGTGCGCTCGCCAGACAGAGAGAGACATAGAGACAGAAAGTGAGAAATCACCCCCCAGGGGGGATGGTCAGTCGCAATCCCTTCTCCTCCATTCTCCTCTCGGGATCTTGGGCACACACGCACACACGCCCGGCGTGAGTTTTTTAAGTCACCGGGTCCACCGGGTCCAGGACGCAAACCGCGGTCGACTACGTGGGAGTCGAGCGACATAGCCATTATGCTAACTGCTGGTTCCTGAGTTAGCATAATTTTAAGACTCTTTCAATAAAGATCTTCTCTTTTTTATACAGATAGGCCATAACTTCTGATATCTCTTGGCTTAACTGCACATACAGTTATCTGTAGGTATTTAAAGGGAGCTTGGTTCCAGGATCCCCTGCACACACCAAAATCTACAGATATTCAAGTCCCTTATATAAAATGGTGTAGTATTTGTACGTATCTATGTATATCCTCCTGTTTATTTTAAAATCTTCTCTACTTATAACGCCTAACACAATGTAAATGCTATGTAAACAGCTGTCTAGTTTAGGAAATAATGACCAGAAAAAAAATGACTGTGATGTTCAATACAGACACAACCATCACTGGGTTGTGGTGGCAATGTACATATGAATGTATGAACTACAAATAGTAATCAGCTGTTCAAACCTGGTTCCCTGGGAGCTGAGATATGTAGTCCTTCTTTTATTTCTACTTCCTAACCATCACTGGGTTAACTAACAAGGCAGTAATGATGTAGTATATTCAATACACATTTGGTTTAATTCATGGACAGGAAACATGCTGATGTGGAGGGTCAAATTTCTTTTCTTTTTTTTTATTTTTTTTGTGCACTTGCTGGAGAGAAAGGGGGAAAGTGAGAAATCATTCCCCAGAAGGGATAGTCATGCGCAATCCCTTTTCCTCCATTCTCCACTGGGATTCTGCACATGCATGCACACACACCTGGTCTGTCTTTTTCCTTTCCTTTCCTTTCCTTTCCTTTCCTTTCCTTTCCTTTCCTTTCCTTTCCTTTCCTTTCTTTTCCTTTTTCTTATATTCTTTTCATTTATTTATTTATTTTTAATGTTTTTGCTATAGGGCGACTATGCTCACCAGAGAGAGTGAGAGAGAAAGTGAGAAAACACCTTCAGAGGATATGGCCACACCATAACCCTTCTCTCACTTTCTCCTCCTGGGATTTGGGGCACATGCACACAGGTGCCCAGTGTGATTTTCAAGCTGCTAGGTCTGGGACTCAAAACGTGGCTGGCCATGTGGGAGTCCAATGTCTTAATTACTACACCACTTCTGGCCCATGTAATAAAAATTTAAAAGCTTAAAACAACATTTAAAGAGGTAGGAATGGGGTAGAGCACTGTATAGGTGACAGAATATGAGATCTAAGATAGAATCTGGCTTCAAGTACCAATTTTGCCTTGAAATGCCACAGATTTTATTTATCTTAACCATTTTTATTCTTTGGCTTTCTTCTTCAAATACAATAGGGTTGGGATGACAGGAAATGAGTGGGACTTCAAGAACAGTTCAATAACAACTCCAGGCTAACTACACCCTGAATCACTGCCAGAGAAAAACAGAAGAAATAAAACTACTAGATTAACATTCAGAATATGTCTCTAAAGTCTGCTGTTTTCAAGTGTCCCAGCAGGCATCCCAGGGATCCACATGGAATGACACAGATCTTTTCATCTTAATGTTTGCACCAAGAACTCAGTTTTAGTTAAATGAGAAAATTCCTAGCAAATCTTGTAGCACTGGTATATGCATTAAAAAGGAGAGATTTCTGGAAGAATACATATATATAGAAAACTAATAATAGCAGAAACCTAGTGGGAATGAGGTAGGAACTAAGTAGATGTGGAACAAGACATAAAGAAAAAATTTCACTACAATATTTTTTGATAACTCTTTTAAAGAAGGATGGTATACTTAGGAGAATGCCTTTTTAAAAAATATGTGTGAATATAAGTTTAAATAGAATTAGTCTATATAATTTCTCATTTATATTACAAAATCTCTTAAGTATGAATGGACTGCCCAAGCTTGATATATATATATATATACTATCCTATTACTGAGTATGGAAAAACACAGTAAACAATGGAAATCTTATTAAGTGTGCTTCAGAGACTCTTAGAAGAATAAACTATTGCACTTTGTCCATTAGACATAGTAATTAAGACACTAGACTCCCACATGACTAGCCACGGTTTGAGTCCCAGACCCAGCAGCTTGAATCTAAGATAATATCCCTGATAATCTCAAGATTATGATCTCTCAGATAATATCCCTGACTGTATAGTCTCTAAACTCAACTGAGAAGTAATGTCAGAAGTGATGATATATGATTGTTTTGCAAGTCACTAGTTCTGAGCTATGACTCTTTCAGCAGAAATTTTAGTTGAAATATTGAGCACATTTTAAGATTGAATGTACCACATTTTAAGAATGAATCAGAGATTTCTTCAAATAATCATGCACAAGAAATGCATGAATAATAATTAAAGCTACCATTTATTGTTTTCTAATAACATTCCAGATACTTTGCTTATATATATATAAAAATTTATAATATATATAATATAATAATTTATATATATATTTATAAATTTATATATAAATTTATGTATATACAAATTTATAAATATATATATATATATATATATATATATATATATAAATTTTTTTTTTTTTGTAATTACCACAAAAGCTCTACTAGGCACAGATGGGGAAAGTCATGAAGGCCTAATATTATTATTTAGTTAGTGTTTACTTTGGACCAAATTTTAGGCAATTCATTTTTCTAATTTTCACAACATTATGAAATAGGTACTATATAAATTGTCATTTAACAGTTATTAAACTTTATAAATAGTAAGTGGCTAAACAAGAATATGAATAGAGTCTGTCTGATTCACAAGCCTGTGTAACATGTGATTAAAGAACACAGGCTTTGGAATAATGCCTAGATATAAAACATTTTAACTGTGCCCTCGATCAAGGTATTTTACCTCTTTATTTTTTAAGTAGTTTTATTGAGATATAATTATGTGCCATAAACTTTAACCCACTTAAAATATACAATTCAATGTGTTTTTTGGATACTACATTGCTTTTTAAAATTATGGTATATATTTGTGTGTGTGTGTGTGTGTGTGTGTGTATAATGAAAATTTCCACTTTTTTAAAAAAGAGATTTTTGCTATTGGGTGCATGCACTCACTGGAGAGACAGAGTGACAGAAAGACAGAAAGCAAGAACCCCACCCCACCCCGAGAGGGATGGCCATGCCATAATCCATTCTCCTCCATTATCTCTCTTCTTGGTATTTTGGACACGTGCACATGTGCCTGGAGTGAATTCTAAGCTGCCAGGTCCCTAATCACAGTCAGAGTTGCATGGGAGTTCAGAGACATTACCATTACACCATCTGATGGTCCCATTTTAGCCATTTTAAATTGTTTTAAACTGTAACATTTTAAATACATTGTGCATATTTATGGAATTAAAAAAATTAAGACTTCAGGACATTGGTATGAGCAAAGAGTTCAGGAGTAAAGCCTTAAAGGCACAAGTAACAAAAGCAAAACAAAGGCAAATGGTCTATATCATGCTTAAAACCCTCTCACAGCAAAAGAAACAATCAATAGAGTGACGAGACAACCCACAAAATGGGAGAAAATATTTGCATACCATACATTTGACAAAGTATTAATAACCAAATGTGGAAAAAATTCAAACAACCCAGCTGCAAAAACAAAACGAGTTACCATCAGATGACAAAATGATTACAGCACTGGATTCCTACATAGTTGACTCAGGTTCAAATCCGGACCTGGCAGCTTAAAATTCACCCTGGGCGTGTGTGCGTGTATGCTCAAGATCCTGAGAAGAGACTAGAAGAAAAGGGATTGTAATTTGGCCATCCCCCCCAGGGGTGATATTTTGCTTTCTGTCTCTGTCTCTCTGGCAAGTGCACTTGCCCTATAGCAAAAAAGAAAAAAAATTAAAAACCAGCAAAACAAAACAACAAATAGCTCAATTTAAAACTGAGCAAATGACCTGAGTAAAGAGTTTTGTGTGTGTGTGTGTTTTGTCTTCTTTCAGTTTTGTTTGTTTCTTTGTTTTGTTTAAGACAAGGTGTTATTGCATGCAATTCCTTTGACTCAGTCTCCTGAGTAGCCCAGATTTCAGAAATATACCACTGCCCTGGGTCAAGAATCAAACCTCAGCATCCCATGTGGTCTCAGCCTGCAGAACAACAGTTTCTAGTCAGCATATGCCACTGAACCTGGGCCCTACTTCATTTCTTTGACAATAATTATCTTCATCTATAAACGTTAGTTTTAAATGCCTATGTGCAGTATTATTATGGGAATTATATATAAGGGCAGTGGTGTTTGGTAGAGTGTGTGCCTTATGACTGGTTTATAAATTAAGGTACGGTTGGTTGTTGTATCAGAAGGATCCAAGAATAGACTGACTAAAGAGTATTTTTCTATATTACAAAATAATTTCAATGTTATTGGTCAGACTGCTGGGGCAGCTCTGAAATTAGTGTTCATTTAGGACCTCAGTTTCCTTCCAAGTTATTGGTCTTTAAGTCCCTTGAGCAGCAGTTCTCAAGCTGATTATTTATGGTCTCATAACCCATTTTTCCTCTAAAAATAAATTGAGGATACCAAAGAGCATTTTATTTAAAAAAATAAGTTTATCAATATCTTTCATGACAGAGACAGACAGAGATACAGACACCCCCAGCAGGTTCCCAGCGAAGCCAGCCTATATCATAAGCACACATGCCTGCCTGTCATGCTTACAGAGATCCCAAGATGTCAACCCAACCCATTAACATGGGGATGCAGTAGTGTTACTACTATACCACCATGTAGTCTCCCAAAGTGCTTTTTAAAAACTGTGTTACTGCCTTAGCTTTATATTATTATTCTACCTTGTATACATATACCAGAACATCACATTATACTCCATAAATATATACAATTATTTGTCAATTAAAAAGAAAATTTTAAATAAAAAAGGAAGTAAAAATTGAGCATTTAAAAATATTTATCAATTAATTTAGGAAAACAACAATAATGTCTTTTCATAAAACTATATTTAACATAACCAAAAATTTGTTAGCAGAATAGCAATGTTTTATGTTTGCAAATCTCTTTAACATCTAGCTTAATAGAGAATAACTGCATTTTCATACTTGTTTCCCCTTTCAAGTGTTACATGTTCTTCAGGTTGAAATACATAAAATACTAGCAAATCATATCCAACAACATATAAGAAAGATTATACATCACGACCAGGTAGGCTTTATTCCAGTGATGCGAGGTTGGTTCAACATATGTAAAATCATAAATGTAATATATCATATTAACAGAAAGATAAAAACCATATGGTCATATAGATTTATGCAGAAAAAGCACTTGATAGGATATAACAGCCCTTTATGCTAGAGACTCTCAGCAAAATTGACATAGAACAGTCATTTCTCAACACAATAAAAGCTATCTATAAAAAAATCCATAGCTAACATCAACCTGAATGGAAAAAAGCTCCAAGCTTTTCTATTAAAAATGGGTATAAAACAAGGATGCCCACTTTCTCCACTCCTTTTCAATATAGTACTGGAAATCCTCGCCAACGAAATCAGAAAAGAGGAAAATATAAAAGGCATTCAAATAGGAAAAGAAGAGGTGAAACTCTATTTGTAGATGACATGATGGTACACATAGAAGACCTGATGGTTTCCATGAAAAAAAATTGCAAGAAGTAATACATGAATACAGTAAAGTTACAGGATACAAAATCAACATACAGAAATCTATAGCATTTCTTTATACGAACAACAGGCAGACTGAGATAGAACTGAAAAAAGTTATTCCATTTACCATAGCCACAAAAAGTGTAAGATACTTAGGAATAAATCTAACCAAAGAAGTTAAAGATCTTTACAAGGAAGACTACGAGAAGCTAAAAAAAGAAATTGAAAATGACACAAAAAAGTGGAAAGACATCTCATGTTCCTGGATTGGAAGAATTAATCTAATCAAAATGGCAATTCTACCCAAAGTAATCTACATATTTAATGCAATCCCCATCAAAGTACCAGACACATTCTTCACAGATCTAGAAAAGACAATTATAAAATTTGTCTGGAATCATGAAAGACCCCATATTTCCAAAGCAATTTTGCAAAAGAAGAGTGGAGTGGGCAGCACCTCACTCCCTGACCCAAAAAATATACTACAAAGCTGTAGTAATCAAAAGAGCATGATACTGGTGGAGAAACAGCCATGTAGACCACTGGAACAGAATAGAGTACCCAGAAATAAATTCCTAAACATACAGTCAACTGATTTTTGACAAGGGGTACCAGTCAATCCAGTGGGAAAAGGAAAACCTCTTCAGCAAATGGTGCTGGGAAAACCGGATTTCCACCTGCAGAAAGATGAACCCTTACTTCTCACCTTTGACAAAAATCAAGTCAAGGTGCATCAAAGATCTAAACCTAAGACCTCAAACTATAAAACTGCTCCTGGAAAACACTGGGGAAACTCTGGGAGACACTGGCTTAGGGAAAGACTTCTTAAATAAGACCCCCAAAGCACAGTCGCTAATCCCCAAAATAGACAAGTGGGACTACATCGGACTAAGAAGTTTTTGTATGGCAAAAGAAACAGTAATTAGTGTGAATTGACAGCCCTCAGAATGGGAAAATATTTTTTTAAACTATGTATCAAATAAGGGGCTGATAACCAAAATACACAAGGAACTCAAGCAGCTGTTCTGAAAAAAGATGATCAACCCTATTAAAAGTTGGGAGAATTAATTGAAAAAAACACTCTCTAAGGATGACATTCGAATAGCCAAAAGATATATGAAAAAATGCTCAACATCCCTCATTGTAAGGGAAATGAAGATCAAAACAACAATGAGATACCACCTAACTCCAGTCAGAATGACTAAGATTAAAAAAGCAAAAAATGGTAAGTGCTGGTGAGGGTGTGGTGAAAGGGGAACTCTCTTACACTGCTGGTGGGAATGTAAATTGGTCCAGACACTGTGGAGAACAACTTGGAGATTCCTCAAAAATCTACAAATAGAACTATACCATATGATCCAGCAATCCCACTCCTTGGTATCTACCCAAAGAACAGAATCCTTAATCGGAAAAGTGCTTGCACATTGATGTTTATTGTGGCACTATTCACAATTGCTAAGACATGGAACCAACCCAAACGCCCACGAACAGATGAATGGATTGAAAAACTGTGGCACATATACTCTATGGAATGCTATTCAGTCATTAAAAAACAAACAAACAAACAAACAAACAGAAAAAAAAAACAATGAAACCCTGGCTTTTGACAGAAAGTGGAAGAATATGGAAGATTTACTGCTGAGTGAAGCAAGCCAGGCTATGAAGGAGAGACAGTGTTATGTCCCCACTCAATATATACCGAGTGTCTGCACTCTATGACTGAAACTGATTGACTAAAGGATATAGAAACATAGTAAATGAATGTGAATACCAGATAGAGTGTGTGTGAAAGAGTAGAATCTGAGAAAGGACAGTTAGAAGAAAAATAGAGGCAAAGCATTAATGAGACAAAGAAACGTGATATTATCTGTTGAAGATAATTTTATAGTTTTATCAACTGGACTAGGGAGAAATGTTCACATGTTGAAATATTCACTTTGTAAGCTAAATAACATGACTGAATGTATAAAAGAAAATGAAAAAAAAAGTCCTCTTTGACTCTACGGCATTTTTTAAAAGAATTATTTATTTTGTTTATTTATTACCATTACTATTTTTTAAAGTTTGCTATAGTGCATGTGCGCTCACCAGGGAGAGAGAGAAAGTGAGAAAGCAAGCCTCCTGGACCACGACTCAAACCGAGTTTGACCATTTGGGAGTCCAGTGCCTAAACCAACACACCACCTGCTGGCTCATCTGCAGCTTGTTTTTTTCATTATCATAATTACATATTTTGATAAAGAGAAGCTTTTAATCTTAATGTAGTCCAATTTATTAGTTTTTTTAATAGTTAATGAGTTGTTTGTCCTATTTGGGAAATCTTTGACTCTACAGCCATAAAAAAATTTTTAATAAATAATAATTATTTTATTTTCACATTTAGATTCATAATAGCTTTAGAATTAATCAGATGAATTTATTTTTTAAACTCTTGACTATATGCTTACTTTTATATAGTATAAAATTAAATAAATAGTATAAAATATTTTAGTCTAAGTATTTTACTAAATTTTATTCAAATAGCAAAGGATGATGATTATTATCAAAATAAAATTGTACTCAATTCTTTGTCTTATGGTAGATGTAACTCCATTAGGCTTAATGGACTACTAAATTATATAAATTTTTGACATCTTATTTGCTTTCTGCCTGGAACAATTAAACTCAATGTTCCAGTGTTAGTTTTATCAGCCATAAAATATGCTACCTCTTAAGAGAATCTAAGACTATCAATGTCCAAATATATGTATCATTATTCTTTGAACCATCCTGGAAATAAGTCAGTACTTAATATGGTTGATTGAATTCAAGTGCCATTATAGATACTAATGAATTGTTACTATGTAGCATGAAATAGAAAATCTGTTTCATTATAGTGACATAGAAAATGGTAAGGATAATTTGGCAAAGATAATAAAAGTGCATAATAATTATGGTATTTATGTATTTCAGAAGTTGATTTTAGATGTCTTATTGGTTAAATTAGTTTGGTTGAACTTTTTCATTGATATTCATTTTAATTTCTAGACTATTATATTATTTAATATTTCATAACCAAGATATTACATGTAATACTTGCTAACATTTCTAAGGGCAAAGACAATGCCCAAAAATATTCTTTGAGAGAGAGATCT
Organism: Tupaia tana; assembly: GCA_026018925.1. Classification (NCBI taxonomy): domain Eukaryota; kingdom Metazoa; phylum Chordata; class Mammalia; order Scandentia; family Tupaiidae; genus Tupaia; species Tupaia tana. The sequence goes on along the minus strand of JAKSZU010000010.1, from coordinate 26,122,373 downwards.
TTGCTATAAGGAGTGTGCACTTGCCAGAGACATAGAGAGACAGAAAGCAAGAAATCACCCCAGCGAGGGATGTCCTGCTGCAATCCCTTCTCCTACAATCTCCTCTTGGGATTTTGGGCATGAAGTATATGCATCCAACATGCATTTTAAGCCTCCAGGTCTGGGACTTGAACCACTATTGACTATGCAGGAGTCCAACGACGTAACCATTATGCCATTCTCTTGTCCGAAGAATGCCAAAATTATCAGATTCAAGAATCTTCTTTTTCCTATTAGAGTACTGACAATAGATTTGAGGATAATATAAAAAAATAAAGATAATAAAAATAAACTTACTTTATAATAAAAACCTTTACCTGTAGTTGCTACCAAATATGGCTATCCTTATATGCCTACCAAGGGAAATGTGAAATGGTTCACTTTCTTAGGAAACACTGATTTCATAAGAAACATTTTATAATTAGTATTTCTTCATTACAAAAGGAAACCAAGGCAGAGAGGTTAAACTGCTTTGGTTACATAACTAGTATGTAGATGAGCTGATATCTGAACTCAGGCATTTTAGTTCCAAAGTATGCTGTCTTACCCAATGTACCATACTGATTAATCAGCATCAATAGTCCAAAAAAAAAATAGTAAAAATAATGTAAAATGTGAAACCATTAATTTATATTGAAAAAACTGTTAAATAAGTCAACAATTTTGTCAGCCTAAACAGGGGATTCTGTCACTGAACTTATGCTATTTGGAAAATGAAAAACCTGAGACATAGTACATGTGATAGCACACACTGATGTTTTATACCTTTATTCTATTATTCTAAGTATAGTGTAAAATCTCTGTTAGCAGGACTAATGTCTTGATGTTCTTTGAAATCCCCACATTGATCCTTTCTGTTTATTTGTTTTTACAAAAACTGTATATGTTTAAGATATACAATGTGATGTTTTCACGTACATATACATAGTGAACAGATTACTATAGCTAAGCTAGTTAACATATCTGTCTCTTCACATAGCATTTTTTAAAAATGTGGTAAAGACACAAGATCTACTTTCTTAGTGAATTTCAAGAATATAAAATAATATTGTCAGCTATATTAGCTTTCTGGAACTTCTACATCCTACATAACTGAAACTTTGTGCCCTTTATTAAATACCTCTCCAGCCCCCTCACACCTCACCTCCACTCCTGGGAATCACTAGTCTACTTTCTATTTCCATGAATTCAGCTTTTACAGATTCCACATAGACTTGGAATCATACAGTATTTTTCTTTCTGTGTCTAGCTTATTTCACTTAGCATGATATCCTCTAGGTTCATCCTTGTTGCCACAAATGGCAAGATATTGTTTAAGGCTGAATTATATGTCATTGTCCATGCCACAATCTCTATATGTATTCATGAGTATTTAGGTTGTTTTCACACATTGCCTGTTATGGGTAATGCCACGAAGAACATGGGAGTGCAGGTATCTCTTAGAGATTCTGCATTCTTTCTTTCTTCCTTCTTATTTCTTTCTTTTTATTTCCTGGATATATACCCAGAAATAGGATTGTCAGAAATATGGTAGCTCTATTTTCAACTGTTTGAGAAACTCTTATGCTGATTTCTGTAATAGCTGTACCAACTGATGTCCTCACCAACTGTATATAAAAGTTCTCTTTTCTCCACAGCCTCACCAACACTTGCCTTTTGTTTTTCAAGAACCATTATTCTAACAGGTGTGAAGTCATATCTCATTATGGTTTTGATTTGCATTTCTCTGATGATTAATAATGTTAAACACCTCTTAATAAACCCATTAGCCATCTGTATGTCTTCTCTGGAAAAAAATCTCGTTGAGTCTTTTACCCACTTTTTAAATCTTTTTTCGTTGTTGTCATGGATTATAAGAGACCTGAAACTGTAAAACTCCTAGAAGAAACAAAGGGCAAAACGTCCTTGACACTGACTGGTCTTAATAGGGCTTTTTGGATATAATACCAAAAGCACAGGCAATAAAAGCAAAAATAAACAAGTAGAACTACATCAACTAGAAAGCTTCTGCACTGCAGAGAAAACAATCAAAAAAAGAAAAAGGCAACCAACAATTTAAGAGAAAATATTTGAAAATTAAATTCTATCTTGCAATATCATCTGCTATGGTCTGGATATGGTTTTTCCCCAGTTTCATGTGCTGGAAACTTGGTACTCCATATAATGTTTTTGTTTGTTTGTTTGTTTGTTTGTTTGTTTTTTGAGAGGTTTTTGCTATAGGGTGTGCGCGCTCACCAGAAAGACAGAGACAGAGAGACAGAAAGCGAGAAATCACCCCCCAGGGGATGACCACAGCACTATCCCTTCTCCTCCATTCTGCTTTAGGGATCTTGGGCATGACACACATGCACCCAGTGTGAGTTTAAGCCACTGGGTCTGGGACTCGAACCACAGTCGACTACATGGGAGTGCAGCAACATAGCCATTACACCATCTGCTGGTCCCATGTTTTTAAGAGGGATGGTGGCCTACTGATTGGTGTATGATCATGGAAGCACTATCTGTTCTTGAGAATAGATAATTGCCTTCAAGAACAAGAGGGAGTTTTTTCCTCTCTCTGGAATGGGATCGATTCATGAGAGCTGGCTGGTATAAAAGGTGGTTGGTTGATAAATAAGATGGCTGCCCATAGATGATTTTCATTCTCTCTCTCTCCATTCCTGCATTCTTCTATGCTTCTCTCGGCCATACTGATATGGAGTACAGGCTGGTCTCAAGCTTTTGGACCTCCTGTCCAACAGAAACATGAACAAATAAACCTCTATTTTTATTATTATTTTTTTAACTTGCCAGTGGGTGTGTGCACTCACTAGGGACAGAGGGTGAAAGAAATGAGAAAACACTCCCTATGGGGCATGGTCATGCTGCAATCCTTTCTCCACGACTCTCCCTCATTTTTGGATTTGGGGCATGTTTTCAAGCAGCAGAGTCCAGGACTCACACTGCATGATTGGCCACGTAGAATCTAGTCACTTTTAGATCAGATGAGCCAAACCTCTATTCTTTATAAAGCATCTAGTCTCAGGTATTTCTGTTTAGGAACACAACAATGGAACAAGACACCATTTTGTTCTTCTTTGTTTAGATAACTATTAATTTTTCTTTAATATTCAACTCAAATATCGCCTCCTCTGGAAGACAGTCAAATTTAGATGTACTTCTGGAACAGCACATTTTATAATCAAGATTTTTTTCAACTTCAAAAAGCAAAATTCCTTATTTATTTATTTAGTCTTTTGCTATAGGGCACGTGCGCTTACCAGAAAGACAGAGAGAGACAGAGAAACAGAAAGCGAGAAATCACCCCCCAGGGGGGATGGCCACGATGCAATCCCTTCTCCATTCTCCTCTCAGGACCTTGGGCACATGCGTACATGCACCTGGTGTGAGTTTAAGCCACATGGTCCGGGATTCAAACCACAGTCGACTACATGGTAGTCCAGTAACAAAGCCACTATGCCAACTGCTTGCCCCGCAAAATTCCATATTTAAAATATAGTAAGTAGTAAGGAATTTATTAACTCAATTAAAGGAAATACCAGAAGTAGATCAGGCTCAAAATTGGTTGAGCCAGCAGTTCACTGGTGTCATCAGGACTCAGTTCAGTCTTGACTTTCTGTTTTGCAGTCTTTGGTATGGCTTCATTCAGTAAGTATTATTTTTGAACACATTTCCTCATTCATTTCCATTTATAAGAGTACAGCTACCTACAGCATGGTTTTCTCTTATGGGTGATACAAGTTTATATTCAGAATTACTCATTTGCCTCTTCGAGGGTCTTTTCTAGCTTGAAGTGACTTAGTCATGCCTATTCTTGAAAAAAATTCCCGGTAAGGGGAATAGGGTTCATAATTGATTCAGACTAAATATTTATGGTAGAATAGATATTGGTGAATACTTATTACATGTGCCCTTCACTCATATATCATATTGTACTTAACATTTCAATCTCATATTTTTATCAAACTAACAGAAATTTTTTATTTACTTATGTTGGCCCTACTCTAAATATTAAGCTCTTTTTTGATAGTAGGGACAGTGTCATATTTAACTTTATGTGCTTTCTGCCTAGTGTCTACAACAACTATTTATACAATTATAACTCAATTGCAATTTGTAGATTTATCACAAAAATATTGTTATTAATGCACAGTTCTTATTTATTTAGTCTTGAAAATATTTGCAAAGATAAGCATAAAACCAATGGAATAAAAAATGAGTGTTTAAAGATAAAACCCATATATCTCCAGTCAACAGGTTTTAGACAAGAGGACCAAGACCATTCAATTGGGAAAGAACAGTTTCTTTAATAAGTGGTTTTGAGACAACTAGATATCTTTATGCAATAATAATAATAAAGTTGAACCCTCTGCCTCACTACATCTACAAAAATTAACCCAAAATTAATTACCAACTTAAATATAAAATCTCAGAAAAAATTCTTAGAGGAAAAAGCTAGCAGGTGGCATGGTGGCTAACATGCTGGATTCTCACATAGCTGACAACAGTTCAATACCCAAATCTGGTAGCTTGAAATTCAGGCCAGGGACATGGGCGTGCATGCCCAGAATCCCAAGAAAAGAATGGAAAAGAAGGGATTAGGGTGTGGCCATCCTTGGGGGGGGGGGGGGGGTGATTTGTCACCTTCCCTCTCTCTCTGTCTTTCTCTGTCTCTTTCTGAAGACAGCATGTGCCTGATGGCAAAAACATAAAAAAAAAAAAAAAAAAATCTTAAGGAAAATAAAGTGGTAAAGCTTCATGATCTTAGATTTAGCAGCAAATTTTTGGATAATCTACCAAAAATATAAACAACTAAAGAAAGAATATCCATAAACTAGACTCCATCAAAGTTAAAAAAAAATTGCAATTACAAGAAGCAGAAGTTGGGGAGGGTTTAGGGAGATATCAATCAAAGGATACAAAATTATAGTTAGATAGGAAGCATAGGTTCAAGAAATCTATTGTACAGAATAGATCAGGTAATGATGATATATTAATGAAAAATATTAGGAGAGTGGATGTTAATTGTTCTCACCATAAAAATAACTACATGAGGTAATATATATATTTATATATATATGTTAATTAGCTAGATTAAACCATTCAATAATGTTTATATTACTTCAAAAATTCATGTGTACATAATAAATACCTATAATTTAGTTATGAATGTAAATATATAAAATTTTAAAAAATTTATGTACTTTAGATAACATTTTAAAAAAAGTGAAAAGACACTTGCATAATGGGAGAAAATATATCTAAAAGGGGTCTAACATACAGAAAATATAAAGACCTTTTACAATGCAAAAACAAAAGACAACCCAACTAAAAAATGAAAAAAAGGGAACCAGCAGTTAGCGTAATGGCTATGTCGCTGGACTCCCACGTAGTCAACCGCGGTTCGCGTCCCGGACCCGGTGGCTTAAAACTCACGCTGGGCGCGTGTGCGTGTGCCCAAGATCCCGAGAGGAGAATGGAGGAGAAGGGATTGCGGCGTGACCATCCCCCCTGGGGGGTGATTTCTCGCTTTCTGTCTCTCTGTCTCTCTCTGTCTGTCTGGCGAGTGCATGTGCCCTACCGCAAAAAAAAAAAAAAAAAAAAAAAAAAAAAAAAAAAAAAAAAAAAAAAAACCTCTCCAAAGAAAAATAAAAATGAAAAAAAAGAAAAGGACTGAATGGACACTGTTCCAAAAACAAATAATAAATTTATGGTAAAGCATAGCTGGAAAAATGGTGAAATTTATGCTTTATAAAAATTTTATGGGTACAATGTTCCAAACAATTAAGTAGTTTACACATGGAAAACTTGTTTTAGGATGGATGAGATGATGCTGAATATGATACGTGTAAAGGGAGACTAAACACATCAATTTGTGAGGAAAAAATTCATTAAAAGAGGGTATTATGTATATTTAAGAGTACCTAATAGTAAGTATACCAAATTTATTGATGATTTCTCTATGAAAAAATGACTTTTACCCAGGTGCTAGATGATGATAGATCCCTTCATATTAATATGTAAGCCTTCAACAATGTCACAAATTGAGTCAGGGAAATATATTTACATATTTTCCTGTATAAATCAGTAATAAAATATCTTCTTTTACTGTGAAAATTTACTAATTTTGTTTCAATTTGACTTAATTTAGTTTGTGTACTCTGAGAAATTGATCTGCAAGTTCACTGTTAGTATCAAACCTGAATAAGATGCAAAGCATATTGCTTAAGAAAACTTAATTTAATTTGCTGATTGTCTAAGGGAACATATGAAATATTATCCAAGAACTACTTAGAAAATCTACGGTCTTACCTCAGCATTATAAAAAAAACAAATATACAAGTATGAACCAGAACATATTGAAACATCACAAAACCTAATTCATGGACAGATGCTTAAGCAATGTAGAGACCAAAAATAAATTATTTGAGCCAAATTACTATTAACTCTAAGTATGATAATTACCAGGACAGCTGATACTTAAAATGAACCTATGCTGCTTTGGTTACTGAGCAATTTAAAAGTATAATTATTCCTAATTACCCTTTTACTCACTGAAAAAATTGGCACCAAAAAATAAATGAACAATTCATCCCACAATTTATAGGTTATGTACATCATCATTGTAAAGCTTCCTTTAATTATAATCAATATTTTTTTTACAAAACTAGTGCACCAGGGGATCTCAAAGAGGTCCTGGAAAAAAAAACCAGAATTAAAGTACAAGTATACTTTAGTGTAAAAAATATGAAATTGATGCATATAATATGCATATATCATGAACTTTTGGAAGACTCTAATATGTGTGTGTGTGTGTGTGTGTGTGTGTGTGTGTGTGTGTTTTTAAAATGATATATATTCAAACTATTTGAAAAGGGTTTAATATCGTTGGGTATCTTGTTTCTGGTCAGTACTGATCTTGGGTGGCATGGAGTGCTACTACACAGAAAGAATTGCTATTAATAAGATACAGAATGAAGCCAATTCAGAAGGTGAAAGAAAAGATATGAAGATTGATGTAGTATGGGCCCACAGACAAGGGTAATCTTTATACTAACAGAAGCAAGTTAGAGCTACTTCAGGAGCTTTGATTTGGGAGATCTGAAGTTTCCTCTGAAGAGAATAGGGCATTCACTGAGGTAGAAAATATGAGCACACAGGATCATTCCTATGCCCCTAAGCATCCAAATGCTAAATTATACTTGATCAAATTGCTATGAAGCAAAAATGGAGTATTGGGAAGTCAGGGACATGGTGATTATCTTCCTAGTCTAAGTTTTGGTGACACAAATAGGAAAACACCATAAGTAGATAGTATAAATAAACACTGTTTGTTAGAATATCAATCCAACAGGCAAAACTGTCATCAAACACTAAATGTATATACAGTGATACTGTAGAAAGATCACATAGATGATTGCTTGAAGTAGATCTCAATTCAGTATTAGATCATACTATATTCTCTCCCACTATGTCAGACTTGTGTGAGACTGGATTTTCAGCAGTTGCTATGATAAAAAGCAAAACCCTCATAAAAATTCATGTAGGATAAGAAATTTGTAAGCATAATCTGATTCCAAGGTTTTAAGTGCTGCAAAAGTTCCAGCAGGCATACACATCCCATTTGAAAGTGAAAAAATGTTCAACATCCCTCATCATAAGGGACAGGCAATTCAAAACCACAGTGATACACTACTTAACCAAGTCAGAATGTGTAAGCTTAAAAAAAATAAAGAAGAGATGGGACCAGCAGTTAGCGTAGTGGCTATGTCGCTGGACTCCCACATAATCGACCGCGGTTCGCGTCCCGGACCCGGTGGCTTGAAACTCATGCCAGGCGCGTGTGCGTGAATGCCCAAGATCCCAAGAGGAGAACAGAGGAGAAGGGATTGCGGCGTGGCCATCTCTCCTGGGGGGTGATTTCTCACTTTCTGTCTCTCTGTCTCTCTCTGTCTGTCTGGCAAGCGCACGCGCCCTATAGCAAAAAAAAAAAAAAAAAAAAAAAAAAATCCTCTCCAATAAAAAAAAATAAAAAAGAATGATAAGTGTTGGCAGAGCTGGGGTGAAATGAGAACTCTTCTACGCGGTTGATGAGAATGTAAATTCATACAGCCACTGTGAACAATATGGAGATTCTTCAAAGATGTACAAATAGAACTATTACATGATCTAGCAATCCACTCCCGGGAATCTACCCAAAAGATAGGAATATATTCTGTTAGAAAAATGCTAGCACATCCATGTTTATTGCAACATTATTCATAATTGCTAAGACATGGAATCAACCCAAATGTCCAAAACAGATAAATGGATTGAAAAAGTGTGGCACATATACACTATGGGTTACCATACAGCCATAAAAAAAGACAATGATATCCTGCCATTTGAGAGAAAATGGACAAATATGGAAGATTTAATGCTAAGTGAAGCATGCCAGACTCAGAGAGAGGCATTGTATGTCCCCACTTAATATATAACAAATGTCTTCACTCTATGGCAGAAACTGAAAGATTGGAAGGCATAAAAGTATGGAAAGCAACAATGGATTCCAAAGACAGTAAAGAAAGTGGTGAGAAATGCGGGAAATGCAGGGGGGGCGGGGGCTAGTGGAATCAGGGAAAATAATTCAGTGGACAAAAAAATGGAAAATTTATCTGTTGATGACAATGTGTTTGGTCATTTCTTTGACTGGACTAACATACAGGGTATGCATGCTGGGAAAAATCATTTTCAAAGTTGTAAAGATGTAAGCAATTAAATGTAAAAAATATTTAAAAAATAATGTGATAGGGGTTAAAAGAAAAATAAAGTACTAATTTTTTCTTTTAAAGTATACATATTTTTAAGCAGCTATTAAGCTCTTAAGATAGAAATACTTGTTAAGCTATTTGGACCTAACTATTTAATTAAAAAAAAAAAAAAAAAACTGTTAGCTATTTCTTTGAGCCTGAGGGCACTCTGAAAAATGACTTAGAACTAAGGGTACAATAACAGAAAAAGTTTGGGAACCTTTGATTTGGAAAAGATAGCTCTCAAGAGTCTTTTTAAAAACAATCAGAAAAAAAAAAAAACCTGCTTGAAAATGAAACCTGCTTTGTTAAGCTGTAGTCAAAATAAGTCAGCAGTGGTAAAAGGACTGGGGATATATATATATATATATATATATATATATATATATATATCCAATCCATCAAAATATATAACTAATACCTCCCAACCATGAGGACTTACAGAACAAGAGGTATTCACAGAACAAAAGGTAAATCTTAGAAACCAGAAACACCCAGGAATTTACAAATAACAAAATTGGGAGGAAGGGGAAGAACTGCAGATGAAAGCACTAGTAACCTCTATCTTTAGGACATGTAGTCAAAAGATTCTCTACACTAAAAAATGCAGTTAAAGAAAATCTATTTGATTCTAAATTCTTAATATTATTTTAATTTATCTTTAATCTTAGGTTTTTAGGAATGAATATTGGGGACCAGCAGGTTGCATAGTGGTTAGGGCACTGAATACTCCCATATGACTAACCACGGTTCAAACTCAGACCTGTATGCTTACTTTCTCACTTTCTCTCTCTTTCTCTGCTCAGATTAAAATAAATTAATTAATAAATAAAATTAAATACATAATTCTTGAAAAAAAGAAATTAATACCTATGTCACAATAGAATTGAAATTCTAATTTATTTTTTAATTTAATTCCATTTGTTATTATTATTATTATTATTTTTTAACTTTACCAGAGAGAGAGAGAAAGGGAAAGCAAGAAAGCAAGCTGCCAGGTCTGGGACTCAAATCCTGGTCAGCCATGTGGGAGTCTAGCATCTTAATCACCATGCCACCTGCTGGTCCCAAGTTCTAAATTCTTAACATCATTGTAATTTCTCTTTTTAGTCTTAGAATTTTAGGAATTATTATCTGTGTATTAATAAAATTCTTAAAATTCAAGAATTCATTCAACTTCCATTTCTTCTAATGAGTTAAGTAAAAATGAAGTTATTTTCATTAAAGTAATACCTATATTTGCCACAAATCTTCTTCCTTCCTGCTTCATGGTTTTCCTCCTTATATCCCTCAATTTTCTAAACTTACCTAGCAAAAAAAAAAAAAAAAAAAATTTCTGCGAAGATGTTTCCAGAATGTTATGGATTATGGATGATGATTTGGGATTCTTTTTTTTCTTTCTTTTATTCTTATACTTCTCTTTCTTTGGTTGAAACTTTTCAATACATATGTATAATCTTTTACTCACAATAGCTTTCTTAATTAAAAAAATGTTACAAAACTATAAACAATTGTGCCAAGATATTAATAGCATTTAATTCTGGGTGTGGGAATATGGATGATTATTTGCTCCTTTGTAATTTTGCTGTATATTTTTAAATTTAAAAAAATCCTCAGGTGATAAGAAATTTCTATCAGATCAAGAAATGTGCAGCAATACTGTTCCATTTTAAAATTCATCTACACAACTTCTAGTCAAATTCTGATCATCACTGTATGTGGCTGCCAAAGAAACTGGGTTTGACAAACAAAATGTACTGTTTTAACTCATTAAATGTAGAATTCACTAAAACTAGAAAATACCTATATGATAATATTATGAATTTCATAATCCTACTGAATTTCTGCCTGCTTTTTAGATAGGTTATGTGATTATTTTCAAATTTAATTTATTATTGTTATTATTATTTTAACTTGACGAGAGAGAGAGAAGAAAAGTAAAAATGCAACCTGCCAGGTCTGAGACTTGAACTGCCAGCCATGTGTGAGTCCAGTACTTTATCTACTACATAACCTGCTGACCCCTGTGATTCTTGTTTCTGCAGGTTAACATCCTTGTTTCCTAACCTTCCTCTCTAATGAAGGATTATTTTGAATTTCAAAGAGCCTAAATACCTCTTTGGGTTTCACTTAATATTATAATAGTAAAAATGTATTGCATTCATTTAAAGGAAATTAACAAGCAGTTTTGCTTATAAATTCTAAAGATATAGCGGATCCAAGGTAAAAGTTGTAGAGCTTAATAAAAAGGAAATATATTATGTAAAACAGAGAGAAGTTACATAAACCAAGATCTCTTTATCACTCCCTAATTATTTTGTATAGCAGTGTTAATAGAAACTATTTTATGCATATGATACATGTATATGATACATCTTATGACTGCATTGGTATAGAAACAAATATAATCCCAGTTGGATTTGTTATTATATATTTATTAATGATTATATTCACTTTTTTATTTTAAAAGAAAGGATAATTAAAACATTTTTATGACCCCTAAAAACATCTTGAGCCTTAGGCACTGTGCCTACTGTACCTAATGGATAGGTTGACTCTGCTGAAATGTAGCAAATTTGTAAATGTATTATTGCATTAAATAGCTACTATTTTTTAATTACAAGAGAATCAAGAAAATACAGAGTATTTTATGTCACCTTTTCAACCAACTAGTATCTTCATTATTTTAAAGCTTTATTTATTTTTAAATTTTTATTTATTTTTGTTTTAATTTGGCAGAGGGAAATGGTCATGCTGCTATCCTTCTTCATTTTCTACCTCCTTTTGGGATTCTGGGCACACATGCACATGTGCCTGGTGTGTTTCTCAAATTACTTCCAGTCTAAGACTTGAACTGCAAGGGTGGCCATGTGGGATCTAGCCATATGGGATCTTATTTCTATTTTATTTAAAATTTCTTGTATTAGATATACAGTTCATTAATCGTATTTTTATGGGTTTTTAATATAAAAACTTAAGCTTATAGCCTTTTCACTTTTTCTTAGTGAAAAAGCTATAACAATTGCTTTTGTTACATCTCAAAAACTCTGATAAATACGGACCGACAGTTGGCGTAATGGCTATGTCGCTGGACTCCCATGTAGCTGACCGCAGTTCAAGTGTTGGATCTGGTGGCTTAAACTCATGCCAGGTGCATGCGCGTGTGTTCCCAAGATCCTGAGAGGAGAATGGAGGAGAAGGGATTGCAGCGTGGCCATCCCCCCTGGTGGGTGATTTCTCGCTTTCGGTTTATCTGTCTCTCTGGCAAGTGGATGTGCCCTATAGCAAAAACATCCCTCCCCCACCCCCCAAAAAAGTTCTGATAATATATCCACTATCAGTCAACTCAAAATACTTTCTAATTTTTACTTCAATTTCCTTTTGGTCATATTAAGTAGTGCTTGTTTTTAAAATTGTTTCTAATTTCTGGTATTTTCAAGTAAGTTTTTTATGTCTATTTCTAACTTTTTTGTATTTTAGCAACAGAATGTAATCTGTATGAAACTGACTACTTAAAATATTCACTTCTTTTTGTCTCTTATATCATTAATTGCTGGGACCATGCAGTTAACACAGGCTGAGTATGAAAGAACTGCCCCTCGTGCCTAGAGCAAGGACTCGGCTGAGGAGAACTGTTTGCAAGGTCAACAGTTTTACGAGTTCTGGACCTCACGAATTGTGTTGCTGTACTGTCCTGCACTCAATTTCTCTGCCATGGGCCTTATTGCCATACCCCAGTACCCCATAAAGGCACCCCCAGCCTTACTATAATTTTTACAATAATCCTGAAAGAATGGGGATCCACTAAGGCGGCAGCTGCGTAGGGCGGCGGCTGCGAACAGGAGTTACTCCCATTAGACTCACCCCACCTTCCTAGAAAATGTCAACAGAGAATGCTACATTCACTTCTCCTACTAGGGATTACATAGATAAGCATTAAGTTAAAGCTACTAATGGGCAAAACGATCTCAGTAGCCGGGAGGGACTCAGGGACTCATCCATGAGGTGCTGTTACCCCAAAGACCATAAGCCACTCTTACTCTCAGGACAAGGGAAGATTGCCATTCCCCAAGCCACAGTCATTAGCAGCATGTAGAGGGTCCCAAGTACACAGTAACCTTCAAGTCAGCTACTCACAAGACCACATTCCTTTCCTATGTAGACTCACCCTCTTAGCTGTAGACTACCCCAGAGATAACATAAGTATTTCACTTTAGTATATACTAACCTTGTCTTTACTAAACCAGACAGGATTTATTTCTAGTAATTGCTACCACCTTAGCCTGAAGCTAAAGTTCTCAAAAAGCTGACCTGAGGCCAATCTGGGACTAAAGTGATCAAGCTGGTCTGACTGAAGTGGTCAAGATTCCTGGGAGCCCTCTCATCCAAAGACCCTCCCTGGTAATCAAGATCAAAGAAGAGAATGCACCCGAAAAAATGGACTTCCTCGTTCTAAGAATTATGACTGTTTATACCTAAACAAAACAGATGTCATGTTTTATGATTATTGTTCCTATACTTTGAATGCCTTACCTTTTAGAGCAAAATGTTTCACCTACTTCCCTTCACCCATCCCACTACTGTAAAAACTCCTTCTATAATAAATACGCATGACTTCTGGCCATCAGGGCTGCAGTCTGGAGTTTACTCTGGCTGCAGTCGGCTGAGAACATGCTAAAGGGGCGTGAGGTCTCAGTCTGATTCCTGTTCACCCGCGTCGCCTCCCTGTGCACCCACCCCGGCTGGGGCACGGCTCCCGGCAATTAATATTTATAGATGTTGTATGTATACTTACAATTTTTATATTCCTTTTTTGATCAGGTTTCCATATATTTTATAAATCAAGATTATTTATTATACTGTCAGAATCTTTTCTTTCCTTAATAATTTTTATCTGTGCAATCTGGCCATTACTAATAATTATGGCAGACTCTTATTTTTTCATGGTTTTTATACAGTGAGACTACGCTATAAGGGAATTATAGATTTATATATACCTTTCTGATAAATATAACCCATTAACAGTAAAGATTTTTTATCTTAATCAATCAATTGAAATGTCTTCTGTTGTAAATTTCTTTATATAATAATAAAACAGTATCAGTAAACTACATTTACTTTCGCTTAGAATTTGCTTAGTCTCTGTAAGTTTTGTGGCAGGAAACAAGATGCACACTCAGAGAGAGAGGGTGAATTTATTTAAAGAACTGTTTAGCAAAGGGTAGGCAGGATAAAGGCAACCTTAACCATAGGTGAGAAGTATAAGGACTATCAATTTAAGATGCAAAAAAGAGGAAAATGTTAACAGAAACCAGAGATAGCTGTAGCTATAGAAGGCACTCTTACAAGAGTTGGAGCTTGTAGTAAAGAAACACAACCACTGTGGGCTCAGGAAGGGAGCTGGGAGAATAGTACTCCGATTGCTCTTTCTCCTCCTGTAGGCCCTCAGGAAGGGAGCTGGAAGAACAGTACTCTGACCGCTCTCTCTCTAAACTCTTGACTTTGTTTTCCATTGACTGAGTTCATCATAAGCCAGAAGGCAAGGGGAACTAGTTGAAGCAGTTAGTTCAGAGTAGAACAGCTCCCTCCAGGGCACAGAGCTGAAGTGAAAGTAGTTAGAGGATGGAGAAAGGTCTAGAATGGTTCTAGAAAGCTAAATTGACCATGTATATCTGTTTTAATGCTTTTCATTTTTTGCTTTTCAACAGTACTGAAAGACAGTAAGAGAAAGAGAAGAACCCTCCACAAGGTCTCATGCCACGGCGTTCCCCAAGACTATCCTGGTCAGCCAAGATTATTAGCACGCACATGCCTATGCCTGGTATGTTCAGGTTGACCCAAGAGTTAAACCTCAATCTTCCAGCATTATAGAATACTGTGTTACTGCTGTGCCACCACAGCTGGGTCCCTGAATATTCCTAACATGATTAAGACATATGCTACACCAATTGAATTAGATAATCCTACAAGGAGATATAATAGCCATTCTATCAATGTCTGTTTAATTTTATATGCTGTATTTTGACAAAGTTCAACAAATAAAATAGGAAAAAGAATCTAACTAACCTGAGATAAGTAAAAAGAAAAAACAATACATCTCCAAAATGAAATGTATATATTTTACAATCCCTAAAATACTACCTACAATTAAGGATAGTTCATTAGAAATAAAATTATTTTTCTAATGTTATTATTTCTCTTCTTTATGTTACTTATATTAATCTGCTTATCTAACACCTCAATCTCATGGCCAATTAAACAATACCCACAGAGGTATACAGATGTCCAATCCAATCAGTTCCACTTTATTAAACTCTTCTTTCACTATTATATTATATTCAGAGGTACACAGGAAAAAAGGTGCTTTGAAAATTTCTGTGTTAGTTGGAGAGGATTTATATTTTGAGGCTCTAAGTTTGTGTAATGTGTCATCTATTTTAAACAAAGGCAATGTTCATATTTGTGATTTTCTTCATTAACTGAAAATACTAAAATAAAATGTCTTCATTCTATCTTTTTGAAGGCTGTTTAAACTTCAAATTGATGATATTTTGTTGAATTTTATTAAAAATAGAATTATCTGGGGCCAGCAGGTGCTGTGTGGTTAAGGGCACTTGATTTCCACATAGGCAATCGTGGTTCAAGTCGTGGACCTGGTGGCTTGCTTTCTCAATTTCCCTCTCTCTCTCATTCTCTCTCTCTTTCACTATGTCCTTCTCAGGTCAAATTAAAATAAATAAATAATTCACATTAATACTAAAAAATAGAATTATCCTTGATTTCCATAACTTTGGTGTGCAATCCCCTTTAACAATAATTGCTACTTAGATAAGGGTTATTGTGTGCTTCAATAAGGTAAGCACTTTTTTGAGACCTTTACATGAACCGATTTAGTTGTTCACCCAACTATAAGGTCGCTGGAAAAGTCATGACATGTTTTTCTATGCAACAATGAGTCATAATTTTCATAAAAGCCCAATAAATAGGTACTATTATTTTCTCTAATTCACAGATGAGAAACTGGCACAAAGAAGTTTAATAACAGAAGTAAAATTTGAACTCACTCAAACTGGCTCTAAGCTATTATGCTATTCTAATTCTACTAAAGGTTAATCATAACCAAAATGAATTTGCTTATAACAATTCAATTATGAATAGTTACAATTACCATTTTAGAGGGTACTCAGAAGAAGAAAAGAAGGATGAAAAATTTTTGATGAGACTTTCATTAATCATTTCTACAGAAATAAAGCTACAAAGAGAAAATGAAGATCTTTTTCCCCAAATCCCTAGAGGTGAATGGAGGAAGTCATACTGCTTCTATAAGATGAAATTATTTTTGTAGAAATCATGGCTTTCATTTTGTTGTTATTAAATTTACTGTATTTTCCACTCAAATTTATTCAATGCCACTGAGTGAATCGAAAAGTAGTAGTTAAGAGCATAGCTGAACTGGAATAAAGTTGCCCTGAAGTTTGCATTCTGGTTTCTTCATTATTCGCTGTCATCTTGGATAATTACATAATCTCTATATGTTTTGTTTATAAAATAGAGATGATAATTTTATCACAACTCACAAGTTGTGAAGAAAAAATGAAAACATTTATTGTTGAAATAGCATAAAATCCAACACAATAAAAGGTAAGTAATTTTATTTCTATTGCCAGTTATGGTCTGTCCACTTGATTAGACTCTTAACATCTCAGAAGATTTTCATACATATTGCCTCTTATTCTAAAATCACAGTAGTAGCCATGAATCTCTTATCTCTTTATCCTCCTTCCTTTTATATTGAGAACATTACAGAACTCAGCTTTCACCTTTTTCCCTCTAATCAGTATAACCAAATGTTTGACTCTCAGATTTACTATTTTTCTGCCTTATAAGGATGGTGCCCAAATTGAGACTTTTATCCCTTGCTTTTCCACACCCCACACTATTTCCCTCGTCAGATACTGGGTCAAAAAATGGACATGAGAAAGTAGGCAAGACAATGATAATTGTGCTGGGTTATAAATGAGATAAAATAAATATTGTATATTTGGAATATGGACATTGTTTTTTTCTCCTTCAAAATATGAGTTTCTACTAATGGATGCAATTTTGATGATTTTTAGAAAACAGTGATTCACAAAACAAAGATTTAATCATTTATTTTTAAAAACTCCAAGTTAGACACTCTCAATTATAATTTATATTGCCTCAACTCAGAAGTTAAAGTTCTCTGTGTATGCAACTTGTGGCAAGTCAGAGAGTAGTGTTCTTAGATTTCTCCATGGCTCCTAGCAGATCTCTCAACTACACATATCCTAACTATTCCGTTGTCTCTACACCAAGTCTGCAGAGTGCAGTGAAACTAATGAAGTAGTGCTGCTTATAGAGAAAGCAATGCAATTTTAGTAGAGTGAAGCCTCTAAAGCCCTATTAAAATGGTATAACTTTAAGACAAAATTCAGAATTTCCACCACATAACTTAATGCTACCCCATCTTGTTTATCAATTTTATTAGGCTGAATTTATTTCAACTTAACTTAAATATTTTATTTAAAGATATAAATTAGCTTGAACATTTAAAAAAATGATTTTGTCACATGGCATCTGTGCTTGCTGGAAAGAGACAAAGAGAAATAGGATAGACAGTAAGTGAGAGAAAGAAGGAAAGAGAGAAAGTAACCCATCTCCCCATGGGAAATGTTTATCCCTTAATTCCTTCTCCTCCATTTCTCCCTCCTGTCAGGATTTTGGGCATGCATGTGCATGTGACCAGCATGTTTTTCCTTGTTCTTCTTCTTTTTTTTTTTTTTAGTTTGTTTTTTTGCTATAGGGTACACATGTTTACAGGAGAGAAAGATTATATATATATATATATATATATTATATATATATATATATATATATATATATAAAGAGAGAGAGAAATATCACCCTCTGGGGGTATGGCTACATCGCAATCCCCTTACTCCATTTTCTTCTGAGGATTTTGGGTATACATGCACATGCGCCCAGAGAGATTTTCCAAGCAGCTAGGTCCAGGACTTGAACTATGGTCAGCCATGTGGGAGTTCAGCACCTACCCCACAACACCATTCACCAGCAAGCACATGTGCCCAATGTGTTTGTCAAGCCATTTGATCTGGGACTTAAACCACCTAGTCAGCCATGTGGAATTCAGCCCCTTTAACCACCAACTGGCCCTTGACTTTTATATTAATAATACACATAAGTACTTAACAGGAAGCCCATGCTATTCAAATAATTAAAAATTTAAAAATAATCCCCAGAAACCATTACCATTTCTTTACTGCCAGAGAGAGCATGCTTTCCAGAAAAGAGAGAGAAGAGAGAGAAAAGAGAAGAGAGCAGAGGTGAGGAGAGGAGAGGGGAGGAGAGGAGGAAAGGAGAGAAAAGAACCCTCCTGTGGGGTGTGGTCATGTTATCAATCCTTTTTCATCTATTTTTTCAACCCATCAGGATTTGGGGCATGCTCACACATGTGCCTAAAGTGTATTTCAAGTCACTAGGGCCAGGATTCAAATTGCATTCTGCCCTATGAGATCTGGCTTCCTATGCACAAGGATTAACTGCTATGTGACCCACTCAGCCTAACGTTTTTAACGCAGTAAATCCAACCAAAGCTTGAAGCACTTTTTAAATTCAGTTTTGTCTATTGGGATTTTAAATTATTGAGGGATTCACTATTTCCAAATAAAAGTTCAAATAATGTTTTTTCGAAAGTGAAAGCTGGGCCTGGCAGGTGGTTAAGGCAGCTGGGCTCCCACATGGCTGGCCATCCTGGACCTGGCAACTTGTTTTCTCACTTTCCCTCTCTTTCTGTCTCTCTCTGATCAACTTTTAAATAAAATAAAATAAAATAATGACAGTGAATAAAATTAAATAAAATAATTCTTAAAAATAAAAGAGAGTGAAAGCTGACAAAAAGAAAGGATGTGTACCTTTAATCTGTGGGACTCATTAGACCTAACCATTGTAAGAACTTACGTTTTCACAATGGCAAAATAACTTAACACTTCCAACAGTGGAAACTTTGCTATTTAGTTACAGCAATATACATGTATTTTTAATTTATAGATCCTAAACTAATAATAAAAATGGAGTTATTATCCATTCATCATAATTAAAAGGGCTAAAAACTAAATGTATGTTTTTAGTAATAACTTTTGTTCAAAAATATCTAAGTAAGTATGTAGAATTTCCAATTCTTGTTATTTAGCCTACAGAGATTTTTCAGAATCAAAATGCTCACACAGAACTTCTTAGTTCAGATCTGCATTTAAAACTACATCTTGGGAACAGCAGTTAGTGTAATGGCTATGTCGCTGGACTCCCACGTAGTCAACCGTGGTTCGAGTCTCGGATCCGGTGGCTTAAAACTCACGCCGGGTGCGTGTGCGTGCGTGCCCAGGATCCTGAGAGGAGAATGGAGGAGAAGGGATTGTGGCGTGGCCATCCCCCCTGGGGGGTGATTTCTCGCTTTCTGTCTCTCTGTCTCTGTCTGTCTGGCGAGCGCACGCGCCCTATAGCAAAAACCTCTCCAAAAACAAACAAACAAACAAACAAAAAAAAAAAACTACATCTTGATAGCTTTGTCTCTCTCTGTCTTTCTGGCGAACGCATGTGCCCTATAGCAAAAACCTCTCCCCCCTGCTAAAAAAAAAAAAAAAAGAAAACCAGAGTTCAGATTTCCAAATTGTTCATTTTATGCTTTTAGACTGTTTCTTGTAGACATAATGGAAGTTAGTTGATGCATATAACATTGACAATAATACAGATTTTAAAAGATTTGCAGAGTCCACTTGAAAAATACCTTTGGGTTGTATGACTTTTCGTTGCAAATTACTAAGTCCTTAAAACGTCTAAAAATGTGGGACCAGCAGTTAGCGTAATGGCTATGTCACTGGACTCCCATTTAGTCGACTGCGGTTCAAGTCCCGGACCCGGTGGCTTGAACTCACGCCAGGT
This sequence comes from Tupaia tana, assembly GCA_026018925.1. Taxonomy (NCBI): domain Eukaryota; kingdom Metazoa; phylum Chordata; class Mammalia; order Scandentia; family Tupaiidae; genus Tupaia; species Tupaia tana. The sequence continues at coordinate 26,102,565 of JAKSZU010000010.1, read as the reverse complement.
GCGTGTGCATGCATGCCCATGATCCTGAGAGGAGAATGGAGGAGAAGGGATTGCGGTGTGGCCATCCCCCATGGGGGATGATTTCTTGCTATCTATCTCTCTGTCTCTCTGGCGAGCGCATGCGCCCTATAGCAAAAACCTCTCCAAAAAAAAAAAAAAGAGTCTAAAAATGCAATGAGGAAAGAATAAAGACCATTTATGATATACAAAGGCACTTGCTATTAAACTCATAGTATATATTAGTTCTCATTAAACCATTAAAATGGAATTACTCAATCCAAACATTTATCATCAATAAGCACTCTACACAGTGAAGCTGGAACAAAATTAAAATCTGTGAACAATGGCTTCTCTTATCTGAGTGAATATTTTTAATAGAAAAAGATGATGATTTGCATATATGAAGGAGAAACAGGGTTGGCAATGAACCATGAAGTTGTGTGAACAATAAAGTGACATCACTTGAGTGGTGATTTAGAAAGGTGAATCCAGAAGCAGTGAATATTGAATTGCAGCAGCAGGAATGGTAATTTTGCCACAATAACACATTCTAATGTTGATAGCACTGATATGTAATCTTCAGATTCTCAGTAAATATTAATATAAACAAATAAGAATGGAATAGAAGATATGGCATTTAAATTAAAAAAAAAAAAAAAAAAAAAAAAAAAACCTGCACTTAAATTCATGCTATGTGTTTAGGGAACTAACAACACTGAGTTCCATTTCCTCATCTGGAAAATGGAAGTAATATTTTCTAGGGTCTCTACCAACTGTCATCAGGATTAAAACTAAATATTGTTTGTGAAAGCAAGTTGTAAACTTGAAAATATACAAAGAAGAGATGATCTGTGAATAAACAGTGTGCATGGTTATCATATACTAATTATTTCCAAAGTTATTTTCACAATTCATATTTGATAAAAAGAGAATTCGAATGGGTCAGAGAAATCTAGAGTTCTACCTCATTATATTTTCACAGATATCAACAACAAAAAGAGCTAATAATTAAATCTGGTTTCATTTATTTTGAAAGATGAATTAAAAAAACATAGTTGGTTATTTAAAATACAATTAAAGGATAAAAAAAATGGCAGGTCTTTAAGTTTCAATATACGTTTGCCTCAAAATATAGAAATTATCTAATAAACTTGAAGAAACAGGCTAGAGTGGAAAATATATTGATTAATGAACAAATAGTTGGAAAATACGGGTGAATCTCATTATTTTGACCTTGAGTAAGAAGTCATTGGGAAATATCATCCCTGCATTAATACATTTAGCAGTGCAAGAAGACAATGTCCCTCACACTTTATCACGCATCACTGAACTGTAACAAATGCTGACACTTAGAGAGCATATCTCTAAATATTGTGACACCATCTCAGTGACAGCTAAAGAAGACTGAGTACAATCATTGTTGCATATTTACTAAAACAGGCATGGCTAGCAAATACAAAAATAAATTGATTTAAAGTCTTTGGATAAAAATCTTTAATTCTGGTGCTGTAGAAACAGAAATGGTGGATGTATTTGTTTAGTCTTTTACCACCAGCAACGTATTTTCAGGTCTTATGTATAATGCTGTCATAGAAACATCTATTTTAAAAGTAGTGTTCAATTACCTTGCTCCATTACAAAGTAATTGATGACAACGGTCTTTTGCAGTAGCAATAATATTTGCATAATAATTGTGAGCACAGAAAAAAGTTTAAAATGCTACAACCCCATTCCAAGAGTTTTCTTTTTTATAAATTAAATTTTTCCAAAAAGCACTTCAAGAACACAGTATATCTGAAATTCGTTACTTAAACATTCACTTTTAATACAATAGAACATTCTCTTCTTATATCTTGAAAATGAAAAGCAGATAAGAACACTTCTTAGTGAATATTTTTGATTGAATATATTGAGCAGGAAGGGATATATTTTCAGAGCAGCAATAAATTAAGCGGGAGGCTCCCATTAACAATTTTGGCAGCTGTGCATTTTATTCTATGAGTATCATGCGGAAAACGTACATTTCTTTATCAAATATGCAAAGCCTAATCTGTATAACTGCTATCTGAACTTTTGCCTCTCAATTAGAGTTTATATGCAAAAAATGTATAAAAACCACAACATTGTACATTTGCAAAATGACAATTCATATACATTTGAACTTATTCCAGATCAGTCAATGTTAGGGAATGAATCTTGGACTTTTAACACATATAGATACTATAAACCCAGATAAAAATATTTTTAGTTTTCTTCTTTCTCTCCCTTTCCCCCTTTTATTGGTTCATTATGTATGCCACATTCCTGTTAGAGTAGTAAAGATATGACATTCAAATTTTGATTATAGAGGCTAAAGATCTGAATTTTTATATGAACTTTTTAAATTTTTAAAACTTTGTTTAGCCAACGAAAATTGCCAACAGGCTTAATGCAGTCTATACTCTCCAGTTTTAAGTTCAGTTAGATGATATGCTTCATCCTACTACAGAAATTAAACAGCATGTTTAAAAATATCTTTGTTTAAACAGCTTACATGAATGAAATGTTTCAGGTTTTATTCCCAAAGTATTTTCTAATATTTTATAATAAAACTCGCAATGTAACTAAACCATTTTGTGTATTCATATTGCCATGTTAAATCATACAACAGATAAATATTTATTTAAGCTAAAATATTTTCTAAAATTTTGTCATAAATATGGATAGGTGGGTAAACAGATGGACATTATATTCATTACATTCATTCACTTTCTATCTCAACCTTTCAAAAAATAAGAATTTTGTGTAATTAAGGAGAAATTACTATTCTAAGTAGATTTAAAACTCATATGAATAACGTTTGTGTTTTGGAACTTATAGAATTCATTGGAATTCAAATCATTTTGGTAATAATGAAATGAATTAATTCATTTTTTTAGGAAAAATTTTCCAGCAAATACAGGGGATAAAAATAATACCTTATTAAAAATAATTTAATGATATATTTTTTGTGATAAATATAACAGAAATGTTTTACCAGATTACTTAAACTAAAATGAATTGATTTAAGGCTAAAATATCTTGTTCAAAGGGAGCTGTGAATCCCAAATGAAATTGACAATACAATGAAGAATACAGGCATTCTTTTGCATTTTTTGTTGTCACCCATATTTATTGTCAACCAACTAAATAAATAATAAATGTAACATTATACGTTAATTATTATATGTAACAACAAATTTAAGTTGATTTTAGAATACCTATTAACAAAGAAAGGTAGATCTCACAGTTGTATTATTTTCAACACATAAAAGTAATAATTATTATATTATGTATTAAATAAAAATTAATACTATTCTTAATAACTAGTACTTTAAAAAATATGTTCCATAATTTTATTAAATATAAATTAATATAACTAATAATTGTATTTTTAAAATGTTTGGTTATTTCAATCATGAGTGAAAAAGAGAGAAAGATAGAGAGGCAGGCACACTAACAGGATCTGCATACCACAACCCATCCTCAGACCAGGTCCTGTGCGTTCCTGGCATGTTCAGGGAGGTCTCCAGACAAAAACCTGGAACCTTTCCACATGGGTCATCCTCACAGAGGTTTATATTACCACTGTACCACTATCTGGTTGGTCTCTAATAATTGCATATTACCTTACAGCCAAACAAAGTACATTTTTCACATATAATCGTCCCATTATCTTTCATGTTAAATGGTAATTCATCTGGCACTCTCTCTGCAATACTGTCCTAGCTCTACCTTTTACTCATTTGCAACACAGATGGCCTGTAAAAACATCCTCACTTTAAATCAAGTAAATTTCCCATTAATTGAACATGACTTCTACTATTTCATGGTAGCCCATGTTCAGTACGATCAAATGTTAAGTGAAATTATTCAGACAGAAAAAAGCAGAAACACTTTCCTTTTTATTAAGTCTTTTACTTGTTCATAATAATCCATGAATGCCATTATGTTTACCAGGAATTGAAAATAGTGTGTGGACTTATATTTAGATGATAATCTATGCCAACTGACAGAAATGTTGAAATATGTAACTGTCCTTCGATTGGAAGAATCAAATTATAATTCAGGTGCAATATTTTCAAATACAAACACAAACTATTACCACATGGTTTACTAATAACATTGAGATTCACATCTGTTTCCTAGGTGCAAGATCACAGAAAGGAAAAAATGGAAGTATAACTTAAGTACTGTGGTATTATAATCTCTTTCAAGTTGGGTTGAAGAGGTTGGTGACTATCTGATAAATTAGTGAAATTTTCAGCCCATTCAAGTAGCTTCTCAATAACTATACTGACATTTTGATTTCAAGTTCTAATTATCGTTAGTACTTCATTATAATTAATTCTAACCTTTCAAATTGAGAGCAAATAGTACATTTCAAGTGAAGAATAAATCAGTTCATAAAATGATAAATATGTAAAACTGAATAACTGCCACGTCTGAAAAGATTTAAATGAATCAAATATTATTATGAAAGTCAAATCTTAAAGAAAAAAATAATAAAGAGTTCTACCTACATAATAAAATACATGGGAGTATAATATATGAGTGCTCAGGAAATGAAAAAAAGTACTATTTATTTTTACTTTTTCCTTAAACATTAATTTCTTAACTACTGCCAGAACGATTTTCTTAACATAGTGAGGATAATAATTTAAAATCTAAAAATTAGTAAGTTATTAAAAATGGTAGCATACTTTTAATAACTGGTTTTACTAGATAAAATGCAGTCTTCCAAATCTCATGAGGCACAAAGCATAATTCATTTATGCTTGATATTTCCCAATTTTAAACTGTTGTTTTTTACATAGATTATATCAGTGTCTGGTACTTGACTCCTTTTAAAGTTAAAGAAAGGACATAAAGAAAGAAGAAAAGAAGGAAGAAAAGGAGGAAGGGACACACTCAGAGTAAACACAGATCATTTTTAACTAGTATTTCAGAGAGTAATCATTTTGGAGAAGACCCTAATTAAAAGGGGACTGAGTGGATCTTTCATAGTGTTAGTAAGGTTCAATTTATTTATAAGAATGTTTATGAATGATAGTTACATACCACTGGTAAGTGGTCCTTTGGAGAAAATGCATCAAGCTATATACTTCATTTTTTTCTTGTTTTGGCAATCAATATGTAATTATATATTTAAATTTTAACTTACATATGTAAGATCACAGCCAAAGAGGTTAGTCATAATTTAAAATTTTATCACCACCTATTTTTACCATCTTCTCATATCTATGACTTTACTTAGGACTTTATGACTTTATTTCCAATCCTGATGTACGAATTTGTTCAAATGTAATAATTAAGGGCTTTTTCTCTTTTGGAGGTGTATAATTAAATAACATATTAAAGATATTACTAGAGATAGCTCACATTTTAATTTTGGCATCTACAATGAATATAGGAATTTTTCTAATTAACTTACTGTTTTTCTCACAACCTCCCTGTTTAAAGAAATATTTTCTCTGAAATAATTAGACTGAATACTTTAACAATTAGAAACTTAGTCTCAAGACTCTATTTCCATATTAAAATATTTTAACAAATTTCCTAAATATGTTCTATATAAATTTTCTTGACTATAAGATGTCAAGAATATGGAAACATGTTTACTGTAACAGAACATTTAGTGACATCAGTTTCCCACCAACCCATCAAAGTCATTTAAGGAAGATTATATTGGCCATTTCCACTGGTTAGCAGGAGGTTCTTCCACTAATGGCTCCCATGGTTCCCATTTAATCATTTTTCTCACCAGACTTAGTTCATTTTCTGTCTGAAGAGTCACCTCTTCTATTTGACCACCCTGAAGTTGGTCTTCTCATTTTTTTAACATCTGATTCTGCTTTTCCCATACCCAGCCTGTCATTTGTTATCTGCTCTGTATATATTCTATATGCTGCGTTTTTAGGCATTTGCTTAAGAATATCAAGAATCTTTGCACACAATATTCTCAGGTGCGCATGTGAACTGTCGGACACAACCAAACCCATGAGACCCGTGGTCTTCTTCAGCAAACCCGCCATGACAGCCCGGACCCGTGGACATCGCACAGCTTTTATATACGTCTCATGTGCTTACTGTTACGTATGCAAATTGCACCTCCAGGGAAAGTTTATCTAGAAACATTTTTTAAGAATTATTTTATTTAACTGTATTTGTTTATTTATTTTAATTTGAAAAGAGAGGGACAGAGTGAGAAAGAGAGAGAGGAAAAAAGTCAGAAAGCAAGACACCAGGTCCGACACTTGACCCATGGTCGGCCATGTGGGAGTCCAACGTCCTTAACCACCACGCCACCTGCCAGCCGCAATGTAGAACCATTTAGCAGAGCAAAAAGAAAAAAGAGTAAAGTTCTCTGTTGACCAAAAAAATATGTATATATATTGTATACCTCATGATGGGGACTTCATACAAAATGTGAAATTAAACTAAAAATTCAAAATAAAATTTAAGAGACCAGCAGATGGCATAATGGGTACGTTGCTGGACTACCACGTAGTTGACCATGGTTCAAGTTCATGACCCCAGCTGCTTAAAACTCATGCCAGGTGCAAGTGCGTGCATGCCTAAAATCCCAAGAGGAAAATGGAGAAGGGACAGCAGCGTGGCAGTCCCCTCTGGCAGGGGATGATTTCTTGCTTTCTGTCTCTCTGGTGAGTGAACACATCCTATAGCAAAAATCTAACAAATAAATAAATACAGTTTAAATGGGGCCACAGATGGCATAGCAGCTACGTCACTGGACTCCCACGTGGCTGGCCACAGTTTGAGTCCTTGGACCTCATGGCTTGAAAATCATGCCAGGTGCATGTGGATGCATGCCAAAGATGTGGGGAGGAGAATGGGGGAAAAGGAATTGTGGTGTGGTCATTAACCGGAGGGCAGGATTTCTCACTTTCCCTCTCTCTTCTCTGTCTCTCTGTCTCTGTCTCTGTCGCTCTCTCTCTCTCTGGCGAGTGTATGTGCTCTAAGACAAAAACCTTAAATAAATCAATAAATAAATAAAGTTTGAGAAAGAGCTAAAGACAAAGACATTTTTTAAATCAAAAAATACTTGCCAAAAATCCATGACTAAAGACTTGAAAAGGAAAGATGGCTCAAGAATAACATGTACCTGTAAAAGTTCTGTTTTGATCTGGAGCCAAAACCTACCTGGTGATCTCTTTGGGGACCTAAAGGATTATATGGAAATAGGGTCACTAGAAAATTGCTTTCTTATCCCAGAGTTACTCAGGAGGTCATGCAAATTAAGACCTTATCACATTCATACTACCTAATACTCATCTAACTTAAATTTTGAAGAATCCTTGAAAATTTTATTAAAGCAAAGGTGACATTTTTCCAGATGTAAAAAGATCATAAAATTAGGAAAATTTAGCTACAAATTACTAATTATACATTACCCATAGACATAGAAAGAATAGTTTTATTACTTCTGAATAAATAAAGTAAACCTGAATGATGTCACAGATTACATAAATAGATTTTACAAAAAGGTATCTAAAATCTTACTTACCAAATGTTTTAGAGTTTATTTCTTAGCAAGATATAAATACTCATCGCTACTGAACTCTAATCATTTAAATAGATTAAATAATAAAGTGTGTGCTTGTGTGTTTTCTAAACAAAGTAATCATATACTCTGGAAATGAAGATAATCAAACCTTCATTGTAAAACTACATATGACACAAATTATAAGCAAAATTTTTTAAAAAAACAAAAACACTTGACTATCTCAGAGTTATTATGAAGAAGTACCTAAAAATCTTTTGTATTCTGTGATATCTGTTGTAATATCACCATTTTTATCTTTTTATTTATCTGGGTCCTTTCTTCATTTTTCTTATTTCTTTTTAATTGGCACTTAGTTTTTATTTCATAGTCATAAACTTAATTTTGCAATTTAGCTAGATTTGGAGGGGAATAAAGAATATATGGAACTCAAAGAACTGCAGCGAGAGCACAGGTTACAGAACACAGCAAATAGATGGGGTGAAGGAGTGTTCTCGTGAGCTACAGAAGGTCTGGTGGTTAAGAGAAAACAATTTCATTACAGCTGTCCACAGTCAGCAATGGTGAACTTCTTGCTGGTCTTGCCCTTCTTGGACCCAAAGCGCTTCATGGCCTCCATGATATTCATGACCTCTTTCACCTTGCCAAAGACCACAAGCTTGCCATCCTACCACTCGGTCTTGGCAGTGCAAATGAAAATCTGAGAACTGTTAGTATTAGGTCCAATATTTGCCATGGACAAGATGCCAGGACCTGTATGCTTCAAGATGAAGTTCTCATCATCGAATTTCTCTCCATAGACAGACTTGCTGCTGGTACTTTTATAGCATGTGAAGTCATCACCCTTACACATAAACCCTGGAATAATTCTGTTAAAGCAGGAATCCTTATAACCAAATTCTCTCCAGTGCTAAAAGCACAAAAGCTTCCTGCTGTTTTTGAAATTTCGTCTGCAAACAGCTTGAAGAAGCAGCAGCCCAAGGGCTTGCTATCAGCAGCGATGTTGAAGAACACTGTGGGGTTGACCATGGCTGAGGATGAGAGACTCCAGTGGTGTCTGCAAAACCCATTTTTCTTAATTAGTCTAGCTAGCGTTTTTTTTTTTTTTAAATAAATATTTTATTTTTAGATTTTTTGTTTGTTTTGTCATAGGGTGCATGCACTTATCAAAAAGAGAGACAGGGAAAGTGAGATATCTGGGAAGACAGCCATGCCACAGTCCCTTCTCTTCAATTCTCCTCTTGGGATTTTGGGCATGCACGTACACAAGCCTGGTATGAGTTTGTTCAGTTGATGGGTCTAGAACTTGAACCACACAGTTGGCCATGTAGGAACTAGGGTCTTAACCACCTGCTGGCCCTGGTTTGTTGATTTTGTTTATCCTCTCAAAATATCAGCTCTTTGTATTGTCAATAAACAACATAGTCTGTATGTATCATATATATTGAATAAACAAAAAATTCTGCATTACTTATTTCTGCTCTAATATTTATTATTTATTTTCTTCTATTACTTTTGAGTTTTCTTGATTTTTTTTTTTTTTAGGTTTTTGCAAAAGAATGCATGTACTTACCAGAGAGAGACAGAGACAGTGAGAGGAAAAGTGAGAAATCACCTCCCCAGGGGAGGATGGACATACCAGAACTCTCCTTTCAGGAATCTGGGCATGTAGGCAAACACATCTAGTGTGATTTTCAAGCCTCCAAGTCTGGGACTTGAACCTTGATCAGCCATGTTGGAGTCCAACCTTGCACTGCCAAGACTGAGTGGTGCCACCTTTCTATTTTTTCTTGTGAGCACTAATCATTATAAACTTCTCTCTTAGGATTTTGTTCTCTGTGTTCTAGAGATTTGGGGAGTTGGCATTTTTGTTATCATTTGTTTCAAGAAAATTTTAAATTTAATTCATCATTTCTTCAGTAGTTACAGTCACCCAGGAGTAAATGTTTACTTTCCAGGTATTTGTGTATTTTTGAAAGCATTTTTGGTTTTCAATGTGAAGTTTAATATCATTGTGGTCAGAAAAGATAGTAGATATATACTTTCACACTTGTAAAAGTTTGTTTTGTGTGTTCTAAAATGTTCAATGAGCCATAGTCTTAGTGTATCTCAAACAAACTAATAAATGAAATTAGAGTGTGTTTGATTCAGAAGCTAAACAAATTTTACTAATATTGATTTCTTTCATATTCCCAATAATTTAGTCATTACCAGTGTTTCATAATCAATATACTAGATCCAAGATAGAAACACAACTCTTTTCCTTATAAAACTATCAAAGGTAGCATAAACAACATAGAATTTTATGAAAAAGCGAAGAAGTTATTTATATTCTGATTATTTTATTCATTGTTTAAAATCCTTTTTAACCCTTGCTTACAAACATAAAGGATAATGTTTTCTTTTTTCCTATGGCATTTACAATTGTGAATCGCAAATACTCCTATGCCACTGTACTCCCCCTTTCATGTGTTTTAGAAGAGTTCTTCCCATTAAGTTAATTTAGAGCACGGTCATGTTACTTGCTTGGTCAGTGACACGTGTGCAGACATGATATGCCAAGTTCTGACAAAAGCATGAAATGCAATTCCTAGTTTGGCTTGACACCTCTGTTACAACTACCTTCCACACTGAGAACAGCACATACTGTCAGACAGGGGTTGTTTCTGACACACAGAATAGACTCATAGTCAGTCTACTATCTGAAGTAGCACTACAACTAACTGCCCCAGCTGTCATATAACATGAGTGACTTCTGTTACATACTAAGACTTAGGGGTTGTTACTTTAATAAAAGTTGACTAACAAAAAACTTGTTACTTAGAAATTGGGTATTACTACACTATAGTAAAATACACAGCATTAGCTTTGGCATTAGGAGACAATAAGAGATCAGTATTATTAGAGGCTGGAAAAAGGGAACCCATATACACTGGGAAAACTGTTGGAAAATTTGTAACCTCTTCATGTATAACATACTGTTGAATGTATAATGAACACAGGATAAGGTCTCAAAAGAAAATGTCAATGTGAGTTGGTTATTCCTGGTAAAATGATTAGTCTTTTGTTAAAATCTGTTGTTAGATTAAGTTGACCCCAAGAAAATACCTTCTGTTGGCCAAATATCTTGAGAAAGATGGACAAAAGGTATGATGCCAAAGAAGCCTGACAACCACATAGTGCCTGTAAATATATACAGATAGACAGATGATAGGTATATATAGAAAGAGAGATAAAAAAGGAAGTGAGATAGAAAGAGATCAGACACTGGCATTTCCTAAAGATTATTGTGAATAGGCACATGTAGCTGACTATAATTAATTTAACAGGATAAAAACAACTATGTTTCCAGGGAGCTGTGCTGTCAAAAGTGTCACCATCCTGGATGAAGGTAAAGTTAACTCCTGAAGAAATAAAAAAGGACATACTCAATACAATGGAGCAACAAAAAAGAACTGAAGTACTGATACATGCTATAATATGGTTTAACACTGAGAATATTATGCCAAGTGAAAGATGTCAATTATAAAGAACCTCATATCATCTGATCTTACTTACATAAAGTGTTCAGAATAGGCAAACCCATTGAGATGGACAATAGAGGTGGTTGTCTGGAACTTGGGGTTATGGGGGTTAGTAAAACTGGTAATGAATATGGGGTTTCCTTTTGGGGTGATGAAAATGCTCTAAAATTGTGGTGATGGTCATACAGATATTTTACATACAAAAGGAAGGAAAGTGAATGTTCGGAACAAAATAGACTAATAGATTTTATTATGATTCACAAATTTTTCTTTTCCCTTCCCTCACTCCATGGGAATAATGTTTTCTTCTTGTGTCTATTTACTTACTGGAAAAGAATGGATATAGAATACAGGTAATGAAAAACACAAGTAGAAAAAATATTAAATATCCAGCAAAGTAAATAATAATTGGGTCATTAAAGGTTAATATACACAAAGAAAGCAAACCAGTAAAGCAAAGAACGTTTAAGATCATGATAAAAACAGGCCAACACTGAAGATATCAGACTGTTTGAAATGAAAAATACGAAAGTATAACTCATGGGTTTCAATGAGCCTACTAATTTTGTTAGGATATGTATTTATGTAAAATTAGTCTGCATTTCTGTTGAAAGAAGCACTTAGACCTTTTTAATTTTTGTGGCCTAAGGCATTAAATGATTGTAATTATTTAACAATCAGACTCTTTTCAGTTCAGATTTATTCTAAGGCTAACAGAGTCAATATTTTCAATATAACTAGCACAACACTATTAATTTATTTGGCTACAGTATATTACTCTATACTGTTGAATTTCACAATGCTACAGTAAAACTGCTCTATTAAAACTTACAGAGAACAACACAAAGCTGTGTCAGATATAATTCAGTTTTACAGAGAAAATAATAAACAACAGCAATAGAGCTGACCTATTACCAATGAAGCTGTGTGATAAGATGGCTACTGACCATAAATTCTTAAACTTTCTATTAGAAGGTTAAAAGCCTCATTATTCATCAACACCAAATTTGAAATTTTTGATACAAAAAAACTTTGAAAAAATAATTATGTGTTATGCTAACAATTTTTATTCAAAATATTGTCATTTTAAGTTAAAATAAATATAAATGACATTTGATAAATCTTTGTAGAAAATTATTGCCGGAAAGATAGGCACAATTGTGTATACATAATCTAGGCCCAGGAAATACCTCATTCTCACATTCAAATAATAAAGGGAGGGGGGCTCATTTGTCTTTTTGAAAGCATTTGAAAATAGCTTTTATCCAATGAGAATTTACAACCAGCTGTGTGAGGTCTAGAGCTCTTACGAAATTACTGTCAAAGGACCAAATATTGAAATAGAGTCCCTATGACAATTCAATGTGTTTTATTCATTAAGCAAATGAAGATCCAATGACAAAGCAAGGGTGTAATTATAAAAGACTGTGAATAAATATGATACTCCTCGTTCTCAGCTAGAAAGTCCTTTTGAAATATGATAAGAACCTTTTCACAAAGATGAATGCTCAAAGAATAATTGGTTTTAAAATAGATCATTTAAATATTTTTCATGTAATTAATGACTACTGCACACAATTCCTTGATATTATTGGCACAATTTAGTTTATGCTTTATAGATGGCTATGTTAATAATATTTTTAAATGTTTTACTATATTATAGTAATAGTCTAATTTTATCCTGAATTATTATTTTTTTTCCTAGTATCCATCATCACAAATTTTAGACATTCACATTTGTTCTTATATTTCTTCTCTCATTTTAAACAAGATTTATTTATTTATTTATTTATTTATTTATTTATTTTTGATGGAGCACATATGCACGCATGAAAATGAGAGACATAGGACAGAGACAGATGAGCCTTGTCCACAGGGTCTGCTCACATTGCAATCCCATTTCTCCAGTCCTCCAGCCTCTTAGATCCTGGGCATTCACTGACTGGGCTGAGGATTCAAACCAAGGTTACCATGTGGGATCTGGTTTCTCCTAAGCAGCACTCTACCAATGCACCATAGAGCCAACCCATTTCCTTGTATCTCTTTTCCTGCTTTCCATTTTCACAGTCACTAGTGATCAATTGCCTTTAGCAGAAATGACAGTGAAAATTTCTTTACCACTCAATATTAAATGTCTAATCATCTACAAAAATATTCTACATGAAAAATACTACAATTATAAGGAAATACTAATACTTGTTTTAAGTCTACTTGAATGCTTTATCAAGAGTGTTTTGAGCGATAACATCTGCAAGAGGGTATAAAGGAAGCTCCTGATGTTCCTTCCTCTCACAGATACAACAAATGAGTATCTACACAACAATTGACTGCCTTGGATAGAAAACCAGAAACTAGATGAGATATTTTTACATACCAGGCAAATGATAAAATACCAACACTGAAACAGGTAGGGAAATCTGAGACATAATTGTAAATGAACCAATCTGAGAACAGCACCTCAAAATTGAGAATAAACACCCAAATCTGAGCTCCTTCCTGAAGAGTAAAGTATTTGAACTATACATACAATACCCCAACCTTCTAAGTTCCGCATAATGGCTCTTAAATCACTTAGATATGGAAGCAGAAGGGACTGTGCATTCATAGTCTCCTTGAAATAAAGAGAAGGAAGAGGTGGTTTTTGAATGAGTGTACTTACAAGAACTAGTTCCCATGGTCAAAATATGTAATCTGAACTAGAATGTAGATATTTACCACAGATCTTTTCCTTAGTTTAGCACAAAGTGAGTGGGAGAAAAAAATACTAGCTCTCAGCTTCTTCCCAAGTATAAAAGGAAGTAGAACACACAGCCAATATGCCAACTTTCCTGGATGCACCTTGAAGGACTTGCTTCTATCTCACTTGCAATGGGACACTGACAGAACTCCTGGAGCCTACTAAGAATACTTGTGCTTTGGACAAGTACAAAGATTTGAGAGGGACCAGAATCTCTCAGCTGAAAGGTGAGTTCCATCCCTTATAAGAGCCCAATCTGATAACACAGGGAGAGATAATTATCTAATGTGCAGAAAATAAGAGAGTCAGTGACAATGAAGAAAAGGATAATGTATTCCAAATAAAATAATATAAATCTCCAGAATCTAATCTTAATGAGGATGTCTGACTTACTCAACAGTGAATTCAAGAGAACTGTCATAAAAATGCTTATCGAGGCCAGGAGAGCAATGCGCGAACAAACTGAGGAATTCAAGTATGAGACAGGAAACATAAAAATGTAACAAAGGGGAATAATAGAACTAAAGATTGTTATTAGTGAATTGAAAAAAATCAGTAGTAAGGTTCAACTAGGTAAAGTGAAACAAACAAATCAGCTAACCCAAGAAGAGGTCATCTAATCTGATAAGTACAATGAAAGATAAAATGAAAAAACTAAAGATAGCTCACAGGACTAAAAGAACATCATAAAATGGAATTTTACACACACACACACACACACACACACACACACTATTACAGGATCAGAAGGAAAAGAGGAAGAAAAACAAGCAGAAACCTTTTCAAAGAATAATGGCTTAAGCCTTTCCAAATCTGGGAAAACAGAAATCCAGATCCAGGAAACCTAACATACACCAAATAAGATGAATCTAAAGAGACCGACACCAAGATGCATTATAATCTACCTGTACTGGACTTCAAAAGGCATTCCAATAGGGAAAGAAGTAAAATTGTCTCTGTGGATGACCTGAGAATATACATAGAAAACACAAAAGAATCTACAAAAAAACAAAAACAAAAAAAACACTTCTAGAAGTAATAAATTAATACAGTGAAGTGACAGGATACAAAATCAACCTACAAAAAATCTTTAGCATTTCTGTACACCAACAGTGAACAGATTGAGGTAGAATTGAAGAAAGCAAGTCCATTTATAACAGCCACAAAGAAATAAAAAATCTAGGAATAAACCTAACCAAAGAAGTAAAAGACCTCTAAAGGAAAACTATGAAAACCTAAAAAGATAAATTGAAAATGACAGAAAAAAGTGGAAAGACCTCATATTCCTAGACTGGAAGAATTAATATAACCAAAATGTCAAATTCTACCCAGTATATCTACAAATTTAATGGAATCAAAATCAAATTAGCAGAGACATTCTTCACAAACCTAGAAAAGACAATAATGTAATTTGTATGAAATCAAAAAACACCCTATATTGCCAAAGAAATACTGCACAAGAAGTGTGGAGTAGGAGGAACTCACTCCCTGACCCCCCAAAATATTACAAAGCTATGATATTCTAAACAGCATGAGATTGGCACAAAAACAGGCATGTGTGGACCAATGGAATAGAAAAGAGACCCCAGAAACAAACCACCAAACATACAGCCAACTAATTTTTGAAAATCACCAGTCAATCAAATGGGGAAAAGACACTTTTCAGAAAATGGTGCTGCAAAAACTGGGTATCCACTTGAAGAAAGATGAAACTGGGTCCCTATCTTTCACCATTAACAAAAGTCAACTAAAAATGGATCAAAGATCTAAACCTAAGACTTTGAACTATAAGACTGCTGGTGGATAATGCAGGAGAAACTCTTGGAGACATCAGAGCAGGCAAAAACTTCTTAAATAAGACCCATAAAGGGACGAGCAGTTGGCGTAATGAATATGACACTGGACTCCCATGTAGCTGACTGCAGTTCGAGTCCCAGACCCGGTGGCTTAAACTCACGCCCAGTGCAGGTGCGTGCGTGCCCAAGATCCCGAGAGGAGAATGGAGGAGAAGGGATTGCAGCGTGGCCATACCCCCCAGGGGGGGATTTCTCGCTTTCTGTCTCTCTGTCTCTCTCTGTCTTTCTGGCGAGTGCACGCGCCCTATAGCAAAAATCTTAAAAAAAAAAAAAAAAAGACCTGTAAAGCCAGGTATCAATCTGAAAAAATAGACAAATGGGATTACATAAAGTTAAAAAGCTTCTGCTCAGCAAAAGAAACAATAGTTACAGTGAACCAGAAACCTTTAAAATGGGAAAACATTTTTGCAAACTATGCCTCAGACAAGGGACTGATAACCAGGGAACCCAGGCGGCTTACCCCTCCCCCCCAAAAAAAAAGATCAACCCAATTAAAAGGTGGGTAAATGAGGATACCAGCAGTTGGTGTAATGGCTATGTCACTGGACTCCCATGAAGTTCAACTGTGGTTTGAGTCCCAGACCCGGTGGCTTAAACTCCCACTGGGTGTGTGTGTGTGTATGGCAAAGATCCCAAGAGGAGAATGGAGAAGGGATTGCGGCGTGGTCATCCCCCTTGGAGGGGTGACTTCTCGCTTTCTGTCTCTCTGTGTCTTTCTGGCGAATGCATGTGCTCTATAGCAAAAACCTCTTCAAAAAAATACATACATACATAAATACATAAAAGTGGGTAAATGAACTGAACACACAACTCCCTAAGAAAGACATATGGACAGTCAAAAAGCACATTAAAAAAATGCTCGACATCATTTATCATAAGAGAGATACAAATCAAAACCATAATGAGATACCAACTAACTTGTCAAATGGTTAAGATTAAAAAAATGAACAATGATAAGTGCCGACGAAGCTGTGGTGAAAAGGGACTTCTCCTACACTGCTGGTGGGAATGTAAATTAGTACAGCCGCTATGCAGAACAATATGGAGGTCCCTCAAAGACTTACAAATCGAACTACAATATGATCCAGTAATTCCACTCTTGAGTATATACCGAAGGACAGGAAAATACTCAGTCAGAAAAGTGCTTGCACATCCATGTTTATTGCTGCATTATTCACAATTTGCTAAACATGGAACCAACCCAAATGGCCATGAACAGATAAGTATACTGAAAAAGTGTGGCACATATACACTATGGAATACTATTCAGCTATAAAAAAACAACAAGACTCTGGCATTTGATAGAATGTGGACAAATATGGAAGATTTACTGCTGAGTGAATCAAGTCATGAAAGAGAGACATTGTAAGTCCCCACATAATATATACCAAACATCTGCACTCATGGCAGAAACTCAAAGATTGGAGGATATAGAGCATGGAGAACACTGCAGGTTCTTGAGACAGTGTGGGAGGAGGATGGGCAGTGGGGGA
Source organism: Tupaia tana (assembly GCA_026018925.1). NCBI lineage: Eukaryota > Metazoa > Chordata > Mammalia > Scandentia > Tupaiidae > Tupaia > Tupaia tana. The sequence continues at coordinate 26,085,412 of JAKSZU010000010.1, read as the reverse complement.
GGGTGGGAGGAAGGAAATCAAGGAGTAGAATAGAAAGACAAGACATTTAAGGGACACAGAAATGGAGGACTGTCTTTTGATGATAACATGTATGATAATATCTCTAACTGGAATGGTGTACAGTCTATTTATGCTGGGAAAATTCATTTTACAAGTTGTGGTGATGTGCAGTAATTGAATGAATAAAATTGAAAAAAAAAGTAATGAGAAAAAATAATCTGTCAAAAGTTAAACAAAGAAAGAATTTTAAAAATCACTGTGAGCAAAGACATTTGTTATTTTTTTAATAATTATTTATTTTATTTTATTTTATTTTATTTATTTATTCATTTATTTTTTAGTTTGACCAGAGAGAGACAGAGGGTAACAGTGAGAAAGAGAAGAAGTGAGAAAGTAAGCCACCAGATTCAGGACTTGAACCCTGGTCGGCCATGTGGGAGTGTCCAGCGCCTTAACCACCACACCACCTGCTGGTCCCAAAGACATTTGTTATTTACAAGGACAAAAATCATGAGACTATCAGCTGATTTTTCAATAGAAACCTTGCAGGCCAGAAGGGAGTGGGATGATATGTTCAAATTCTTGGGGATGGGAGAGGAAAAGCTTCCATGCATGAAAACTATACCCAAGAAAATCTCCCTTCAAAATTAAGGGGTAGGGACCAGCAGTTGGCATAATGGCTATGTCGGTGGACTCTCATGTAGTCCAACCGCGGTTGACTAACCACGGTTCTAGTCTCAGACCCAGTGCCGTAAATTCACACCGGGCACGTGTGCATGTGTGCCCAAGATCCCAAGAGGAGAATGGAGGAGAAGGGACTGTGGCATGGCCATCCTCCCTGGGGAGTGATTTCTTGCTTTCTGTCTCTGTCTTTCTCTGTCTTTCTGTCAAGCGCATACGCCCTAGAGCAAAAACCTCTCCAAAAACAAACAAACAAACAAATAAAATTAAGGGGTAATAAAAAATTTCACTAACACATAAAAGCTGAGATATTTCATCACCACTAGATATGCCTTATGAGAAGTGATGAAGGAAGTTCTTTAAGTTCAATTGAAGGTACACTAAAAAGCTACATGACAGATTAAAAAAATATAAAACTAATTAGCAAAGATAAATATATAGGAACAAAAAAGAATATCGTAATACTATAAAAGGGTTAAATAAACCTATAGTCATCCTAGTGTAAAAACTAAAACACAGGGACCAGCAGTTATGTAATGGCTTATGTCACTGGACTCCCATGTAGTCAACCGCAGTTCAAGTCTCAGACCCAGTGGTTTAAACTCATGCCAGGCATGTGTACGTGCGTGCCCAAGATCCCAAGAGGAGAATGGGAGAGAAGGGATTGCAGTGTGGCCATTCCCCCTGCGGGGTGATTTTTCGCTTTCTATCTCTCTGTCTCTGTCTTTCTGGTGGGCGCATGTGCCCTACAGCAAAATAAATAAATAAATAAATAACTCTATAAAAAGAAAACAAAAGAACTAAAAAACAAAAATATTACAAGCAAATATAACTAAATGTAAATGAACACACACGTAACTGTAATGTGTAACACTAATAGCATATAATGTGCAAAAGGTAGAGGTAAAAGCAGAGCTATTGCATGTAAAGGAAGTTAAGTTGTTATCAGCTTAAAGTATGCTGTTGTAACTATTCAATATTTTATATAAGCTCTCTTGGTAACTACACAAAAATACTGATCCAAATTACACAAAAGAAAAAAAAATCAAAACCTAGCAATACGCAAAAACAACAAAAGAAAGTAGAAGATGGTTAGAGAGAAAGAGAGATCAAAAGAACCACAAGACAAAAAGAAGAATTAACAAAATGGTCATCATTATTACTCTAAATGTAAAAGGAACTGAATTACCTAATAAAAGATATAAAATGACTAAGCTTTAAATTAACAACAACAAAACCAAGATCTAACAATATTCATCTACAAGACATTCATTTTAGATTAGAAAACAAACATAAGGTGAAAGTAAAGGGACTGAAAACAGTATTTCATGCAAATGGAACCAAAAGAAACATGCGGTATATACTAATATCAGACAAAGTATCAGGCTGTCAGGAAAGTCATGACGAACTTTTGCATAGATAATATGTCATGACTTTCCTTATGACATAGTAGATCCTAAATCAAAAAGTAAAACAGTAGCAGAAGAGAAAGAAGGTCATTATATAATGGTGAAGGGATTCATTCATCGAGAAAACATAATAATCATAAATATACATTGCACCTTAGATTGGAGCACACAGATGTATAAAGCAATTATTAATGGGACTAAAGGAAGAAATGCATAGCAATATAGTAATAGTAGGGGACTTCAATGCCCACTTTGACAATGCATAGGTCATTCATACGAAAAATCAATAAGGAGGGCATAGTGCTTAAAGTATTGGACTCCCACATGGCCAACTGCGGTTCAAGTCCCAGACCTGGTGGCTTGCATTCCTCTCTTTATCTCTGGTGAGTACATATGCTCTATAGCAAATTAAAAATAATGATAATAATAAATAAAATTAAATGAAAAATTATTTTTTTAAAAAGAAAATTAAAAACATATTGAACTTGAGGTATACTTTAGAACAAATGGACCTAATACATATAAACAGAACACTCCAGTGGAACAGTAGCAGAATACATATTTTTCTCAAGTGCCCAACAACATTTTTCAGAATACATCATGTTAGGCTAGAAAACAAGAGGACTAAAGCCATATCAAGCATATTTTCTGACTACAATAGTATAAAAATACAAATCAATAACTGTAGGAAATTTGGAAAATTCATGGAAATGAAACAACACACTTTTGAACAAAAAAGGTCAAGGAAGAAATAAAAAGGAAAATCAAAAAGCATCTTGGGTCTAATAAAAATAGAAACACAACATACCAAGACCTATGGGATGCAGCAAAATCAATTCTAAAGGGGATATTTGTAGTGATGAATGCTTACGTTAAAAAAGAAAGATCTCAAGTAAATAACATAACTTTATCAAGGGACTAGGGGGATAAACAAGAACTAAACTCAAAGTTAGCAAGGTGATGAAAACAACAATGATCAGAGAAGAAGTAAATCAAATAGAGAAGAAAAAATCTATAGGAAAAAAGTGAACAAAACTAAGAGTTCTTTTTTTGAAAATATAAACAAAACCAATACAATCTTATCTAAACTGACTCAAAAAGAGAAAGAGCACAAATAAATAAAATCAGAAATGAAAGGGGAGAAATTGCAATGGATGCTACAGAATTTAAAAAAGAACTTTAGGAACTAAAATGAAAAATTATATACCAAAAATTGATAACGTAGAGGAAATGAATAAATTCCTAGAAACGCAATGTCCATGTCTTTATCAAGAAGAAATAGAAAGCCTGAGGAGAGCAATAGAGAAATCCAAGTAATAATAAAAAGCCTCCTAGGCTCACCAAATACATTAGCAGTTAAGGGAGTCAGATCCCACATGACCAATTATGGTGTGATTCCTGGTTCTGGTGACTTGAAAATCATGCTGGGTTTGTTTGTGTGTATGCCCAAAATCCTGATGGGAAGGAGAAATGAAAGAAAGAGGATTGTGGTGAGACCAAGCCTGGGACCACATAACTTCACAGCTTAATTCTGCCAAATATTCAAAAACAAATTAGTACCAATTTTTTTTTTCTTTTTTTGGAGAGGTTTTTGCTATAGGGCGCGTGCGCTCACCAGACAGACAGAGAGAGACAGAGAGATAGAAAGCAGGAAATCACCCCCCCAGGGGGGATGGCCACGCCGCAATCCCTTCTCCTCCATTCTCCTCTCGGGATCTTGGGCACGCACGCACACGCGCCCGGCAGTACCAATTATTTTTAAACTCAACCACCACACCCCCCCCCAAAAAAAAGCAGAAGTAGAGGAAATACTTTCAAACTTATTTTATGAGGTCAGGGTCACCTTTTCATCAAAAAGAAACAAACCCTGAATAAAGAAAACTACAGGCCAAGAATCAACAGGTGGCACAGTGGTTTAGGGGCTAGACTACCACATGGACGACTGTGGTTCAAATCCTGGATTTGGTGGCTTCCTTTCTCACTTTCTCTCTCTCTCTCTCTCTCTCTCTCTCTCTCTCTCTCTCTCTCTCGTGAGTGCATATACCCTGTAGCTATTTAAATAATAATTAATAATAATAAGTAAAATTTTAAAAAAGAAAACTACAAGCTATATTGTTGATGAAGACAGATGCAAACATCCTCTACAAAATGTATACTAGCAAAAGGAATCCAATAACATATCAAAATTATATACTATGGCAAAGTGGGATTTCCTCCCAATGCAAGACTGGTTTAAAATACATAAATTAATAAATGTGACATACCACATTAACAAATAAAAAATGAAAATCAAATATTCATCTTGATATGTAAAGAAAGCATCTGACAAAGTTCAACATTAATGAGAAAAAAAACAAAACTCTCAACAAAATAGGTACAGAAGGAAATTTTCTTAAAATAAGATAATAAAGGTCATTTATGAAAACCCTGAAGTAATAATATAATCAATGGGAAAAAACTTAGAGCATTTTCTCTAAAATATGGTGCAAAGCTGAGATTCTCACTGTCATCATTTCTGTTCAACATAGAGCTGAAAGTACTAGCAGGAGCAATTAGACAGAAAAATAAAAGAAAGGAAGGAGGAGAATGTGAGGAAAGACATTAAGAAGAAAAATAGGCAAGACGTTTATGGGACACAGAAATGGATTATCATCACTTGATGATAACATATGAAGTTTCCCTAACTGGACTGGTGTGAAATGTATTCATGTTGTAAAATTAATTTTAAAAGCTAAGTGATTGAATGTATAAAAGAAACTAAAAGAAAATAAAATATATTGTAAAAATAAATAAATAAATAAATAAATAAATGAAAGGTGTCCAAATTAGGTGCCCTTTTGCACATGGTATGAGTCTATATGTAAAAAACCATCGAGATCCCCCAAAACACACACATAGTTAGAATCAATAAGCAAATTTTAAGTAGTGGAATACAAAATCAACACATAAATATCAGTTGCATTTCTTCATACCGATACCAATCTATCCAAACTGAAATTTAAAATACATACATATATATATATATATATATACACACACACACACACATACACATATATATATACACACACATATGTATATGTGTATATGTATGTGTATATGTGTATGTATATATATGTATGTGTGTATATATATATGTATATATATATATGTATGTTTACATTAGCATCAAAAAGAATAAAATACTTAAGAATAAATTTAACCAAGAAAGTGAAAAATGTGTACAATGAAAGCTATAAAATATTAATGAAAGCAAATTGAATACACAAGTAAATGGAAAGATATCCTGTTTTTATGAATTGGAAGAATTAATGTTCATAAAGTGTCTGCTTTACCTAAAGTGATCTATAGAGTCAACACAATTCCTATTAAAATTCCACTGGCATTTTTTTACATAAATAGAAAAGACAATCTTAAAATTCATATGAGACCACAAAAGACTCTGAGTAGTCAAAAGAATCTTGAGAAGTAAAACAAAGCTGGAGGCATCATACTTCTTGACTTTAAATTCTGGTAAAAAAAAAATTACAATTAAACAATTTGATACTAGCATAAAAACATATACACAGACCAAGGAAGTAGAATAGAGAGTCTAGGGCCAGCAGGCGGCATGGTGGTTAATGCACTGGACTCCCATACGGCCAACTGTGGTTTGAGCCCCAGACTTGACAGCTTGCATTCTCTCTCTCTCTCTCTCCATCTTTTTCTGGGTAAATTAAAAAGCAATAATAAATAAAATAAAATAAAAATTTTTTAAAAGCCCCAAATAAATCCAAATCATATAAGATCAATTTGACAAGGGTGCCAGAATACACAATTACAGAAAGGAAAGACTCTTCATAATGGTGTTAAGAAAACTGAATAACCACATGCAAAAAAATGAGAGTGAACTATTATCTTATACTATTCACAAAAATCAACCCAAAATGGATTAACCTAAACAGAAGAACTGAAACTATAAAACTCCTGAATAAAACATATGGTGAAAGTTCTCTGAACTAGCCTTGGTAATTACTTTTTCAATATTATATCAAAAGTTTAGCGGGACCAGCAGTTAGCATAATGGCTATGTTGCTGGACTCCCACGTAGTCGACCACGGTTCGTGTCCCAGACCCAGTGGCTTAAAACTCACGCCGGGCACATGTGTGTGCATGCCCAAGAGGAGAATGGAGGAGAAGGGGTTGTGGCGTGGCCATCCCCCCTGGGGGTGATTTCTCACTTTCTGTCTCTCTGTCTCTCTCTGTCTGTCTGGCAAGTGCATGCAACCTATAGCAAAAACCTCTCCCAAAAAAAAGAAAAAGTTTAGGCAACCAAAGCAAAAATAAACAACTGGAACTACATTGAACTAAAAGCCTTCCACATACCAAAGGAAACAATAAATAAAATGAGAGGGAAGCCTACAGATTAGCAGAAAACATTTATAAACCATGTATCTGTAAGGGGCCAATATCCAAAATATATAAGGAATTAATAAAATTCAATAGTAAAATAACAGATCATTTTATTTTAAAATGGGCAAAGCACCTACATAGGCATTTCTCAAGAGGTGACATGCAAATGACTAATAGGTACATGAAAATATGTACAACATCACTACAGGGAAATACAGATTAATATTGCAATGAATTATTGTCTCCAATTGGTTAGGATGGCTATAAGCAAAAAGACAGGGATAACATGTTGGTGAGGATGTGGAGGAAAGCGAACCCTTGAAGGGAATGTAAATTGATATACATATTATGAAAAACACTATGGATATTGAGTCCTCAAAAGGTTAAAAATACAACTACCAAATGACAAAGGAATCTATCTCCTGGATACATACATACCCAATGGAAATGAAATCAGTAACTCATGAAGATAGCTGCATTCCTGTATTTCCTGCAGCATTATTCACAATAGCCAAGATATAAACACTCTAATTTTCAATCAGTGGATAAATGGAGAAAGAAATGTATTCGGTCTTTAAAAAAAAGATACTGCCATTTGTGACCATATAGTTAAGTCGGAAGAATAGTATGTTAAGTGAAATACTGCATGATCTCATTTTTTGTTTGTTTTTGGAGGTTTTTGCTATGGGGCACATGCACTCCCCAGAAAGAGAGAGACAGAGAGACAGAAAGCATCACGCCACAATCCCTTCTCCTCCATTCTCCTCTCGGGATCTTGGGCATGCACGCACACACGCTGGGCATGAGTTTAAGCCACCAGGTCCGGGACTCGAACCACAGTTGACTACATGGGTGTCCAACGACATAGCCATTATGTCAACTGCTGGTCCCGTGTTTTTTTAAATTTATTGTTTAGTTGGCTATAAGGCACATGTGCTTCGTGGGGAGAGAGGGAGAGAAATAAAGGGGAAAAGTGAGAAAGCACCCCAACACACACACCCAGAGGAGATATCCATGCCACAATCTATTCTCCACTCTACTCTTGGGATATTGGGCATTTGCACACATGTGCCCGGAGTGTTAGGTCTTGGACTGGAACCATGGACTTGGTCTAGCAGGACTCAGCTGTTTTAGCTACCATGCCACTGGATGGTTTAAAGTTAATAATATTTTGGGACCAGCAGTTGATGTAATGGCTATGTCGCTGGATTCCCATGTAATTGACCGTGGTTTGAGTCCCAGACCTGGTGGTTTAAACTCACACCGGGCACGTGTGTGTGCGTGCCCAAGATCCCAAGAGGAGAATGGAGGAGAAGGAATTGAGGCGTGGTCATCCCCCCTGGGGGGTGATTTCTCGCTTTCTGTCTCTCTGTCTCTCTCTGTCTGTCTGGTGAATGCAAGCGCCCTATAGCAAAAACCTCTCAAAAAATTTTTAAAAATAAAGTTAATAATATTTTATTGTTAAAAAAATTACTGAGAGAGTAGATTTTAGGTGCTCTTATCAGGAAAAAATATGAATCTATTAAAAATGATGACTATGTTAATTTGCTTACCTGTCATAATCATGTCACTATGTATATCAAAGCATCATGTTGTACACCTCAAATATAATATATAAGAAAATACAACTGCAGACATACATATAAAAAATTTAAAATATATTGGCAAAAATGCATTTGCAACAAAGAGGTGTCATTACTATTCAGAAAGAAAAAGGTTTCTAACACTTGGAAAACAGCAACAGGAATGGCGAGTAAAACACATTATAAAATATATTGAAAACACTCCAGATGTCAACAACACTAAAACTTCAGACACTCAGATAGTACTAAATGCAACCATGTACATAGAGTTTTCTCCTCAACTTAATCCTAGTTAGGGCAGAATTCTGACACTGTTTTCTGCTTTGTTGCAATGCTTTCTGTTTTAAAGGTTTTATTGCGCATATGATTGTGCAGATCTTAGTTCTAACTTAGTAAACAAAATGACTAGAAAGAGGATGGTCCATTAACAGCATATATTTTCTAAAACTCAGCATTAGGTAGAAAAAAATGAATATGTATTATATGCTCTTCTTAAATAGCTTTCCAAACTCTGATATTTTTCATATATTTTACTATACTCTTGAGATAAGAAGTATCTTAACATGTTCTATTTAAACAAAGATTTTAATCATTTCAAGGAAAAAGTTGCAATATTTATTACAATTCTATTTTAAATGATAGCTTCAAGGTATGCTTTTTTATTCTCATTAAGAGTCAGACATGAAATATTATATACTGTTTTAAAATATTATGTTGAGGCCAGCAGATGGTATAGCAGTTACATTGCTGGACTCCTACATAGCCAAAAATGGTTCAAGTCCCAGACCCAGTGGTTTGAAACTCATGCTGGAGTGATGTGCATGTATGCTCAAGATCGTGGGAGTAGAATGGGGGAAAGGGGATTGTGGCATGACAATCCCCCCAGAGAGGGGGGTGATTTCTCATTTTCCCTCTTACTGTCTCTGTCTCTCCCTCTCTGGCAAGCATACGCACCCTAAGGCGAAACCACTTAAAAATATTATCTTACCAAATTTCTAAAAATTATAGTCATTTCAAAATGATTTGTATATTTTTATTAGCAATTTTATTAATTAAGAGACACTTCTAATTGTTTACAAAGAAAATATGCCTTATCTAAGATGAATAAGCAATAGGACAGAGAGACGGCAAAAGTTTTGTTCCAACACCCTTTATGTAGTAAAACTGGTTGTCAGGAACACGGCTGAGAAAACTAACTGGATTTGATGCCAGAGATGGCCAGAAAATTTCTGGAGTTAGTGATATTTTCATGCAGAAATCAACTAAAAAGCATATGGAACCAAAATAACATAGGATATAAAAGTGAGATTGAAAAAAACAGTAATAGTTTTAGCAAAGAATTTCAGTCAAATATTTAGCACACGCTGGAGGAAAAAAGAAAAAAAAGACTAGGATGGTAGCTTCAAATTTAAATATTATCCATTGTCAGTGATACATCAGTTACTGTCTTGATATAAGTTCATAAAAACGGGTAAAGTATATTTAAAAGACATTGTTTCAGTGGATACTACTGGCAAATAGTGGCATTTTTCTTGAAAAAAGAATCAAATATTCTATCTTCATGCTTCCCATACAGGTGAGTATTTTGCTGTAGTTTGCTTCTTAACAAAAGAAACATGGGATCATGAATTTGTTGAGATAAGAACTTTCTGAAGAAGTTACTGTTTTAAATGCTTTGTCCATTTCTGAGTTTCTCATTTCCTTCCTTCCTGTCACAACTTCTACAGTCAGTTACAGAGTTATCTTTTCAACTTCATCTTTCAACTCCTTAATCATATGTCCACATTTGATTATTTGATATTTTGAAAATAAAGGATAATTTCACATCTGCCAGTATTTTCCAGCAGCATTTTCTTTACCTATAATGACAGTGTAAGAAAATGATGAGTATGAGCGAGAGCGAGAGAGAGAGAGAGGGGCACCTTCCGTAGGACTTGGTATTGTCACAACCTCCTTCCCCTAGTCTTTCACCTCACTAAGATCCTTGGAACGCATTTTCCCCACACAAATGTTTTTTCAGGCTGACTGGGCCAGTGATTTGAACTGTGACTAGGATGTGGCTTCTAGCTCCACAGTCCTTTATGCTACCAATGGCGCTACAGAGGTTGGGACTCTTAATGACGTTTTGTAACATCCTAACCAATTTCTCTATCGTGCAAAAACTTAATTATTCTTTTTCTTAAAGAAATCTTATTTACTCCACAGTCCTTTATACTACCAATGGTGCTACAGAGGTTGATACTCTTAATGACGTTTTGTAACATCCTAACCAATTTCTCTATCAAGCAAAAACTTACGTATTCTTCTTTTTTCTTAAAGAATGATTTATTTTATCTTATTTATTATTATTATTACTTTTTAGTTTGACCAGAAAGCAGGAGAGACAGAGAAAGAACGTAAGCCACCACATCCAGGACTCAAACTGCTGTCAGCCATGTGGGAATCCAGTGCCTCAACTAACTCACCACCTGCTGGCCCCAAACTTGCTCATTCATGACAACATAAATTGTACCTATTTGGTGAGACCTATACTAACTACTTGCCTCCCCCTAGTGGTGAAACTCAGTAGTTTGTACATACTCACTTTTGCTAAGTTAAAATTTCCCCAAGGACACTGTAACCCTTTTCTAAGAACAATCTCTGGCAAACAGTACTTAACACTCATCCAGTCCAGAGCCCTAAATATAATTTTTATGGAAGTAATTTCAAATTTAAAGTCAGTCAAGATCTATCTCTGGAAATCCAGATTTGGATAGCCAACTGTCTTTACGTTCAACTGTCTTTATGAATCTTCTCAACATTTCAAACATAGTAAGACAGAATAGTGCAACTGCTTCTTAACTTCTCTCCTAACATTTATTTCTCCCTCTCCCAGTGCTTATCATTTCAGGCAAAAGTACCACAATGTACCTACATGTTGATGGCAAAATCCCAGGTTGTACAGTGGAATGGCCCCTTCCTCCCTCACCCAATACATCAACTTCTATCAGCAAGGACTACATATTCTACCTTGAAAAAAAAAAAAAAAATTTGTATCTGTCTCTCCATGTCCACTTCCACCCAGCTTGTCTAGACCATTACCATTTCTTTTTTTAATTAATTAATTACTTAATTTTGGAAAAGGTTTATGCAACAGGGCACATGAGCTCGCCAGACAGACAGAGACAGAGAGAGAGAGAGACAGAAAGCGAGAAATCACCCCCCAGGGGGATGGCCATACTACAATCCCTTCTCCTCCATTCTCCTCTCGGGATCTTGGGCATGCACGCACACGCGCCTGGCATGAGTTTTAAGCCACTAGGTCCGGGACTCAAACCGCGGTTGACTACATGGGAGTCCAGCGACATAGCCATTACGCTAACTGGTGGTCCCATAGACCAGTACCATTTCTTACATACAATACTACCCTAATCTTAAATTTGCCCCCCCTATTTCTGCTCTTATTTTCCTATTATCTATTCTCCATGCTGTAATAGGAAGTATAATCTTTTAACAATTTTACTGTAACAAAACACTATAAAATTTACTGTAATTTACAATTCAACAAACTTTAGTATGTTTTCATAATACGATCTAATTTAATAGCATTTCATCGTCTCCAAAAGTAACCTCTTGTTCATTCACAGCCATTCTTCATTTCAACATCTATCTCTAGGTAATCTCTTTCTTTGCCTACTGTGTAAATTTAATAAAAATGTAATCATAGAATCCATGTTAGTTTGTGTCTGAATTAATTTATTTACCACATTTCATTTATTTTTTTAATTAGTAGATGGATATTTGGATTGTTTCCAGTTTTGGTTATTACAAATAATGCTACCAAGGATATCTGTATACACACCTGTGTGTGAACAAGTGTTTTCTTTTCCCACATGAATACCTAAGATGAGTCATGGGGTAAAACTCTATAGATCATTTTAAGAAACTGATAAAGTGTTTTCCAAATGGTTGTACCATTTTACAGTCCAATCAGCAATGTATGAGGCTCCAATCTGCCCATATCTTTGCTAAAACATGTTATTACCTTTTTAATTGCAGCCATCCTAGTGGATATTAATTAATATCACATTGTGTGTGCTTATTGTGGTAAAATATATATAATAAAAATTTACCATTTAAATTACAATTCAGTAGCATTAATTACATTCACAATATTACATAACTATCATTACTATTTCCAATATTTTTACAACTCCAAACAGGAATTGTATCCCTATTTAGCTGTGTATTCCTGTCCCACAGTATCCTTGTGTGTTTAACTTGTATTCCCCTAAGGGCACTGAGGTTTAGAGTCTTTTAATTTGTTTATTGGCTTTTTTTTTTTTTTTTTTTTTTTGGAGAGGTTTTCGCTATAGGGCGCTTGCGCTCGCCAGACAGACAGAGACAGACACAGAGACAGAAAGTGAGAAATCACCCCTCCAGGGGGGATGGTCACGCCGCAATCCCTTCTCCTCCATTCTCCTCTCGGGATCTTGGGCATGCACGCACACGTGCCCGGTGTGAGTTTTAAGCCACCTGGTCCGGGACGCGAACCGCGGTCAACTACATGGGAGTCCAATGACATAGCCATTACACTAACTGCTGATTCCCTTTATTGGTTATTTATATATATTCTTTTGAAAAATGTCTAGTTAAATCCTTTGCCAATTTTTTTTTTTTTGCCATAAAAATTGCATGCACTCGCCAGAGAGACAGAGAGCCACAGAGACAGAAAGCAAGAAATCCCCCTCCATGGGGGATGGCCATGCCACAATTCCTTCTCCTTCATTCTCCTAGAATCTTGGGCACACACGCACACATGCCCAGCATGAGTTTGAAGCCACCAGGTTCGAGACATGAACTGCAGTCAGCCATGTGGGAATCTAGAGACATAATCACTATGCTATCTGGGGGCCCAGCTTTGCCAATTTTTAAACTAGACTGTTTAACTATCGATTTATAAAGGTTTTTATATATTCCAGATACTAATTCTTAATTGGCTCTTCGATTTGCAAGTAATTTCTCCCATTCTGTGGGTTGTTTTCACTCTGCCTTTGTGGTGTTTGTTTGTTTGTTTGTATTTTGTTTTTTGTTTTAAGAGCAAAAGTTAATTTTGATGAAGTCCAAATTGTAACTTTTTATTTTTATAACTGACATATGTATGAGTATACAGTGATAAATGTAAGAAATCATTACCTTACACAAGATAACAAAGACTTATTCCCATTTATTTTAGAGATTTGAAGTTTTGTTTTTGTTTTTGTTTTGTGTGGGTGTGGGTTTGCTGTTCAGAGAGACAGAGAGAGAGCAAAAGAGGGAAAATGTGAAATCATTCCTCAGGGGATGGCCACCTGACCATCCTTTCTCCTCCATTCTCTTCTTGGGATCTTGGGCATAGATACACGTGTCTGGTATAATTTTCAAACTTCGGATCCAGGTCTCAAACAGTGCAGTTGGCTATGTGAGATTCATCACCTTAACCTCCATACCATCTACTGGCCCTAGAATTTTGTAGTTTTACTTCTTATATTTATGCTATGATGTATTTTTATTCAAATGTTATGTATGGTGTGAGAAAGGGGTCCAAATTCATTCTTTTACATTTGGCTATCCAGCCATTCCAGAACAACTGGATGAAAAAATTTATCCCCACTAATTGTTTGGCCACCTTTATTGAAAACCTATTGACATAAATGTCTTCATTATGATAACACCACACCATCTTAATAAGAATTATGTAGTCAGTTTTGAAACCAGGAATGTATGTCCTCCAACTTTGCCCTTTTTTTGTGTGTGGCTATTTTGGGTCCCTTGTATTTCCATATATGTTTTATTATCAGCTTGACTTTTTCTTCAAAAAGTCAGCCAGGAATCTAATGTAATTCTTTGTCATCTATTGAAGAATTTTGGGGGCATAGATAATTTAATAATAAAAACATCACAGATTATTCCCACATAAAACCTAATGTCTTCCTATTTTACTTTATAAATAAACTCAAAATTTGCTGAATAAATGAATACAATAGAGGAATCTAAATTCATTTGGGAGGGTGAGGTAAGTCTTCATTAAGGAAGCAATAATTGAATTGGAGTCTGAAAAATAAATAGCAGTTGACAGAAAAGGAAAAGAAGCCCAAGTGAAATTAGCTTTTTGGTGAAAAGAGAATAGCATATGTGAAAACCCTGTGAATTCCTTGATTAGTCTTCCTTGCTGTTTATCAGTTTTATCAACAATTAACTTTGTACTCATTGATCTTTCATTGCACTTATTTCCTATTTTACTAACTACTGCTTACATTTATTTCATTCTATCCATTTTAATTTAATTTTGTTCTTTTTTAACTTTTTTTTTTTTTTTTTTTGGAGAAGTTTTTGCTATAGGGCGCGTGAGCTCGCCAGACAGACAGAGAGAGACAGAGAGATAGAAAGCAAGAAATCACCCCCTAGGGGGGATGGCCACGCCGCAATCCCTTCTCCTCCATTCTCCTCTCGGGATCTTGGGCACGCACGCACACACGCCAGGCGTGAGTTTAAGCCACCGGGTCCGGGACTCGAACCGTGGTCGACTACGTGGGAGTCCAGCAACATAGCCATTACGCTAACTGCTGGTCCCCTCTTTTTTTAACTTTGGACATGAATACTAATCTCACTGATTTTCTGTCTTTCTTTTTTGACAGAAGCATTTAAAACCATCAATTTCTTGCTAAATACAGTTTTAGCTACATGCCATAGAATTTTAATATATTTTATTCACCATTCAATCCAATATATCGTTTCAGTTATATTGTGATGTTATTGACTCAAGGGTTATTCAGAATAAATTCCTTAATGTTTTTGGAGAGATTTTTTTCTAAATACATAGAAATTCCTATTTATAGTCTAGTTATTTAGCTCTAGGTTAATTTTAGTTAAGTGAATAAACTCATAAGAATTTGTATCTATTTAACATATTATAGAAATAATTTTTAAAATCCAGATAAAGTAGATAAATCTTACATATAGAAAATATAAATCCCTACTTTCCATAGAAGTGGGGGGTAAAATCAGAGTTGTCCCCCCAGAAAGCGGCAGTCCAGCAGATGTTTTTTACAGGGAATTCTAGTAAACCTTTAAACAACAGAATGCCAATGGTATCTAAACTGTTCCAGATCAAAGAATAAGAAAGAATATTCCAATATTTACTTCTGAGGGTATTTCAAAAAGTTCACAGAAAAATAGGATTTAAGTGTGCATTAATTTTGGTGCAAAAAATCTTAAAATTCACCCATAGAGTTTTCATAATAAACAGCTTCTGCAAACTTTTATTAATAAGAATAAAATTAATAAATTATTAATCCAAATAAATATGTTATGTGAATGGGAATCGTAAAGATAATGGTTCTATCTAAATAAATTTATAATTTTAATTCTATAAGAAATATACTAACAATCTATTTTCTCCAGATTATAACAAACTGATTATAAAATCTATGTAGACAGTAACTGTGTAATAATATGTAATAAAATTATGGCAGAGAAAATGTACTGTGAGGTCTCCATATTTACACTAATATGGTAGTGGTCTGTGGACAGGTATATAGCATCAGCTAGGTGCTACCTTATAGTATACTCATTCTACTCAGAGTTTCACACCTAAAGTCAGACATGTATTCACAGTTATGTGATTCATAACATTTCTTAAATAATCTATCTACTTTCAATAGCAAGTTCAGCTGGTATGTAAATCAATAAAATGTGGGGGGGAAAGGAATGGAAAACAACTGTAGACACCAGAGATAGTGTGGGAGGAGGGTGGAAAATGGCAGAGGGTCAGAAATAGGGGTAAAAAAGTTTATACACACACACAAACACACACACACACACACACACACACGAAACTAGAAATGAAAAATTATTGATGATAACATGTATGATTAAGCCACTATGCAGTATATTCTGGATGGGAAATCACATTTTGTATCCTGTGATGATGCTCAGGGAATTAACGTAAATTAATTAATTAAAAAAAGTTTCAGGAAAAAAAAAGCTCATGGAAATACACATAATGGAAAAAAAAATGTATGAATTTCAAAAAGTTTTTGTACCAAAGTAAATTCATACTTTAACTGTAAAAAAAAAAACAAATATGATTATCATTAGCCCCACAATTTCCTTTGAAATTTATCCTATAAGTAGGATACACATACATAACAAACGTATGTATAAATTCCAAACACTGAAAAAGAAAAAGAGCAAGCCTCTGTTTCTAGAGGCTAAATAAATTAGGGTACAATCATACTATGAAATACTATGTATCTGTACAAAGAGGAGTAAAGGTCTGCGATGGAAAGTGGGCGAGGCTATATTGTTAAATGACAAGAGTTATATGTAGTAGAAGGTGCATACCGTATTTCTCTAAGATGTAAGATTTTTCATATTTTAGTATTTCTGACAGTATAATGCACTCCATAATCATTGTTATGTTACCATTAAATTGTCGAATTTTTTTCTTGCTTGTGATATACATAAAAACATTGTGTGTTAAATCATATGATGTCACAGTTTTGATGAAATATGGAAGTATCTTGTTTTTTTTTTGTAAGAAACGGGCAATGTAAGATTATATGTTTGTATTTGCTGATAGGTGCATGAGAGAAACCTGGAAGAATACATAAGAAACATGGGAGCAGATAGTAAAGGGTAGATGAGAGTATCAATAGATATGAAATTTTTCAATTTATGATTTTAACTTGTGTTCTAAGTTTAATTATGTGAATGTATTTTTATTATTATTATTGCCAATGGTAACATGTGCTTGTCAGAGAGGGACAGAGAGGAGGCACCTTGCATTGGGGCATGGTCACACGGCGATCTTTTCTCTTCCATTTCTCTATCCCTTTAGAACTTTGCACACAGATGCACAAGCTTAGTGTGTTTTTCAAGCTGCTGGGGTCAGGATAGAAACCACGGTCAGCCCAGGAAAATCTAGCTTTCTATGCATAGTACTTAACCTCTCCACTCCAGGAACCAGCACTGTATTATTTATTTTAAAATTAAATTTAATTAAAATAAAACCTGACATTTTAAAATAACAAATTTAAACAACTTATTTAAAACTAATCTTGTTTAAAAAGTCTAGATTTGTTTTTTACTCATCACTTCATATTCTTGCTAAGACACTACCAAGAGTTTTGTCCTAGCACTGAGAATTTGCTGAAAGCTTATACTACATTTAGAATCTAAATTCTGGCAATGAAATTCAGTTTCTGTACATATGAATGTACATACTTTATAAACACTATGAACTAAAAATATTGCTACCAAAGTGATGTTGCTGGCGCTTAAACCTTTTAATAAAACAAAAAGGTACAACATGGCTTTTATAATTAGACATCCTATCCTCAAAAAATAAGCTTTATTTTGTTTAATGCTTCTATATTCAGATTATTAAGTTCACTTTCAATATTAAATTTTTGATATTAAAAATGATAAAGTCAATTAGAGTTTATTCTGTTTCTTGCGAACTTCAATATTGTGAAAGGACTTATAATATCCTCTTTTCCTCTAGGTGAAAAAGCACACACCACAGACTGAATAGCTTGCACAAAGTGTGCTGGCCACTTGCTATGTATGACAATGACTTCTGCTGGACGTGAGTCCATGTAGCTACATTCATAAAAAGTGGCTCCACTGTTATCATTAACTGCCAGCTTTCAGCATCAAAGTCACCTTCATTTGAAATCCAACAAACATTTATCTTACAAAAAATAAAAAGTAATTCTAAGCACAATAATGAGGCATATTAAGTAGAATAACAACTAGATAAAAGACGATAGTATTCAAGCTGCCACCGAATATTTTGCTCATCAGGTACCAAGACTTCCAAGGTTTAATAAAGGTTAAACAAAAAGGGATCACAGACGTTGTAATTGTTACTTACTATGCATTATTCTCCTTGCCAGCATTTTCTGAAGAATTTATTTGTTTTCACCATCCTAATTAACTGTTATTAAAATAAGTTCTGGTTTTCACTAATAAGCAGGTAATTTGCTAATTAGAAGAAATAAAAAAATGAGTAAGTTTTAACACAATAAGGAAAAATGTTTCAGCATTGAACTAAAATTACATCAACATAGAACTTGAAATAAATCTTTAGTGATTCTTAATCTTTTAATAGGTCATTGACATGCATGGTATTTTGGACCACATTATCTGATATATACTTTTAATTAGTTTACATATTTTCTTGATAAAATAAATCCTGCAAAATAAAATGGAAATAAATTTCACCAGGCATATTCTAATTCTGAAATAATCTCCCGAGCGAAACAAGATATGTTTTCATCTAGGAAAACTTACCCCAATATAGATCATAGAATAATTAAAGCATAGTAGTCCATTTTACTTACACATTGCAGGAAAAAAAAGGATAGTGATTTTAGAACATTAATATGATCATTTGTAAAGTGATCTGTAAAGTGATTACTAAGCTATGATCCAGATATAGTATTCTGGATTCTGGATAATAATCACATAAGTTTCTAGACACTACAAGATTAAATACTCAATCTTTTAAAAACGATGACATTTTCAGGGTTGTGTTTTTTTTTTTTTTTTTTTGAGAAGTTTTTGCTATAGGACGCATGCCCTCGCTGGAGAGACAGAGAGAGAGACATAGAGACAGAAAGGAGAAATCACCCCCCCAGAGGGAATGGCCACGCCCACGGTCGACTACGTGGGAGTCCAGCCACATAGCCATCACACTAACTGCTGGTCCCAGACATTTTCAGCTTTTAAAATGAAATGAAACAGAGCCGTTTATCCAATATGGGTAGTTGCTAAACAATGTGTGTATAGTAAAATCGGGTTCCTGCCAAATACTTTCGCCTCACCTGGCTGAAAAGTATGCCATTTACCGTGTTTTTTCCAGATCTAAATTTCAGGTGCCAGTAACTGGACTATAATTCACCAAAAATGCCATCAATATGTTATGAATATGTGGATGCCCAAAGTTCTTGGGTAGCCTCTTGATGTCCATGTCAAAGCACTTGAACAAAATACCTACAGCCACAAAATGCCTCAACCACCAAACTTAGTGCATCTTACAAACTTAATTATGATTTTTCTGGAACCAGAGTTTAGGACTTTTAAAACATTGTCCTAAAGTCATTGAAGCAAAATAATGATAAAACATTCAGCTTTCTTTTACAATTCCCCAATGCAAAAACAAACAAACAAACAAAACAAAAAACAAAAACAAAGCATAAAATGATTTTTAGGGAGAAAAATGGTCCTATACATGGGGTGAAACAATATAAACTTATTCTTTTAATGTTGATCTTAACAGGAAATAGACTGGGTGGCAAATGCAATAACAATAGCATTACTTCTAAGTACAGTAAATGTAGGGGAAAATGCAATACTCTTAAGTACTTTCAGCTTCACTTTTTCTAGTTGATCGATAATATAACCTAACATAGACCACAGAGGTTATAATTAAGCTTTCTTACATACCCCATTCATTCCTCTCCAATATTCATAATAGTCTAAATAGTACCATTTAGAAACACGACTGTCCTAAAATAATAGCATGTTTTAATTAGATTTTGCAATTCAAAGCACTTTCTATATAGAAAACAATTTTATGCAACTCATATAAATGACCTAAGATAAAAGAATAGCCAAAGGTTATATGTAAATTACTAATTATCTAAAGAAACCAAAACTGATTTACTGCTTAATTTATGTTAGAGCTCATCTGTTAGGCAAATAACTATTCTGAAAATAACAATAAATTGTCCACATCTATTTGAGATAAATGTTTCATATTAAATGACATAATACAAAATCAGCTTCTAAGAATAGCATATTTCTCTTGCTTGGATTAGAAAATCATAGATCTTACATACAATTGTTTAAACAATTATGTATGGTTTTTGAAAGTCAAAGATAATGTTCCAATTATAGACTTCAGTGGAGTCTACAATATATAAGTACTTCAAGGCAAATTTTAGAAGAAATAAGAAGTTAATATATTTACTGAGGCACTATTAAATAAACAGACCAAGTAGAATCTTGCTAATATGTATGTTTATGAAAATTAATGCTAGCTTACAGTGATAACTTGGCAATTTTAAGAAAAAAGTACACTTTTATCCAGTAGAAAATTTTGATAGAGGGCAACAACTAAAAATATAGTCAAAAGGGATATTTCCACAATACATGATGGCTTTAGGTTTCTAATTATAATCTCACACAGTTTTCTTAGAAATACTGACCAAGTCGTTTAACTGATACAAAAATGAAAAGTTATTTGCTGATGATAATATATTTGTCTTGACTGATATGCACCATGTTCATGCTGGAAAAGGCAATGTTGTACACAGTAAAGATACACAGTGATTAAATGTAAATTAAAAATATTGACCATATATAAATTTTAAATGTAGATGCTATCATACTTTAAATATTACTATTTGAAGAGTATGTGCTTCAAAGTCATTTTAAGTCCATTTTCAGAGCATTGAATTAAGACCACAGTAGTATAATTGCTCTAAATGCATTAGGTACAAGACCATTCTAACTAAGTGCCAAAAGTCAACACAATTCTTTAACAAAAAAGTGGCACAAATTTATAACTGCATAACAATTGTGTAGTCTTTTTATACTGTTATAAAAAGAAGCTATTGTATTTATATGTACAAATGTAATTTTTCATTTAAATTAAGGATAAAGTAGTTAAATCCAAATTTTATAATTAGTTTCCATTTATGTTCATATTTTTAAAAATTTACAACATAATCTAACGTGCCTTGCTGACATTTTAATTTAACTCTCTAAGATTAGTGATTGAGTGTACAAAATAAATTAAAATAAAATAAAATATATTTTAGAAAAGACTACAATTTGGCTTGCTACGTCTTAAATTTCTTTCTGTAGTCCTCAATTTTTTTAATAATATATTACAAATTTGAATCAAAGCCATATAGTTTTTGAGAATACGCTGCTAGAATGTGGCTTAAAAACTATCAGTCTCAGTGCCAGCAGGGGCATGGTAGATAAGGGTGTTGGACTTCCACATGGCCGACCATGGTCCGAGTCCCAGACCAGGTGGCTTGCTTTCTCACTTTCTCTCTCACTCACTCACTCACTCACTCTCTTGCACTCTGTCCCTCTCTGGTCAAATTTTAAAATAAATAAATGAATAAAGTTAAATAAAATAATTCTTAAAAAAATTGTCAGTCACAACTATATAGGTAGATTGATATAATGGAATTCTTACAAAAATCTTCTCTAAAATAATATTCTAAGTTTATTACCACATCGTAGAAATAAATAATAAAGAGAAATAAGAGTATAAAATTGGGGCTGGTCCCATAGCCTGGTGGTGAAGGGAGCCAGGTCCCACATTGCCAACTGTGGTTCAAATCCTGGCCCCAGTGGCTTGAAAAACAAACCAGGAATGTATTTGTCCCAAGTCCTGACAGGATAGAGAAATGGAAGAGAAAAGATTGCAGTGTGACCAAACCTCAGAGGCTGCGTGTTTTTTCTCTCTCTGAGGAGCACACATGCCCTCTGGCTATTAGATAGATAGATGATAGATAGATAGATAGATAGATAGATGGATAAAATGGTAAAAATGTGCTGTGAGGTATCATGAAGATACTAGTTTGTACATTTTGTATAGAATACTGTTTTTAAGGTGGAAACAAATTTATGGTTACAATAATTTATTAGAGGTTTATAGTTAAGTGCTTAGTATTTAACTATTTTTATAAATAATATAAAAATACAATTTTTTAATATTCGCACTGCTCATGTATATATAAAATAACTTCAGAACATACACAGAAATGAAGAAACAGATAATAGCAGTTGGCCATAGGGAGGAGAGGACTGAATGGCAAGGCAACTAGAATGCAAATTTTGAATTGTAAAGAGCATAACAATATTACTTATTGAAATAGATATGAAAGCTGAAATAGATATTGAAATAGATATCATACTAGCAGGTGGTATGATGGTTAAGGTACTGGACTCCCATATGGTTGACCGGGGTTCAAGTCCTGGACCTGGTGGCTTGAAATTCACACCAGAGGCATTCGCATGCATGACCAAAGTCCTGGGAGGAGAATGGAAGAGAAGGCATTGTGGTATGGTCATCCCCCTGGGGGTGATTTCTCACTTTCCTTCTCACTGTCTCTTTCGGAAGTGCACACGTGCCCAATGACAAACATCTTTTTTAAAAAAGATAAGAAAGCAAGTAAAATATAAAAATAAAATTCTTTCTTTGATAGTAAATTGACCATGTTTATTCTAAAAATTTAATTACTAAAATAAATTTTATTATACTAAATTGTTAAGGAAATGGAAAACATATGTCTAGAAAAAAAGAGATTAAGAGGAAAAAAAATCATTCTCATCCCTAGTCAAGAACAAATCTGCCATTCAAAATGAGTTTTAATGGGGTACAGGAATAAAGACTCAAGATTTGATTGACAGTCCTTGTCTAAATGATTGGTTACAATATATTAGTGAATCTCAAATTCAAATTAATGTACTAAAATAGTTAGCATTTTAAATTATTAGGTTCACTCATGAATCTAATACACTCCAATAATGATTTACCTAAACATTGCAATTAAAGTAAATGAGTTATGTCAATAAATGAAAATAATCTAAATTGGACCATGTCTTAGGAACAAAAGAATTTAAAAATAAATAAATATAATATACCAAGCAACAAGCATACCGGGTAATTTCTACAAAAGGGCAGTACATTTCAAATTCCAATGTACCATGATTTTCAGTACAGCTCAGAGATGAGAAGGAAAGTATAACTGCTTCTTTAGGGGGTACCAAAATCAACAAGAATGAGCTGTTTTTCAAATTATACTTTTTTCATATACCCTCTTTTGTTGAGAATTATGGTAAAAGAAAACCACTCTGGTGAGATATGGTGCATGATATCTGGATCATTGATAATCCTTATAATATAAACTATTATAAAATCTATTTTCATGATTCTTATAAATTATTATAAAATATATTTCCTCAGGATGCTGATATTACTGTAAAACACTTTTGTTCTTTTTTTTTAATAATTATTCTATTTAACTTTATTTATTTATTTTAATTTGACCAGAGAGAGAGAGACAGAGAAAGTGAGAAAGCAAGCTGCTAGGTCCAGGACTCAAACCATGGTCGGCCATGTGGGTGGGAATCCAGTGCCATTAACCACCACGCTGCCTGCTGGCCCCAAATGCTTTTGTTCTTAAAGTACAAAATAAATGACTAAAATAACTATATTGTTAGATTATTAAACATATTTGGACAATTAATAAGCAAAGCATTGTAATGTTGGGTCATTGGGAAAGTCATGGTACATTTTTGCATAGAAAAATACATCATGATTTGCCCGATAACCTGATAAACGTTAATTTTGCTGAAAAATTTTTTGTTCTTTAAGCACAGTGCTAGGGACCAGCAATTTGGCATAATGGCTATGTCACTGGACTCCCATTTAGTCGACCATGGTTCAAGTCCCAGACCTGGTGGCTTAAACTCATGCCAGGTGCGAGTACATGAGTGCCCAAGATCCTGAGAGGAGAATGGAGGAGAAGGGATTGTGGCATGGCCATCCCCCTTTGGGGGTGATTTCTCGCTTTCTGTCTGTCTCTCTCTGTCTTTCTGGCAAGCACACATACCCTATCACAAAGAGAAAAAGTTTTAGTTCATAAAATAGTACATTTTGCTCAATTCTGTATTGGGTTTAAATGTGTATATAAATGCATACATGTTTATGGGATATAGTCAGCAAACAAATTTTTCTGTAAGGGGAGGAGAATAGCAGTAGGAGGGATGCTCAACACGGATGTAAGAGGATGGTACAATTCTTTAAATGGGAGCAATTTTCTATTTTTACCAACAATTCATAGAATATAAAGGAGATTAACACAGAATGCTGGTAACACTATCACCTACACAGTCAACATTTAAGGTCCTATGTCAATAAAATTCAGAAAAACTCTATTACTGTGATTCCACAATAATTTATGCAATACAAAGAATCACATTCAAATACAGCTATTATTTTACCAAAAGCAATGAAAAGTTAGATAAAAGAAAAATTATTGTATTAATGAAGTATTTAGATGTAAGATCCAGAACATATTAGTCGATAGGATATAACAGATTTAAACAAAACATAAATGGCTTTTCCTCTTAAATTTCCATTTTCTTTTTTATGCTGTCCACATAAATAACTATAAATAAGAACCTTCTATGTCAGACTTCAAGGATAATATGTAGTTTACTTGCTTTGCTGTACTATATAAATCAACATTATATTGCAAAATACAAAAATTAGGTTAACGGGTTAAAATGTGTGATTTTCTGCTTTGTTTAAGTTCAATTAACTATAAGTCTGTCTTATTTATATCATTTGATTAACTATGATACAATGTATATATGGAAAAAATCATTTTAGATTGAAGCACAGAAAGAAATAGTTCTTCCACAATAAAAGGTGGAATTATACACTAAACAAATACTATATACTCTACAGGTAAAAAGGCCCCTTTGAAGCAAGAAATATCCTTTGAAGGGTTGTCTATACTTGTTCTTTTTTTTTAACTATTTATTTAATTTTTATTTATTATTATTATTTTTTAATTTGCTACAGGGCACGTGTACTCACTGGAGAGAGACAGAAAGAATAAGAGGGAAAATGAAAAAGAAAGTTTCCAAATCTAGGATTTGAACCACAGTTGGTTATGTGGGAGTCCAGTGCCTCAACCACTATTCCACCTGCGGGCACTTGCTCTTATTCTTTCAAGTTCTCCTCTCCTTCTCTTGTCTTGCTCTCTCCTTTTAAAACTGAGTTTATTGAGATAAACTTTATTATACATTTCACCCAACTAGAGTTTATAAGTCAATGATATTTAGTTTGTTCATAAATCTGTGAAGCACTCACCACTAATATTAGGACATTTTTATCATGTCCCAAAGAAACAAATCCTGTACCCATTACCAACCACTTCCCGTCAGGCCCCTCTGCTCATTTAACTTGACTTACTTTTCTGTCTCCACAGATTGACCTAATTTTTTTTTTTCTTTTTAGTTTTTTTATTAAGAATTATTTATTTATTTAATTCCACTTATTATTATTTTTTGATTTGACCAGATAGAGACAGAGAGAGAGAAAGGAAAAGGGAAAGTGAGAAAACAAGCTGCCAGGTCTGTGACGAACTGCAGTTGTTTGGCCATGTGGGAATCTAGCGCCCTTAACCACCACGCCACCTGCCTGCGCCCGGCCTAATGTTTCTAAGGCTGTTCCATTGTGTCCATACTTCATTCCTTTTTAATGCAGAATAATATTCCTTTTACATTAAATCACATGTTATTTGTCCACTCATCAGCTGATGGACATTTGGGAAGTTTTGACTTTCTGGTTATTATGAATAATGCCGCTAAGAACATTCATTTAGAAGTTTTTGTGTAGACCTATGTTTTCATTTCTCTTCACTATATACCTAGAGTGGGACTGCAGTGTCATATGAAAACTTTAACCTAGTGAGGAATTTTCAGACTCTATTATATAAAGTGACTGCACCATTTTACATACCAAACAACAATGTATGAGAGATCTAATTTCTCTATATATGTAATGTAATGGTGAATAATAGTAGCATATTTATTATTGATCATAACCATCGTATCAGTGTTCATTCTGTTTCCCTGATGGCTAACATTGCTAAGAAATCTTTCATGAGTTTATGGAGAAATGCCTATTCAAATCATCTGTCCATTTTTTTGCTTTTTAATTTTGCTGGAGGGCACATGCTCTAGCTGGAGAGAGACAAAAAGTGAGAATAAACCCTGGGGGAATGCTCAAACACTGCAATTCCTTCTCCTGCATTTCTTCCTCCTGTTGGAATTTTGGGAATGCATGCACACATGCCTGATGTGTTTTTCAAGCCTCTGGATTTGGGACTCAGACAATGTAGTCAGCTATGTGGGATCCAGCTATCTTAACCACTGAGGCTGGCGCCATTTTTCCATTTTTAAATATGTCATTTGCCTTTGATTCCTGGTTTGTAAGAGTTTTTTCTGTATTTATTTACAAGTCTCTTACCAGATACATGACTTTTTCCTCTTAAGTTCCATGAGAGAAAGAGATGGGGGAAAACAGAGAGAGAGAAAGAGAGAGAAAGAAGAGAGAAAGAAAGAGACTTCCAATAGGGTGTTCCATTTCTTGTTCTAGCTCTAGGTTCATTCTGCCTGAATCACTGACATGCCAATGTGTGCCTTGCATGCTCAGGGGGGTCCTGGATGTGAACTGGGATGTTTCCTACATAGATCTAGCTGTGTTCCCACTGTGCCACCACCTAGCCCTTCTCCCACTCTTCAGGCTGTCTTTCCATTTTCTTTATGGTGTCTTTTAAAGTACAAAAGTTTTTCATTTTAATGGGTTGCATTCTCTCTCTCTGTCAGTTGTTCTGATGTCATGTTTAAGATTTCGTAATGTCAGGAAGATTTACTTCTGTGTTTTCTTCTATGAGTTTTACAGTTTCGCTCTTAAATGTATGTGTAATCTCTATTGACTTCTTTTTTGTGTGTAGGTTTGGCCCATAATTCCAAAGACATAGTTTGGAATACCATAATCTCAAATGTTAAAATCCCTAAAGATTAAAATCCCTTAGTCTAGGGGCCAGCAGGTGGCAGGTGGCATAGTGGTTAAGGACACTGGGCTACCACATGGCCAAACGTGATCTGAGTCCCAGACCTGGCAGCTTGGTCTCTCTCTCTATCACTCTGTCCCTCTCTGTCAAATTAAAAGAAATAAATGAAGTTAAATAAAGTAATTCTTTAAAAAGAAAATACACTTAAAAAAATCCCTTAGCCTAAAATCTGGAAAGGTAAAATTCCAAAAAGAATATTTCTGATCAAAAAAAGGTTTTAAAAAGATATTTGTTGGGTTTTCCCATTCTGGACTGCGTTGGGTCTGCTTGTTGGTCTCTGAGACCTGAAAGTCGACAACTTCTTTGTGTCCAGGAGGCTGCCCCGGCGACTCTGCAGCCGTCACCATGCCACAGAACGAACATATTGAATTACATCATAAACGGCTCTGGATAGCGTTTGGATTACTGTGAGAAAAAGAGAAAGAAGGAAAGTCGGGAGGCTCATGAACTTTCAAAGAAGGCAAAAAAGATGATTGGTCTGAAGTTTAAGCTCTATCATAAACAGCGCCATGCTGAGAAAATACAAATGAAAAAGACTGTCAAGATGCATGAAAAGAGGAATGCCAAACAAAATGATGAAAAGACTCCACAAGGAGCATTACTTGCCTTTCTGTTGGACAGAGAAGGACAGTTCCGAGCTAAAGTACTTTCCAATATTAAACAAAAATGGAAAGAGAAAGCAGGAAAATAGGAAGTCCATCTACCCAAAGTTCGAGCCCAGAGAGAAACAGAAGTATTAAAAGTTATTCAAACAGGAAAGAGAAAGGAGAAGGCATGGAAGAGGATGGTTACAAAAGTCTGCTTTACTGGAGATGGCTTCACTAGAAAACCACCTAAATATGAAAGATTCATTAGGCCAATGGGCTTACGTTTCCAGAAGGCCCACATAACACATCCTGAACTAAAAGCCACCTTTTGCCTGCCAATACTCGATGTAAAGATGAATCCCTCATCCCCACTATATACAACTTTGGGTGTTATCACCAAAGGTACTGTCATTGAGGTGAACGTGAGCAAGTTGGGCCTTATGACACAAGGAGGCAATGTTATTTGGGGGAAATATGCCCAAGTTACCAACAATCCTGAAAACAATGGATGTATAAATGCTATCTTACTGGTTTGATAGCAGTTGCATACAAGTAACTCCCTGTAATTTTTGAAGATGATACACCAATCTGGAAAACCATCATGACTGATGTTTCTGAATATAGCCGGTCTTACATGCCTGCAGTCATCAAAATATTATTTATTAAATTGTACAAGAATATTAAAGTGGTCTGGTTTAAAAAAAAAAAAAGGTATCTGTTGGGACCAGCAGATGGCATAATGTTTACATAGCTGGACTCCCATGTAGTCGACCACAGTTCAAGTCCCAGATCTGGCAGCTTAAAACTCACGCTGGGCATGTGTGCACGTGTGCCCAAAATCCTAAGAGAAGAATGGAGGAGAAGGAACTGTGGCATGGCCATCCTCTTTGGGGGGTGTGATTTCTTGCTTTCTGTCTCTCTGTCTATCTTTCTGGAGAGTGCACATGCCCTACAGCAAAAATCTCCTGAAAAAAATTTTTGTTCACTTTTTAAAGGGGGATTATTGTAAAAACATATAAAAACATGGTAGAACACTTTATAGGCAGTTTTACAAAATAAAATGGGCAATAATAACATACATATTTGTGTAGGCATGAACTCTCAGATATGCTAACAGTTGTGAACCATATTCATAATAGATCAATAATCAAAATGTAAAAACACACATCACTGTAGTTGATAATTGTGTGTACCCAGCTTTATAACTGTGGGTCATCTGAAATACTGTTAGAACAAACTCAATTTTTTGAGAAAATCGATCTAAAACCTCAATGGGTCACCAATGCATATGCAGTATCCCAAAGAGCTGAGATCTTAAGGAATTTTTTCTTTCACAAAGGTAGGTATACAAAAACAGACTTTTCATTTATAGAGAAAGTTCTACATTTTTATATATGTGTACAATGCTTATGCACAACATCAACATGGCAATAATGCACTTTTGCAGAGTCAAAATTACAAACAAATGCATAAAACAAGTTCAAACTCTCTAAAATTCTACAGAACTTATATTTTCAGTTCTGGAAATGATGTGAAGATGAAACACATAGCACAACAAATTGTATAACATAATGCTGACAATTTGCGGCCAGCAGGTGGTATAGTGGTTAAGCCGCTGGACTCCCATATCACTGACTGCAGTTTGAGTTCTGGACCTATGACCTGAAAATCATGCTAGGTAAATGTCTATGCATGCCCAAAAACCCCAGAAGGAGAATGGAGGACAAGGTTCACAGCATGGCCATCCCCTCTGCAGGTGGGCGAGGGGGTGGTGTTACTTCTCGCTTTCCCTTTCTGATGAGTGTGTGCACCCTATGGCAGAAACCTAAAAAACAAAACAAAACAAACAAACAAACCAAACAAACCAAAAAACAGTCTCTTCCTCAGAATTTTTGGATTTCTACGTGCTTTTACATAACCTCCCATTCCCCATGAGAACTGTAGTTTTCAGGATTTCAGTTTTCAGAATTTTTGCATTCAGGATTTTACCTTTTCAGAAGTGCAAATGTTAGGAATTTTATTTATTTTTTTAATTTTTAAAATTTATCTTATTTTTATTTACATTTTTTAATACATTCAATCACATTATGTAGCTTACAAGGTGATCATTTTAATATGTGAACATCTCTTCCCAGTCAAGTTGACCAAAATATAATAACACTACCTCCCTGTCTCAACAATGCTGTCTTCGTATCCCTCCTTCAAATGTTTTTCCCCAGGCCCCACTCCTCCACACATACCACATCTGGCATTCACATCCACCTCTTGTGTTTGTATATCCTTTAGCCCATCCGTTTCAGTTATAGAGTGCGGACTTAAAGGATTTTGTTTCCTTGGGATTTTAACCTTCAGAATTATGGTGTTCAGGATTTTATCTCTGAGGATTATGATTAGCACCTCTTTTGTCTATGACTTAAAGTAACAACTTCATTTCTTTTGCCTGTGGCTACCCAGGTCCCAGCATCATTTGTTGAAAGGATTTCCCTCTGCAACTGTCTTAGTACTCTTCTGGAAGATCAACTGACAATACATGTAAGAGAGTAGTTCTGGACCCTCAGTTCTATTCTACGGATCCAAATGTTCATTCTTATGCCAGTAGCATATTGTCTTAGTTTCTGCTGCTTTGTAGTAAGTTTTGAAATCAAGAAGTATGAGCATTGTTTATATTCAAGAATGTTTTTCGGCTATTGAAAGTTGTTTGAATTTCTATATGTATTTTGTGATCTACTCTTTAGTTTTATACAAAGAGACAGCTAATATTTGGATAGGGATCTCACTGATTCTGTAGATCATTCTGAAGAATATTTCCATCTTAATAATATAAACTCTTATTTTATAAGGTCTTACAATCTATTAACATGGAGTATGTATTTGTTTTTATTTAGGTCTTCTTTAATTTTTCAATAATGTTTTATACTTTTCATAGTACATGTTTTTCTTTTGTTTAATTTTTTCTTAAGTATTTTTTTCTTATTGGTGCTATTTTTAATTCATCTGGTTACTTTTTTAATACCAGAGGTTGTGGGTGTTTGCCAGAGAGAGAGAAAGTACCACTCCAATGGGGCATGGTCATGCCACACCCCTTTTTCCTCCATTTGTCTATCCTATCAGTATTTGGGGCATGCATGCACACATTCCCATTATGTATCTCAAGCTTCTGGAGCTGGACTTGTACCCCAATAAGCCATGTGGGACCTAATTTTCCACATATAGCGCTTAGCACTTCAGTAAAATGCTGGCCCTCAAATTAGTTTTTAAGTTTTTATTTCCATATTGTCCATTGCTATTGTATAGAAATAGAATTTTTTTTAATACACTGATCTTACATCCTGTGCCCTTGTTGAAATTCTACATTAGTATTTTAATAGATTCCTGACACTTTTTATGTACAAAACATGTCATTCCCAAGTAGAGACAGTTTTACTAAATTTCTTTCCAATCTGGGTGGCTCTTATCTCACTTTCCGGTCTAATTGCCCTGGCTAGAATACCAGTAAAATGTTGAATAAATGTAAAGAGAGTAAGGCCAGTAGGTGGTATGTAGGCTAAGGCACAGGATCCCACATGGCCAATTGTGTGGTTCGATTCCCAGGCCCAGGGACTTGAAAGTCATGATCCCGAGAGGAAAATGGAGGAGAAGGGATTGTGGTGTGGCCTTCCCTGCTGGAGGTGGGGGGAAGGTTTCTCTCTCTCTCTCTCTTTCTCTCTCTCAGCCTTCCTAGTGAGTGCAAACACCCTATGGAAAACTTGAAAGAAAAATGTAGAGAGCATGGACTTTTTATTTCCTTCCTAAAAAAAAAAAAAAAATAGGACCTCACTGTGTCACAATCCTCTTGCCTCAGCTTCTGGAGGAGCTGGGACCACAAGTCCGTACCATCATGCCAAGCCTTTAGGCTGAATTGGAACTCAATCCTGGTCCTTAAATGTGGACCCAGTCTGTGGTTCAGAGTCTTAGCAGCATGTACCACCATGGCTGGGCCAAAAGTAAAAATTCTTGAATTGTTCCTGATCTCAGGAGAGAAAAAAAGAATCTCCAACTATGATGCTACCTGTGATAATTGTAATATTAATGTATAATATAATGCTAATTATTCTTTATACTGTATGTCAACAATAATAATAGCTAACATTTATTGAAATCTGGTAAGTAAAATGCAGTGGGGTAAGCATTTAGCATGCATTAACTCTAAGTAGTAAAAATCTTATTAGGTATGTTCTACCATATTTTATTGATTCTAAGTCATATTTTTTCCACATTTTAATATCTCTGAAATCTGATATATTTATGATCAATGACAAGTATAACTACTGTCGGCTGGCCAGATGACAGTTATGATGTAGTTGTCACTGCCTTCACAGACACAAACTTGATTCTTTTTCATATAATATCATGTGAAATAAACAAAATATTTTCACTTGAGTCAAAAAGTGATTTATGAAAAATTGGACTATGAAGGGGAATAAATTTAACCAATTTATTTATATTTCCTTTATAAATATAAATACAAATAATATACGATAAAATTTATATCTAAACAATTCTGTATGATTAGCCTTTTTAAAAAGTGAAAACTTCAATAAGTATAAAATAAATATTCTTAGTGGCAAGAGAGCATTGTGCCATAGTTGAATAGGCATTATTTCTTTCTTTTTAAGTGGTATATTGAACAATGATAAACTGTGTCATAATATCAGATGAAACGCAACATATTCCCCCTAAACAAACAGAGGAATAAGTTACATTATAAGTGGCCAATTAGAGAATCAAACCTATTAATTTCAGGCTATCTTAGGAGGTTATATTGTATAGCTTAGAAAGCATAGATTCAGGAATCTGACAGATTCAGGTTTAAATGACAGCTTTTCCATTTACTACTCATAAGATCAGAATATTTCACTAAATTATCAAGATCCTTGTATAGCTAAAAGGGACATAAGTCTTTCAGTGTTGAGTATTAAATATTATTTTTGATAAAGTGCATAACTATAAATTTTAGGTTGTATTTCCTTTAGTTACCTGTAATTTAATTTTTTGTGTTATAATTATGAAATATTCTTCTTTTATCAAATACAAATTCTAACGCAGAGATAATCTTGGTGATTCCCTTAAAATTCCCATACGTGTGTGTGTGTGTATGTAATTTACACAAGTGGAAACCTATCCTAAAAATGATCTCATGCATTTTCCAGTTGATACAGCTTTAAGATTTAAGGCCCGGGATTTTTGCTTGGCTTGTTCACTGCTATATTTGCCTAAAACTGCTTGGAAAAAAATAGTTGTTCAATATTTAATGAATGAAGGAATAAACTGTTTCACATTAACACATATATATCTACTTCATTCTTGTTTTCAGTTGTGTAATATCCCATTGCAAAAAACTGAATTTATTTCAAGAATCTTTTGAATGAAACAAATAGTTTTGATATGTAAAAATCCCTCTATAAACAAGCTTGTACGAATAGTGTGGTATAACAAAAACTACTCCATCATAAAACTAAACCAACACTTTGACTGACTCCAAGCTCCTTGACAGCATTTCCAAAGTTGGAATGCAGCCTCAGCTGTTGTACTAAAAGTGTCTATATCCTTATCCAGTGAGTGGTACATGTCTGCTCATGGATAAGGTATGGTACTGACACCCAGAACCCTCTATACATTCCTCAAATGCATCCCTGCATGCAGACCCCTTTAAGATCCCGTACCTTACTGGATCTATAAGCATATGCTTTGGAAATAAAGCATGTGGAGATGTTCTTACTTACAACTGACCAAGCACTTGCTTCTTTCTGTAAATTCCCTTGAACTTTTCATCAACAGGCTGGACTTGTCTGCTTCATTGTTTGGTCTCTTGGCTGCTTTAGCCCCATCTTGGAAGGACTGGTAAGCCAGCCAGCAGGAGCTCAAGAACCAAAGTATGAGGAAAATGAAGGCTCAGTGAGGCAATTCTAGGGTAGCCCGCTACATCAATGTGTGGAGAAACAGCTCCATTGTTAGACACATGTGGACCTCTGAGTACAAAGGTACTGAAAGGATCAGAACAGTTGCTGTTAGAAGGTCACATGATCCACTGGGGAAAGGAGAGGCAGGTAGCAGCGACAGGTGGCTGTTACTGTGGGCAGTATGGTTTGTCCCTGAAGCCCACTCAGCTGCAGAAGCAAAAGCAAGTCTAGTGGCATGGATAGTGTGACTCTGGAATACTGGAGTTGGCATTTCAGTCAGGAATGAGGTTGAAAAGATGAGTAATCGCTGGGAGATTTTATTTTGTAAGCTGTGGTGATATGCAGTGATTGAACATATAAAATAAAATTTTTTAAAAAATGAAAAAAAAAAAGATGAGTAACATCACCAGTCAGTTGGTTTTATGCCAGTGCCTCTACAATCCTGCTAATGTCCAGGGGAACCACAGCCATATGGGCTGATTATTATGCAAGAGAGGCCTAGTTAAATGAGGATGATTTTCCTGACCAGACTACGACTTGGCAAGTATTAGAGGAAGCACGAAGTCATAATAAGAAAACCGTCCGTAAAACTAGTAATACATGCTCAACAGTTTGAAGAACCTGATAAACTATCTTTACATCAAGAAAGAAAAAGAGATTGTTTCATAGTGCTCTGAGAGAACAGCATGCCCCTCTAAGGTTGCTCCTAAACCCACTAGTAGGTCAGGAAGTTCATAATGTAGGTGAGGCCATGACCAATCCTGGAGACAGGGAGAAGGGCTGTGAATGCATCTGTCTAGTAATCAAGAGGAAAGATGATTTTAAAATAGGAGAAAAGCCTCCAAACACAGGAAAAAGGGGAGCAAAGGTCCTGCATAAGTAACTAAGAAGCAGATGTGGCATGATTTGCCAGCAGCAGAGTTTGAAAGAAAGATATTGACAACCTAATACTGTCCTTGTAGTCCTTTGGAACTGCACAGCATTTCAGACCACTGCCTAGTGCACCCTCACTGGAGCAATAGGAGGCCCAGAAACACATATCCTAATCTATACCTACACTGAATGGATATTCCTAGGACCAAGAGACTAGGGTTGGGACCAAGGTTGCCTGAATGTCCAAACAATAGGGTACAACCAGAGGCCCCATTATTATTATTAAAAAATTTGCAAGAGGGTGCATGCACTTGCCAAGAGAGAGAAAGTACCTCTTGCCCCATAGGTCATGGTTGTACTACAATTGTTTCTCCTCCATTTCTCCCTCCTCTTGAGAGTTTGGGCATGCAAATACATGCACCCAGTGTGTTCTTTACGTCTAGGACTTGAACCACCCAGCCAGCCATGTGGGATCCAGCCACCTTAACCACATGCTACTGACTGACTCAAAGCCCCATTTTGAACTCATCATATATTAAAACCCAAAGAATAAGCAGTGAGTTGACACGGTAATGGGATATACCTTATGTCACAGAATAATTGCTAAGGATCTCTCACTGTGTCCACTACCTGTGACTATAAAATGTTTTCACTATATTGAGAATGTGACACTAATCTCTGCAGACTTGTTTTTACAACAGCAGCATCTGGATACATTATGCATCTCCCTCCACAAAAGAGGATGGGCCATCAAGCCTCAGAAAAGACAAGGTCCTGGCCTGGCTATAAAGTTTATAGGGGTATCTTTGTTAAGTAACTTACCCTATACTGTGGTCCGTTATCGATAAGGTCCAACACTTATCTACTGCTCTCTATAAAGCAGTGAAGTTTCTGCAGAGCTTTTTTAGACCTCCTGGAATACTGGAGAGCATTTATCCCACATTTGGCACAATGCCTACATCTCTCATACTGGTTAGTGTAAATAGGGGCTCACTGGCAGTTAGATAAAGAGCAAGAAGAGGTCTTTTAGAAGTTTAAGGTCTTAATAGCCCAAGCTCAGGTCTGAAGATCTCCACTGGGAGGAATATCTATGACACTGAATGTGGCTGTTTATCCAGAATGGATACACTGGGCCCTATGGCAAACTCAGCAGGGAGAGATGGTTCTTCTTTGATTTGGGACACAATTATGGAAAACTGCAGACACCCAACATTCACCAGCAGGACAAGTTCAAGGGGTCTACAAAGCTTTACAATAAATAGAGCCTGTATAAAGCAGAGCTACAAGTAGTGGTGCATACAGATCTTCCCATAAGGGGACAAATAAAAGAACTTTCTCCAGATTCATATATCGACAATAGCCCAACCCCCTAGGCTACACAACGGCATGTTTATCTGCAGCAGTGTAACGCTTTGTCTACTAGTCTACTTTGGGCATAGCTATCCTAGGACTAGTCCAATATAAAACCACCATGACTCTTACAATTGAGCTGCCACTGTCAGTGAGTATAGGCAGCTATCCTATCCCTGCTGAGGGTCGGTATTCTTATGGCTCTAATCAGGTTAATCCTAGTGTCTGGATGGCAGTTGCTGATCAACCACACACTGATACTATATTGTTTGAAACAGAACAAAGAAGCTAA
Source organism: Tupaia tana (assembly GCA_026018925.1). NCBI lineage: Eukaryota > Metazoa > Chordata > Mammalia > Scandentia > Tupaiidae > Tupaia > Tupaia tana. Next base: position 26,049,605 of record JAKSZU010000010.1, on the reverse strand, counting down.
CGGGCTGATGTAAGGGAAGCCTGGTTAGTTCACACGCAAGAGCTCTTGCCCATGGTTCTTTGCATGGCTAGCTGGGGTATAATTAAGGCTCACTACATGGTTTGTCCAGTGGGCAAGGAAATACTGTAAGGTGTTAAACCATTATGAGGATCCAATATGTAAAGAGACATTTGTAATGGGTTATAAAAAGAGTAGGCTATTTAAACAAGTATCTCATCACTGCCCATAGGTTGATTCACTCCCCTGGAATGTAGAGGCTGACACACTAGGAAAGGTAGGGGTGCTACCCCTCCCCAGATCTCTGGACTGGGTACACAGCAGAGTGGAAATCAACGGTGCAAGACTGGATAGCATATTGCAAAGGGTGTCTAGATACCTCCCTCTTATGCAGACATAATAGCAGCAGTGAGGAAGCACTTGTTATGTTCTCATTTATATCTCTGCCATATTCCTCATTCACCAGGTCATATACAGAAGGCAGAAAGTGCAGAACAGGACTGGCAGATAGATTCTATTGAGTCTCTGCCTATAAATGAGGGGGAAAATGCATGCATTAACCTGTGTAGACATCAGAACTGATGCAGGCCTTTCCCGGTAAAAGAGTAAAGTAAGCCTTGAGCATCAGTTGCTTAGAATGATGTAGTGTTACATAAAGTCATCCTCAGCATATTGATACTCATTTTATGGGACAAGATGTACAGAACTGGGCACATGATAAGGATATACACTAGAGATTCCAATTGCTATTCCAGGCTTCTGGAATGATTGAAAGAAAAAAATATCTTTCTAAAGCCACAAAAACCTGTTGTTTTGCAAATATTCATCTTGTACAAGTGGACAAAGGTTATACAAAGGCAATTATTAAACCTTGAACTGGCTGATGCAAACACAGAGGTCATGATACATTAGTGTATAGAACCTGAAATAAAAGGAATCCCTATGACTAGGTCAGTAGAGAAAGCCCAACCCAAGGCCAGCAGATGGCGCAGTGGTTAAGGAACTGGACTCCCACATAGTCAACCATGGTTTACTCTCAGATCCAGTGGCTTTAAACTCATGCTGGGCACAAGAGCATGCCTGTCCAAAATCCCAAGAGGATGGAGAAGAAGGGATTGTGGCATGGCCATCTCCCCTGGGAGGTGATTTCTCGCTTTCTGTCTCTCCGTCTCTCTCTGTCTCTCCAGCCAGTGTCTGCTTCCTATAGCAAAAATCTCTCTCTCAAAAAAGATAAATAAATAAAAAGTCCAACTCAATGTATTTTTGTCTAAATTGGAAAATGATCAATGTCAGATGCTGTTCAGGGCTCCAGGAACCACTATACAAGGGGTAGAGATGCTAGAATGGGTACTGGGGTTGAAATGGCAACTACCCCAATAGAATCAAGTTTCTTGGCTAGCTAAAGGGGTTCTTGTTGATCCTACTAAAGCCTAGGTCCAAACCCTTCATTTATCAATATGGTGGTGGTGAATTTATACCAGCCTATACAATCATGGTCAGTAAACATTGTTATTTGAAACCCAATTACATAACAATCCATGAATCTTTGTCCTTCAGATACATGTGGTGGGCCCCTTCAGCCCAATCCCTGAACTTAGCATATGTATTGATAGCTTTACACAATAACAACCACCACCACCACTATTCTTCTGGATAAAGAATATTTACCCCAACAAGTACCCATGAAACATTTGTTTTCTGCTTCTAATTGTCTTTCTCATAATAGCCATCTCAATAGTTTGTTTCTTAGTGAAGCTATATAAAATGATTCCAGTCGGTTCTGTCTTTAGGAAGGCTGTTTAACAAAGTTGTCTTTACAAATATATCAACTTGTGCAAAATGCCTTTAGATGACCTTGAGTACCACAGGGGCCAAAAGTTCCCTATTAATAGAACCAAGAGGCTGGAAACATGACTACTACTGGAATGTATCCCAAGATGTGAGGCCCCTCAATCAAAAGATCCAGAGCCCAATATTTTACATCTGTGCAGAGAAATTTATTAATGGTTACAATTTTTCCTACAATCAAACAGTCTTCCTCTTAATCTTCAACTAGGCAGTGATAAATGAAGACTCACTGAACAGAAGTCCAACTCCACAGATAACCCCAATATACTTTTCAATAAAAGCAAGAGGTCATGGACCCCAGACTGGTTCCAGCTGGGATTAAAGAGGCTGTGCTTTAGGTGTTTTCATCCCCTAAGGCTTACCTTTTGACACAGAGAGTTAATATTTTTATGTTTAAATATAAACTCTCTACCCCAAATTGAACATGCATGCATGCTATCATATGTCCTCACATAAATATTTATGAAAATTCCCTTTGCCTCTTCCCCCTCCCCTCATAGACCCCTCAAATTTTTCTGTGCATACTTAAGATTAAGGAGACACACTTGAGCTTCGCCTCTTGTCTCTTTGGTGGTTGAACATGCAATAATGGAATAGAGCAAGTAACAATATATGTTCTTAATCATTAGATAAGAAATCATGATCAATCAAAACTGGTAACAAATACGACTGGTTTCTAGGCATGTCAGGCAGTGAGCCCTTGATTAGAAAATGTAGTGGCAATGGGCCGGCAGGTGGCATGGTGGTTAAAGGCACTGGACTCCCACATGGCCAACAGCAATTCAAGCCCTGGACCTGGCAGCTTGCTTTGTCACTTTCCCTTTCTCTCTCTCTTGATCTCTCTCTGGTCAAATTTAAAATAGTAATAATAATAACAAGTGGGAATAAATAAATAAATAAATAAATAACCTAGTGGCAAAATTGTGTCTTATTATTTGCCTAGGCACTCTGGTCTGCTATTGTCTTTACTGCTGCTGTGGCCTCTGTCTATAAGTAGAACAAAAATTAATACAACATGCCACTAAAGATACCCCCTCCAAAGGTTCAGGAACTAACACAGAAGAGGAGAACACATGACATCTTATGCTCCAGACTACAGATGTGGAGTTGGTGGAACCGCAGTGGCCCCACCTTAAAACTAATCTGCTATCTTGTCCAGCATTTAATCCCAAACTTCTTGACATCATTCCCAAGGTTGCAGTATAGGTTAAGTTTTGGAGTAAACATATCTATTGTCCTTGCCCATGGAGTGATGATGCATCCCTGATTATAATTAAGATAGGTATTGACACTCAAAGCTACTCTATGTAGTCCTCAAATGCCTCTCTGTATGTAGATCCCATACAACCAACTAACTTTCTAACTATGTAAGCATATGCTTTGGGGATGAAGGAGTTAGAGATCTACTCATCTTATGGCTGACTATAACTTTGTTTCTGCCCATAAATTTCTCTACTAAACTCTTACTCAACAAGCTGGACTGACTGGCCTCATTTTTGGTCTCTTGGATCCTTCAACCCTAACTGAACAAACATACTTTAAAAAAGTAGGCAGGTATACATTTTTAGAACACATTCCTAGAATATAAACTTTGACTTAATTATTGAGTCAAAGAGTTCATTTCTTTTTAAAATTTTTAAAAGAATTATTTATTTAACTTTATTATTATTATTATTATTATTATTTTAATATACTATATGGCACACATGTTCACCAGAGAGAGACACACAGAGAGAGAGAGGTAAAGTGAGAAAGTAAGGTGCCAGGTCTGGGACTTGAACTACATTTGGCCATTTGGGAGTCCAGCACCTTAACTTCCACACCACCAGCTGGCCCTCTTTTTAAAAATTTTGATAGATAATACAAAGAGTAATGATTTATATTTGCTTGTCCAGTATAAATCCCCTTTGTTTTGAAAACAAATGAAGAGTCTACATTGGAAAATTATTCCTTTCTTTCTTTCCCAGTCCATGGAGATTTTATGGGATTAAATTTACCACTGAGCTCCCGGGTATGCATTTGTGTTAGAAGTAGGGTTGTCAGATTGAGCAAATAAAAATATGGGATGCTCAGTAAAATTCAGATAAACAATCATACTTTTAGTATTAAACGCATATAAATCAAACACATGTATATACAGATAAATTTGTTTCAGTGTATAAAGAATATAAGATTTTATGGTTAATTGGACTAAACTTTATCAAAAGCAAATCAATCCTTATTTATTTCTTAATCTACCTAAATAATTCATGTAAGTGTAAAGAAATGTAGTAATCATTCAAATACACAGAATTGCTAATGATATGTTGTAATAAAAATAACTGTACCCTTTGCCTATTATCTGATGGATTTTGCAGTTAGAGTTTAATTGAGACATTCTACAGTTAAACTATTCGAAACATGTAGGAATAAACAGTTTTAACTGAAAATCCTTAACTTCATGTAACTATTAAGATATGAACAATATTTCCACTCCAGTTACTCAACTACTATATATGATTAACTATCTTCATTACAAAGGATAATTATGATATCTTGATCTTGATGTGTTTGGGTCATGATACCTATTAAAATCCAATTTAAAAATGAAGATTATTAAACATGACAATATTTTTTATATAGAGATATTTTTGCTATAGGACGTGTGCTCTCACCACAGAGATAGAGAGACAGAAAGTGAGAAATCATCTCCCAGAGGATATGACAATGCAACAATACATTCTCCTTCATTCTCCTCTTGGGATTTTGGGCATACAAGCACACATGCCCAGCATAAGTTTTAAGCCGCCAGGTCCAGAACTCAATGGGGAACCAAACCTGTGGCCTCAGCTACCAAACAATGGCACCCTTTCACTTGCACCATTGCAGTGGGGCTTCAAATTATTTTTTAATACACAATATTGTACTATGTCATGTCCTCTCAGTGAGACAGATTATCTATTGTAGTATAGTAGCAAATTCAATACAAAAATTATTATATTATGTAATAGAAAGAAGCAATACCTAGATGAGTTTTGGAAAGAAGGGTACTCTATTGAGCAGATGTCCAGAGAGCACAGGAATATTTATAAGTACAATTCAGAAGTGGTCCAGTAGTCCCTGACGTAGTTTTCCACTACAATTTATCTTTTATTATTTCCTATACCACATATTTTGAAAGATTTTTATGTCTATTCAAAAAATAAGTTAATATTAATATTTAAAAACTAAGGTTTTATCAGCTTGCCAGAGTATCTCATCAATATGCAATATGCAGCATTACTATAATAGAGTTTTATAACACTAACCAAAATTGTCATTTTTGAGAAATGTGAAAGTTTTACAGTAAGAGAATTGTTCATATTAGCTTTATCAAATATTACACATTGTTTCTAAACTTTAGCTACTGTATGGAATATTTCTAGGTCTCTAAATGATTCTAAAGTGAGAATTAGTATAGTATAAACCCTTCTTTTTAGAGGTAAGGAAATTCAACTAGACTTACTCATAGTCAGGTGCCAGTTAATGACATAGTTATACCCTGCTCTTTCACGATGCTAAATTTAGATATTAAAACAGTGCTTATCATAATGCAGTGAGAATGGAGGCTCCCTGATTAATCGTGATTTCTTTTCTAATGATTAGGAACGTATATTGTTACTTGCTCTATTCCATTATGGAAGCCCTTCATACTCCCTACCTACATTATTTTTTCTCCTTTCTTAATCTATAATTTTACTATAAAAGATTATCGAACATGTCTGGAGGATTATTATCTTTCACATAGAATTTCACTACCTGCCCAGTATTTATATGCAATACACTCCTTTTCAACTGGACCACTTTTATCATGGGTATATATAAGTAAATTCTCATTGATGTTACACTGGCTATGTATATACAAAATCAGAGAGGATTAAGATGAATGATTTACTTGGGGGAGAGGGATTCAAGTTTGTAGATATAGGTAGGTAGGCAGTGAGCTTTGATAGGTGCTTGAAAATAGGAGAATAATTTAAATAGTTATGTATTTACTCTACTAATTTTACTGCTTAGAATACTCTGGATTTTTTGAAATAGCTAAATATTTTTATAGGTGGATAAAAGAAGATAATAAGCAAAAATGCTGCTGTTCTACATTCTTACACAAAATTATACACATAAAAATATATTGGAAAACAACAGAAAATACTGAAAACACTAATATTAGAATACTAACATTAGTACTGATAGCTATGCTACTATAATACTAATAAAAACAGAAACTTGATTTTTCATTAAATGATGTACAAGCAATAAATCTACTGAATATTTTTGCTCTTCGGATGATTATTAATTCATTGTTCCATTTAGGTAATTAAAATATGGGTTAAAATTATATATTTATATCACCCAGTTATTATTTTTAAAGAGTATTACTGTTTTTATTAATTTTAGAATTACAAAGACCACACATGATTAACTCTGATAAAGAATCAAACTGATATGCTTTTTAAATACATTGAGATTATCAAATAATCAAGATATAAAAAATTGATAAACAAGTATATTATAGTAAATTTCTAGGATAAAATATTTTCTAAGACCAAACATATTTAATACTCAGATTTATCTTTATGGAAAATATTTTTACTGCACAACCAAACACCTAAAGATATTACAGATTATTTAACAAGCAGAATTAGTATTTACATTCACTATAAGTTCTAAAACTATTTTTTTAAAGTAACCATTATAATCATAGATACTGACTTAAAATGACAGTGGAAAAGTTTGCTCTACAGGCCAAAATATACTATGTTGATCTATTTAATCTAGGAAATAAAACTGACTTGCAAATGTACTTAAAAAGAGGATGTTAATTAAGTAATAGAGATCCACATGTTTGCTTAAATTAAAAAAAAAAGAGAGAGATTAAATAGTATTACTGATACCTCTCTCCGCCGAGAAGCCCAACAAGTTTGTTTGATCTTCCATACCACAGCAGCCACCAACAATAAGGATAAAAAGCAACTGGAAAATAAAACAAAAATAGTTTTTTATTCAAATTATATTTTAAATATTTAATGAAAGGATGCATGGAAGATAAAAATACAGAAAGAAGTAAACACTTTGTCTCAGTAAATAATTCAAACAAAAATAAATGAATTTGTAATGTTTAAAATGTACTTTCAAATAAAACCAAAGTATACAAATAGAAAAAAACATATTTCTTGCTATATGTTATATCTTTGCAATTTTCTCTCTCAGAGGAATATAAACTTGTAATTCAATTGGTCTTATGAAACAACAAAAATCATAACTAAAATCTAGTTGGAGTCATAAAATACGGCAATTTTATAAAATCAATTGTCACACATGTTCATTCATTTGATTTTTACTACCGACTCTTTTAGAGTGGAGCATATTTCCGTAGTTTTCAATCAAAGGCGACTTTGTCTCCTCCCCATAGAGGTCATTTGGCAATGTCTTAAGACGTTTTTGATTGTCCCAACTGGAGGAGGACACAAATCACCTCTGTTGGGTAGAATCAAGGAAGCTGCCAAATAACCTACCAGGCCCAGGCTGTCCCCAATAACAAAGAACTGCATAGCCCAAAACATCAATAGTGCTGAGATTGAGAAACCCCAGCATATTATCATGTTTAAATTCAGAAATAATCCAATTACAAAGTTCATACACATGGCCTAATATATTAGGTACTATAAACAATAAGCTATTAAAATGCAGCGTTACTTTATTAATATAATTTGAGACTGACAAATGACCAAATGACAGAGATATATGTGAACAATAAATTAACAGAAATTAATCTGATTGATTAATCCCAACTCTGTACTATTTTCTCTTCCTGTGCTTCAAAATAGGATAATAATGTCTTATTTTAGAAAAGAGAAATTAGGACCAGCAGATGGCGTAACAGTTACATCATTGGACTCCCACAAAGTTGACCACGGTTCAACCCCTGGACTAAGCAGCTTAAACTCACACCAAGTACATATGCGTGCATGCGCAAGATCCCAAAAGGAGAATGGAGAAGAAAGGATTGTGGCATGGCCATCTCCCCCGGGGGGGTAATTTCTCATTTTATGTCTCTCTGTCTCTCTCTGACTTTCCGGTGAGCACACACAATGTTATAACAGAAACCTCTCCAGGGAAAGAAAAAAAAAAAAAAAGAAGAAGAGAAGAGAAGGAAAAAAAAAAAGAAAAGAAAAAGAGAAATTGAGGCCATCTTGGAGGTCAGGTAGTTAAGACAGCTGGATCCCACATTGGCCAATCCCGTGGTTGAGTCCTTGACTTCTGCAGCTTGAGAAACATGCTCTGTGGCACATGTGCCTGTATGCTCAAAACTCCAAAAGGAGGAAGAACTGGAGGAGAAGAGATTGCAGGGTGACCAGGCCCCATAGGGGTGTTTTCTCCTCTCCTTGTCTGTCTCTAGCAAATTCATGTGCCCTCTAGTAACAAGTTAAAAAGAAGAGAAGGAAAGGGAAGAGAAGGGATGGGATGATGGGAAGGGAAGGGAAAGAGGAAAGGGAATGAAGGCAAAGAGGAAAGGAAAAAGGGAAGGGAAGGGAAGGGAAGGGAAGGGAAGGGAAGGGAAGGGAAGGGAAGGGAAGGGAAGGGAAGGGAAAAAGGAATCCAGTGCTCTGAAAGTTTGGAATAAACTGCTTATAATCACACAAGGATTAAATGATAATGATGTGGAGCAACCTAAGGCTGACAACTGCCTGAACCTTCTGTTCTGATATGGAGGAGCTTTTGAGCAACCTTGAAGCAACTCAGGGCTGATAGCTGCGTGGGCTTTCTGTTCCCCTGTGAGATAGCTGTCCCTCCCCTGCACTGTTGAGTGACCAGAGGCCTTGAGCACGTTGAATTCTCTGCTTCTCTGTGAGGTCTGCATTAGGGCAGACACTTATCTCCTTCCTTTATAGGATACTCCAAACATGATGAAACTTGCCCCTCCCTAATTCACCCATAAAAGACTGTGTCCAACTCTCAGCCTGGTTGGAGATTCAGAGTATTAACTCTTCCATGCCGCCAACTGTAATGAAACAATTCTCCTCTCTCTCTGACTGCTGTTTTTTGGTTACTTGGTGTCTGGTTTTCTGCAACAATAGAGCCATAATTGAAATCCAACTACTTAAAGCACAGACTCTCCTCCCCATCTGCTGGGAGCTCTGAGTTTATGCAACATCTCGCAACAGTTGTTTCCCTATCTATTCTCTAGCTCTTTTTCACCAGCATAAAAGGAAGTGGATTGTTAACAAATCTCTTTCTTTCTATTTTATCTTAATTTGAAATGTCAAATGTGTACAAATCCCATATATTCTGAAAAATAAAAACAATAATCTACCCGTACTGACCCTGTAGCTTCTTCTAGTTCATTGAGTAAGTGGTCAGTGCAGCCACCTCCATGTCAATTTCCTCATGTTCTAATCCTCATTTTTCTTCTTGTAATATGGTGTCTGGCTTGGATATTAATCAAAATGTTTATATTAATAATGGTTAATGTTTATATAATATTCAACATTTTAGTGGACACTTTCCCTAGGGATTTCTTGGCAACTGAAGGTCATCGTAACTTTCACATAAGTAAACAAATTGGTCTTTTCTCTGTCAACAGATTTTCATCTCGATTGATAATACCAACAATTTTTTTTAGTGAGAGATTTTTTGCTGTAGAAAGTATGTGCTTGCTGGAGAGGGAGGGAGGGAGGGGGAAAGAGAGAGAGAGAGAGAGAAACAGAAAGTGAGAAATCACCCGCCCCACCCTGGCCCAGGGAGGATGGCCACACTGCAATCCCTTCTCCTTCATTATCCTTCAGGATTTGGGGCATGCACACACACATGCCTGGTGTGAGCTTGAAACCACTGGGTCCAGGATTTGAACCGCGGCTGCCCATGTGGAAGTCCAGCAACATAACTATTACACCATACTGGTGGTCCCAGCAACAATTCATTCTTGAGAAATCTGTTTTTGACTTTTTTCTTCTTTCTTTCCTTTCTTCTTTCCTTCCTTCCCTAATCAAGGTAGTTTACAGTCTAGATTTCCTCTTTTAAATTATGCACATTCTTTAAAACTCAGTTCACAGAAATATTCTCTCCTCTTGCTCTCAAGAGAGCTCAGTTATTCTTATGGCTTAATCTATGACTTCCATTGGATTTATTCCCAAACCTATGTCTTTAGATCTACCAAAATGAGAGTATCCTGTCATTTAAAATGATCTAGTTCAAACTTCCTCCCAGGAAAAAAAATTCCCAGTAAATTTCTATAGTGATATACCACCTGAATACACATAGTAATAAGAGAAGTTGTTGACTGGTAAGTTAGTACGTTATTGTTTTGTGAAAATATTGTAACTTGAATCAATTAGTGCTGCTGCTGTCTTCTGGGTAAACTGAATCAGTCTGCTATATATTTAAACCTTCCTATATATTTGCAGAATGATTCCCTGTAGTCTAGTGGTTCTCATCCAGGAGTGATTTTGCCCTTTGGAGACATTTTTTGGTCGTCACCACTCAGTGGATATCTGGTGGGTTGCTAAATAGCCTACAATGTATGTCACCTCCTCTCACCCCCCCTCAAAAAAAAAAAAAAAAAGATTTTCTAGCTCAACATGTAAAAAATGCCAAGGTTCAGAAACCCTATTCTAGTATCAATTATTACCATAGTGGTTACACTCCTCTTGTTATACCCAGGTTCAAATATGGTACAGAAAATTGATACTGAGGTATAGTCTAATGATCCTTTCATCTGCGTTTCATTCAGATCATTATAGCTTTGAGAATTTTTACACAAGTGATAACAAATATTAGCTCCAGCCCACCATGTCCACACTGAACCCATCAATAACACAGACAATAACCAAAGGAAATAATATCTATTGAGTTTTGTGTAGTGAGCACTGTGCTAAGTGTCTTACATGAAGCATCTCTTTAATTACCACAGTCGCACAGGATAGACCGTGTATACTGTAATGTGCCCCTTAAGAAGATGAGAAAGCAAATCATGGAGAGTTTAAGTAAATTAAGTTTAAAAAGTATGAAGTCACAATTGCTCCTCTTTTGGGACCAGCAGATGGCGTGGTGGTTAAGGCACTGGACACTCCCATATGGCCAACCATGGTTCAAGTCCCGGACCTGGCATCTTGCTTTCTCACTTACCCTCTCTGTCTTTCTCTCTCTCAGTGAATCTCTCTGGTCAAATTAAAATAATTGAATTAATAAAATAAAATAAATAATTCTAAAAAAATACTTAAAAAAAATATTTCTCGTTTCCTTTAGTTGTTTCATTATTATTTTACAGCTAAAATAAAAACACACACACACTCAATTTTTCATTTCTCATTCTTGAACATCAAAATTATGTTTCTTTTAGAATTTTATAGTGGGAGGCAAAAGTAAATATATAAGAATTCATTTTATTTAACAAATACAGTTCAAATATGAAAAAGTATTTTCATTTGATAATTTTCTCATTCATAATACTTATCCCAAATAGTTACATGTTAATGATTCATTGTAAGATGGTGGAGACTTACTGAATTTCTCTATAAGGAGCTTAAATTCTTTCTGATTTAAATTTTATGACCCAGGACCAGCAAATGGCCTAATGGTTGCGCAGTAGACCACAGTTCACAGTTACATCATTGGTCTGACGTAGTAGACCACAGTTTGGACCCGGTGGCTTAAAACTCACTCCAGGCCCAAAGGTATGCATGCCCAAAATCAAAGCATTACATTTAAAATGCTGCAGGGCAGTATAAAAATATGCAGTTCTGGGAACGAGCAGTTAGCGTAATGGCTATGTCGCTGGACTCCCACGTAGTCAACCGCGGTTCGTGTCCCGGACCCGGTGGCTTAAAACTCACGCCGGGCGCATGTGCGTGCGTGCCCAAGATCCCGAGAGGAGAATGGAGGAGAAGGGATTGCGGCGTGACCATCCCCCCTGGGGGGTGATTTCTCGCTTTCTGTCTCTATGTCTCTCTCTGTCTGTCTGGCGAGCACACGCGCCCTATAGCAAAAACCTCTCCAAAAAAAAAAAAAAAAAAATGCAGTTCTCTGGAGCTGGCAGATGGCATGGTGGCTAAGGGCGTTGGACTCCCACATAGCCAACCAAAGTTCGAGTCCCAGATCTGGTAGCTTGCTTTCTCACCTTTTCTTTCTCTGTCTCTCTCTCACTCTGTCCCCCTCTGGTTAGATTAAAAATAACTAAATAAATAAATAAAGTTAAATAAAATAATTCTTAAAAAAATGCAGCTCTCTATTTTATTTTCCTGAGGAGAATCACAGCTTAGGGGTTTTATAGTAAATGCTATGATAATTCCTATTAGATTAGCAACAAAATCAAGATCATGATGCTGTATAAATAAATTGGGTGACAAAACCAATAAATAGTTTAAGAAAATATTTTTCTTAATAATACTTTAATAATCTCCAATAAATATTGAAAACCTAATAAAACATATCACAGTATCTGTCTTATTTGGCATTATTATCCTTCTGCCAAGATAATATTCTATAAATGCCCTTGATTTGTAATATATTACATTGAAAACTAAAGTTCTAGCTCTTCTTAAAAATCTATACTAAATGGAAAATGACTTTATTATGAACAAATGCTTCATTAAAACAAACAAGTAAATGAATAAAAACACTTGTCAAATGTATCCATCACAGTTACAAAATTACATTCATCCTTTTGTAACTACCAGAAAAATCCCAGTCTTTATTAACAATCCTGGAAGCCAGAGAATGACAGAATTTCCATCTCAATTTCTTTCTTTCTTTTTTTTTTTTTTTTGGAGAGGTTTTTGCCATAGGGCATGTGTGCTCACCAGAAAGACAGAGAGAGACAGAGAGACAGAATGCGGGAAATCACCCCCCAGGGGGGATGGCCACACCGCAATCCCTTCTCCTCCATTCTCCTCTGGGATCTTGGGCACGCACACACACACTCCCGGTGTGAATTTTAAGCCACCAGGTCCGGGACGCGAACCGCAGTCAGTTACATCTAAGTCCAGCAACCATCTCAATTTCTCAACTGACTGTCGTACAGTGTCCTGGGTATCATTCTGTCCATTCCACTGGCTCTTTTCTGCCCACTAGACTTTTCATGAGAAAGAAGTAAACTTTAACCATATTAAGTGACTGCAATTTTTCTGGGTTTATCTGTTCCAGTTACCTTTTCCCTACTAAAATGTCTCTTAAATCCAAGGTTAATTGGTAACATCAAACATAAGAATCTTTATTTTTTCCACTTTTGTTTATTTACTTTTCATTATATTAATTCCTCGAGGGTACAGTATCACACAGATTCTGTGTCCAGTGGCCATTAGCAGGAAGGTTGCTTTGGAATTTGGCTCAAATCATGCCACTGCTTCCATGGGTATGAGTAATCTTTCCCCAGATTACTCTGGTTTTATTTGGTTTGCCACCAAGACTCACTGTGTTGTTCTTTGCTTTGTACACATAAGAACACCTCTTGCCTAAATAGAATTCTGTTTCCTCTCGTGCATCAACATATTTTTTTTTAGCAAAGTTTTTGCTATAGGGCGCATGTGCTTGCCAGAAAGACAGAGAGAGACAGAGAGACAGAAAGCAAGAAATCACCCCCGAACGGGGATGGCCACACCACAATCCCTTCTCCTCCATTCTCCTCTCAGGATCTTGGGCACGCATGCACATGAGCATGGCATAAATTTAAGCCACCGGGTCCGGGACTCAAACTGTGGTTGACTACATGGGAGTCCAGCAACAGAGCCATTACGCCAACTGCTGGTCCCTCGTGCATAAACATTTTAAGAAGAGCTGTGTGCTCCCTTTGGTTCCTGAGACCCTGCTTATAGCCAGCAAAAATGGCCTTGGACCACAGCCTTCCAGACATAGTCGCCTTTTAGAAGTCCTGTTCCCAATAGGCCTCCACGGGCTCCAAGATGGCGGAAAGAGGCACACACTAGTATCTTTTAATTGTATTGTGACAGGTTTGTCAGGGAAAAAAAGTTTTCATTGCTTTCTTTCAAGTTTTCATTTTCTATTATTTTATACGATAGCTTTCATTGTTTCTTTGCACCTTGGTTTAGAAATGGTGTGGGGGCAAAGGGTGAGTACTATTGAGTTTACTAAAATAACAACAATAAGAAAATAATGCTGTATGATAATAGTGCCAGAAGATCTGAAACGCTGAACTCCTTTCAGTATAATCCTCCCAATGGTAAAAAAGAAAAGGAGAGGAAAGAAAATTTTAAAAAAATTTAAAGCAAATATATGAGCTACAGAGATAAAAAAGGGAAGCATAGGGACTTAAATATATTTCAATAACTTGATTTTAATATTTATAAGATGGCCATTTAAAAAAATGATTCTTAATGTAAAAAAAAAATAAACAAACAAACCATGAAACTCAAGAGGTGATATTATTTAGGGAAAATGAGAATTCAACAGAACAAAATGTCATATAGATTATATTGTAGAGCAGGCTTCTAATGACACAAAAATATCCTCTGGTGGTAATCTAGTTGGCCAAATGTCACTGTTTTATAGCAATCTGAGGTTAATTAATAATAAACATCTAGTCTTAAATACATATCTTAAAAGACTGCTTGGGCATAGTATTCTTTCACTGAAAAATGCTTAAAACTAGGGAATTGTATTGAAATGTAGAAATTTATTATTTTAAAAGTAATTTTCCTCTTAAAAACTGCTATTGCAGAAAATATCTTCTAATGGTTTTATACCTTCACAACACCTGAAGGGTTTTTTCTTACAAACTAAAATGGTAACCACATAAACTACTAACTTAAAATGTAGTAAAAGCTGTGTATATTAAAAAGAAGAATAGGCTTATATGTAAGTTATTGGTTGACAAAAATGAAAAATTAACAAAATCCTGTGGGTGAAAGTGAGGAAATTGTATGTTCTTATCATAAATTGCTACAAAACTTTGAGGATTGTTAAGCGAGTGTTACTGTCCCCGAGGATCGCTATGAATTAACATGATTTCAAATACAAGTATAGAAAACCTAACTCAAACTGGTATAAACAATATTGAGACTACTTGGATTTTATACTCCCTACTATGAACTGAACTATGTTCTCCCTAAATTCATGTTGAAGCCTTAACTCCCAATGAGACTGAATTTGGAGGTGGGGCCTTTCTTTATAAGGTTATTAAGCTTAAATGAAGTCAGTAAAAATAGGACCCTGATCTGATAGAACTAATGTCCTTATAAGATACATCAGAAAAAAAGAGATAGAGACACACACACACACCAGAGGGCTTCCACATTCTTCCTCTCTTCCCACATGAAAGGAAGAAAGGACACATGTACACAGTGAAGCCAGGAAGACAGTTTTTCTCAGAAAACCTACAGTATTGGCAGCCCCAATCTTGGACTTTCCAGCCTCCAGATTATAAGATAATAAATTTCCTTGTGGTATTGCTTTATGGCAGCTCAAGAAGATTAAGATACTTCCAAAAGTCCAAAGAAAGAATTAGTTCTAGGTTTAGTCTAATCAGGGTCCTAGCTATATTTCCTTCTGAGTCTCTGGACTTAACGTGTTCAAACTTTTTTCTCAGACTTGTTTCCCTTTAGGAACAAACCTGAATGCAACAGTTCTAGTCATTCTATCACACTCTATTACACATGCCACTCCTATCGGTAAATAAAGATGTACTAAATGGCTTTAGCCCATCCATGAAACTGGTGAGGAATCAATCCCATTCAAATTGCTGCTAAAAAGACATGTGGAAGAAGTTAAATGAAGACTGGGAAAGAATCCATAAAATTCATTACAGATACCATTTATGTAAAGTTCATAGAAAAATGACTAAATTAACCTCATCCAAACTATCATCTATGAATTTATAGAACAGCCTTGTTAACTCTTCAATCCTTCATTCAAACTTGCTACAGAAGGGAACCAGCAGTTAGCGAAATGGCTATGTCGCTGGACTCCCACGTAGTCGACCACGGTTCGCGTCCCAGACCCGGTGGCTTAAAACTCACACTGGGCACGTGTGCGTGCGTGCCCAAGATCGCCGAGAGAAGAATGGAGGAGAAGGGATTGCGGCATGACCATCCCCTCTGGGGGGTGATTTCTCGCTTTCTGTCTCTCTGTCTCTGTCTGTCTGTCTGGCGAGCGCACGCACCCTATAGCAAAAACCTTTCCAAAAAAAAAAAAAAAAAAAACTTGCTATAGAAAATAAATAAAGTACATTCAAACTTTACCTGGCAACATATAGAGAGACTAACATCTTATAATGAAAATCTTCCCCATTAACTCCTTATGTTACAAATAACCCATCTAGACAATATCTTTCTCTTGCAAACTTGTGACAAAAAATGACATTGGTCGGTCTAGCCAGAGTAGTGCAAACCAGATCCTGCTGCTTGGCAGGCCGAGACCACGTGGGAGGCTGGGATTCAATTCTCAGTCCCACCCTCAAAGTCAGATCACAACACAGGGCGTCCCTGTCCAAAAACAACACACTCACACAACATAAAAAGTAAAAAGGTCAAAATACTGGGAACCAGCAGTTAGCATAATGGCTATGTCGCTGGACTCCCACGTAGTTGACCGAGGTTCGCGTCCTGGACCGGGTGTCTTAAAACTCACGCCGGGGGGACCAGCAGTTGGCATAATGGCTGTGTCGCTGGACTCCCATGTGGTCGACCGCGGTTCGAGTCCCGGACCCGGCGGCTTAAACTCACGCCGGGCGCGTGTGCGTGCGTGCCCAAGATCCCGAGAGGAGAATGGAGGAGAAGGGATTGCGGCGTGGCCATCCCCCCTGGGGGGTGATTTCCTGCTTTCTATCTCTCTGTCTCTCTCTGTCAGTCTGGCGAGCGCACGCGCCCTATAGCAAAAACCTCTCCAAAAAAAAAAAAAAAACTCACGCCGGGGCGCGTGTGCGTACGTGCCCAAGATCCCGAGAGGAGAATGGAGGAGAAGGGATTGTGGTGTGACCATCCCCCCTGGGGGGTGATTTCTCGCTTTCTGTCTCTATGTCTCTCTCTGTCTGTCTGGCGAGCGCACGCGTCCTATAGCGAAAACCTCTCAAAAAAAAAAAAAGGTCAATATACATAGTGTACATATCAACCTTTTTTTTTCTTTCTTCCTTCTTTTCTTTTCTTTTTTTTTTTTTTTTTTTTTAATTTAAGACCGTCTCAATGGTTGTGATTTTCTTGGCAGCCTCCCAGCCGGACTACAACTACATGCCACCATGCTCATTTTCAGACAGGGTCTTGCTATGTTGCTCAGGCAGTCTTGAGCTCATGATCATTCTTCCACAGTCACTGGATTACAGCTGCACGCCACACACCCAGCCCACACGCTGAGTCCCAGCCTGTAAGCACGGCATTTTAGCAGTGTGCACCACTGCAGCTGGGTCTCAGTGTTTGTAGCATGCCTTTTGGTATTATGCAATTAGGATAAATTTTTAATTATAAAATTTATTTAATATTTTTCAAGTTGCATATGTTTGAGCCAGCCCATGGTATGAAGGTTAAGGCAGCAGGATCTGACATAGACGATAATGTAGTTTGAGTCCCGGAACTGGCAACTTGAAAAACACATTGGGTGTAAGTGCATTGTGTGCCCAAATCCTGAGAGAAGAGAGAGATGGGAAGGGACTATGGCATCACCATTCCCCAAGGTGGTGCTTTCTCATTCTCTCTCTCCTCTTACAAGTGCATGTACATGATGGCAAATTTTTTTTTAAATATATGTTCCTTTTTAAAAACTTTCCTAAAACATAACACGAATAGAGAAATCATAAGTGTGTAGCCAGATGAATTAACACAAATACAATATACCCCTATAAATACCACCCCATAAGAACATGCTCCATTCTCTCCAAGGTTACTACAATACTGATTTTTTAATACCATAGGTTAGTTTTGCCTATTTCTGAGCCTTACACAAGGAATCCTACTTCACTTTTTCAACACTATGTTTGTGTTATCCATGTCATCCCTTCAGCATTAGTTGTTCTTCATTGCTCCACACTGAATTGTATGGTTACAGTTTCAATTCTACTGTTTCTGGGCTTGAGTTAGTTCTACATTTTGGCTACATAAAACATGTTTCTATAAATGTTTCACATGGATTTTGATGGAATGGAATTGTGCTATAGAATATGTGTAAATTCAACATTAGAATATAATGCCTAATTGTTTTCAAAAATGCTGCACCAATTTCTAGTGTATAAGGTGATTTCGTAGTTCTACATCCTCTCTAGTATTTGGTATTATTAGTCTTTTTCTTTTCAGCCATTGTAATAAGTATAAAGTAGTATTACATCATGGCTTTAATTTGAATTCCCTGGTAAAAATTAAGTTGAACACAGTTCTGTATTTTGCTGGACACTTAGATATTCTTTTCTGTGAAGTGTATGTCTAATCCCTTGCCATTTGGGGCAGGAAAGGTTCCATTTTCAGACTATTTTTATTGATTTATTTGAGTCGCACATGGCAAATACAAGCCTTTAAACATTCTATAGGTTGCAAATATTTTATACTATTCTTGGCCTAATTTTTCATAAAGCTAATGACATCTTCTGATAAAAATGTCATTCTATATTCTAATTTTATTAGTACTTTATCTGATGTGTTTAAGAAAATTTTCCTGGGGCTAGTGGGTGGCATGATGGTTAAGATGCTGAATAACTACCTGG
Organism: Tupaia tana; assembly: GCA_026018925.1. NCBI lineage: Eukaryota > Metazoa > Chordata > Mammalia > Scandentia > Tupaiidae > Tupaia > Tupaia tana. The sequence continues at coordinate 26,031,106 of JAKSZU010000010.1, read as the reverse complement.
CTGACTTTGATTTGAGCCCCATCCCTGGTGGCTTGAAAATCACACCAGGTGTGTGTGCATGTGTGCCTAAAATCCCAAGAGCAGCATAAAGGACAAGGGACTGTAGTGTGGCCATCTCTCCAAAGGGGTGATGTTTCACGTTCTCTCTGTCTCTCTCCACTAAGCATACCCCGTGACAAACCTAAAAACAAACAAAAAAAAAAAAGAAAGAAAGAAAGAAAGAAAGAAAGAAAATAAAAATGTTTAATTTATAGTTAGATCTTCCTTGTTTTTTACTTTCCTCCTGGAAATCGTTTTCATATTTCATATGAGGCAGGGACCAGTGTCACTTTTCCCTCTATGCATGGCTAGTAGACCCTAATGCTTTCTAAAAGGAGTAAACACTGATAGACTGACTGTGACTTGGTAATATTGAGTTGTCTGAAAAGTCATGACACATTTTTGGATAGAAAAATAGTGCATGACTTTTCGAATGACCCAATAAATATTAAGAATGGCCAGTTCTATAAGAGCCCTCTCTAGTTTTCCCTTTATCACATCTGTCTTGTGCTACATCAACTTTATAGAAGTATTGATATTAGATCGTATATCTACAGAGAATAATGATATTCTCTCTATATACATTTCATGTTGGTTATCTGTGGGCTGTGGTTGCAATGGATCCAAAGCTGTGTGGTGTTTTATGCATCTGTCCAGTATGGCTTACTCATTGGTGCCAGAGCAGAATTACACATTCTAGCTGAGTTCTCTAATTCTTTGGTATACTATTGGGTTGTTGGAAATGTCATAGCGTACTTTTTCTATGTTTTTCTACGCAAATATGCATCATGACTTTTCCAACAACCCAGTAATTAGGATC